>JBAMAX010003569.1:0-664799 GCA_037043745.1 Chymomyza amoena | reverse complement strand
GCCCTTTGTGGTACCGCTAGTGAGCCAGTTCACCACATTTCCCCACTTGTTGGGTCCCCTACGAAGGTTGAGGAAGCCATCCGGCTGCCTGAATGAACCTTAAAAGGCATTTTGGACTCCGTTCAGAGAGCTGAGATAGGTCGTCTAGAAAATGTGACTGTAGGAACCTAAATCTTTTTCTGCCTAGTCCTGGGCAGTGACAGAAGAAGTGTTCCACCGTCTCTAGCTCCTCTTCATCGCCGCAGCTTCTACAGAAGTCGTGATGGGGAGCATTCAAACGGGATGCGTGGTTTCCTACCAACCAGTGTCCCGTGATGGCACGAATGACAGATGAGCACTGAGCTCTATTTAGACAGCAAAGTTTTTTGGTTCTTTTACTGCAGTATGTCGGCCAGGTTTGCCGCGAGATTCTACACGTGTTCGATGTCCGATTCCACGTTTTATTTGCACAGAGAGCGAAAAAGTTTCGTATTCTCAGTTTACAGCTGGCCATGGGTATACCCAGGCCCTCCTTATCTTGAAGGAGGATGCTGGTAGTTCCTTTCCTAGCCAGTTCATCCGCAATGCAGTTTCCCTCAAAGTCCCTGTGCCCTGGGACCCATATCAGGTGAATTGAAAGCTGCTCAGCCATCTCCCCTAGAGATAAGCGGCAGTCATTCACTGACTTCATACACGAAGTCATCGAGACTAGAGACTTAATAGCCGCTTGGCTGTCCGAATATATACAGATATTTTTATCTTGAATTTGCAGGTTTTTTATTGTTGTTAAAGCCTCCCGGATTGCTGTGACCTCTGCCTGAAAGACACTGCAGTGGTCCGGGAGCCTAAAAGCAATTTTAATGTCGAAATCCTCGACGTAGACCCCTCCCCCTACACGGTCGTCTAGCTTGGAACCGTCCGTGTATACCTTTATCGAGCCTGCTGGGCCTGGTACCCCAGTATTCCACTCCTCTCTGGTTGGAATATAGGCTCTGAATTTGGTTGTGACATGTTCCTGCGGTATGCAGTAGTCTGTGCTTTCGGGAATGAGTGGGTTCCCTTTAAGAATCTTTGCATGACCAAAGTCTTGATCATTCCATTTCTTTGCCTCTCTCATGCGTAAAGCTGATAAAGTGGCTTGTTGTCTCCCTACCTTGTTCAGTGGTAGGAGATTTAAAATGGCATCTAAGGCTTCATTTGGTGTTGATCGTAGAGCACCACTAATTGTAAGTTCGGCTGTTCGCTGAACCTTACTTAACTTTTTGAGGTTAGTCCCCTTATCTAGAGTAGGCCACCAGATCGAGACTCCATACATGAGTATGGGTCTAACAATGGCAGTATACAGCCAGTGGACTATGTTTGGGCACATTCCCCATTTAAGTCCAATGGCTTTCTTGCAAGTGTATAAGGCGATTGTGGCCTTTTTTCTTCGATCCTCTGTGTTTAGGTTCCAGTCTAGTTTACTGTCTAATAGTAACCCGAGGTATCTGGCTGAGTCGCTAAATGGTAAGGTCGTACCGTTTAGCTTTGGATTTATGAGGGGAGGAATTTTGTACTTCCTGGTGAAGAGCATAAGCTTTGTCTTATTTGGGTTTACCCCCAATCCACTAGCCATGGCCCATTCTGAGAGCGTGCGCAATGAGTAGGTCATACGCTCGCAGAGAGTTTGTGGGTATCTGCCCGAGAAGGAAACTGCTACGTCATCAGCGTATGCAGTTATTTTGCATCCACCCTTGTCTAGGGTACGCAGGAGTCCATTTATGGCGACATTCCAAAGGAAGGGAGACAGGACTCCGCCTTGCGGTGTTCCCCTACTTACATATCTTGTTATGTTGGAAGCGCCAAGAGAGGCTTTGATGACTCTGCATTTAAGCATCTGAGTAATGAGACTGACTGTTCTTGGACATACCCTGAGTTCCCTCAGTGCGTCTATTATGGTCTCAGGTGTGACGTTATTAAAAGCACCTTCAATGTCTAGAAAGGCCACTAGTGAAAATTCTTTTTGATGAAGTGACTTCTCAATTCCAGAGATCACCGAATGTAGAGCCGTCTCAGTGGAGCTGCCTTTTTTATATGCATGCTGTGAGTCGGACATTAGAGATTGAGGAATAGTGTTCCTCATTTGGAGGCCAATTATTCTTTCCAGCGTTTTCAGAAGAAACGATGAAAGGCTAATTGGCCGAAAATCGCTTGTGAGTGTATGAGTTGCTTTCCCAGCTTTGGGAATATATACTACTCTGGATACAAGCCAAGCTTTTGGGATGATCCCTGTGGTCATGGTTCTGGTGAAAATATCTGTCAACCACCTTATGACAGATTTTCCCACGTGTTGTAGTTGCGCTGGGATAATATTGTCTGGCCCTGGCGCTTTGTATGGTTTGAAACTGTGTATGGCCCATTTAACCTTGTCATAAGTAATAATGTTTGGGACGATACCAGTTATGTTTGGCAGAGGGCTGCTCTCCGCTGGCTTATCGATAGAGCAGCCCGGAAAATGAGAGTTAGTAAGTAGTTTCAGCGATTCCTCGCTGGAAA
Organism: Chymomyza amoena; assembly: GCA_037043745.1. Lineage (NCBI taxonomy): Eukaryota > Metazoa > Arthropoda > Insecta > Diptera > Drosophilidae > Chymomyza > Chymomyza amoena. The sequence goes on along the minus strand of JBAMAX010003569.1, from coordinate 662,285 downwards.
TAGTCCAGTTTCCATCGGATCCTTGAAGGTATCCAAGCGTGGATGGACATTTGGATAGCACTTTTCTGAGCCTTGCGGCATCAGTGGTGCTTTCGATTTCAGAGCAGAAGAGCTTCCAAGAAGACCGTTTAGCCTTGCGAAGCGCATTTTTATAAATTGAAAGGCTGAGTTTATACTCATTCCATGAGTTAACATCATCCTTTATCCTAGCAATATTAAAAAGCTTACGTGACTTGTGCCGGAGTTGCCCAATTTCTGATGACCACCAGGGGGGTTTGGCTTTCCCCCTTGGTGTTCTTAGTTTGCAGGATTTAATGAAAGCATGATTGCATGCTTTCGTTAGGGTATCGATTTGGATGTCATTGAAATCTACCGAATTGGGTCCGCTTGGCGGATTCGGAGGGAGAATTCTACCCATAATCTCTGAAAAGAGCCCCCAGTTTGCGGACCGGGGGTTCCTGAAGCTCTCTATAGAGGTTTTTTCAAAAGAAATCCTCGTCTCTATATAACGGTGATCCGAGAAGGAGTGGTCGTTAAGGACCTTCCAGCTCTGGATCCTATTGTATAGAGAGTTGGATGCCAAGGTTATGTCTAGGACTTCTTTCCTATTTTTAATAATAAAGGTGGGGTCGTTACCTCTATTGCATATTAGCATATGTGTGGACAAGATGAAATCAAAGAGTAACTCACCTCGTGCATTTATATCAGTGCTTCCCCACTGAGTGTGATGTGCGTTGGCGTCGCACCCCATGATAAGGTCGATTTCTTTGGCCTTGCTGTCTTCTATCAGGCTTTGCGCCAGTTGTGGTGGGGGGTCGCTCTGCTCATAAGCCATGTAGCAGGAGCTTACCCTTAGTCTGCCACATGCTGTCTCTAAAGTTGCAGCAGTGTTGTCTCCATCACTGTAATTTGATAGCAAAAATATGTGCAGATGCTTTTTTGCAAGAATGCAGGTGCGAGCTTTACCTGAGTTTTGTGTTGCTAGAAGCTTATATTCTTTTGTTCTCAATCCAGAAATCTGGCCTTTGCTGAGCCATGGTTCCTGGATGAGAACGATATCTACTTCGCCTTGGCTTAGGCTAAAGAACTTAATCCAACCGAAAAATACACTCGAAACTAAATCAATTAAAAACAATTTTATTGAATTTTTTATAAGTATTAAAACTCGCAGCTAAATTATTGCAATTATTTTACGACTGTAATTTACACTCGCGCTCAAAAGTATGCAGCAATAAATCAAAGAGCTGCCATAGCAAATAATGCATTAAAATGTATATAACAAATTAAAATCGTATGGATGCAAAAAAATTATGAAAAAATTTTAAGTCGATTTTGGGATACCCTGCTCTAGTGTTCCGCAAACATTTTGTGTTCAGGGTCCACCTATTAAATCAAGGAATTTTAGTACACCAAAGAACAAAAAAATCATCCAGTGTTATGCACGTTAAGGAGCAATTTTTTGAATATCTCAGATAGAGAGATTTCAAGTACGAACAAGAGCGATATGTTACCAACTTTAAGGCCCCAACCAATATTGAAACTTGTTAATTAAGCAGATGTTGTGTACTATTTTGATATCTAATAGAAAACCAGACTTTTTTATATATATTTATTTAAATTTGCCCAGTTGTGATCACCATCTTAGTGATAAGAGTAATTATTCTAAGGCTAGTAGCTATTCCTTGCCAAAGAAAACTAAAGCAGAAACTTGAAGAGAGAAGCCCTACGGCCAGAGTGAGCCAGTTAAGAGCCGAGCACAGCGATATAGAAAGAAAAGTAAAAAGAAGTCCAAGGAAAGAAAAGGATAAATATTCAGCGTGCAGCTTCGAAAGTCAACAACAACAAAGCCAAGTAATGGCATAAATAACGTGACCAACGCGAAAAAGTCGATGTCACCAATAAAAGGTTCCCAAGGCAGCATTACCGGAGAAATTGGTGGTAGATTTCAGGACTTTCAAGATAGAGAAAAACCATCTTATCTATGGAACAGCCCTCACATAATCTTAAAAATAAAAAACTTCAGGTCCGGACAGGCTCCCAGCTGAACTTACACCTTCAATCGTGATACCATTTGGGAGTCCTTAGCTCGATTAGGAGTATTACAACTTCTGATTCGCCTTATAAGACCCATATAGACCCAAGCCGGTAGCTAAAAGCGTTTTAAAGGTAAAAAGAGCTCATCTTTTAAAATCAATCGATGAGTGCTTTAATAATGTGTCTTGTCCCCACATCTGTTCCTAGTAATTGATGCTGTAACGAGTAAAACCGAAGAGGAACTGCTTAGAATACGTTGAGGACATCTGCCTGAAGACCAAAAACATAGCAACCATAAAAAAAAAACAAATTTCCAGCTCTCTTTTAGAATGCAGACCGTGTCCAAAATAAAACGCATGCCAACCACAAACAATAATCGAGCCGACTTTCAATCTTAAAATCTAAATTCCAGAAACTTAGACTCCCTTATGTACCTTCATGTTGGTGTGGTACTTGGGGGAATCCGGAATCTTCTTCTTTATGTTACTTATATTATCACAAACTCAACACGTGTTATGTTACCTTAAGATACAGTGTATAAAAACCACAACTGCTAGGGGAGTAGCATCAACCATATGTATCCTTATCATACGCTTAATGCATATAGACTGAAAATTATAATGATGAGGTAATGAATATTGCATTGCGCTGCAGTTAAACTTATTACATTACTTTTTAAAAACATCCACCAAAAATAAATATTAAAGAGTTAAGTTAAACTTTAAGCCTGCAGTGGCTCCCATAATAATGATAAGCCACATCTTCCACGAGGCCTGCTGCCTCTGGGCCGCAACAAAATAAAGCCACCTAAAATCAAGGGCAAGGGGCAAAGAAGGGACGAGAAACGCTTGCACAAAATGTATAATTAATGATCGTTGGTCATATTTTGCAATAACTAAACAATTTGAAGCGCACCCGCAAGAAATTTTCCAAAGAGCGTAACAATGACTACAACAACAACGGCGCCTTCCGCTTTGTTTTTGGCTGACAGACTGTGTCCCAACCGCGGGAATTTAAATTAAATCAAAATTGCATCGGCAGCGTGGTGCGTCGTTAGTTAACAACAGCAACAACAGCAACAACAACACTAACAACACCAACAACAATTGCAATAAGGATGGTGCTATAAAGTGCAGGAAAATGTGCCAGAGAGCTTTTAGACATGGACACTAGGGTGGCCGCCATTTGTGCATTGCCTAAAAAGTTTCAGGTAAAGCACATAGCGTCTTTAAAGTGAGTAAAGACCATCCATCCATACGTCCAAAATAGCGAAAAATTACATTTGATAAATAATATAAAAGAAACTTATGTTTTACGGGTTACGGGTGTTCTCATGAACGCGTCGATGAATTTCAAATCTGATTTGCGTGTGTTAGAGGTTGTCAATACGGAGGTTTTAAGCCTATTTCGATGTGTTTGTATGTATTGGTTCGTGATTCGTGATGATTTGCACTAGGATCAAACTTTAGCAGATGCTGCTATTATTGCTCATCCATATCAAATACGTGTTCTATTTGCGATTATTATAGCAACATGTTTTCCATCAAATCCACCTGAATTGCAGATAAAATATCAAGATTATGTATCAGAAGATATTTTATTTCAAGTACGTCAGGCAAAACGTAATCTAGTGATGGAATTTACGCCGGAAGTTTACAATGAAGCTTTAATTCATATTGAAGATCTATGCTTGGCGATGGCTAATAAAGCATGAGGACAATTCGGAATACCGTCTCCTAAGCAATCAATGCTTGATGTATTTCAATTGGAAGAAATGCAACGAATCAAATTAATTATCAATCTAATCATACTGCCCAGAAACGTGAAGATCGCAATGAACTTGAAAGAATTCGGTTTAGACAGATCCGTGAAGCGCGACATTCGACTAATAATGGTGAAAGTTTGAATCGAGCTGCAATCTAAAATTTTTATATATTTCCAGATAAGCTAACTAGAGAATTTTACGATGTCTATTTACTTTAAGAGTATTCAAAAATGGCGAACGTAAAATCGGGCGCGGACGACTGTGGGATACCCTGTACCACTGCTTGCAATAAAATCAGGTTCCTTCATAAAAAACCAAAAACAGAAAAATGGGAGCTATATTATAACCGATTTTGATTAAATTTGGTACAGTGGGAACTATAAAAAACTTTCGAATGCCAAATTTGGTTACGATATTTTCATAAACAAACGAGTTATTCATCTAAAACTTTTTTTTCCAAGGTCGTCTGAAACACCCCTATGGGATCTATATAATTTAACCCTGATATCAAAAAAATAAATAAACTTGTCTCCTATAGAATAATATGGGATCTTATGTGAAAGTCTGGTTACTTTAGCTCTTACCATCCCTGAGATCTAGGCGTTCAAACGGACAGACGGACATGGGTATGTCGACTTCTCTATTCACTCTGATCATATTTTAGGTAACTTTGGGGTGTCTCCGACGCTCCTTCTATATGTTACATACATATTCGGCTTGCACAAACTTAATATACCCTTTGTACCATACGGTACAGGGTATAAAAGTTTCGGCAGGACAACGTCTGCCGGGCTCACTAGTTTATCTATATTTGCATATTAGGCTGTAAGGATCTTCAACACTATAATAGATAGAAAAATCAAACTTGAGATTTTGACTCTTTTATATGAACAGGTATATAAAATGTAGTTTATTTTACCACAGACCGTTGCTCCCCATTTTATTTAGACCATAAATATCGAAAATAATCGTAAATTAATACTTTATAGGCGGTAACTTGAATAGTGTTGTGAAAATATTATTTATTTACTTCTAATTTATGTAATAAAAACAAATTATCTTGAAAAAGTTAAGTTTAAATAAATAACTCAAAAAGTAAAGAACAGAAATTTTATAAAAAATATGGTGTACAGTAAACTCAAATGCTTGAGGCAAATTTTATACAACAACAAACTATAACAAAATGGAGGTCACTTCAAATGCTTCAATACAATAATAACAATTGGTAAACGAACAAATGCCATTACTACAATGAGGTAACATTTCAGTAAAGAAGTTGCTTACAAACGAATTCTGCTTTCTTACCATTGTTGCAACGCAATTGCAAGATGCTCCTTACTGGCTTCACTTGCACAAACAAACAGACAAATAAAATAAATTCAAAACTCGTTCAATTTTCTATGCTTTTGAATGGGCTTAAACATATTGCACATTTATTAGAAGTTATAAGTTCTCATATTTCGCATACGTAACGTTGCACATGTTCAAAATATAGACGGTACATTCATCAGGACTACTTTGCAGATGAGGCATTCTACTATGCTCATACTTTAAATTGTACCTGCACATTAATAAAAACCACCAGCTTGCTATAAAATCCAGTATAATGCTAAAAAAACACCAAAATACATTTGATTGCCCAATTAGGTTACGATACCTTCATAAACAACCAAAAACAGACGAATTGTTTTGACCGATCGTATCTATGGTTGGTATATAACAGAGTCAATTGATTCTGATCAAATTTGGTATAGTACTTAAAGTAAATAAATAATTCCCTTTTTGACCCCTTAGAGAGGGGCATAGGGGATCTATATTAATAACTCTTCGAACAGAACAGGGACCTACAGTTTATAGCCGAATCCGAGCGGCGGTATCTTTAATTAATAGATTTTCATGGCAAAAGCTTTGAGCTAGCAATGCCAGTGCTAGGCTAATGCACCAGTGCTACTGCGGGGAATCGAGTACGCTACCACTTACTCCACCGACGGCCACCACGGTGCAGTACTTAGGTACTCTAAAAAACTGCTGAAAGCCAAATTTCAAATATCTTCATAAACAAACGAAGTACAGTGAAATTTGTATAAAAAAGTTTTTTTGGCCGATCGGATCTATGGGAGCTAAATGATATAGTCAATCGATTTTGATAAAATTTGGTACAGGGCTTGGAAACTATAAAAAACTATTGAGTGCTAAATTTGGTTACGAATAAACGAATAAACTTTACAAATAAACGATTTATCCATCTAAACCGTTTGGTTTTTTTCAAGGTCATCTGAAACCCCTCTATGGGAGCTATGTGACCCCGATATCAAAAAAGTAAAATGAACTTGTCTCTTATGGAAATATAAGGGATCCAATGTGAAAGTTTGGTTTCCATCAAATGGTAAGACGTACATACAGACAGACGTACGGACGGACGGACATGGGTATATCGACTTCTCTAGTCACCCTGATTATGGTTTAGGTAACTTTGGGAATTCTACGACGACTCCTTCTGTATGTTACATACATTTTCGGCTTGCACAAACTTAATATACCCTTTGTACTATACGGTACAGGGTATAACAAACAGTCGAGAAATTTACAAAATTGTTAATAGTAAACAGGTGTTTTTTAATTTTTTCGTGAGTCAGGATTGGTAAATTCTCTATGTTCGTATATGTTACACCATTTTTAAACCAAGAAATCCAAGAATCGGAAAAAACATTCAATGATCCCGCAAAAAAGTGTGCCGAAACGTTTAAACATTTCGAGAATAACAGAAAGAGGTCATTACTTAAGCCCCTTTTAGCTGTTTTCGCAAGAAAAAAAATTAAATCAATAAGGAAGTGTGAAAATGGCCTTAAAAATTTATTTCTGCAGTGAGTCATAAGTCAAATTGCAAATGTATAAATACAAGACACAACCACCTTCGTAAATAACTTAAGTATTGATATTTTATTTGAATTTGTAAGGCGTCTTACTTGTTAGTTTGGGAGTTACTGATGATCTAGTGTGAATGATCGAAAACTTAAGAACTAGTGTGAACAGGACCGGATCGAAGTTTACATACAATTTTAACATTAACTAATATATTTTGTAGTGGGAAAAGTCTAAAGTACTCGCTCCTCACGGCCGTGGTGTCTTCGTCAGTTTCAATGGTGAATGCAGAGCTTAGGGTAGCTTCAGTGGCGTATCCAGGATTTCGTTTTGGGGGGGCCCAAGTTGACCCCTACTGTTTAAAAAAAAAAATGAATCTTAATAAAAATCTTAATTATAGTTGTTGAAAACTTAAAATAATTGATTTAAATGTTAAAACGTCACTTGGTTTTTTAACAGCTCTCAACAAATCATAAGCTATTAACGACTTTGTAAAATTTGTTTCGCAACAATTTGTTTCTACCGGCCATTATTTACGGCAGTAATAATATATAGTATTAATGTGCAATAAAGAAGGTTGTAGCGGCAAAAAAAAAGAAACAGTGCTGCCATTTAATAAACTAGTGGCGCCATCTTTCCTTAAACATTTTTTAAATCCGATGGCAGCCCTCTTGTCAAACTTTTCTAGATGTTTTCCCGTTTCTGTCGGTACGCCGTCGTTTGTCAATTCAATTGCGATGAAACGATGATGTTGTGATAAGCAAAGGCTTTTTCTAGTCTTTGAGTTTGCCATTTAGTTTACATGAAGGAAATTTATTTTCGTATTTTAAAAAATAAAAGAAAAAATCGAGAATCGAGTTAAATAATTTTGAATATGGAATTTCAAATCGCCGTCTGTCACATTATGGAATTAGTTAATTCGATTGTTCTGCCTTTGAGTCGGGACTTGCAATCGAAAAATCAAAATTTTGGCAAAGCTATAGCAAATTAGCGCTTTGAATGAATGCATAGAAAAGCGAGAAAGTGCTTATTCATCTTTCCATGTTATTTATGAACAAATATTCCAGCAAAAGATTTTGAAAATTTTTATTGATTTATTCATTACTTAGCCTAGAAGTCGATTTCAAGAACACAAATCTATCTTTCAATGTTTCGGACAATTGTTTCTTAAACAAGAACTTGATATAAAAAAATGCGCAGATATTTACAAATTTTATGAAGAAATATTGGATTGTTCTGAAGGGAATTTCATATGTATAGTCAGCATGTGGAGACACTGTATTAAGGATCTGAATTCGAGGTGGAAAACTATCGATAGTACTATCGGCACTATCGATGGTTGAGCACTATCAAGCTACCATTGATAGCATCCTGACATTTACGATAGTGCCGATAGTGCTATCGATAGTTCTCCAAAAGTTTTCCTATCACCAAAAAGCAAAATTTGCGCGTTTATTTGTGGCGTCTGCTAAAAAAATATTTGTGAAAAAATTTATTTAAACAGTGATACCTCAATAAAAAGAAATGTATCGCTTTCTTCAAAGAGGTATAATGCCTACTTTTAAAGTACAGTTTGAACTCGGTAACCGCAACTTAAAGAAAACTATTGTTGTCTGCACTTTATTCTTATTAATATTTATTATAATAGCTCTTTCAGAAATAGGAAAAAAGGTAACAATGCTATATTTCTTAGTGTTGCAAAAATCGAGGAATTACTTGTATCGAGTGTTGCGATTACCGAGTTCATACTGTAGCTATAAGTATATTATTTATTTGTTTTGACTATGTGTCGAATTTAAGGAAAACGTCGGGACTTCCTCACACTTCGAGGGCTTAAAGGCAGGCATGCGATTGCAATCAGCACGGACTCGGAGAAAGATTTGGCGACCAAGAGGCAAACAAAAAAAAAGAAAAGTAAAATCTCACAAGTATGGAAATACTATAAAACGTGAGATGACAAAAAATTGGCAAAGTGCATTAACTGCGGAAATGAGTACCCCAGCGGAAATACTTCAAATTTGTACGATCATCTAAAAAGATTCCACCATGGCTTGGAAAATCATGTCCAGATTCCAGCACTACAGTTGGAGGTATTTCGGCGGATACTGACAATATCGCATCGACAAGCGGCAGTTGTAGATCGTCGATGCATTCTGTAGCTTCGCCTCATTGTTTCGGAGAAGCGAACCAGGCTCATGGAAGAAAATGTGAACATTCTTTAATTCTTGAACCAAAACTTTTGGATCAAAAAACATTAATATCGTATATTAATTTTCTTGTTTAAAAATTAAACAAACTTTAAAGTTAAAACCAAATATGTATATTATTGTGGACGGGACTATCATCAACTATCGATGGTTGTGAAATTACTATCGTAGACTATCGATAGTTCTCCACCTATTATCTGAATATGCACTTGATTCTTTGTTGGTCAGTATTTCTCGATTAGAATTTTAATGCAAATCTGTCGCCTTAGATATTTTTTAATTGATGAGCAGCGAATTATTCCAAAACTTTAAAAGAATTTTGGGAGTGCTGGCAGTGTCGCCTGTAAGCCCCAAAAAATAATTTTCGACGTTGAGAGAGATGAAATGCCACCTTATAAATTCAGTGGGATAAATGGCCTTGTTTCTTTAAACATCCAAAGCAGCGAAAAACTAAAAGCGTTTGAACTTTTGTTTGACTTAGTGTTTAATTCTGTTAATAATCATAACATATATAATTTGTATATTTTCTATATAGGGTATGAGTATTTCGTTGCCTGTTATATTTTGGTTCATGGGATGCCTTATTATTAAGGTGGCAGTTTCTTTTGCCATTAAAAGGATGGATGATGTATTAGGGACGGCAATACTTACGCGCTTCACTAGAGGTAGTTCTTAGGACACCTGTGATACATAATTGTTAGGTTCTTTGTAACTTGTTTAGTTCTTTAATCTTTGATTTAATTATTAGGGTTGGTCACCAAATAGATGCCCAATATAAAAGTATCGGTCTTCTATGGCTGTGAGAATCCATCTAGTTACTTGATGGGATATACCCCATTCCTATTGTCCTCTTGCAGGCAAAGATTGCTATATTGGCTTTTTACGATATTTATATTCTCTGCGATATTTATATTCCAATTTAATTTCTTATCTAGCACAAGCCCCAAGTGTCTTGCACTATTACTAAAATATAACACGAAATCGTTTATTCTAGAAAGATTTGGGATTTTATACTTTCTCGAGATGAGAATAAATTCAGTTTTTCCGGTTTAAAAAAAAAACCTTTTTCGAGTGCCCAGAGTGATAGTTCCCTAATTTTAACAGTCATGCGGTCACAAAAGTATTGTGTTTTCCATTCAGCATAATAACAACATGATTGAATTTTACTATCGGGCTTAACTTTGTTTGCGTTCCGACCAGCTTTAGTCACAGTTTTGTCTTTGCTTGTAAAACAATATGACTTAAAAGATTTATTGCACACTTTAGTGAAGACAGATAGTTACGTCTCAATTTATCTGTGGTCAGTTAAAGAGAGAGACTTCCCAATTTGTGATTTGGTCAAATACAAAGTGTGAGATTAGGGTTAGGTCAATGCCCTCTTCCCCTCTAGGTTAGGTTAGAGAGGCAGTTGGGACTGACGTCCCAACTCACTTAGGCCTATGATAGGCCCGTTGCGGAACCGCTACAGTGAGCTATTTCACAACTCTTCCCCACTTGAGAGGTCCTCTATAATAGGTCAGGAAGCCATCCGGCTGCCTGAATAAACCTTAAAAGGCATTTTGGAATCTATTCAGATAGCTGAGATAAATCGTCAAGAAAAATCGAAAAAATTTTGTATTCTAAGTTTATAGCTGGCCAAGGGCATACCCAGGACCTCCTTGGCTTGAAGGAGGATGCTCGTAGATCCTTGTCTAGCCAGTTCATCCGCAATTAGTCCCAATGTCCTGGAATGGTTCCGTTGCGGAACCGCTACAGTGAGCTATTTCACAACTCTTCCCCACTTGAGAGGTCCTCTATAATAGGTCAGGAAGCCATCCGGCTGCCTGAATAAACCTTAAAAGGCATTTTGGAATCTATTCAGATAGCTGAGATAAATCGTCAAGAAAAATCGAAAAAATTTTGTATTCTAAGTTTATAGCTGGCCAAGGGCATACCCAGGACCTCCTTGGCTTGAAGGAGGATGCTCGTAGATCCTTGTCTAGCCAGTTCATCCGCAATTAGTCCCAATGTCCTGGGAACCATATGAGATAAATTGAAAACTGCTCAGCCATCTCACCTAGAGACAAGCAGCAGTTATTCACTGACTTCATAGACAAAGTCATCAAGACTAGGGACTTAATAGCCGCTTGGCTGTCCGAGTAAATACAAATATTCTTATTTCGAACTTGTAGATTTCTTATTGTTATTAAAGCCTCCCGGATTGCAGTGGCCTCTGCCTGAAAAACACTGCAGTTTATTAAGATTAATGTATAGGACTTCTTTCCTATTCTTTATTATAAAGGTGGGGTCGTTACCTCTATTACGTATCAGCATGTTAGTGGACAAGATGTAGTCGAAAAGTAACTCACCTCGTACATTTATGTCAGTGCTTCCCCACTGATGTGATGTGTAATCATATACAATGTCTTTGGCCTCGCTATCTTTTATGAGGCTTTGTGCCAATTGCGGTGGGGGATCGCTCTGCTCATAAGCCATGTAGCAGGAGCTTGCCCTAAGGTAGCCAGATGCCAACTCCAGACTTTCAGGGGTGTTGTCACCATCACTGTAATTTGAGAGGAAAAATATGTGACGATTCTTTTTGCAAGAATGCTGGTACGAGCTTTATCTGAGCGTTTGGTTGCTAGAAGCTTGTATTGTTTTGTCCTCAATCCAGAGATCTGGCCTTTGCTGAGCCACATTTCCTGGATGAGAACGACATCGACTTCGCCTTGGCTTACGCGAAGTAGTAAAGCAGCTGAAGCTAATTTTAAGAAGTCTTATTGACATCTTCACGATTAACCTTCACAACCGTCTTGTTTGCCACATCCTCGTCTGTCTCGTCGAGGATTGAGTCATCTTCTAGTTGGCTTCTAGAGAGCTCCCTGGCGAGCTCCGATGACTCCAAGGTATACTCTTGCAGGATATCTTCCTCCCCACTCATCTCATCAATGATGGACTCGGGGTCCTCCAGCTGTGGTTCGGGTGGGATTTGCGTGCCGCGCGATGTGTCATTTCGGTACACCCGAATTACAGCATTTTTGTAGCCTTAGCGTATGACGCCTCCGGCTTTGGCTAAGGCGTCTGCTGACTTTTGTTGATAGTCAGCAGTACCTGTCTCGTTGAGCCCGTCGTACCCTCTACTTTGGCAATCCGCCAATCATCAGTTTTCAGGTGTGGGTTGCACACCTGAAACTGCTTGAGGATCTTGGCTGAGACCCATACTCTGGCTCTGGGTCTAATGGGTACTTTCGACCAATCCACCGCCACTAGTTTAGCTCCTGGATATACCTCTCCAAGAGCTGCTATTGCCTTCTTATAGGCCTCGGCCGAGCGATTGTCTTCGCACGCAATGGTCTTAATTGTGCCGAGATGCCATCCGGCGTCGTTGCATAGTGGTGGGCGTCCTCCACTCCTCTCCAAATCGTCTAGGAAGCGATCTTGCAGCTCATTTTCCACACCTTTCCACAAATTCCGAGGTACGAAACCATTCTTGTTGCCTTTGTCTATGACACCAAGGAGTATCTTGTCCTTTGTAATCTCAGTAAAGGTGCGGTTGAGGTGCTGCGGTCGAGTCCTTTTCGCCTTAGGTGCAGGTTCTTCTACAGATCTCTGCCGCTTGACATGGGCTTTAGGTTTTCCTGGGGCTGCTGGCTGGAAACCCGGCAGGATACCTTTGGCCCAATCAAATATTTTCTTACACTCCGGTGAGACCTCCGGAATGGTAAGATTTTTTTGGATAATTTCTCCTGCCCGTCGCCTGCCTTGGTATGACGGTTTTGTTGGTGGTGGCATCTTAGGAGTAGCCGGCTTTGAAGAGTAGTGACCAGCCCTACCTTGGACGAAGAAGCGAAATATTCTTTTTTTACTCTTGCGTCAAAGGATGGGTTGGACTGCCTTCCCCCAGAAGCTAGAGAAGACTATGGGTTTGCAGTCTTACCCTTGCCGGCACAGTCCGGGATGGGAAGGATGCCTGCTAGTTCCTTCCTCACCGCGCATTTAGCTATATTTAACGGGATATTAGTCCCTTCCGTATTTTGGCGAGTTACGTTCTCAGGTTTGTTTTTGTTTGTTTTGTTCTTTGTTGAAATCATAATTTTTGGACCCACGAGGGGTGAGTCACCCGCGGCATAGCCCGGGTACCATGGGAAGCCATTTATTTAAACTGGATGTCGGCAGGTATCCAGAGTTCGCAAAGTGATGACTGAGACCCCCTCAGCCATGCATCCGTCGGCCTTTGCTGTTCCACCTTAGATTTGGGGTAATTTTAGAGTTTCCTTCTCTCGCCCGAACTACCATTAGTAAGCACCCAATGCAGAGACATGACCTTACCATGGGCGTGCTTCCAGCCGCCCTCACGTGGAGAGTATAGTCACACTTCCAGAAGTGTGTCACAATTACGGCGCGTACCCAAGTCTAGGGTTACACGTAATTTCCCTTGTGACACCGACTGGCTGACGGCCTTGTTTGTTTTTAGAGTGTATTAAATTCCAGATCTCAAAAAAAACAAAAAAATAATACAACTGTATTTTGAATCATGTGAGCATCTCTAATAGTTTCCAAGTTAGAACGCTTTAAAATCTTCCCGCAATTTAAAAAACATGCAACCGCTGCGCTACGACAAACACGTGAGCGCCTCCTGCCGTTTCATATGTTTGTAGATTGGCGCTACGCTTGCATGTTACAGTTCACAATCTTCTTGCGATTTCTTGTGATTCTTAGTAGTTTTTTTTTTTTTGAGGTTATAATAGATCTAAGACCCGTTAGGCTAATTCAGAAGTATTTCAGAAGCAACCACGTATTGTATCCTAGGGTAGGAGCGGAACGACTAAGGAGAGCACTCAGTTATTTCTCATTGAGTTCCTTCTGCGAGTCCTGAAGTTAACCAGTCGGCACATGTAACACGTTTGCACCTTTATACAGTATATACGAGTAGTTCAAAGTTTTTATCCACAGGTTTGCTTGGTTATATCTGTGTGCGTTGCTTGTCTCTAATATATTTTTATTATCCTTGCATCTATCTCTCCACATAATTCGTGCGCATTATTTGTATTTTTTTATTGTCCGTCCTATCTCGCTCCTCTTTAACCCTCTGGATGTTGTGTTCCTCTTTTAACGCGATGTCTTTCTTCCATATCCTACCACGCTGCGGATGTATACAAAATGTGTATGTGTATGTATGCTTTCGGGGCGCCGCAATACGTTTGCCTGGATGCTCAAGTTTATCATGCACAATAGGATGGCTACCAGCCGCTGCCATTGTAAATGTGAACTTGATTTGATTACGGCCAAGAGAATTAGCGAAAGCAACTTGACGGTGTAGACGAACTTAAAACAACTGTCTCGATAACATAGTCAAATTCAACCCTATCAGTCAGTGACTGTAATTTGATATACAATACGAATAGAACCTTGAAATAGATAGGTTAAAATTAATCTGTTTTATACCCCGTCTCTAGAAACTGCACAAACAAAAAGCTTTTGTAAAACTGTCATGAAGGATAAAATACATTATGGTACATTATGGTCAATATACCCATGTCCGCCTGTCCGTACATATAAACGCCTTGATCTCAGAAATGGTAAGAGCTACAGTAACAAAACTTTCACATTAGATGCCTTATTATTCCATAGTAGACAGGTTTATTTTATTTTTTTGATATCGGGGTTACATGATATTGCTCCCATACGGGGTCAGAGGATCAATTGGATCAAAATCGGTTGACTATATCATATAGCTCTCACAGGACCTATAGGTAAAAAATCGATTTTTGTACAAATATCGGTATATTTTGTTTGCTTATAAAACTATCGTAACCAAATTTGTCACTCGGGAGTTTTTTATAAGTCTCAAGCACTGTACCAAATTTTATCAAAATAAGTTGATTATATTATATAGCTCCCATAGGACCAATCGGTCGAAAAAAAACGTTTTTTATACGAAATTCGTGTTTCGTTTGTTTGTAAAGATACCAAATTCGGCATTCATATCCTTTTGAAATTTTGTTTACCCTTTACTTAAAAGTAGAAAGGGTATACTAGATTTGTGCAATGTTAGAACGGATAGAAGGAGGCGCGGCAGACCCCAAGTCCCTTATACCAAAATGCTAATCATAACCTCGGGTAGCGTTTGAGCCATGTCCGTCCGTCCGTCCGAATGAACGCCTAGATATCGGAGACAAGATGAGCTAGCGACACCAAACTTTTCCAGCTGGTGCGCATATTTATTCAGAAGATTAAGTTTGTTGAATCATGTCAATATCTTTCCCGATCCCCCGCAGTAGATTTTCGCGGTTTTTGGCAACACCGTTTAATATTATCATCTGAACAGAGTGGTGCGATATGGTTTCGCGCATCTGTGTGTCAAAATTGAACAAAATCGGACAAATACAGCAAAAGTTATAGTCAAAAATATACAAACAGCGTCAATATTTGACTCTACCTAATTATGATTACAAGTGACCTTGAATCACAATTTTTGGTAAGCTGGTTCATGTGCCTCTACTAAACTAATCTAAATCCAAATTTTATCGATGCAGACCCCCTACCCCCCGCGATCGATTTACCGCGTTTTCTCCCACACCCCACAACATATCAACTTGAAATTAAGACCATATACTTTCAATAGCTTAGTTTCATCAACAATTTAAATTTTTTATCACCCAAATACTAAATTAAGCATAAAAAAGTCAGTTAAAACTCATTTGCTTGTGTATAAAACAGTTTTTATTGATTCCTGAAAAATTCTAATTTAGTGACCTATGGGGTTTTTGAAATGACCGATTCAACTAGTTAAGATATTTTGCCAATGGCTAAAATAAAAGCAATATGCCACACACAATTTGTAGATTTTAAAATAAATGCTTTTCCACAAAGTAGACTTTTGGACAATGTCATACATATTATCATTTAAATAAACGTAACAACCAAAAAGTTTAATACTGCTCATATATTTTATATTATCCCAAATTGATTGTTTGCAAGCAGGTACAAACAATGAAGAAAGTCCATAAGTCATTATCTAAAACTAAGGTTCAGAAAATAAAGAAAAGAGATGCAGTACCTAAAATTGAACACGAATTGAACGAAAAGTCGGTCAGCTCAATAGACTTAAACCTTATCATACGCCGTCAAGTCAAAGATCAAATGGCCGATCTCGACTTCAAACAAGAGATGGCGCAAGAGATTTTGCAACTAGAGAAATCAATGACTCCCCAGGCAAACAGCTCCATGATGCAAAACAATATAGATGAATCAGAGTACGTAAAGATGAGCGAGCTCCAGGAAATAGTAGACAAACTGATTACGCGCAATGTTGTGCAGTCTGAGCTAGAAAGCCATAACAAAAAGTTTGACGAAGTGGTGAACCAGCTTAAGATGCGCGTGGATCAACAAACTCAAAAATATAGCCATACGCTGCTCGAACTAGAATCGAAAGTGATTCAACTAACTCAGCGCATGGAGTCGCTTGACGAACTGGTGCAAAACCTGTGTAAAATAGACATACGCACCGAGGTGCTAAATATTTTACACGAATTGAGTAAGAAATCTGAGTCCAACCGACCAGACAGCACTTTACAGCCGCATCCCGCTTTATTAGCTAAGCTAACCGACTCTCGCAAAATCCAGGTGAGCAAATAATAATTTGATGAAAAAACAAATCCTAGTCCCGGCAATCTTATTATCTAGACCATAAAGCTGCAGGGTCACAATAAAAGTAAATTTTTCAACAAGCGGCGTCAGTCCGATGAGCTCATACATGATGTCGAACCGGAAGAAATCAAACAAATGACGACAAGTGACTTTGATTTAGAGGTGTCGGCTGCGAAGGCCAAGGCTGCAATGATTTCTTTTGATAGTAATACACAATTTGGAAGACGCGAGGCGGAACGCCGTCAATTTGAAGCGAATATGTTGATGCATCGAAAATCGCCATACACAATGCAACTGAACAAACGAAATGCTCTATTTCCCAAAACCGTACAAGACGGTGAAAAAAAGACAAAGGCAAGAGCGCAGCACGAGAACCACTTAGCTCCTGAAAAAAATATTGATTTTAGAGCTCAACATGAAAAAGTCTTAAAAACGCCCCGTAAGATTACGTTCATTGAACAGCGATCAGCTATTCGACCTAACTATCTAACTGAAGGGCAGCAAAACGAAGACGAGGAAGAGCCGTCGGATTGGCTGTATGAGCAATAAAGTAATGTTTAAGTTTATTTTCTTAAATGAATTTCTACGTTTAAGAATAAATTCAAGAAACACAACAAATATGGCGGTGTACGACATTGTAGGTACATTGAAGAGAAATACACTACACAAATGAAGTTGAGGTTTTGGAGCTTTTTAAGTGTTTAACAGGTATCGTAACCCAAAGTCAATATATGGTCATATTAGCCTGAAAAATTTATATTTTTTTAGTCTTAAATTAAAGAATATAATTCCAAATTGTAGAAACTAATAGGTGCTTAAGACTGATGTAATGTGTCTTTCAATTAGGTGTTGTTCCAATGCTAAAAGCAGAGCAGAACATTCTTAGTGCAGACAGTGCAGCAAAATAACATATTAACCCGACACATTTTTATTTATTTGATTTGTATTCACGAATAACATTTTAAATTGTAGAAAGTAGCAAGTGATTAAGACTGATCTAGTTTGTCTTTCGTTAAAAGCTGTTTTTCGTTTAAATGCTGTTCCAATGCTGAAAGCAATGCATCCAAAAAGTCAGACAAATGTATCTTCTCATTAACTTCGAATACATCGCTGTTTGTATACTGAGCGTAAGCTAATAGTGGCAGTTTCCGCAAGGTTCGGCCACTAAGGCCAATGCTACGCTCTGCCAAACTTGAGAGCAGACCCTCCTCGCTGTCTTCCTCTTCTAATACTTCACGTTGCAGAATGCCTGTCTGCATCAGCTCATTTAACATTGATTTGTAGATCGATCTTATTGCAGGTACATGTGGTAAACCAATATATTGGCGTATATCTGCGCGATCTAAAAAGGCCAAATCAATGCTTTCCGCCAAATTTGATGTGGCCAAAATAAGCACATTTGGTTTGGACTTTATTTCATCCAGCTGGGTTAGCACGGCATTGACGACACGCATAGCATCGCGTGGTTCGTTGGTGCTCATGGCATTACGTGCATAAGCTAAGGATTCGACCTCATCTATAAGAACACAAACCAGATTGTTGGGATCAGCTACAAGCTCACCAATTTTGTCAAAAAGGCTTGCTACAAGTTTTCCGCTCTCAGAAAACCACTTGGAAAACAAACTATGACTGTTAATCTCCACAAGGTGCGTGTAGGCATGACTTTGGTTAGTGCGTATAGCCAGCTTCTGTGCGAGAGCCCTACACAAGCTTGTTTTTCCAGTTCCTGGAGGGCCGTGAAGCAACAGAAGTCGGTTGCAAGCTATAACATTCGTGTTAACACGGTGCTGCGAAAAGCTCAAAGCAGACAATGCAAATTTAAGAAGCTGAAAAATTCAATTTAATAAAAAACAAAAAATTTTCAAGTAACTAAACAGAATACCTTTTCTTTTAGTCCAATTTCATATATCAAATTTTCCCAAAGACCAATGAACTCGGTAGCAGGCAGTAGCCAATGGTTGGCTGCCACTACATTTTCCACGCTGTCACCATCAGCTCCTCCATTAAAAAGTTCAGACCTTTGCTCCTCTCGCTGGGTCATGTAGAAATGAAAACAGTACCTACTATGTCCCAATTTTATGGGGCAGTTGCGGCCATTGTCCTGTTCCAGCAGAATGCTCTCAACTGATTCTAGAGCTGGCACATTTTTTGGGACAGTTAAGGAAACATTCCTGGGCAGCAAATTTGTCGCCAGTAGGTATGCGCTTAATTCGGGTTCGACAACAGCCCGAATATCTTGCAAACATCTGTAAATTAACAATTATTTTCGTGTATAGATCTGTTTTACGAATTTTCAGTTGCAACACATTTATTTTACTTACTGTTCGCTACGATGCAAGCGAACTTCAACGTGCGCCACATTTTTATCACTTAACAAACTCATTTGCTTAGACATTTGTGAGCAATTAAATAAAATTTTCAAATTCCACAGATAACATTCTCAACGATGCGTATTCATAGCGTCATTTGCCGCTGTCAAATTGCCAGTCACAAATCAAACCAACTATCAGCTGACTATCAGCTGATAGCGGCAAACTCTAATATATGTTTGTAATTCTAATATATAAAATGCATATAAAAGAATGCAGAAGGCATTCAGGGAGCATCTAATATGAAAAAGAAAAATTTTAGGTATTAAATGTTCTGGCAGAAAACGAGTTCTTGTCGACGAGCTAACTCAACCGACGAACCGGCGTTCAAGTGTTTAAACCAATGTTTCTTGTCTATCAGGACAAGTTGACATAACAAGTGAGACTTGAATTAACATGCTGTGATGCATTATAAGTTCCTTATTACCTTTTTCGTAAAAAATAAGTTTTGTGTTTACCCTAAGCACCGCGCTATTTGCCGTCACAACTAGTAAATGTTTAATTTAATATAAAAAAAAATAAGAGCTTTTTAAAAAATTAAAAATTGGTCTTCCATGAGTGTGGGAATGTTATGGTAAAAATGTAAACATATAGGTTTAATCTTATATAATTGAATACAAAAAGCAACATTAATATTTTATTGTTGACTCTATGAAATATTTGTTAAATTTACGCCAGCCATAACGTTTTTTTGGGTCCTTCTTGCTCCAAGAAGGTGCTAAGTTGGGCATCAATCCAGCTTTTTGCGCCATCGTAACCAACGTGCCCATTTTTTTTTGTTGACGATAGCACAATCCCGTGATACGTCTTGGCAACATGCAACCATCAGAGCGCACATATTGAGACAGTATTAGCACATCCGTGTGTTTAATGTCCAGTCCTAGAGAGCATTCGGGGCAAAACTTACTTTGACAGGCAATAGACAACATTTTCTCTGCACGCGGCGAATCCAAATTAACGCCTTCGTATACAACGGCATTGTTTTCCTGTTTTTCCTGAACTATAAGCAAGTTTATTTTTATTTATTTAAGATATTTGTTGTTTTGTATTCACACCTGGATAGGTTATGAAACAACTATGCACTTACTTTCTTTTATCATCACTGGTCTAGTGGTTGCAAGCGGGCGTGCCTGCCAAAAGCTGCCCCGAAGAGACGCAGTAGCTACTTTTAACAGGCTAGCCATTTTCAATTTTAATTTAATTTCTTTAAATATTTCTAAATAACACAATGCACGGCAACGTTTTAGGCTTTCATTCACAACGAAACGCAAAAACTATTGACAAAAATGTATCACTCCAATGCGAATGGCAAAAATTTGAAAACAAAAAAAAAATAAATAAAAATAATAAAATAAACAATGCATTGGTATACTAAAAACTATTACTTTAATGAATAAGCAAATCAGTGAAATTAATATTGAATTTCTGTGAGATCCAGGTCCTCATCAAAAGCATTATCGATATTTTTCTGGCTCTGGTACTCTTTCTCCTGTGTTTCGGCTATTCGCCACAGTTCATCATCGTCATCACCATTCATCATTGTCCTATCAGCGCTGCCTTTAATAGTTGTTCGCAGTTTATTTGGTGCTTGAGTGGGTCCAGGTGCTCGCTTCTGCCTATTACCCATCAAAATTTGACTCTCCTCGAAATAGCTATTTGGATGGTTGATAGTCGGTTCCACATTGGAGTTATGAGTAAGCATAAAGTATTTGCCACAAGCAAATTGATAATGTCCCCGCGAAACAAAAAACATCACTTCCTCAATTGCACTAGGGGAGAGTCCATAGGTGGTCAATTTTGTTTTCAGAGTAACAGGTTCTAGAGTCTTGTAGGGACAGCCATGACAGTCCCCAGGTGCTACCGAATCCTTGATTATTTTTATGCAAGAGTATGGTGAATAATTTACCATGGACCCTTTTTTGCCGTAGTTGTGATAAATGTTGTACTCATAGGAACGCGCAAATTTATCAGCGTCCATTTTCTTTGTGAACTCTTCTCGCCAGAAACGTAACGAGTCCTCCAGAGTTACACCAATGCCCTTCAAGAAAAGTCCGTATTGCATACGGCCACCGTGCTTACTGTGATGATTGGTGCGTATGTGCTCATGACACATGCGCATGCACAGTGGCATGGACGTCTTAGACAACTGGTCCAAAGACTCAATAGGCACAGCAGTATCTCTGCACACTGTGTAGTCCTTGCCTGTGTACGAATTGTGTAAAGCTTTTAACATACGAGAAATACGTTCGTCACTTTCGACATCTTCAATAAGTGTTTTCGCTGCGACAAGTCCATGTTCAATTTCATCCTGTTGTTTGCTACCTACAATCGACACCAAGTCATGGGTGTTCACGTAAGCGAATCCACCATTTAAATAACATCTTCGACTGCGAACTAAATCCAGAACTTGCACAAATGGTACCTTGTAGAAGTCTAGCAGCTCAATCTTTGAAACGCTCTGGCCCGCAGTGCTCTCATAAAGTCCATCCTTTACTTCATTTTTTTGCGATTCAGTCAATGGCTGGAAATGAAAATTGTTTGCCTCAAGAAATAGCTTAATCTCATTGCCAGTTAATGCTGAGAATTTGTACTTAAAGAGCTCCATTTCCCGAGCTACAAACCATCGAGTTAAGTCCTCTGATCGGCAATACGCAAGCCGTAATATAAAATGTGACAAATAGTCACGTCGACGTATCTGTAGGTCTGCATCGGTTTTGCCGCTGCCTGTGGTGCACATGCGCAAATAGCTACGCAGACCATCTCGCGTAAGTTCAGCATTAACATATTCCTTCCAGTCGTCGGATGGCATTCGCAGACCTTTTGTTGTGGCTCTGTCAAATACACGCAACAAACGCAGACGTTCCAGTGCAAGCTCTTCAAATTCCTCAATGTGTATATCTTCAGTAGGTGGGTAGCGGTATAACATTACATTGTGAGGATATTTGGCTTCCAAACTGATCACTTCAACTTTTACATCCTGCTTTTGCCGTTTTTTTAGATGAAAATCCATTGCAAAAATATTAATATGGTTTGTGTGCTTAAATGGCGCGAAATAAGTGACAGTAGAGTGACCACAATTTGAAAACGCAAAAAATACCAAAAATACTATTGAATGCGAAAAAATTTTGCTTTTTTATGCTAAGAAAATGTAAAAAAAAAAGATTTTAAAAGTTAAAAATATTATATTAAGTTGTTAAAAATTAGATCTTGATAAATAAATTTGTTGGCCTATAATAAATGTATTGATTGATTCAGTTCCATACAAAAACAACATTTACGGGCAGCCAAAATTTTTACATAAAGTGCATTCATGTCTTAATTAAATGATAATTACTTAAAACCTCTAAGCAATGTCTAATGCATTGAATTTTGACTCGTCTAAAAGACCATTTCTTTCGTGATTATGGTTATTTAATATAAGTTACGGCTGATGGGTCCTTAAGATATGTATAGAAAAAATATTGTTTATATATAGAAACATAGCCTTTTTGTATACAAAAAAATTTAAAAATCTTTGCTTAACATGTTGGTGTAAAGGTCCAACCGTTTATCGTTATACGTTTCATCTCGCGATTTTTCGAATTAAATATTTATGTAAATACTTAATTTTACAACGCGACTGTTTCGTTTTTAAGTTCCGATAATAGACCCAAAATATTGTAGTCAATATTCTGTACAACCTGCAACACAGATTTGTTTTAAGAAATAGAAACTTAATATAAATATCTATACACTTACTCTTTTGCATTCTTTACTTTGCTTGTGCTTAGTTTCCAGTTTATTTTTTAATGTTTTAAACCATTCCACGATTTCTGGTACATTGGGTGGCAGCTCGAATCCGCGGTATCCTGCTAATTTTAGCGCCGCATTTGAACCAAAAGCAGCCGCATTCATAAGTAAACCAAAACTTCTTGTTAGAAGATACATTTTCTCTAGTGACCATTCGTCCATCACGATTTCCAAGTTTACCAACTTGACCATTTGCCAGATCTCAGAGAGCTACGTGTTATAGAAAGACTTCGTAAATATAGAGTAATTCACATTTAAAATAGGATACTTTACATTACGATATACATGCATAACTATCGGTGGTTTTAGACCTGACAGATCGGCAATAAAAGCACGCAGCAACCCCATAGATATAATTTTTCCGGTCTCGCTAGATACCAGTATGTGTGGTATAGCTTCTAGTAGGTGAGGTATATAATCCGTCGTTGCCTGATCAGAATTTGAAATAGGTCTGAAGGTTGCCAACAAGTTTCGTACCGCATAGTCTATCTAAGGTCAAACATGAGATAAAAGCTTCAAATTTCAAAAATAAGACAACCACTTACCATTGTCGGCTTAAGAGTATCAGAATAATTAAAACACTCGTTTAGCAACTCTAACCGCCGACTGCAATGACGTCCTCTGTTCGGTCCAAGTAGAAACAGTAAAATGGATACGGAGTACAGCGATGTTACCTCCTCTAAAGATAAATTTCCTTCCAGGAGTTTGAGGTAAGCTTGACAAAGCTGATTAGGCAAATTTATCAATATATAGTTAAATTCAAAAAAGTGGTGTTGAAACCTTTTGTACATCATTTGTGTTTTTATTCTGAAGGCTACAGGAGAGCGGCAGAGTCCTTAGTATCTCCTGAAACTGCTCATGATTATATGCAGGAGCTCCAGCTATCATTTTTAGGCTGTTCCAATTGTCCTTTTGACATCAGTACCTTTAAACATGCATGCTTTTAAAATACAAAACAGCAAATATGATAATAATTATAAATATTAGACATTGCACTTTTTGTTTATATTTTTAGAATCTATTTATTGAAATTATATTTATCGATTTACAACTCTGACACTTAATAGGTCTGGCAACACTGTACCACTACTTTTCGGTTCGCCGTCTCGTTTTTCTTTCTATTACAAAAAAATATTGGCAGTGAGCGGACGTTAGCAAATAGCCAGTTAAAAAAGTTTTTTATATTCCAAGCAAAACAGATTTTTTTGTTTTAATCGTAAGTAAAAGCAATTAACTAAACCGTAAGTTGTTATTAATAATGTGCAGATAAAAAAAAAATTACTTTTGTGAAAAACGCGCAGTTTTAGAAGTCCATTTCAATGAGATTTTTGGGCAGCGAAGAAAAGTCTTTGTCTTTGCGAAAAAAAATGTTATCAAGTGCCTGCCATAGTTATGAATCATACGAAGAGTTGCAAACATGATTCATTTGTTTTTGTCTTGTTAAACTTTAAATCTTTGATTTCTACCCAGTGACTGTACCAACTAATTAAATTATACCTATGTTTTGTCTGCATTAATTATAAGTGAACGTCATAATTATTATTGAATATGCAGTTATAATAAAAATATTGCATTAACTTTATGTAAATTTGAACGCCCTATTTTCACAAGATTTTTGCGTTCTTAGTTAATCTATGTAAAAGGCAAACACTCGTATTGTATGTATATATACATATGTATGTATGTATTTACATGACATGCATTTTAGGAAGCGCATACACTGTCAGACATCGCTTCAAAATGGCGTGCCGACCACATGTCGATGTCGGCAGCTGCCGTCTGACGTTCGGCAAACTCGAGTGTCATTTCACTGTAAAATTTCATTTAGTAAAGTGGTGCGCGCAGAACATAAGCGATTTCTTATAAACATTTACGTTCGCTAATTTTAGAAAAATACGGAAACATAGCAACCAATTGTGATAATTATTAAAAATAAACATTTTGACACAATCAAATCAAAAATCAAGCCAAGTTGCGTTAATATAAGTAAAAAAGCAAATTTAGTAACAAAAAAAAATCGACGGGTCTTCGCTCTCTCTTTCTTCCCTTTTCCCGTGTCAACTGTTGAGTGTGTGTGCGTGTCAATTTTACAGCTTAGAAAATATAATAAAGAAGCGGCAAAAAAAATCGCGATAACTTCGTTTGTATTGGTAAACGACTAGTTGTGCGAGGTTAAATTATAAAAAATTCAAGTTAGATTTTTATAAGGTTGACTTAAACGCGTAACTGATACCTGCAAGGACACTCGGAAGCACCTAGAAACTATTTTCACAACTTGTTTCCGTTAAGTAGAGGTGTAAGTTGTTGTTTTTGTTAATTTAATATATTGCGTTATGCGCATTAAAAATGTAGCTTTTTGCCACACGCAAATCACATATACATACAAACAAAGACAACGTATGCATGTACGTTGACCTCGTTTCCCCGCCGCTGAGGCTGACAATAAAGACGGCAGCTAACGAGCATTTGTATTTTCGAAAAAATTTCACTTCGTTTATTCTACCAGTTTCTTTGTCAATTTGTCGTGCTGTCTTTCATTCCATTTTATTCTCTGTCCGGCATTATCAAAATGTTAAAAGATTGTCTTACACATATGAAGGTACTATATGTATTTGTATATTTGTGCTTGAGTTGTATATGATTATTGTGAGTGTCGTGGTGCTGTGCTGCCAAGGCAAAGAGCACATGCATGCATATTACTTTTGAGGTTATATTTGATCAAAGTGATCAAATGATTTGTTAGATGTGTAAAAATATAAATTTAATCCTTTATTTAAAAATGGATTTGTCTTCCCAATAAATTTCTAATGCGCTTAGTTTTTTCTTTTCAATCGATAATTTGATAAACCAAAATCGTAATTTATTTCAAAAATGCTTCGTTAAGAAATGAAAAAGTTATCAACAAGAGTTTTTGTTCAGATCTTTCTAACCAAGTGTGCTTTCATTTAGTTGTACACAGAGTATAATATATACCTAAGAAATCTGTGTTAATATATCTTTGTGTTCTATTCTTATATCTTTAGCAATTTATTGTATGAGTCAAAAAACTGAAAGACCAGTGCTATCGGGTCAACGCATCAAGACCAGAAAAAGAGGCAAGTTTGTTTATTTTTGATTAGGCTTACTGTGTGCACATTAATTAAACACCACACCACCTTCTTATTAGATGAAAGAGAAAAATATGACCCAACGGGATTCCGTGATGCGGTCATTGCTGGTCTCGAAAAAACTGAAGGCGACCTGGATCAAATCTCTAAATATTTAGACAGTGCTGGCAATAAACTTGATTATCGTCGTTACGGTGAAGTTCTTTTTGATATATTGATAGCAGGAGGTCTTTTGGGTACGTTACATCAACTAAATTCACTAAACAATTGTTTACATACTAACAGTTTATTATTTATCCAGTACCAGGCGGTTCCATATCTCAGGATGGCGAAAAGCCGCGTACTCAGTACTGCATCTTCGGTGCACCAGAAGACATGGAGGCGATGCGAAACTTTGAGCAGGTTTGTACAAGTACCTTTTTCACTATTCTATAAATCATTTGGCATATCAAAATTAGAGCCGTTTATAGATTGGCAACTATATTCTGTGTCGAACGTATGCAAAATGAAACGCAACATTTTACTTGTCTTTATATTGTGAAAAGTAAAAGTCTAACAATCTAAAGATTTCTTATGTTGCGACAAAGTTGCTTAAAAATAATTTGACCAGATTATTAACGCTATATATTTTTATTTGGAACTTATTGGAGAAAAAGTATCTTAACGAATGTTTCGCATATAAAAATTAGAGCCGTTTTGAAGACAACATCTTCTGGCGGTGTCGAACGTATGCAAAATGAAACGCAACAGTTAACTTGTCTTTATATTGCATTAAAATAAAATCCAGCAATCTAAAGATTTCTGACGTTGCGACAATTTAATCTTTAACCACCTTATGAATATGATTTAACCCTTTAATATTGCCTTTACAGGTGTTTATCAAGCTCAGCCGCCGTTATAAGTACCTCGAGAAAATGTTCGAAGAAGAGATGAAAAAGGTGCTGCTATTCATAAAGGGCTTTACACCAAGTGAACGTATTAAGCTTGCGCGTATGACCGCGCTCTGGTTAGGTAAGCAACAGTCGGCAACTTAGTATAATATATAGTTATAATAACCGGCTATAAGTTATCTTAGCCATACGTTTTTGTAGTGAGAGTAGAAAGAAAATTATTTACTCACTTATACCCTTGGCTTAAAATAAAGTATTGCTTGGTATACTGACTCTTGCATAATTTTAACCATATGCAAAAGCCACGAATCCACGTACATCTTTAATATTAACTTAAGGATCACACACACTGAACACTTACTCTTTGCAGTTAATGGCTCCGTACCACCAAATGTTTTACTGGTACTAAATAACGAGCATCTGATAAAAGATGGCATCGCTCTCGAGTTTCTATTGGAGCTCTTTATGACATTCAAACAGGAGAAGGGTATTGCATATCTGGTACAGGCGCTTAAAAAGGGTGGACTGGAAAGCAAGTAAGAATGTGCATTCATTTAGAAATATTTAGGAACGTTTTCAGGAAGATACTTCAGCATATCAGTTGTAGATTTTTAATTAACGTTCCAAGAATAAATATCACAATGGAATTTAATACAATTCGCAAATGAACGACAGCTTCATTTGGGTGTATATTAAATTTCGTACATTTGTCAACAAAGCCAATAAGTTTTTCAGCTCCATAATACCAACCTATTATAATTACAGACTTATGGACTTTTTCCCACTAAACAAACGTACTGAGGAATATTTTAAACAAGTTTTTCTTGACAAAGAACTCAATGAAATTATCAAATTGCATAAGGCACAAGCAAGCCAAGAGGCCAAGCGCGAACTGCAGCAAACACTTATCGATGATATCAATGACGAAAAGGCGCATACCGAGATAACCGCAGACATCAAGGAATTCGCGCAACGCACCAACATTCCCGATCATGAGATAATTGTTATAGTAAGTTCGATTAAAATTGTTTTCAATTTTTCTGAACTCACAGTATTTATTAAACTTGACAGATTTGGTCCACGATTATGTCGCTAGGCGAGTGGAACAAAAAGGAGGAGCTTGTTACTGATCAAGCTGTACGTCATCTAAGAACATACTGCACTCTTCTGCAGGCATTCGCATCCACTGATCGTTCTGAATTGGCTTTGATATTAAAAGTACAGGAGTTCTGCTATGAAAATATGAATTTTATGAAAGCGTTCCAAAAAATCATTTTACTGTTCTACAAAGCTGAAGTCTTGTCTGAGGAGATCATCTTGCTATGGTACAAAGAGGGACACTTGAACAAGGGCAAAATGCATTTCCTGGAACAAATGCGCAAATTCGTTGAATGGCTACAGTCTGCCGAGGAAGGTTAGTATATCTAGCATATAAACTCATTGTATCCTGTCCAGCAAAGTTTTTTTTTGTTTGTGGTTTTGTAAACAGTCATCACTATGATAGTAAAACATTGCAATAGCATTTGAGTTTTTTGCTTGCCCTGTTTCTCATTCGCCATGACTTACTAGGGCCAATGAAAACTCGTACATAAATAATTAGATGACTTTTTTGGACAAACTGGATAAATAGCATCAAATTCTGTTTGCATATTCATATTCTTACCAAGTTTTTAAATTCAGTTTTAAAAATTTCACGTAAAATATGCTATAGCAAAAGAACGATTGGGTGTCCAAAGAACTTTACATAGTTACATTTGGCCAATAATTGTTCGGACAAAACAATTGCAAGCAAAACTTGCCGCATATTTCATATTTAATAGAATGTTTAAAATTATAATTTTGAAAAATTCAATCGAAATATGCCATAGCAAAAGAATGATTGGGTGTCCATATAACTAAACATAGTTACATTTGGCCAATAATTGTTCGGACAAACGAAAATTCATTGCAAATAGTCTGCCGTTAAAATTACATAATATACTGGCTATAAAACTGATATCAAACACTTTTTATTCATTATTTTCAGAATCCGAATCGGAAGACGAGCAAAAAATTGGCGAATAAGTAATATCACCATCCATACATGCAGCTAACTTAAAGATCAACAGCCCAACCGAACTAATCGCCAATACATAAAATGCAATTTAAACTAAACCCGGATATAAATAAAATGGGTTGCTCGTTGAATGTAGCATCAAAGAGAGATAAAGAGAGCGAAACCGCAAAAATTTTGAAATTATTAGTACACAGCCCATTCGAATTTCGTTCGTATTTATTTTCAATATATGTATTCTTTAAATTTCTATAGTTATGAATTGAAAAAAAAAAATAAATGCAAGATTTCGAGTAGAACAAACACATTGTTGACAAATGCGCTGGTGTAGAACTAACACAATATTAAAAATTTATACATAAATCAACAATTACATAATAGTAAATATTCAATGTAATTTATTGATTCAAAATCAACGTAAGTCGATATAAAAAAACAGAAAAAATTGCTGAACAATTTAAAGGCGTCGAGTTGTGGATTAAAACAAACTTATGTGTATTTAATTGTGCTGTATGATGTTTGCATTATTTATTTACAACAAATATACATACGTATATAAACACATAAATATTCATATACAATTTACAAAACATATAACACATACATACTATATAGAGATGATCAATCGATTTTAAAAAACACAAGAGCAAACAAAAAACGTATTAGCCACAAATGGAAAAAAACTGAAATCTTTCTAGCAAATACCACCTTTGAACGATGAAAAACTGAACATTGTCATTAAATGCAAGTCATCGTATTAACTGTTCTAAGGATGGCAGCAACAAAACGTTTTAAGAAAATTGTTTAAACGAAGTAGTGGAAGAAAAAGCAGAATAAAATTGTATAACTCAAGTTTTCATGAAGAAATATATACATATATACAAATACAGAAAACCATCTTGGTAAAAAAGAAATTGTTTTGTTTTTATTTAACATATATTACAGCAAATCAATTTTTTTATGGCCATTTTCACGTTTCTATATTAATTTCATTTCAAGACAATTTTTCTTGGGAATGCAGCGAAAAGGGGCTTAAGTAATGACAATTTGGAATATGTAGTAACAAAACGTATATGCAACGTTGCTAAGCTATTTATTTACCCTGCCAACTTTTTTACTGTTGCATAGATTTTTGTTATTCTTGAGATGTTTAAGAGTTTCGGCAGACGTTTTTGCAGGATCATGAAATATTTTGTTTTGTCGATACTTGGATTTCTTGGCTTACAAATGTTGTAACATTACGAACATAGAGGTTTTGCAAATCTTGTTTTTATTATGATTCACGAAATATTAAAAAATAACTGTACTATTACCGATTTTGCAAATTTCTCTGCAGTTTGTTATATCCTGTACCGTATGGTACAAAAGATATATTAAGTTTGTGCGAGCCGAGAACGCATGTTACATACATAAGCAGTCGTCGGAGAGCCTCAAAGTTACCTAAAGTATGATCAGGGTGACTAAAGAATTCGATATACCCATGTCCGTATGAACGCCTATATGATAAGAGCTAAAGAAACCAAACTTTCACATTAGATCCCTTATTATTTCATAGGAGACGAGCTTATTTTACATTTTTTTTTTAAATATCGTTAAGCTTATTATGACCTCGAAAAAAACAAAATTTTTAGATGGATAATTCGTTACGTTCCACGAATCTTGGCCGTAAACGAAAAGCCGTACAACGAATCAATTATTCTAATACAAATTCATCCAAACTCAATGGGATCGGTTCCGAATTTGTTAAATATGTAACATACCTTTTTATTTCATTTAAATCAGAACATAATTATATTCTTTTGTACATTTAATAACAGATTACAACAATAATAATGATATAATACAATAATAAAAAATAATAAACAAAAATGAAACAACTTCCTGTTATATATGTTATAAAATGGTAACAAGCAGATCAATGCCATCATTTTTCGCTGGTAAGGACGGTCCTGGCTTAAAAAATGGTCCAACGTTGCTTGTTTTGTCCATTTCGTTCTTCATTGATTTATAACAGCTTATGGTGGAGTTAATTGCTCGAGAAACTAGCGCTGAGTTCCACGTCAAGATCGTTTTTAATGAGGATGAAAGGAGTTCCTTATCAGCTTCATAATCATATCACGTTCGTTCAAAGCCGAGATCATGTGCTAGATCCTAAATGTTTTGCCTAATTTCAGGAAGGAAATTAACTTCGGCATCAGAACTTTTCACACATTCTGGCCATTTTTTTTTTCAAACATGGTTCATTGTTGTAAATGTTAATTCTTTCCATGATTCACTGATGATGTCAACAGCATTCTTGATGTTATAGTTTTTCCAAAATGTTTTAATTGAAGGTTTACCATCGGTTTCACGGGATGCCTTAAAAGTGGTTGAATCAGAGCTATTGTATTTTTCGGAAGGTACTCAATCATGACATCTTCAGATAGTTCGGATTAATTAGTAGGATGCCCTGGTGCATTATCCAAAATTAACAAAGCCTTGTTGCTTAAGTTATTGTCTCGCAAATATTTTTTCACTTCTGTACAAAAGAGATTTTTGAACCAGTCTTCAAAAGTAGCTTTAGTCATCCAAGCTTTCTTTTTGGATCTCCATATGACGGGTAATTGATTTTTATTTAGTTCTTTAAAAGGACTTCGATTTTCGGACAATAAAATTATAAGTAGTTTTACCTTTAAATCATCCGTGGCATTTGCACCAAGCAGCAAAGCTAATCGTTCCTTAGACACCTTATAGCAGACGCAGATTTTTCGGTTTTTGTATGTATGTGCGATCAGGCATTCGCTTCCAATAAAGCCCTGTTTCGTCTACGTTAAACACTTGTTCAGGTTAAAACCCACCTCTCTCAATAATTTCTTTTTAAATGTTGGGATAATCCTTGGACGCGGCCTCATCGGCACTAGTTTCTTCACATTTAATTTTCAAATTATGCAAATTATATATATACATATATAATTTTTTTTTTGTCTTCCTTAGAATGTGATGTCTTCAGCAGATTCATCGATATTCTCATTCTTTAAATTTTCGAAATTACTTAAAGCTTTTTCCTGGATAGACATTTGACTCATTGACATTCTCCGTTTGTTATTGTCCTCAATCCATATAATCAATAGTTCTTCCATTTTTTCAATAATCTAGTTTCTTTGGCGAGTTAATCTCGAGATATTGGGAACAAAATAAAAATAAATAAAAAAAAAAATTTTGTAGCCGTAAATCGAAACCATGCCTCAATTGTAGAGGGCCGTTATAGCGTATAAAGAGCGGCCGTATAGCGAGGTATAGATGTAATTTTATTTTAATACCAATCAATTTTAAAAAATAAAAATAAAATTGTATACTTATGAAGAAAACCTACAATTTATCTGGCATTTACTGCAAATGACTTGTTTTAGAGATGTCCAGCCAGTATATTTCCATACATTTTTAGAGTTATTTTAGTTTTACAGATTACGCCCTGTTGCCAGCTCATATTGAAAGAAATTTGGTTCAAACATATCCAGTTATTTATTCGCAATTAAATAAAAACGAAAAACAGTTTTTTTTAAATTAGAGTTAAAAACTTCAATTTTGGCAAACATTTGTTTTGCTGTGTACATCAAACTGCATCATTAGTTTTCGAAAATCGCTGGGGGCAGTTTCCAGTACCTTATCCAGCTAGACCCTTTGGTTACGATATCTTCATAAATAATCGAATTACCCATGTAAAACTTTTGGTTTTTTTCGACCTATATAATATAATCCTAATATATAAATTAAATAAAATAAAGTTGTCTTTGGAATAATAGGGAATTTAATCTGTAAGTTTGGTTGCTCTAGCTCTTACCATCATCTCTTAAGATGTAGGCGTTCATATATCAACTTTTCTAGTCACCCTGATCATCCGATGTCTCATCCCATTATCAGCTTGCAGCAAGTTAATTTTATAACCAATAGCAGGATAAGTAATCATTTCTTAAACATCATTAAAAAGAGAGTACATACAACAGTAAGCACGGAAGGTTTGAATATGAGCCAGGAATATGAGCTAAAAATAAAAAATGGTCTTTGTTTTTGGAAATACTGTTTTTTATTCAACATAAATTTTTGTTTAAGTTTAAAAGTAATTCTTCTTGCATTTGTATTTCGTTTTTAAGTATGTATGTAGTAGTATATAGTACTCGATGTTATATAATAACGCATATGTTGTTTGTTTATTGTATCGATAACATATTGTTTTAATTTTTTATAGTTAATTTTTATTTTATATGTATTTTTAACAGTTTATTTTGCAACGGCCAAATAATTAGCTTGGAAAACATATTTCTAGTTTTTTAAACTTTTTTATATAAAATTTTACGTTTGTTTCGTGAACAGGCAAACATTTAAAATATTCAAATTTATATATTTAGCTAAAAACCATTAGTATTAATTTCAAGACTGATTATGTGAACGTGCGTTTTTGAGAGCGCAGTCGTTTGGGCGGTATCTTTTTGAATTGATATTTCCTAGTTGCTGCATAAATTGAGGCAGTCTAATTTCCATTTTTTTTTTAATTTTTCATTTAAGTATTTTAAATTACGTGTATATATGAATGGAAGCAGGACATAAGATGGATATTCAGCTTGCAACAAATATAGCTATTTTTGGGCACTTGGCGATACTTCATTCTAAAAGTGCGTGCTTTATAGGATTTATATAATACTGTAACTGTGTATAAAAACCCACAACAACGATTGTTTTCTATGTTCGTGCTGCAACTGCGCATGTGAAGACTGCCTTCGGAACAGCGAAATAACTAGTTTTGCTTGCTAGAATTTCGGTATTTCAGAAGACAGTCGATGCTGAGGAAATGCGCAGATTGTTGGACGAACATGCCTTCGATGCAACTAGGTTAGACGCCCTTTCCCATACGCTGCGCTTAACATTTTTATAACATAACTAAACGAATAAACGAAATTATAACAAACATAGATGTGGTTACAAAATAGGTATAACAAAAATGAACAGAAAATTTACATTACAAAACGAACAAGGGACGCAAAACTTGGCAAAGCGAAAATTATTAATTTTGTACAGGAATGTATGCAATTTTCATAAAAAAGTTGTTATTCGCTTTAACGTGTTATTTACTATATAAACTTTACGGGCTTCTTAAATTTTTAAGACGGTTATTTCATTAAGAAAAAAAAAACAAACTTTAACAAACGCTTATACTTTTTTTTCTGCTTCTGTATGCACGCATAACTTTGTTTGTTGCAACATCCTCTAAAATATAAAGTGTAATTATTGGCATACATATTAATATATCATAATAGTTAGCATACATATTTGACCGAAAGTTGCCTCGATTGCACTATACAAAGACAACGGCAATAATAATTATACATAATGTAATATAACGCTTTATAGACACAATATTGTTGAATTTAAATGAGTTGGAGAGGATGAGTTCCACTTGAATTTTATGCCTTCAATATTAATTGGGTGGTGTTTACTGTTATTATTAACTTGAACTGTTTGTTGTTGGTTTTTTCTTTTTTTTTACACAGCTTAATCGGTGAATTTGCGATTGACGTTACGCCCAAACAGAGCATTACGTATTTCTGGCACAAGTTGCTGTGAAATCAATTCTAGTCTGGATTCCAGCGTGTTGGGTACCTTAAAAAGAATTGCATGAAAATATATTCTAAGATTATTATATTAATTAATTATACCTTAATGCGTCCGTTCAAGGCCCAGAGCTGAACACCTCCACAAGCATCCGCTGGCAGGTGCTCTTTTTCGTCAATGAACAATTCGACATCTTGTCTCATTTGAGACTTGTACTGCTCCGAAGCTGTGGGCAAGACATCCCGAACAAGCGAAACATCAACTTCGCGGCAGCGTAGCGTTACTTTGGGTTCCATCACCTGATATAAACCTTGAACTATCAGTTTGGTCAGTACTTCTTTGTATTCGGCTTGATTTTTGGTGACTTCGCCAAGGCGTTTTCGGGCTTCATCGAGCACATTGCTCACATGATCCTCGCGTACTTTGAGCACCTGCAAATTAAAAAAAAAAAAAACAGTAAAACAAAACTGAAAAGATTATAAACAGAATTTATTTATTAGAAAATGCACCTTCAAACGGGCTTGATTGAGCATATTCGATGACTGAATCTTCTTCTGCAGCTCAACCTGCTTCTCCTTTTTCTCATAGTACTCCATAATCTTGAGACGCTGTTGCTGGACAAGACGTCCTTTTTCAATGTTGAATTCTTCTTCGGCTTTGGCATCAATCTCTTCGGCTTTTTCATTGGCTTCTTGCTCAATGAAGGCCATCATATGATTGATCTGTAAGCAAAAAATGCTGTATTAATTTACCGAATAGAAATATTTTGTTAAAAAGAGCGTCGTAACAAACCTAACAGGTTCTTACTCCCTATCTTAACACAATAGTAACGAAAAATATCACATGATCTGGTAAGCCAGTCACATTTGTTTTATAATGCACAGGGCCTTATGCACATAAAAGATAAAAATGCAGTTGCAAATTGAGAATGCGTAGTCCGTGCATTTTCATCAATGTTTCCTTTAGGGATAAACTCTGGAAAGTTACGTTGGCAAAGTAAAACAATTTTTTTTAACATTTATGTATGTAAGGCTACATGCATATATACATATATGTATGTACTTTCATTCAAATTTTTCATTGCCGTTGATAACGTACGGCATTTCGAGAGTCGTGTGACAGAATGTGTTGGCAATACTATTACGGTTACGCTAGTTGTCTCACTTTAACACTCAGTATGAACCCAGTGCGTGTCACATGACCAATAAGCAATTTTTTTTACTAACTATTTGTACGTACTGTTTTTAATAAATTATTTTATACCAATATAAAATTCGTATAATAGTAACTATGTTATGAAAAGCAATCAGTTTAAAAGCCCAAATACCAATCAAAACAAAATTGAGTAGCAAGAAAATGATTTAGAGTTGGTAAAAGTTGCATGAAAAAATTCACATGACTCTTATTAGAATCTTATGACTTCGCCATTTTTCTTGTGTCCTCAAAACACGAAATTTTGAGCAACTTTTGTTTACAAAAATATTGTTAATTTCTTAAGATATAAGAGTTTTTCAACAATTACCTGTTTCTGTACATCAGCATCGCTCAGTGCCATTTTGATAGATTTTTTTCACTTGCACAAAACCAAAAAATAAATTCAATTGTCTCGAAGGAATTCACGTACTACCGTGCCTGTAATAAGTATAACGTGTTATTTTAGTTATTCGCACAGCAATTCGATACTAAATATTTAGGGATAACTTTTAATGAACACGAAAAACTACAGAAATTTAGAAGTTACTTGCAGTTTGTGCGCCTTCTGCCCGTCGTCTGAAATTTTCCAACTACTGCGAATCGATCATATGATTTAAGCAAAGCTGGTGTATTTGTTTCAACGCCGTTAATAATATTAACAGCCTAGAAGTATGCCCAAGAGAATAGCACTTGGCGGCGCCAATTGGCGCATCATTGTGAATGTTCGATTTTATATACACACGCCTGATTTATTGAAAATTGTTTTTTGCATTGCAAATTTTATTTACTAAATTAAAAGAATAAAATTTAAGAATTTTCGCGGAATGGAGACGCTCTTGGAGCAGCAGCGACGTTACCACGAAGAACGCGAGCGTTTAGTCAAGCTAATGGTGGATGAATACGCTACAAAAAAACCCGGCGAGAAGGAACGAATCCACTCGGAGCATAGGCTTAAATATCTCATGGAACTACACCATAACGCGACCATTCAGCTTCGGGATCTGTATGAAGATAAGGACAACGAGCGAAAGGCCGAGATTGCAGCTCTTTCTGGTCCAAACGAGTTCAATGAATTCTATTCACGTCTGAAACAAATTAAGCAATTTTACAAGTCTCATCCGGCCGAAGTAAGCGTTCCGCTTTCAGTAGAGTTCGATGAAATGATTAAAGTCTACAACAATCCCGATGAAATGAGTGCCCTAGTGGAGTTCACAGACGAAGAAGGTGGTGGCCGATATTTGGATTTAAATGAGTGCTATGAATTGTATTTAAATCTTCGCTCCATTGAAAAGCTGGACTATATTACATATCTTATGTCCTTTGATCATGTATTCGACATTCCGCGTGAACGTAAAAATCGTGAATATCGAAAGTATATTGAGACGTTAAATGAGTATTTGCATAACTTCGTCTTGCGAATACAACCGCTGCTGGATCTGGAAGGCGAAATGGTTAAAGTTGAGCTAGATTTTCAACGACAATGGTTGCAGGGTACATTCCCGGGCTGGGCGATAAAGGAAACCGAGTCTGCGCTTGCTAACACTGGCGCACACTTGGATCTTTCTGCTTTTTCTAGCTGGGAGGAGTTAGCCTCGCTTGGATTGGATCGTCTCAAGTCAGCGTTAGTTGCTTTGGGTCTGAAATGTGGTGGCACATTGGAAGAGCGTGCTCAACGGCTTTTTTCCACCAAGGGCAAGACTACCCTAGATCCTGCTTTAATGGCTAAAAAGCCAACCGCAAAAACCGCAAATTTGCAGACGCGTGAAAATGAACGCAACAAAGACATTGCTCAACTAGAAGCATTGCTTTATAAATACGCTGAGCTGCTGTCAGAACAGCGTGCAGCAACTAAGGAGAACGTGCAACGCAAACAAGCGCGTACTGGAGGAGAACGGGACGACAGCGATGTGGAGGCCAGCGAATCTGATAACGATGACGACCCCGATGCAGACGATGTACCCTATAATCCCAAGAATTTACCACTAGGCTGGGATGGAAAACCAATTCCATATTGGTTGTATAAACTTCATGGCCTCAATATAAGCTACAACTGCGAAATTTGCGGAAATTTTACGTACAAGGGACCCAAGGCATTTCAGAGGCACTTTGCCGAATGGCGCCACGCCCATGGTATGCGCTGCCTTGGCATACCAAACACGGCACACTTTGCTAATGTCACCCAGATTGAGGATGCCATCACGTTGTGGGAAAAGTTGAAATCGCAGAAACAAAGTGAACGGTGGATTGCAGACCAGGAGGAGGAGTTTGAGGACTCTCTTGGTAATGTAGTCAACCGAAAAACTTTTGAAGACTTGAAACGCCAAGGACTGCTTTAATGTATAGTAATATGTATTTTATTGCAAACGTTTGATGCATTAACTAAATATAAATAAATAAAAAAAAGTGCGTTAATTAAAAATTCGTGCCTGCATTTTAATGCCTAAATTCTTAACTGTTGCCAGTGGTAGTAACCTAAATGTACTGGATTCCAATTGTTCCTTGCGAATAACAGCAGACGACTGTAACCAGGGAAACTCCTGGTATTGTGCATCGTGACTCAGTTGTAAAAATGAAGTCTGTGTTGTCTGAAGTTGCAATTTAAATTTGACATCTGGAGGCAGCTTTGGCAATTGTTTCACGCGCTCTGATAGTTTGTATAAGGCGCCGCGTAGCTGTTGTTCATATTGCAGCAAATATTGATCGTCTATTAAAGAAGCGCGCTCAGCAAGCAGCGGTTGCAGTTCAAAGACGTAGCTTTCCAAGTGATCGCACTCGTTGTTAAATATAATTACTTCAAAGCTTTCTAGCGCTTGGCGTTGCAAAAGTTCCTGAGCTGAGCGTAGGACATTTCCAAAATAGGAATTTAGCGGCGGATAAATAGAAACAAACACTGGTGTGTTGTAAATACGTCTTTTTTTGAAAATGTGTTGTGGATAGACACCGCGTGCGTAAAGTATATGAAATAATAACACCTCAATGGCTTCGACGAATATCTCTGAAGTATCTGTAATAAGTGGAGTTTCCAAATTTATAAGTGAATTATGATAATACTGCAACGTATTTCACCACGCACCATCCGGCTGCATTTCTTGTTTTTGTTTTTCATCCCAAACGGAGCCCTGCAAATATGGCAGCGCTCTCAGTGCAATGTCTGCCAGCTGCAAAGTTATCGTAATCGAAATTGTTAATAAACACTAAATAGTGCCTCAAGAGCAAATATTTGCTAATTTATTTTTGAAGAATTGTAAATTATTTTTAGGGCAATTGCAATAAAATACACACACATATGTATGTAAAATCATTGATTCTGTACACTTAGTGACTAGTATTTCCACGAATGCAGCATCTTTGCAATTTATTGTTATTATTGTATACTCTGTACCTTTTTGTAC
Source organism: Chymomyza amoena (assembly GCA_037043745.1). Lineage (NCBI taxonomy): Eukaryota > Metazoa > Arthropoda > Insecta > Diptera > Drosophilidae > Chymomyza > Chymomyza amoena. The sequence continues at coordinate 623,408 of JBAMAX010003569.1, read as the reverse complement.
ACTTAACACATTTTTGTGTGGATTAGTACATTGCATTATCAATAAACCAAGCCAACTATGCCATGAGCTGTTTTGCCCATTGGCGATGGTAAGAATATGCAGGCAAGCGTTATCATACTTGGCATCCCGCCAGTAGAGCTCGAACAAAGGCAGCCTTCAAGAACAATAACAACAGAAGCAGCCGAATACAATCAGTGTACATATGTATGTACATATGCGTAATTACCATACATACACAATTCATAAAATTCCGTTCCAAGCGCATTAAGAAGTTTAAAGTCGACTTCAGTGTGCAACGAACTGCTGTGCTTGACTCACTACTAAAGCAACAGGTGCCCACGTCATGGCTGCTCTACAATCGCAGGAAATACAGCAGTTAGTGTGCCTTCTGCCCAATAGTCAGCGTCAGGTGGTTGAGGTAAGAATCATAAGTAAAATAGGATAATTACCTTTAGTATAACGTACAATTCTATGCATTCGCAGAACTTTCTCAAGTGCATGTCCAAAAACGGCAATTTACAACCGTTTAACGAAAAATTGCAGACCATACTGAATTCGTTTCCATATCCTACACTGCAAATATTACGAATATCCTTTGAGAGCTCAAAGTTCTATATTGGACGCATTATTAACGCAGTCATCCACCAAATGCTGGATGATGACGCATTGTTTGGCTCGCCTCCATTTATAAGCATGCTGGCAAATCTTCCACAACACATTTTGGAGGCGTCATCGCTCCAACAAAAACTCGTAGATCGACTTGTACTGCATTTGTTTAAAAATGAACATCTGCTTTTAGCTTTGCTAGCTCGAGAGAATGTGCAACTTTTACAAGCCTGCTTGAGTACTGCAGATCAAACTCTCTGGGCGCAATGCAACGAGGGCCCACCCACTAGCCCATATGTAATGCAACGTTCGCTTTTGGATCGCCATCACTTCGTGCCAAGAGTATGCAACGAAGTAAAAGACTTTAACTGCATCCATAACGCCACATTGCGAAACAGTCTACTTATACTGAAACTGGCGAATGAATTTGCTCTCAGCACACAGACTCTGGACGAGCTTGGCAACATTGGCAAATCCTTAGCGGCCTTCGATCTGGCTGCCGCGCACCCACATTTAGAGGAAGTTCAAAAGTTTTTTTACGCAGAATTTCAGCGATTGCAAGTATTGCTAGATTTCCTGCGCCAGTATGAGCAAGTGCATAAAACATTAAAAGTAGATTCGCTGCTGCGTGCTCCTGGTGTTTTGACTCTTACATACGAATACGGCATAGATTGCAAAAGTAATCAGTTGCTGCAACTTATTGATAACACGTATAGATGGCAACAACAAACTCCATCCCTCAAATGTGTACGTGATGAGGAAATGGAAATATTTAGTTACTACGAGAGTCTGTGCTGCGTTTACGATGTTGTTGTGCTGGATCACGACTCAGGAAGAGACAAACTGCTACAGCTTTCAATAAATCTAAGGCAGTTGCGTAGTCTTAACACACTTTGCGCTCTCATTGAGGACATTTTCCAATTAGTATTTTTGCGCCGGGAACAATTGCAGCAAGACAACTCAAAAACTACTCATAGATCCCATGTTTACAATAGTGCCGGCGATGATGAGCGCGATGATGATGAAGATTGGCATTATGAAGACATTGCCGATGGCATCCATTCAAGCAGTCAAAATAAAAGACAATACGGGTTTATATGCCGCGCTGCTGCACTACATGCTCTATTTTCTTTTTTAAAGAGCTTTGTAGTCAAGAAAGTACATTCGGAAGAGTACAAGTGTGCCAGCATCGATATTCAATCGCGTTTTCACCGTATTATGGATGCTATTAACGAAGCACTTTGGAAATATAGTGTTCTACAAAAGATACAAAAATCTTTGGCTAAGACTAAGCTAGACGGAAATCTGGCAGATAACACATGCCAGCTGGAGCCGGAAGAATTACTGCAGTTAGTGCATATGCATAGTTATACATGCGAAAAGGTTTCCAGCGACGATGAGAGTCGCGAGCGTTGCAACTATGCTTCAAGCTTGACACGACGCAAATCAAAAAAGCAACGCCGTGCCTCCACATTCAGTGGAGCTACGCCCAATGAGACGTCGGTTGCAAGTGGTCTGACCTTGGAACAGATACGTGAACGTGCGCGAAAGTTGTTAAGTGGTATGGGTCGTAAACGCAGACAGATGACGGAACGCTCCATTATACCAAAAATGCTTGGTTCCCCCGAACAACTAGCTATCATGGCGCTTTCATTAAAAAATTTTAATGATGTTAAATACATTATAGAGGTGCGTTATTATCATTTATTTAAGCCATATACTTAGACCTTATATATATTAATGTGAATCAGTAGGGGTGGTGGCCTTTAGTGGCAAACCTTGCACCTACTGCACTATTCAAACAAACTATTTGTTACAAATTATGCGTTAAGTTGAGAGTAGAACGGGAAAGGATGATTTCTTGTAAAAATACTTACATAGTTTATTAATAAAACACATTATTTTATGTTGATATCTAGCCCATCCCCCCTGTAAACAAAATTCGCGTTTATTAACTTTTTTGTGAAATTTTCAAATGTTTTTATAGTTACTAGTGCGAAGACGAATCCACAAATTATCAAATTCGGTTCAGGTGCTCTTGAGTTTTAAACGGTGTAACTAACATAACTTGGTTTTAAATTCATCTATTATGATTTAATTTTAAGGGTATATTATTAAGACTAGATCTTTACTTTCCAAGATGAAAGTACAATACAAGTACTAATATTAAATTAAAGCACTCTTAATTTGGTTACATTTGATATGAATCTTTTTTTTTCCAGACTTTCCATTTAAAAAACAGTCACCTGAACCGTGAGTTGCAGTTCATGGAGCAACAGCAGCACATCAAGAAAAAGCTGGCAAACATTTATGAAAACTATTTAACGCTGGAGGCACAGTGTGGAAACAATACAACAACAGTAGAACAAATCAAAACAGTAGCCGCTAAGGGCTTTGAACTCTCTAAGATTATTAGTGTGGTGGACAACTTTGCACAAGCGCAAAAACTTCAACAAAGCCCCGAACTGAAGCAGTTGTTGCAGCGCCATGCCGCTAATCCACATTACGCTTTTTTGCAGCATTATGAGGAGCGTAATCTTAATGCACTGATCATTGCTGATCTAATTATTAATCTGCGTTTTAATCGAGAAATAACCTCCAACTTGCTGCTGGTGATACGACGGCAACAGCAGTTAAACAGCAGCGGTAACTCACGCGACCATGAAAATGAACAAGGCAAAGGTCCAGTTCATCACCGGTGGCAAAAATCACAGTTGCCTCGTGAAATTGGTGCTATGACACTTTTAGAGAATCTCTGCGAATGCATGCGCCTTTTGGAGCGTGAAGGTCGACAGCCGGCCCTGAGCGATTTGCTTGGCCGACACTCTCATCCTTTAAAGCCACATCAATTGGTTTTGGAGCTGCAGCGGACGGCTGCTTTTAAGGCTGTGTACTACAAGACTTCCGCCGATTACTGCTACAATCGCGATTTGCGCCTCCATGTTGTGCATTTCCAGCAAATAAAATCCAGACTGAATTATTATGCGCGCTTTTGCGGCTATGTGCAACAGCTGGCACGTTTAATACAGCTACGAGACCCCAATGCGGAATATCATAGCACTCAGCTGTTAAAGCACGATCCCTACGATGTGATCGGTGAATTGATCTATGATTGCGATATGACACCGCTTGAAATTGAGAGCAATGTGACGGCTTTAAACTTGAATCTCGTACATGTAATTGCTCTAAACATTTGTCCGCAATTAGCAGATAGCCGTGGTCATCATGTAGTTAACAGATTGCAGCGCCTAGTTTTACCTCAAAAACAGGAGTCAATAAACAATTACATTGCCCAACATAATCAGCTACTGGCTCAGCTTCTGCAGGTCATACAGCTGGGCAATATACCCAACGCATTTAGCCAGACAAGCATGGACTTTTCATATTTGCGTCAACTGATAGAGCTACCCGAAATAGGAAAGTTATCCCGCATATACAAAGACAATCTTGTGGTGGCCTCTCTACGTGCTTATAAAATAAATATAAAAGCCCTGGAGCTGGCAGACACTCCTCAAATGCAGTTAGAAATACTACTGCTGGGCATAAGCGGATTCGAAGGTAAGTGTAGCAATATTTAGCGAACTCAAAATGGAAATAGTTGGTAATGTCGTTTAATTCCGAAATAGAATCTGCAACCCAGCAACAGGCTCGAATCGATCGATTGATCATATCGCTCATTGAATCCGATGTTCGGTACATTCAGCTCGCGGATCATGTAGACGATATTGGAGAACGGGCACATTTGCTTCAGCAGCATTTCAACAAAATTCCCACCTCATGCATGGCCAAGGATCTTATAGAGCGCACGCTTCAGCATCGGCTAGCGCGCAATATACCTGCCGTCTTGCGGCAAAAACTGGAACATACCCTATTGGATATTACTGTCTATGCGCGAGTCTCAACTGTATTGGAATTTGAAACCTGGCCACAGGCCTATGACTTTGGGCGCAAGACGCCAAACGTAATTTTCGAACAGCTGCTGCAAAAGCACATGTATGAGCTGTGTTACGATTGGTGCAAAGTAGTTAATTTGGCCACGGCATATGCTGCACAGCAACGAGCATTCCTGCTAACGCTGTTGGATGCTCTGCTAGATGTTCAGGACGAGGCGGACGAGCACTTGCTATGCATTATGGAACTTTTTCCATCATCAGCATTGGTTAACTTTTTAGATACCCACAAGGATAAAATCCATTCGTTGGAACTGTTACAGTGGGCGGTGGAATATCTGTGCCGAAATGCGCGCGACGCTCGCAACTATCGCAACTACCAAGTGTCCTTGTTGATGTGTCGTCAAGTTGATCCTAGTGGGCGAAAGTACTTCTGGCATTTGCTTCGATATCCTTTGCTGATAATTGAACAACTAATAATGAACACCAAATTCGAGCTGCTGGGCAAGATGCTAGACAGTGCACGCTCTCTACTGCAACGTGCTCCAGCGGGTGAGCTTTGCCCCTACTGTTTTGACAAGCGTGGCAATTCATACGACATGCAAAGCAACGACTCTGGAGTCAGCACTGGAATAACCAAAGGCAGCACTCCTCAAAAGGTGCGCTTTCAACTAGGCCAAACAACGTCTGAAGCGTTTATACTTCTCAACTTTAATCTATATCAGCAAGATCATATCATCACCAACGAGTGTTTAGACTTGCTTCTGCGTATATATGCCACAAAGGCATTGGATTATCAGGATGTGCACTCCAAATCCTCGGATCAAAGTTCTTTTTGCACAAACGACATGCAGAGCTCATTGGATTCGCTATGTGGCGTTTTTCAAATGCCCAAGCAGGCGCCGCCGCGCGCTAACTGGGTACCTGACAATGAGGCCACCTATTGCATGTGCTGTAGGCGTGCTGCCTTTACAATGCTTATGCGACGTCATCATTGCCGTCGTTGTGGGCGCGTTGTGTGCTATGTGTGTTCGACGCACCGCATGCGTATATCCGAGCTTTATGAGGATCTGGAAGTGCGAGTGTGCAATGAATGCTATGATCGCAGTGTTGGATTTGTGGACAAAGAGGCAGAAGTAGGCAGTTACACCGTGGATACGCTGGCAGCTGGCTCATCTTTGAAACATAAACAAGTGGATGTTTATAAATGGCGCCTCAGCGGAAATATCACACACGACAAGCTTCTACGCGAAGAATTCTCCTATGAACATGCGCCCAGCGTGGCTCTCAGCTTATCCATATTAAATCATCATTTAGGTCAACGGCAATGCGTGGAATTGCTGCTTTTTCATTGTCGCAAGCTGGTGAAGCTTATTGTGCCCAATCCAGAAGTGGATTTTGAACTGGTCGTTAAAATGATGAACTGCCTGGCTTTGGCGGCTAAGGTAAGTAGCTGTAACTTTTTTTTTTGCAATTAAACCATACTTGAAACGTACAAAGTTAATCATTAGAAAAAATGCTTTTTGTAGACATTCCATCGTAGGCAAATTTTAATACTTATAGAAATTTCTATTAATTGCCAGGTTCGTGGAGGACCAGCTGATTTCGGTGAACATTCAGAAATTATCATGGCAGTAGTGCAGCAGGGTTGTGAGGGGCTTATTCCCCCTGGACCCTTCAATGATCAAAGTTCGCAAAAGTTAGCAGATGCACTGGTAGAAGCGGAGCATTGGGCTCTGGCGTTGGAGGTACATATTAACTGGGGCCTTCCTACAACAGGTGTAATGGCAGCCCATGGAATGGCCTGCCTAAGAGCGGGCTGCTACGATGCAGGTATATAAATTATTTATTTAATGTAGCTCTTTTCTCAATGACATTTATTACAGCTCGTGAAAAGTTCAACCACTGCATGACACGTTTTTCCAGCGAACAGCTTAACAGTCGAATTTTTAAGCAGATTTTTAGCAACGCTGATAATGAAGACAACCAACAATTGTCAATTATAAAGCGTCCACAGCGTGGGCCCGCTTTGCTGCAGGAGATATTGAAACTTGTTGCTTCTTTGCCCATGCCACATGTTCAGCCACAGCCGGAGACTTTGCAGCGCGCTTCACTCATCCGCAACTCGAATACTTCGCTAGCATCGCTATTCTCTAGGCGCAAGGAGCCTAACGTGCCGTTGACGCCGTTGCAGGAACCAGCGCTGAATGTGTTGAATGCTTTGGCCAGCTTAAAGCACATAGCCAAGGGTCAGTATGGTCATTCGGACCAGTTGTTGGCAGGCGAAGCCAAGGAGAATCGTAGGCAAGGTCGCGTTTTTGAAGAATCTCTACATTATGTGCTTAGCTATGGCTCGCATGCGGATATTTTAAATTTTCTAATGCAGCAGGATGAATTGCGTGCTGCATTGAAGTATTGGCTGCTGGAACAGCTCGAAGGGGAACTTTTTATACATCACATATTCCTACCGGTTTTGGCCACCGCAGAGCTCACATTACTTGTTGAAGAGCTACATCAACTGGGAGATATGCAGTTAAGCGCCTGGAGAGTTCCATTGATGCAGACCTGCCGTTATTTGGAGCAACATAATCAATTAAATTGTTTGTATCAGCTTCAACTCTTACTGAAGGATCCTATTCGAGCCAGCATGACATGTGTTAAGTTCTATGCTTTGAACTGTGACAATTTTCAGAAGTTGCATGATAATGCGGAACATCTAAGAGCAGCGCATATGCTTTTGCAAAGTGAACTGGACACGGCACAGTGGGAGAATATGCAGCGCGATCAAACGGCTGGTAGAAGGCAAAGCACGGCCAGTGCGAGCAAGAGTTTTGGAGTTTGCTTTGCAATGCAAATGAGTGCACGTGCTCTAAATGGCCATATCAATACTATTCGAAGGCAAATGGAGGTGGCAAAGTTCTTAGCCAATTGTGAAAGGGAACAGCATCATCCGACTAGCAACGGCATACTTATAACAGAGCACATTCTGAAACAGGTAAGCGACATTTTTTGGGTATAACTCAGTTTTTAGCTTGTTTAACAAAATACATCTTGTAGATTCGTTTAGATGCGCCACGTACCAAGCTGCCAACGCTTTTTGAAGGCAATGCCGATAAAATACAGATTTGCATAGTCATATTGCTTTGTGGCAAAAACATTGACGAAGGTTTTGGTTTAGCTTATGGGTATGTTTTATTGTATTTTAGTAACCATAAGACTAGCTTAATAACATTGTGCTCGCTCCCACAGAATAATACAGGATTATAAACTGGTGCCAATGAAAGTATTTGGTGCCACATCTAAGTATTTGGCGCGAAACCAACGATTGCTGGAAGTGGATAGACTAGTCAATTGCATAAGCGGCAATAATGGAGGAATCAGTGCAGCCGATACGGATGAGCTACTTTCCATTGCGATTAATTCAGCAGTACATAGCAACGAACCGGAGAACAGACAAGCGCTAGACAACCTGGCCAAACGTATAAACAATATAGAGCTGCGCATATCGCTTTATATTTTTATAGGTCAACTAAAGGCGGCATATTTGCTGGCTAATAAACACGATCGTTTGGCGGATATACGCAAAATATTGCGCCAGGCGGAGATCACAAATCAAATACACATTAAAAAATTGTGTGAAAAGAAGCTTAATGTGAATTCAACGCCAATGGCACCAACGCCGCTGTGATAGGTCTATTGATATACAAATAGCTAAAAAACATAATTGTATTAAAATAAATTTAGGAACCTTTTTATTTGTTTCCAAATGTATCAGCCAAAAAGTATTTCTCAGTGAGCTCAAAGACTTTTCACGATGTACCAAATAATATTTTTTAATTGTTTTGTATTTCAAGGTGTCCAATTTATTGTAATCAATTGGTAAATAAAATGTTAATTAATATTAACAAATATGTATTTATATTTAATTTAAGATGTTAATCCAAACGGCAGCCCATAATTTACCGGCAATAATTTTCTCGATTTTCAACACTGCCACGTGTGGTTGAAGATGTGTGAATGCAAATAATAAGAAGAAGAGTGCTACTACTTTGAGATTTAGTAAATTTTGTACATAGGTTTCTTAAAGATGCGTGCAGTTATTCAGCGCGTCAAATCCGCCAAAGTCACAGGTAAGCTACATACTTAAATAGGGATTTTTCCAATTGTTTAACGAAATATATAATGCCGTAGTGCTTGACGAAATAATCAGTTCTATCGGCCCAGGCCTTTGCGTGCTGGTAGGCATCAAGTCCAGTGATACAACTACAGACGTTGAATATCTGTAGGTAAATATTCAAGAATTAACTGCTATGGTTGTAAAAGTGATACTTATTCGAAATTTACAGTGTTCGCAAAATACTCGCATTGCGTCTATTTGAGGATGAAGGGAAAAGGTGGCAAAAGTCTGCCAAAGATTTGCAAATGGAAATCCTTTGCGTTTCTCAGTTTACACTTTATCATCGCTTAAAAGGCAATAAGCCAGATTTTTCACTGGCTATGAAAGGCGATGCAGCTCAGGAACTCTATAAACATTTTCTAAGCCGGCTAAAGGAGTCCTATCTTGATACTAAAATCAAAGGTTCTTAACATTCTGTATTTATTACATTAGTATGCATTTAATATAACAAAATTGATTGCATATTGCAGATGGTAAATTCGGTGCGTATATGCAAGTGCATATAGAAAACGATGGACCCGTTACCATTAATTTGGAATCGCCAGAGGCAAAGCAAGAGGAGGAATGTGTCGACAAATAAAAAGCAATTTAATTTATTTATTAACCATAATTAGCCATAATTTTATAAAACCAAAATAAAATTTGTACACGAAAAAAAATCACTGCCAGATAGAAAAGATATGTTAATGTCGGTCGTGGACGACTTTGTGACTGTACCACCATACTGAAGGTAAATCCAGTACATTGCTAAAGATCTTTAAAAGACATTCGATTGTCAAATTTGGTTACGATACTTTTACAAACAAACTAATTAATTATTTAAAACTTTTAGTTTTTTGTCGAGTTCCTCTAAACACATTTATGGGAGCTCAATTGGACTTTCTTGCTACCAAAGAACAGTTAATATCAGCTTTACGTTTTGTATCGAAACGAGGATTTTGGGAATATTCATGGGAGAATGCTTGTTCACGGGAATATTGTTTGGAAAATCAATCAAAAACAAAATTGCTTTACATTTTTATACCCTGTACCGTATGGTACAAAGAGTGGCAGAATCTGCAGCGCGATCAAACGGCTGGCAAAATGAATGCCAAATTTGGTTCTTCACAAACAAGCGAAACACAATGAAAAACGTTTTTGTTTGTGAAGAACCAAATTTGGCATTCATTCTGTACGGAATTAAGAAAATCACAACTGGTTTTATCGCCTGGTGTAGAGTCCAGACAACACTCATCAAGCCGCTTTTTGCTATGAGATGCATATTTGTTCATCAAAACATTGTGTTTTGTTCCACACCAAATTCAATTTTATTCACTCCTATATTAACAAAAGTTGCTTTACTCAAAATGCTATAACTCAACAAATATCCTAAAAGCAGTCAAATTTATAGACGTATCTTTTAGAGGTTAGCATTAAATACGATATTGACTACATTCTATTGGCGCCCTCAGATAGAAACGATACAAACTTTTCAGCCGACCTGTTGCATGTCTACAATTAAATAGTTTTGAATTCGACACATGTCAAAGAGCATACACTTTGGACAAGTATGTTCCGAATTATTAATGTTTAACAACCAAAGCAACAGATGACCTACCCTGTATAATGTTAAATCTTATGAATTAAAAAGTTGGAAATCTTATATTTTTATGAAATAAACCAAAAATAAAAATAAATTAAATACAAAAAAAACGCAGTTGCTTATGTACGAAAGATTTTTATTAAACAAATATTCGCTTTACGTTGATTTATTTTTTTTACATTTATGTGGTACAATAAGTGTACTTTTACTTGTTTATGCATGTGTATGTATGTGTGTGTTTGTATAAATATAAATGTAGTATGTATGTCAATATAAAATAAGAGTAAATTAGAGTATTTGAAACATTGAACGTTTTTTTAGTTTTCGTTTTTCATTTTTATTTCATTTGCGTATAATTTTATTCGCTTCAAATTCTCAGGGTTTATTTTATCTTCTTCACCTACAAAATCTATGCAAATATCGTAGTAATATTTATGTGTTGATGATATTTATGATAAAACTTTTTGAAATAGGTTTCTTCTTTGCTTCGTACGTAAAGAAAGAATTAACGCGTCATGAAATTTTGATACACAATAAACTTATTATATTTTTATGTTAATACATTATTGTGTATTCATGCGTGTATATGTATGTGTGCAAGTGATTGAATGTGTGATATTTTGGGTAGATGGTGTGGATACAGCAATGAAAACTATTCTTAAATACAATTATTTTTTTTTTGTTTCGATTAAATATCGTTAATGATATTTTCAAACTGTTGTTTCCGATTCCTTAATTTGCACTTTGCCATTGCAAATGAACTTAAAATTATCGAAAAGGCAATCCTGTGCCCGGATTTTGAGCAAAATTTTGTTGTTTCATTTGAATTTCTTAGGTGTGATGTCCTTGTGCAGCAACAGAAGGAAACAAACAGCTATCGGTGTGTAGAAACTACGTGTTATATATCTTTTGGGTATATATACGGGTTATCGGGGTGTGTTTTTTCGTTTTTTTTGGGCAATTCAAATAAATCTTTTGGAAATATTTTCATTCCAATTGAAAAGGGTTGTTAAATACGATAACTTGTGTAGATGTTTTCAATTTTGTTTTGTGTAAAGTGTATAAATTTTTGTGTTCTCTTGTTGCGCTGTCTTCTCGCGTCATCCGCGCACCCCGCCGCATTTTGCTGATGTTGTTTGCTCTTTACCAGAGACCCGACGAGAATCCGCCTGGTGGGATACGATTCTTGTTGATCACCTGGTTGGCACCGTTCATTGGTGCTGGTTGATTAAAGTCGTTTGCACCGGCTTTGTATCCCTCACCAGTCACGGGATTGCCCTCTGTTCGAAAAAGAACAATTTAAAAAAAAGAAATTTGGTTAGTCGTTTTGGCTTTTACTATAGTGAAATGTAAAGGAATGCTAAGCTAACTAAGCCTAAGGCTGGCATTGGCGTGCTTGTTAAGTAGTTCAGAATGGGTGTAAGGGATTGTATCGTATACGTAATGTATGTATAATGTACTCTTGTGATGTTCGTGATGTTTCAACGTATTTACTTTGCTTCAAGTGTCAGAATGCTGTCAATATAGTTTTAATTAATGCCCAACCTCGGTTTTTGGGTATCTTTGGTTTCAGACCACCCACACCATCGCCGTTGAGACCAAAGCCCGTAATTGGGTTACGAGAGTAATTTGCATCTTTGTTGGTTATCTTAATTGAAGACACATATGGCTTATCATCAGTTTCGCCAGCACCTAGTGGTTCTCGGACATCGCCCGGTGAATCCATTTTTTCTAAAGAGTGCGGACGTTCCGTATTAATTGCGATATCCTTGCGTGTCTGCAAATTTACGTCGTGTCGGTCCGATTCGTTATAGGTATAATTATCTTCGGGCACGTCACCAATTTTCTGGTCAACGCACGATTGATCGTCTAGAGCTGCCTGAATTGGTTTTGCACTTGAAATGGGCGATAAGGGACTCGTTGGTTCCTGTTCACGTGAGGATGATTCTTGTGTATTTTGAGCTGCTGTTTGTTGTTTGTGTGTTAGTGGGCGAGGATAAGGTTAGGGTATATAGGTAAGCTATTCAAGATAATGCATTTGGCCGTACTTACTGCTCATGTTGCGGAAGACTTTTGCGTTAGACGACAATTTTATTAAATTGTGTTGGTTAACGTTGGATTTAATTTATTTTTGGTTAGTTGCGAGATTTGATTTATGAATGCCGATTTTGGTATAGAAAATAAAAAATATAAATTTTCTTTAGAAATTTCTTTATATAATACTTATTTCGAACTGTGAACTGGTCAAATATGAAGCTCAAACTGAAACACTATATTAACTTGTGATTTAAATGGAAATAACTACAAACGATATGAAAGTCAAGGGCTACTTATTTGTTGTTCATAAAACAGTTGCTTGGGGGGTTGGGGGATTTTAAAACAAATTCGCCTACTCGCATGCCAGGAATGCCAAAATAAACCATTATGATAAACTTATAAAAAATAATAAGCAAATAGCTCGACTTTAATCGCTTTGTACGCGTACGCACCTGATCTTGTAACACCGTTCATTTTAAGATTCTCAGTCGAAGACGAAACGGACGAGGAGGCCGATGAGACTGAACCACTCTTGCCATTATAATGTCCGTTTCCATTGGTCAGCAGCTGTTGTGCGGCCTCACTGTTTTGTCCAAATGGAATGCTGCTCTTCATGTGATTCTTGGCTGGTGTAATGGGGCGTGCCGGTTCTCCGAATAAACGCGAATAGGAGTCCACATTCTTCTGACCGCGACGAGGTGCATCACCTAGAGAAATATTGAATTTTGCAGCAATGGCGAAATAGAAAAGTTTGAATTAGCTTTAATATATTATTAAATAGTTAATCATATACGTTATTTATGTTAATGTAAAAAATCAATTGTGCTTTGTTGGGATCGTAACGTAACGTAATTAGTACCAAGTAATGTCCGTTGTGTTGGTGAGGATACAAAAGGCGGCCAGGCCAAAGCAATTGGGTGCATCACTTTATTGTCCATTTCTAAAAAGCAACACCAAAGCAAATATTTATGTATATATTTACAAGATCGTAGGAGCAACATTAGCTGGTTATATTGGTAAGAAAACCTCACACACTCAAAAGTCACAACGTCGTCGTCGTTGTCTGGCTGGTGAATGCCTTGGCCACTCCATTCACAAATGGAGTTTAACTAATGGCCATGAAATTGAGTTTTCTATAACGAAAATTGTTTATAAATAAGCCAGCCAGCCGAGCTGCAATTTAGTCTATGCCTTTCGTATGAAGTTGAAGCGATTTTCGCCGCAATAGTTGGCAATAGTTGAGAGCCTGGCTTTTAAATTTGGCGCTTTGCTCGAAGCCTAGTCAATCGATATTGTTTATCGTGTTGCCAAATATAAATCAACAAATGAATAAGTAGAATTCAGGGGTTTCTGCAAATTTGCCACGGCCACCATAAATTTCCACCAAGTACTTGGCTTTCCTGCTGTCTTTCACTTTATATACCACAATTTAGGCTTTATTAATAGTATCAATAAATATTAGATTTTGTCGTTAAAACTTGTTTTTTAGGGGCAGCTCTTTTTTTTATACACAAATTGTTAAATGCTGTATTTTATGTTAAGCAGTGCTCCAAATCGGTTAACAGAGTTGCTTACAGTGAGCGAACCAGTGCTGTTAAGTATTTATTGTATCTGTTGTGTTTGTTGTGAGGAGAATTTACTTGTTTTATATACACAGGAGGTGCAACATATATGTACTAATCTATATAAATAATTAAAATTAATTGGGTCAGGTGTTTTGTGTTTGCCGGGGATATTTAAATTAGCAAATTAAGAGAACCAACGGAAATAAATGACAAATAACACAAAAATTTTGCAACTAGTTTTTTTCTTTTTGTATATACCAATGAAATAGAATCTGTGAGCTCCTTGTCGTACTGCAAAGATACATATATAAAAAGAAAAGAAACAGAGAGAGAGAGAGAGAAATATAAAAGAAGAAATAAGAAAAATAACACACAATACAGTTTAAACAACTTTCAAAGAGACGAAATCTATAGGGGGAAAACTGTGGGCACGTACATACATATGTACTATATACAAATAAAACATATTACTAATTTAAAAAAAAGTTATTTTCTGAATTAGAACACATTTTCAAGTTTTGGCCACACTATTTTGAACCAAGTAGCTGAGTTACAATGATTTGTAAGCTGGCTTCTATAACGCCGATTACAATATTTATTTTTAAGCTGCTTTTTTTGTCAAAAATCCTGTTAAGCATTTGGTTTTCTTCAAATAATAAGGATAAATAATACAAGCAGCAAGAAGCTTTTCGATTGTAGCTGTCATCTTACACATGAAATTTTATACACAAACAACATTTTTCATTAAGGGATACGGATTGAAATTTTGTGGATGGCAATGTTACTATGGAAAAACTTACCATTATTCTTGATTGCACCATCTTTCTCTGCAGTGAATATGTTTGAGACCATGCGATTCTTAACGTTGCGTGGAGTTTGTGGCATATCAGCACCAAAGATGTCACTGGAGCCGCCACCTGGTGGTCTCAGTACCCTGGAAAAAGAAGAACGCAAACAGCACCGATTAAAAGAAGTTCTTCAATTAGTGACATACAACAAAAAAACCTAATACATTTGCACATAATTAATGTTCACGCTCTACTCTCCACGCGGCTTGAACACTATGGATATGCCCATGCTCGTCGTGGTTTTGAGCTTAAGCTTTGCGCCATTTGCCATTCTTTGCGCGCTAAATTGGCTTTGGAATGGACTCTAAATTACAGCGAAATGCATTTCAAGTGTATCTAATCATCGTACAGAGCCAAGTTTTCTGATGCGCGCCAAAAAGTCACGCCAAAATGCAATGCTCTCCACTGCAATTAAGCAAAATCTACTGAGACGGAGTCCGAACTAAATCAAGTAGCATAGAGAAAAGCACTTTACAAAATTTCCAAAAAAAACATTTTTTATGGTTTTGAGGCATTTGCAGTTAGCGTTGCGTAAACGAAACCGCAACTGCTGCACCAGCACAGCTATAAGGCGCCCAGATGAGTGTGACCACTAGCTAGATGGGTGGTTGGTTGCTTTGCTTGCTTACTGCTGCTGCCACTGGGAAAATGCAGTTGCAACCAACTTGTCTGCCATCAGCTGCATCACTCCCACTGGCCAAGAAAATCCTCCAAAATGACATGTAAAATCCATAAGACTATTAACATGTCAACGCTTGACCACCCCGTGTACAGTCCCGCAGGCACTTGAAAGTAATAGGATTTTTAATTTTCAATTCGCAAATGATTGATGCCTAGCTGTGAAAATACTGTCATTTCCCCCAGGCACAAGTGGAGAGTGAGCTTAAAGCACTATTTCCAATTCTCATACAACCAACCAACCCATAAACAGCAGCTATGTTATCTCCTTTTTGCACTATCAAGCTTATGTATATATAACATTCAGGGGCGTAGCGAGGTGGGGGTGTGACACACCCCAAACATCCATCAGTTGGCAAATCTCGGATATTTCATGCAATATTCGAGAAATAATAATTCAGAATTGGTTAGGTTATTTGTCGGTAATTTGTTGAATCGAGTCGGCATTTTGAGCCTCATCAACCCCCTCACATTCAACGCTCTCGCTTCGCCACTGATAACATTTTGTAGTGCATATTTAATTCCATGGCTCAAACCTTGGTATCCGAGCTGGCCATGGCAGCCTAACGCATCAATGCACGCATTTTGCATCTACAGTGAGCAAAATATTTATTGCTACACTATTAACTTTTACAGCGTGTACGTATAAAGAAAATAAAATCAAATTTCGCTCGTTATCAGCAGTTAATATCATTGAAAACGCAAAAAAGATTTAAAAAAATGAAATATATTAATAATAAGTAAGTAATTAATAAATAAGTAATGCTTTAAAAGTTCAAGTCGTACGAATAAATTGTGCGCTCACTGTATGAGCATAAACGTACATTTGTATCTATGTATGCATGTCCGCGTCATCGCTCAAGCGTGCAAATCTTGTACATTTTGTTGTTCAGGGTATAAAAAGATGTACTTACAACAAAAACGAAACACTAAGTGCATTTGGTAAATATACATATGTATACATACAGTGTGTATCAGATTAACGAAAATGTGCCGAAGCTTACATACCCTTACTACTTACTACTATTTTTAAAAACAAAAAATAAATTGTGCCACATTTTATTGAATTTGGTAGCAAAACCGAAGTGACACCCTACAGTTTAGAGAACAAAATATCGAGAAAAAGAGAAGTTACAGAATTGTATAAAAAAGTTAATATTACTTTGTTTATAACGCGAACATGAATCTGCATACCGTGGAAATAAAAGAAAAAATATATAGATAGTTTAAAATAGATACCATAGTTAAAGCTCTATGGGTGAACGCTAAAATAGAAATTTTATATCAATCAAATTGTGGCAGAGTGTACTAATTATTTTGTTTGTTAAATATAATCTTTTAATGGAGTCAATCTTATTCAAAAAAGCAAATAGTACAGTATTCCTCAGTTTACTCTTCCTAGTTCCCAGCACATATAAAAGTTTTTGTTTTTTTTTAACTTGATTGATAACACTAGTTTACACGAAAAATTAACCTTAAAAAGGCAAAAGGTAAAAAGGCAACCAATTTAGAAAAAAGTGTAATTTTCGACCATTTTTCAAAAGTACAAATTTACGGGTTGCTTTTTATTACTAAGGAAAACATTATGTTAAACTTTGAGCTAACAGATATTTTATTTACGAATATTTCGAGTCTTAGATCTATAAAATAGGTTTAAAATTGTAGATATTATGGAACGGAAGTTCGAATCTTCACTCAATCACACTTTTGTATGGAGAAAAAAATTGTTCACTCAAAGCTCAAAGACCTCACGAATTTGTATGCAGCAGTAATTGTTATTTTTCCTTCATGGTTCAATAATATTTACCATCCCTATCCGATTGCGCCGATTTTTTTCGAGGTTGGTTGCTTGTTACCACAATAAATTTAATCTGCATATATCAGTGTAAGGACCACATCGTCATGACCTACCTTTCGATCTAACTGTCCTTCAAGTCGATACAAAATTGTGTTTACGAGATATAAACGAATAACTTTAAAAATTGTGCTTAAGAAAAAAAAGTTTGTAATTTTTGAGTATCTCGACCCAAAAGTAGCGAAAACAACACTTTTATACGAAGGCTCACCCGATGACCCTTAAATTTGTAAAATAGTGCAATTATTCAACCCTTTTTTACTCTTCTTTTTTCTTTGCAAAAAAAAAGTCCAACAAATACTATAATTTAAAGATAATTAAATTCCATTGTTTTTTATGTATCAATAGAGAGAAAACATCAAATTCAAGCCATTGTATTAATATTATCTATTTTTAAATATCATTATTAAAGTATAATGATAAAATGTAGTCTTGGCTTACTGCATTTTCAATTTTTACGTTCGACTTGGTCGCATTTGCGCCTAAAATATAACCACGAGATCCATCCATACAATTGCGTTCGAATAGAGTTTCTTAATACAGACACATAACAAATAACATTATTAAAAAAAAAAAATGTAGATTACAAATTTTGAGAGACTCAACCGACTTACAAAATTTACCATTTATAATGGACAATTACTTCATGCTTCAAACGCGCAGACTAATTAATTAAATTACTGCAAGATTTTTAAAAAATTTGAAAAGCAAAACGATGCCAGCGTCGTCTTCATGGCTATGGGACTGCAGCTGCTTCACCGAGGAAGTTGACTTTCACCTGTCGCCGTCATCGTAGTCGCCTCCTAAGTTGCGCAAAAGTGTCACGCATAAAAGAACTTTACTATGGAGCAGCAGGCGGCCAATGAGCATATAAACTTCGCATGGACGGGCATTTGGGGGCATGCCATAAATGCACTCGAAATACTGACAGTCTTACTGCAGGTAGTATATAGTATAGCAGTATTACTTTCTAATAAGTCATAAAAGAAATGAGCTATGCATTTGCGGCAGGCAGGCACGCCTAGAGGGTTTCCTGTGTGCGGGCATGTGTTGTGAAGCAACTCCAACACCAATAGAGTCAAACTAGGCGGAAGTGCTGCAGTTCTGCAGTTTGTGTCTGGAGATATGCCGTCGGCACGTGAGCGCCCAATTAATTAAACAGCATGACACATCATGGCAAGCTGGGAAAATGTGAACAAAGCGTCTTTGGCATACAAAACGTCGGCAAGCTTAAAAGAAAACCAAGTGCCAACAGACAACAGAGAGCTTAGATCTGTGTGAACCCAAAACCAAACCCACTTCGGGCTAATAAGAGAGAAATCATAACTGTCACAGCTGTAAATTCTTCATAAACTACTAAACAAACGTTTTTCATAAGATTATTAAAGCCATCAGCTGTGCATGAAATATTTGCCGTTTGGGAGCTGGTCTAGGAGTTGGAGTTGCCTTGGACTATGCCATGACCAATTTCACGCAATGTGATTTCAAGTCAACAAGAATTCCAAGAGTTGCATACAAATAACTCATAAACAGCTAAAATGGTAATGTTAAAAAAAAAGAAAAATGAAAAGCGAAAGCTGCTGCCCAATCAGCTTGTGGTTGCCATGTGGAAAATCTTGAGCATCTTAATGGCAAGTTAACAAGTTAAAGATTAATTACAATATGGACAGTTTCCACAACAGACGATAAATTTGCAGG
Organism: Chymomyza amoena; assembly: GCA_037043745.1. NCBI lineage: Eukaryota > Metazoa > Arthropoda > Insecta > Diptera > Drosophilidae > Chymomyza > Chymomyza amoena. The sequence goes on along the minus strand of JBAMAX010003569.1, from coordinate 604,472 downwards.
CAAAATGCATGCTACCAAATTAACGAGCATTCAATGCATTGTGGTCAAGGGGCAACTAGTTGGGACACTCTCAACTAGACAGAGCGAGTGAAAATAGATACCAAATATATTTCTCTTTTTTACAAATGATAAATTATACAAAGTCCAATTTTTGTGAACTTTCTTTTAAATACGTAAAATGAGCACAATGTAAATGGGAGTAACGTAATAATGGATCTTATAGGGATGTGCACAAATCTGTTGACTCTTGATAGACTAAAAAATCATAAATATTGAAACATAACATAAACGGAGTCCAAAAACGTTGGTCCAAAAACCAAAAAAGTTTCTTTTAGCAATGGTATTCCTAAAAACATAAAAGCGTTATTATATATCTTATCTTCTTAGATTCCATTTTCCTTAGTAGGGCATAGGGTTTCTTCAAGTCTCACTTTGTTGGGTTCTTGGGAATCCTTTGGGTTCCAAGATTGCCGAGAAATAAAATTTCTTGGCTTTTGGATAGTATGCTCAATACAATTTCATTTGCGTAACCCAATCTCGCTTACGGGAGGCCCTATGCTCTAGTGGAAGTTAAAGGAAATTATGATTATGAATCTCTCTTGCAGCAACCTATTATATATATAAGTTCTCATAACAGATTTTGGAAACAAGGTTTTTGGATCATATTGGCTCCTATTATACTTAAATTCGCTTGGCTCGTCGACCAAAAGAACCGTCGCATGAGCATCGCTCAAGAGCTGTTGCATGAGCTGTCAACGTCGACCCAGATTTACTCAAAAGGGTCATAACTGGTGACGAATCATTGGTATATGGTTATGATATCGAAACCAAAGCCCAAGCGTCCCAATGGAAGCGGCCAGAAGAGCCAAGACTGAAAAAAAAATTCGCCGAGCACGCAAAACACTTATAACCTTTACGCCTCTCACAACCAAACAAAAAATGCCATTCACTTGAAATTTGGTACAGATGTTCGGGATGCGACTGTACTTTATCGACTCTGCTAACTCTGTTTGCTAACATCTTTCTTACTGCAACGCTCGCCTATCATTTAACAGCGCCTACTGATCCTCTGTTGTTAACAGCCTTTCTTACATTTATGTAGCCAAGCCATTTTTTTATTTTCTTAAGCCGAGGATGCAAAACCTTAACACAAAACGATCGATTTATACAAAACTTCTAATCATGAGCTTGTCAACATTTAGAGTTATAGCAATCAACGCCATTCACTTGACCATTAATAGTAGACAGCTGATTATGCGCCAGCTCACTCCTAGGAGCAGAGGGGCTAACTGCTGTTAACGCAACGAAGACCGATGACCGTCAATGCTCCAAAACCAAACGGAAAGTGTCAATTTGCGGTAAGGCATCCGTTTGTCAAATGCTTCAAGTATTTATGCACATCCCGCCCGATCGTTGCCACTCTCAAGCGAATGTCGCCCCAAAAATGTTGCACATTTGATTTATGTGCCGCTTTTAGCGGCTTAATTGCATGGAGGAAAAATGTGTGCAACTCTTTGACAAATCGCACGCGATATACTTTTAATAAAGCCAGCAAGTGATTACATTACTTGACCGGACTGCTTGGATTTCTTGGAAATTGAAAGTGTGATTGTGATTGTCTAGTAAAAGATTTGGTTTGACATAGATCTTGCTTGCGCTTTCAGGAATTGTAAGTCTAGTCAAAGTTTGGCTTGCATAACATAAATCTATAAGTAAGACGATGAACTGTCAGTTTCATGGGAAACAAACCAATTCATGAGTATTACACATAAGTAGCTTTTAGGGGCCACGTAATCTGCCGCAACATGAACACCTCACGGAAATGCTGCTAGAGATCGCAGCACAAGTTGCATGAGACTAGATTGCTTGCCGCAAACATAATGTGCACAACCTGATTACTGTTTATGGAAATTGTTATACAAAGCTGAAGCGCCAATGATGCACCTGCCGCTCGCTACTGGTGCACTAGCTCAGCTGCAGCGCGGACCTGCTGCTTGCCGCAGTTAATTAGGGGCAGCGCTCATTGGCGCCGCCGCAATAATGAGAGCGGGTACAGGGGCAGGTACATTTACTTCCAAATTGGGGCACACAAACGCACATACTAGTTAAATACCAGTGATTTGTCGTCTACAGAGAAAAGTTTATACTTGGGACGACTTGGGTGTAAAACTGCCTATTCGACGATGTAGCACATCAGAGCAACAATGCACATATGCAATAGAGTCTAACAAAGACTCTATTTAGTTTGGCTTCACCAGAATTTTGCAGCTAATTATTTGACCCATAATTAAGAGGGTGTGAGTGTAGTACAATTGTGTGTAAAGAGAAATATATATTTTGATGCCTTATAGTTGGTAAGGGCAGAAGAAATTGAAGACATTTTTGAGCTTGGATTAAGTTGAAATTGATATTATTTTTCCGGATAGAGAAGATTGGAAGCTTAAAACTCCTTTTAAAGGAAACGAGTTGGCTATTTATACTGCAGTTCGAAGACGGAAGAAGGTAATGCGCGTCTTTCCTATTGGTGCAGTGTTTCATTCACCCTGAATGAAAGTCTAAGGAATATTTTAACTTTGGTCGACAGCTACGCTGTAAGTAAGGCTGTGATGTCGCATACAACTAAAAGTGATGGCCGTAATACAGTAGCAGCGCTAAACCGACTCCACTACCACTCAATCACCCTCTCCTGGCTGAGCGGGCACTCATGAGTAACGAGGTGTCTGAAAATGTGCGATGAGTGTGTTAGGAACGGCTCAGCATTGTCAAGCAACCTTGCGGTCACGGATATAGGAATACCCTTATAGGATGTCGTGTTGCATATTAGGAAGCCAAACAGAGATCAAGCAGAAAGAGAATGGGTCCGGTTGTCACATCTTCCGAGCACTCTGATTACAGTACAATCCCAGCCGAACATCTGAAATCCTGCGGTTTCATAAAAACAGGAGATGGATTGTGATAGGAGTGGGAACGGAGTACAACACCATAGGCGTAATGACAGCTGCAGAAAGCATCCAACAGCTGCTATACGACTGGCCGGCGCTTCCAAGAAGACGAACTCAGTTTCTGTATTTGGGCAGTCTGTGTCTAACCAACAGTTTTTGATCCTCCTCTACCCATTTCCCCTTCTGCTAATCCTTTTCTTGATTAGGAACCACTATGGACTAAAGGTGATTTGAGTTTTTGCATTGAGCAGCCTATTCAGCCTAATCTAATATAAAGGGGAGCTAGATTAGAAAAGGCGCGAAACATTTAAATTCTTTGCGGAAAGGAGCGGCATTAGGGCTTAACGACTTAGCCACTACCAAATTGCCTCTTTTATTCACTGCTAAATATTTTGGAATACCAAAACAAACAATTTTTTAAATTTGCAAAAGAAATATTTAAGAGCAGCTCTACTTTAAATTTTAAAAAGTGTATCAAAATCATGTGGCAAATAGTTTAGCTTTGGAAAGTTCAGACAGAAAACAATTATGTACATACGAGCCCCTTTCACGCAAGGAAAACCAAACATTTTCCCAGCGTTGTCGACAGTAGCCCCATTGACCAACAGACAGACTATCAAACAAAAAAAAAAAAAAAACCTGAAAATAGTAACTCTCGGTAACGAACTGTAGTAAGCCAAGTTAATGCGCAGGTGGTTCGTTGGCTGGCCAAATTTTGCCTGCAGCTTTGCTCTGGACTTATTTTATAGACGGGATTGGGTTTTTGGTGACAAAAATTAATGTGTATCGATTGTACGGCAACAAAAACTAACAACAACAACAGCTGTAACGATAATGTATCGTAAGAGCGAAAGGTAATATAGCGCATATGCTGGGGGCTGGGGTCTGTGGTCTGGTTGGAAGACGTTTTTCTTCTTCTTTAATATCTGGAAACCTTTCGGGTAAAAGTTGTTTACACACTCACACACGAACTGTTGGGATCAAAAGTGATAGTAGTTGTTGAATTGATTTAGTAGCCCGCTCGTCTTTAGGATACATTTTTATATGGCCCAAAATGTTTAGCACGAAAGGCCAATTAAGTAGGTAATAAATAATTTTACATTATCTTGCAAATTTGCTACCATATGAAATTGAAAAGCAGTATTGAAAATAAAATTAATTTTCTTTTACGAAACTAAATATTGTTAGCGTTAAGAGTCTTCTGCTGTTGGTGATATATAGCTCGACTCGACGCGTCGTCTCCAGACCTTGCACATATTTGGCAACTTTTTTGTTGTTATTTGTAATTTGCACGCGAGAAAACGATGCATTACGTGTAGGAAAATAGTTTTTCCCATAATATTAAAAAAGTAGTCTGAATCAACAACGATTAAATTGCCAAACTGAGGCGATGAAGCAAAAAGTAAAAAATTAAAATTTTTAAAAGACGATTAAGTTCAACAGTCAGTTGGCTGGCTGAGTTCTGAGCTATTGTAAACCGCATCCTCTCCAGCTTCCCACTTAGTAACCTCAACCTTGCACCTAATTGTTTTTGCGAAAAACTGAAACGTTCTTTTTCCAGTTGCCTGTTTTGTGTTAGCTGTCACGTTTTTGCCTTCTGTACTTAGCACATTGCTTTAAGTTTCCGACTCTGAAATTGTCAGCCTTTCCTACATTGAAATTAAAAAAAGTAAAAAATAGACACTTACTGAAAACTCATTACACATAACCTGTTAAAATTTTTTCATGGATAATATAAGGTACACACTTTTATGGACTTAGCCAATTAATAACTACAACGACGGGGCGTGTCAGCTTGCTGTCGATTTGGGTTTAAACGAAAGTAACAAACTGTAAATTACCAAACTACAGTAAACCTTTCTTTTGCTTCAGTTAAGTTTTCTTTTACACTTAACCTTTAATATGAAAATAAAATGTTATTAAATTGTATTGTGCGGTATACTTTCTACAACGCCTCTTTCAAGTTAAACACCACCACACCACTGCGGCTGATAAATGAATTTAAATTCAAAACTAATTACCTGTTGAGTTTTGCCATTTTTTTTAGGCTGGCCAAGACTTACTGCTTTTTATATTTACGTTTGCGTACAATTTAAATCATAACGACAGTTTTCTAATTAACTACTTGTCAAATATTGCATTGAATGCAGATAAAAGTGCAACTCTGCCTGCCCCAATCCGACAAGCTGTTGAGAAAGTTAATTGACACTGTGTGGGAAAGTAAGGTGGCCGAAGGCTTAGAGACGTGGGTAGCATAATCTTTCTAAGCAGCTTTGGTGTGAGCCAATCGATAGAAATAATCGCTTAAATGACGTATGTATGTCCTAAATGGAGAATGTGCTCGCATGTGACCATTATCTTATATATTTGTCAGAGATAATCTTCAACAAGCTCATATTTTTTATTCGGATTAGGTTAACAATTTTTTAAAGTTAGCCCGTTAAGATATCCCAAAAATCTAAAGTAAAAAACTTAACAAACCTCCGAAATTCAAAACCCCTGACGATGTTTTTTGTTTAATACCTTGCTGAGCTTATTTGGTAACTCTGTCACATGTAAAGTACAGATTTATTTTTTTGCCGGCCTCTGTAACTTGTTTGCATATTCGGCAACAAAATCGCAGCCAAAATGAAGATGTGAGTCTATTCAAATTGCATTTGTGTCAGTCAAAAAAGAGGAAAAACAACTTCGCTCTAAATTCCGACTTGAAGATACACCATCACTACCTTGATACATAGCCAACATTTTGACAATGTTTGTATGCGAACCAATTTTCACTTTTATGGTTTTTAGACCCTTAGGTTTAAGTCAGCAAATTTTACATGTAATACGACACGCAAATATGTATGTATATATATTATGTATGTATATATCTTTTCATATATGCATATAAGGGAAACTTATGTTTTATGTGTTACGGTTGTTCTCATGAACGCGTCGATGAATTTCAAATTTGATTTTTGCGTGTGCTAGAGGTCGTCAATGCGGAGGTTTTAAGCCTATTGCCATGTGTTTGTGCGTTACATTTTTATGAATTGGTATTGTTGTTAATCAATGTTCGAGGTATTCATATTGAAGATCTATACTTGGCGATGGCTAATAAAGCATTAGTACAATTAGGAATGCCGTCTCCTAATCGATCAATGCATGCAAGAAATGGAACGAATCAATTTAATTACCAATCTAATCGTACTGCCCAGGAACGTGAAGATCGCAATGAACTAAAAGAATTCGGATAAGCCAGACTGAATCGAGCTGCAAACTTATCCAAAAATCTTATGATTGTCTAGATAAGCTAACTAGAGAATCCTACGATGTTTATACCCTTTAAGAGTATTCAAAAAGTTTGGGCAGGGCAATGTCTGCTGGGCTCACTAGTATTGTAGGTTATATTTAAGATTCAATATTCGCTTTGCCTATATGTTACAGGGTATCTGAAACAAGACTTCCAACTGACAATTGGCAGTTAATTTTCCTTCTTGCCACTTATGTCAGAAACAAACAGCCGACATGTTGTTGCTGCTGTTACTCGTGTTTTTTTTTTGTAGGAGTTGTTGCAACTGCAGCATTAGCCACATGACGTTTCATAATGAAGTTGTGGTCTGTAGCAACATTAACGTAAATCGAGGAACACAGCGAGTGAGTTTGAAAAAACAAAAACTCGACTTGATTAATTGCAATTGATTTTTATGAGTTGTTTTTTTTTTTGTTGATTGGCTATGAACCGGCTGGCAGACTTAGTTTGGCCTTAAACTTCACTAATGGAATGGAAATTTGCTATGGCATGGCCCCAACGAATTAAGGTTGAGAGGGTGGGTGGGTTAAAATTGAAATGTTTATAAGACACATACTACCAGAGCAGGCGATCGTATTATATTATAATCTTTACGAGAAATTTGTTCTTTTCGGAAACAATCGGGCTCATCGATATCAAATTTTGAGCTAGTGACGCTAGGAGTGACATTCCCTCGCAAATTATCTGCCAAACATCCATTTCTAGGGCTCGAAGAGGTGGCCCTTTATATCCTATATATATAAACATAACCACCAGCTAAAAAGCTGAACAAGTAAATATGCCACAGCGTTTAGGATTTAGGGTTGTCAGGTGCTGGCTGGCATTCGATTATTATTAATAGATAGCAAGTGAAAGCGAAAGGTATAAACATTTTATTTTAAAAAATTTTACTACTGATTTTCTTTAGTGGTTCCAGTTCCATGAAATGTGCAAAATCATCAAAGCATTACAAAATTCAACACTGTGACGGAGCACTAAATTTTGTACAATAATGATTGCGCCAAGTCAGTAGCCAGTCAGTTGAAATGCTAAGACTCAGAAACTTCATGCAATTCTAAGAGCCTTTCAAGATTCAATTGTTGCTGCGAATAAAATTTCAAATATATGGACTGTAAACTGATGGCACTACATGGACAAGCACTGCACCTGCTGCAATCCAATCTAGTCGCTCATGCGCGTTAAGTACCAAGCCCATAGCTTACTCTTGTGCCCACCAATCGACTGGCAATCGGACAGATTACTATTTTTTTTTTTTTATCTCATTCGTTTGTGCCATTAAAATGTCCCGGGAAATTGTTTATCGACTGAGTTAAACTTTTTGTTTGTTTATTGTTATTGCAGTGCTGCTCGAGCGCATCATAAAGTTATAGTCTGTGCCTTTGTTTTTTTTTGTTTTTTGTGCTCTTTCCCCAAATAGTAACGCTATGCCGGCTGCTCGGCTTTGTTTCATTTAAATCGTGTCCAGCACCGCAGCAGGTAGTCTTCCAACGTCGTGCAACCACAAACCAAGCAAAAAAAATAAAATAATATTGAAAATAAAAAATAAAACCTAATGAAAACTCAACTCAAGCACGAAAATTGTATTGTTGTTGCTTTTGTTGGTTGTTAACTTTTTGATTTCCCTACAAAGTTGATTAGCTGAATGCATTATAATTGCTGCGTATGCCAAAAAAAAAAAACAACAACACAAAATCAAATATATTGCATATATAGTCAAGTCAAGTCAAGCTAAATGAGTATCTCGACATTTTCGACCAGGGATAGGGTATGGGGCATACTTTCCCTCGTGCGCAGTGACGCTTGGCATGATGTTGTTGTTTGCTCGGCTTGATTGATTAGCAGGCAGTATCTGTTAGCTTCCTGTAGGCTTTGGAATGTAATCAGGTGTGGCATCATCTCGGCGGCTTTGAATGTAGTTTTTTTTTTTTTTTTTTTCTGATTATGCAATTTTACCATCGCATTTGAAAGCCATCGTCAAGGGAAATGTGATATGCAAGTTGGACTCTATGATGCGTTTAAAATTATCTTTCAAAGTATGTAACATAGTTATGCTATTTTATGATTATATAACTATGCGATTCGGTATGCAAGTAGAAAACATTTGTATCAATCTAAATAAGGGAGCTATAACGGTAGGGACAGCCATAAACCTGACATAAATAAAAGGTTTTTTTATAAACTTTTCCTAATTTATCAATACTTTTAATAAATTCGAATTTGTGTCTTCTTCAAGGCCGTATTCTAAAGCTACATCTAGCTTGACATTATGTATCGAGAAAAATGGAACACCTCTTTTACTTGTAGGTCTGTTGAAATGCCAATTTATTTGTATGCTTAATTTGTTCTGGTATAGTTAAATCAAACTAAACAGCTAAAATCGAATGGAATCTTGTTATAGCCTTTGATTTAAAGTACGCAGCAGTTTAAAACCGCCTGAGAAGAAACAAAACTTCATATAAAGTTCCAGTGCTGCTCTTTTTTCTCGAAATTGACATGTAAATGGCGCCGGCAAAAAGCTCAGCTTTTGTAACGTGCAGTAACTTATTTTGATTGCAGTAACAATGTCGCCAATAGATGCCTAAATTGTACTAAAAAAAAACAGAAAGTAGTCGTTTAAGGATCATGTCTTGAAAACATGCGAGGACTTGTAAAAATGTTTCGAAAATTCTGCTCGACTCTGTGCCATGGCATGGAATAGACAATTCTCCTCAAAATATGAGTAATTTTATTACAATTTTTAATTCACTTCAAAATTTCTGCTCTCTACAAAATTTTCACACCCAGCTCTGCGTATTAAATATGAGTTTATCCAAATACTCCATTTTTTCTTGAGTTTCGCAAAGAGCTGGACAATAATAATAATAAAAAATATTTATTATATAATATGGCAATTCTTTTTTGCACTTTTTATTATTTTATACAGCTGAAACCAACTTAGCACAAACGGTTGAGCTATATATTTACATTTTGGCGCCATCTATTGTTATTAGTGGCCTTTTTATGCCAATTTCCCATACATGGAAGCACATTTCTTTCAGGCGTTTATATACTGCTGCGTACTAGCTCTAACAATTTAAAAGAAAAACGATTGTTAAAACCAAATATGTATATCAATATCGAACGCGTAATAATTTTTCAAATTTGTAATAATAAACCAAATTTGCTATTTTATGGTTACTAAGTCATCCTATATATGTACTACAACATCCAACACTGACACTTACTAATATACTAAAAGCCAGCGCCACTTAATAGCAGCAAAATTGACATATTGATGTTGCAGCTACCACCAGAGAGACGAGCCTGGGAGCAACCAAAAATTTATCGCTAACGCATGCATCATGGCCCAAACTGACACTGCCGGTAACACAAACATGGCCAACTAACTATCTTTGGATGTTTAGCAGCCGCAGCAGCAGCAAACTTCCTGCTGCTGATGTTGCGCATGCGCAACGGGTGGGTGAGATTCACTGCAGCTGCAGCTTCAGGTCATTAATCAAAGCTTGCAACATGGCATGGCTGCTAGGTAGCTAGATATACTATAGATAGAAATGTAGCTTGGTGTTGCTAGTAGTTCGTTCGGTGATATGCAAAATGAGCCTGGGCAGCCGGGTGTTAAAACAACAATTTAGCTTATGCAGATTTCGTTTGGAGACGCCGGCCAAAGACAATGTTGCTGCTGTTGCTGGAATGCTGCTCCTCCACCAAAGACAATCAATTCAATGCATTTCAATTGCAATTGCAATTTTTGTTTGTGCTGTTGTTTGCTGTGGCATTAGGTGAGTTAGTTCAACTGCTGGCAGGTTTAACTAATTTACATATGCTGGTATTTAGCTAAATTCACATTTGTTGATTAAATAGTGAAAACATTTTGGCAGAGCACTGCACCCTGCCACAATCAGTTTACTCAGTTTACTCAGTCTACTGTTTACAATTTATAATAGAGACATGTTCGAAAGGCTGTTGCCTCTGCGTAGGAGCAGCTGGAGTTGCGATCATTACACACATGTACACCCCCAACTAAACACATAAATTACTAGTCACTCTTGACATGCCAATCAACTAAGATTACCACCACAAGAAAAGCCATTCAAAATTCATAATTGCCACGTAAGGCAGGCTTTGCCAGCCAACTAGGCTGGCCGACTGCCTGCCAAGATTGTCAATTATCGATAGTGTTAGACGCGCTTGATCAATAATTATCGATTAGATGCAAAGAAAGTTAGCAAAGACAGTGAAAAAGCAAAAAAAAAAAAATGAAAAAAAGTTGCTGCGCCATGTTTGCATCCAATAATTATGCACTGGCTGACTTTGTAACGTCTTCGACTGTTCATTAGCTCCTCGTTCCCATTAACCATGCCTCGTGCTCAGAATTGCTGACAATTGTGCGTCACAAGGCGAAAGTTGTGTACTCCCAAGCTTATCTTTAATTAAGTATTTTGCTGACAAAAAAACAATCGATGGGTGTATTTCCAACTTGCGATTAATTGTCGTTGAAAGCGAAAGGACTTTCTAATATATGAAAATTTGCCATGGCCAAAATTCCGTAGCTTTAGCGGTTATCTTATCGTATGGATTCAGCTTTGTGATCGTTCTGCTTACCTGTAAGTAAAAAAAAAAAAAAAATTAACAAATTAAAAACAAATCGATTGGTGCTAAGATATATGGATACCCATCCCAAGCCTATTTTTTCAAAGCTAAAATTATTTGTCAAAGCTTTCTGTGGCTTTACGTTGCAATAAGATCTTGCGTTTTTTGCTTATTTGACGCCGATTAGTCTTTATCACCGAATACCTAATCAACCTAACTTTAAAAAGCCAAGCAGTTAGTAATCCCACTCATAACCTTTTTGGATATTTGGTTACAAAATTTGGACAGCTCTTATAGCATTACTTCCCAAAACGATGCCCGTCAATTCGGTTGACAACAAAAAACAACAATATTTGTGAACTTTTGACAAAATGTTGCGAAAAGCTTCTAAAATTTAACTTTTTCATAGTTCAATGGAAGGTCTAAGTCGATTTTTTAATACTAGACATAGACGAATAGTTTCTTGGCCAAAATCAAAATCACTGAGAGACCCAGAATATTTTTTCGGCACAAATTGATGCGCACTTTTAATTTTTATATCCTTGTAACACTTTGAAAACAGTGCCCTAATTCTTACAATAAGTTTTCCAAATTAGAGAGTGCAGCTTATCTTCCTTAGCGAACTTTTTTCTTTTATGTGCTCTGCACTTTATGGGTTCATATTTTTATTTTATTGAATAAATTATTTGACATTAAATAAATCTTCTTTTTACTATCACTCGGTCGTCCAATTACCGAAAAACAGGAATATGGATTTTTTTTTTTTCAATTTTCAACTATTTATTTTGAAAAAATGGATACAAAATTTAATGTTTAAAGTATTGTCCATCGTTAGCCACTACTTTTTCGGTACGGCGGGTGAGGTAGCACCTCCTATTTTAACGTTTTCAGGTATGTTTTCACGATTTTTGCGACATGGCGCCGAGCATTGTCTTGTTGAAAATAACTTTATCATGTCTTTGCTCAAATTCTGGCCGTTTTTCTCTGAGTGCATGCCTCAAACGCATCAATTGGATTCGGTAACGGTCCCCTGTGATCGTTTCATTCGGTATCAATAATTCATAATAGATAACACCACGTTGGTCTTACAAAATACTGAACATGAGATTATATCCATGAATATTTGGCTTCGCGTTTGATATTGATGGCTGGCCGGGCTTACCCCATGACTTTTTGCGCTTGGGATTGTCGTAATGGATCCACTTTTCATCGCCAGTAACAATATGATGCAAAAAACCTTTCCTTTTCTGTCGTTGAAGCAGCTGTTCACATGTTAAAAAACGGCGCTCAATGCGAATCTTCATCGAGTAATGTCTCCAATTCCCGCAAATGCTGTTTTTTTCGCCAATTTTCCATCATTAAAAAAAAATTTGATATGCACAAACGAAATAATTTTAACTGATTCTGGCAGCTACGATATTGAATGTATCTTTCAAATGACGAATGTGTCATTGATATTTTTTCAGTGTATATGTCAATCTACACGGATCTATTGTTGGAGTCCGGAAATTAATTCCTTTGAAGGCAAAAATTATTATTATTTTTACTACGTTGGGAAACTTTTTTGAAAAGTCACAACCTCAACTTTTTATACCCTGTACCGTATGGTACCAAGGGTATATTAAGTTTGTGCAAGCCGAAAATGTATGTAACATATAGAAGGAGACGTCGAGCACCCCAAAGTTACCTAAAATATGATCAGGGTGAATAGAGAAGTCGATATACCCATGTCCGTCTGTCCGTCCGTCCGTCCGTGTGAACGCCTAGATCTCAGAGATGGTAAGAGCTAGAGTTACCAAACTTTCACATTAGATCCCATATTATTCCATAGGAGGCAAGTTTATTTTATTTTTTTGATATCGGGGATAAATTATATAGCTCCCATGGGGGTGTTTGAGACGACCTCGACAAAAAAAAGCGCTTTAGATGAATAATTCGTTTGTTTATGAAGATATCGTAACGAAATTTGGTATTCGAAAGTTTTTTATAGTTCCCAATCACTGTACCAAATTTGATCAAAATCGGTTGACTATATCATATAGCTCCAATAGGACCGATCGGCCAAAATAACTTTTAAAGAAAAATTCGCTATATTTCGTTTTTTAATAAAGATATCCTAACCAGATTTGGCGTTTAGAAATTTTTTAGACCACTTAAGCAATGTGCCAAATTTGAACAAAATCGGTTGACTATATTCATATAGCTCCCATAGGTCCAATCTTCCAAAAAATCGATTTTTTAACAAAATTTGTTGTGTTTCGTTTGTTTGTTAAGATATTGGGATCAAATTTGACATTCGTGAGTATTTTATAGTTCCTAAGCACTGTACCAAATTTAATCCAAATCGTTTGACTAGATCATATAGCTCCCATAGGACCAATCGGTCCAAAAACACGTTTTTTATACAAAATTCGATGTGTTTTGTTTGTTTGTAAAGATATTTGAAATAAATTTGGCATTCATATCTTTTTAAGGTATTTAAGCGTTGTGTCAAATTTTATTGAAATCGGTTGACTATATCATATAGCTCCCATAGGAACGATCGGTCAAAAAAAAAATGTTTGCTTAAAAATTCTTCTGTTTTTGGTTTTTTGTGAAGAAATCGGACTTTATTACAAGCTAGTGGTATAGGGTATCCTAAAGTCGTCCGCGCCCGACTTTACGTCCGCCATTTTTTTTTGGTAACCTAAAAATTAATGTAACATTGGAAAAGGATTAAAATGTTGTAACCAGGGTATAAAAGTACTAGTATTGCCTTAATATATTTCTATCAGCTTATATAGTATCTATCCATTAACCCATTTAAATATTTGTTGTGCTTGAATGGGCAAAAAAATCTGCATCTATATCTCATTCATTGATTTAACAACGCCAACTGCTGTGCAAGAAACTGCTGTTACACACAAAATCCAATCCACATAACTTTTACACACAAATTTCTATATACAAATTTATACATTGTATATAGTCAAACGTAACAACAATAAGAAAATCGTCGACGACCTCAAGCGCACCTTTGGGTAAAGGTAAACATTTTTGATGGTTTTGTGACCAGGTACAAGGTGGCACGAAAGTATTTTTCACAAAAATATGTAAAAGAAATTAAGTAAAGTACGACGAGTATAGGTTGGGAATATTTAGGTTGCGGCAGTTTAACGCGGCGTATGCTTGATATTCGTTCGACACGTAGTTTTGTCATGTTAACATGATTTACATTGACGCAGGCATTACCATTACCAAATTAGCTCGATTTTATATACGAAGACTAAGGTATAAATAAAGAATGTAAATAGTATATAGTTCATATTTCCGGTGTACATAATCGAAAAAAATTGCTTGAAACAGCGTGAAGCCCCTACCTAACAGCTGTTCTTTATGTCAACGGTTTTGCTAAACCAGGTCAAGACAAGGATTGTGAAAACGTTGCCTTTGTGTATATTATTATTATTTATGTATTTCCATGTGCATAAATGAACCCTGTTGACTTTCGATAGGTAGAAGAGGCATGACTTGCGATGAATCAAAGCAAATACAATATAAGTATATTGCATGTTTTGGAAATTATGAACATACTATATAAAGTTTCATAACTAGCTTAAGAAGCCGCCTATATTAGAGCAATAAATATCTTGAATTGTGAAAGAACTGATAAGATATAAAGATCTGAAAATAATATATTTCAACAGAAAATTTTGTCTATCAAATATAAAAGCCAGGAAAATAAAATTAATGCATGCAGCTTTAAAGACTTTTCTATAGACAATTTTGTACACAAGACTCGGGGGCAAATAAATGCGACAAATAAACAACACCATAAAAAGTGAATTGTCATGATTTCCGGCGCTTATACAATAATAATAATAAAATAATACCCAGTGCACATTTAATAGAGCTGTGACTCAGAGTCACGCCTTTAAAACGTAATTTCTTGCCACCAAAAGAAGAAAATTTAATACACCTTAAGAAAAGAAATCGTCAGACAACAAACAATTGAAAAGCGCGCAAAAATGTAAGTTTTGTTCTTCAGTTTTCTTCTGTTTTTTCTCCCAAGTAAGTTATTAAAGTTGACCTCGTTTATGTTAACCATTTGACGACAAGTTAAATCCATTTAAATTGCGTTTAACTCTCAAGTTAGTTTTGGTTTATGACGATTTCAAGAGAAGCTGTCGATGTTGTGTACAGACATTTTGAAATCACAAACTCATTGCTTTAATTCAATTTAATTAAGAAAGTAAAAGAAGAAAGGGTAAACAGGGAAATCTTAAAAAAAAGTTTATTAAATTTAGGACTCTTCGAGCAAATTGATTAATAAACCTTTTATAAAATGTAAATTATGCAACAGTACAACTCGAAAGCTACATAAACATGTCTCGTAAACTATGCAAGACTTTAATTTCGGCTTAATGTTCAAATTCAAATGTAATTTATGGCCAACCTAACAGCAACATGGGACAGTATACAAGCCATTAAATTCACAGACAAGGCAAGAATTTTTCGAAAACTTTTCCCCCACTGGGAAAATATGCGAGTCTAAATTTATTCGATAAACATCTGTAGTCTCTTTAGCGATAAAATTTATAAGTGTAGTGTTAAAGTTTCGAACATTGTTAAATTCATATATACTCCATATGTGAGTCGTAGACACATATTAACATGGCTTATTAAAAATAAAACAAGGCATAAAACAGCATTCAAAAAACAAAAAAAAATAAAATGTGGTACACTGGACACAAAAGTGTCGATATTCGACCGTGGCATACCCTCTTTTATACTATTATAAAATATTGACTTTGGGTAAAAGTTATTAGGTAAAAGTTATTGTCATAAATGCGTTACGGCTTAAATTAACCATCTATTCTTTATCTATAACTAGTGAGCCCGGCAGACGTTGTCCTGCCCAAACTCTTAAAGTGAATAAACATCGTAAGATTCTCTAGTTAGCTTATCTAGAAAATTATAAGATTTTTGGATTAGTAGACTTTCTGACTCTCTAAAATGCCGTATGGACAAACTTAAGTATTCTTAAGAGAGCTCGCATCTCTAATAAATGCATGCCCCACAGAAACTACATTTCAACCCTTTTGCCCTTACGCTTCAGTCTACACTTACTGTCCAATACTCGGTGTTGAACAATTTTCTACTATACTATATTCACGATATTCACAAATATGTTAGTATACACATATCTCACGAACCAATAGGCTTAAAACCTTCGTATTGACAACCTCTAACACACGCAAAAATCAGATTTGAAATTGATCGACGCGTTCAAGAAAAAACCCGTAACACGTAAAACATAAGTTTCTTTTATATACATATATAGATAGATAAATCGGTCTCGGAAGTGCCTGCTTGCTTGAAATCTGTCAAATTTTGAATTAACCCATTTAACGTACTCGTAGACTCGAACTTAAAGATTAAAGGTAAGCAGGGATGATATTAAACTAACTCTATTAGATTTCAGTTGAAAGATTACTATTAAATCTAATGTCTAAAAAAGGAAATCTTCTGTTGCTAGACGCTTTTGAAATTTGCAACATCCTGCCTACAACATTGTATTGCATCTATAATACCCTTCCGATATGTACAGGGTAACAACTACAACCACAAAGAAAAACTATATAAAGAATATATGCATAACAAGTTCATTGTACGCGGTACAAACACAAAGCAAAACATTTTTATTTTTAATGTTTTTCTTTTTTTGCAACAGGCCGGCAAGTATCAAAAGTGGGAGGTGCCACCACACAGACTTTGGTCAAAATCGACAACGGCAAAAAGTTTGTTGCATGCAAAGCTGCTAGCAAGTTGGTAGTAAATGTTGTAGTAGTAGTAGTAGGTTTCATATATAAGCTTAGTGTGCCAAGCGTGCGGCAAAGAAAATCAATAAGGTGGCCCAAAGTCTTAAAAGCCATAGTTCTAGCCAGATTACACATACGCCATGTGTGACCGACCGGCTGGCTGTTTGCAACGAGTGTGCGCGTCAGTCCGTCTACCATTTAGCCAGTTAGTCAGTCGCTTCTTAGTCAGCTGGAGGTGAATGGACGCTAAATTAATGACATCTGTGTTAGTGAGTGCGTGTGTGTGAGTGTCTCTTTTTGACTCTTGTTGTTGTTGTTGTTGGTGCTTTATGCATGGCTTGGAAGACTCTTTGGCAATTCTCGACAAGCACAAGTGGCCAGTGAGAACAATAGGCGGCAATACGTGGCTGCATTATAAATATTGATATATGTACATATGTATGTACATAGTATATGTAAATGATAATTAACATAAATATTGCTTAAACTGATTCATTATAATCATAAGCAAGTCAAAAGTCAATTTTGGCAATTGCCGTCAAGTGTCGACTCATGCACTTAATTTCGATATAAAGTCAATCGCATTCAACTTGAAACAAAGCAGGTAAATTTAGTTATTTAAAAAAAAAAAAAAAGGGTATATAAAGGATTTATAGTATGACTGTGATTAAGAGTATGCATATGGCAAACATCATTGGAGCGCCCGAAAATACCATTTCATAGGAATCATAGAATTTAAAAGTAAGAAATCCATTTAGTTAATTCGATGTCTGAGGATACGACGGGATATGTTAAAAAAAAACATGTATTTTTCTATTATTTCAGTCAGAGTTAATTAAAAAGTGAATAAATAAAACTAGTTTATACAAATAATGAACCTTCGTAAAAAAATATTTTTAAGTGTAATTTTGGGTCGAGAATCACGAAAATGACAATTTTTTTTTCTTAAGCACCGTTTTCAATATTTTTTCGAAAAACATGATTTTGGGCACTTTTTCAATTATTCGTCAATATATTGTGAATAAGATCTTCGAAATCGGTTAACAACTGCAGATGTTAAGGAACCATGAATGAAACATCACGACTACTGCTGCATACAAATTAGTGAAGTCGCTGAACTAAGTCAATCTTGGAACTTTCGTTCATGGTGGTTCTATAGCATTTACTGTTCTTACACGATTTTAAAGATATAAGACTCGAAATGGTCGTAAAAGAATTCTGTTTCATATTAAAAATAAACATAATTGAAAAAAGAATTTTCGTTAATAAAAATCAAGTCGAAAATGGTTAATTTTAAAAATAGTCGGAAATTAGAAATTAATTTATTTTAACTTTGTTTGCTTCTAACTTGAATAATTTTTACTTGATCTGTTCATATCTAATCGTATTTCATCACGATGCAAATTTTGTTCATTCGATATTGACGAATAACTGCAAAACCTCAAAAACGGTACTTAAAACAAAAATTTTTTTTGTCGTGTTTCTCGGCTGAAAATTACTTCAAAAAAACACTTTTATACAAAAATCCACTGCATGAACAGTGTAATACTTCCGAACTTTCTTATATTCTATGCCTTCCCGACGAATATTGAAAGTCTTGCTTTTAATTAAAAATCTTGCCTTGTTTTAAATGTTCAAATTTTCACTGTAACGATCCTCTCTCTATATATAATTTTTAGCTAAAATCTTTATAGCAACTCTGCAAAACACATTTTTGAGTCATTATAGCAACCACTTTGTTTTCGGCGTCTGTGCTCTTTGTTTTGTTTATAAATACTAAATGCATCCAAAATTATGCTTGAAAGTATCTTGGATGATATCATATATAGCTGCTTGGACGACTAAGGGCTTGCCAAACAACCCCCGATAAAATTACAGGAATCCTTCAATGGATAGCTCGCTACATTTAAATATTATTGTACAATTTTTAGTTACCCCAAAAAGCTGACCAACTGACTTTTTGGTTTGGAGGGCTGAACAATTTAGGGAGTTTCGTTTTGATTGGGAAAACATAATAAGGCTGCTTTTACGACCAGCTAACGATGCTTTGCCCATTTATTTTTATTTTTTTCTCTAATTAACCAAAACGACGACGCCAGACGATGAAAGTTTTAAGGGTTGCATAATTTATAAACGAGACATTTGCATGTTGCATGAGATGATGCAATCATTAAGTCAAGTTTAGTGGGTTAAAGCTAGTGTTAATTAATGTCAAAAACTATGGCTCATGAGCCATAATAATTACTTTTCTTACCTCTTTTTTGCCTTGCCAACATTGTAAAGTTCAACATGTTTGAATGCAGCATAGGCAGCCATTATTATCTCTGTGTGTTTGTTTAAAATATTTGATATCGCTAAAACAATTTACAATACTCCTGGAGCAAGTCGGTTGCTTTATTTTCTATCACGAGAAAATCTAAATGCGCGAAAAATAATTTGATTGATAGTACAAATAAAATCGGTTCAGAAAACTTTGCAAATGAATAACAAAACTTGCACGCCTGAGAGTCCTTCAGTTAGTAAAGTAAAAAGGACTTTTTGCTACAAACTGTGTTAAGTGCTGTGCATGTATAAATGTATGTGGAGCTGGCTTTCGGATGCTGCAGCATCAAGGATGACTCATGCTGCAGCAGGGCTGTCCCAAAAGGACATGCATGCTGCAATATGTGAGTAAAATCAATAATTTCGCGTAAAACATGCAGAGTGAGAGACAAAGCCTTAAGAGAGAATAAATCTCTGCACAGCAGCTGGGAGAAAGAAGGATGCTGCAATAGCAAAATGCGTGGGTCAGGCCACAAATTTTGTAACTCTTTTGTAGTTTGCAAACGTTTTCGTACAACATTCAATAATAACAAAAAACACTCACAAAGTAACAATCAATTTTAAAAACAGTTTAGTTTGCACGCACAATTATTTTGCAGGTTGCACAAAAAATACTTGCAACGTTTTATGTTTAAAATTTTATTCACAGGATATTCCACTATTAACCTTTAGAAACTTTCTGAATCCCGTACAAAATTTTATTCAACAGTGAGCAATGGAAAATTGGAAGCCAAGTGTTTTAAAATTTAGTTTTGATATTAGTGTGTATAATGACGGTTCTCTTTGCTTGGGACGTTGTTGTGTTCGTTTCGATATGAAGCTTACGACTGAAGCGCGTTGGAAAAAGTGAAAAACATTTTATACCAGCGGCGGCAGCGCCAACACCAACGAGTAGCAAGCGGCCTTATCGATCCAAAAACAACGACCGAAAGCGAAGCAAAGAAAAACCAACCAGCGAGTGAGAGAGAGCAAGTTTGGAGCTAAGAGCGTATGTTTGGCTGCAAAGAGAGCGCTGGAGAGTGGCTCTTTGCCGACTCAATTTTTGTGTGGAGCACGAGTGGTGCACAAGTTGCATGTTGTTTGTGGGGCTTGTGGCACCATGCAGCGCATCAAAACAAAAACAAACTACAGCTGATTGGAGTTGAGTTGACGAAGTGAGACAGGCGCTCAGTGCCAAACAAACAGTCTCTCGCCACTCTCTTATAGTTTTCTATTACTGAGGTTATATGGACTTTGTCTAGAAGTTTGAACTTCTTTCTGCTCACTACTTTATTCAAAAACGATTTTTTTTTTAAAGGGGCTAGTTGAATAGTGTTGAAAAATGTAAACAACAAAATTTAAATGTTATCAACTTTTTTTTTAACATTACTCTATTGGGCTGGATATAGTGAACACCTAAACTTTTGCACTATTTCGTGAACAATCGAAAACATTTTCAAGCAGAAACGAAAGAAAAAACACAAAAAGGAATAAGAAACGGAAGCGGATATTCCCCTTAATTGTACTTTTGCTTTTGGGTGCTGCAAAATCAGCTGTTTCGTGACGTTATTGCTTGTTTTGTTTACCTTTCCATTTTCCTACAAATCTATTCTATTGATATCTTGCACAAATGTCAATTTTTAACAAATAAAATCAGTTTTAAACAACAACAAAAATTGCAACCTTCAGATACGACTGTATTTGGGGGAAAGGCTTGTTAGTTGCCTAAATTGGCAGAT
The DNA here is from genome assembly GCA_037043745.1 of Chymomyza amoena. Lineage (NCBI taxonomy): Eukaryota > Metazoa > Arthropoda > Insecta > Diptera > Drosophilidae > Chymomyza > Chymomyza amoena. Next base: position 583,804 of record JBAMAX010003569.1, on the reverse strand, counting down.
TTTGATGTTTATTTCCAAATTCCAACCGTCTTCGATAGCAAATACGCCAGTTTTAATGTGTTTTTGATGCAAAATATAAAAATGGTTTTTAAAGAAATTGGAATATAAAAACCATTATTTTTGGTGGGGCTCAAAAAGTGATCAAAACAAAATCAAGGAAAATTTATATGGTGGAACTGTACAAAATTTAATCCAAATCGGTTGACTATATCATATAGCTCCAATAGGACCTATCGGTCCAAATAAAAGTTTTTTATACAAAATCCGATGTGTTTCATTTGTTTGTAAAGATATTTGAACTAAATTCAGCATTCAGATCTTTTTTAAGGCATTTAATCACTGTGTCAAATTTTATTGAAATCGGTTGACTATATCATATAGCTCCCATAGGAACGATTAGTCAAAAAAAATTTTTGCTAAAAAATTCTTCTGTTTTATGTTTTTTGTGAAGGAACCGGATTTTATTGCAAGCAAGTGGTACAGGGTATCCCAAAGCCGTCCGCGCCCGACTTTACGTACGCCATTTTTTTCAATATTTTCCGTACCAATTAATTTGTAGCATGGCGATCAAGAAAAAACCGAACGTTAAATTTTTCTTGAAAGTCCACAGTGTATATCGATAATCTTTCGATTTTAGCTCAACTCGAGAGAAATATTAACCGTGAAATATCGGCTACGTTCGGAGAGAGAGTCTTCAAAATTTCAGAAAAAAAACTAATTTGTTTGAATAGCGAAAAGCGAACACTTGACCACTTAACCAAAGGTTACTTACTTACATTTATCTCATTGGACCAAAATTAAGATGCAAATAACAATAATATTATCAGTAATTTCTTATAGGGACACAAAGCTTTGCAGAGACTAATATCATAATCTATTTCTATTTCCAAATTGGTAAAAACTCCCTTACTACACATAGGACTTAAGAGGTGCATACAGTGGAACTCTCGCAACACATTCTTACTTAGTGCAATAAGCTCCTTGCTAGAAAGTTGTTCTTCGGTGGCCTCGGAATCTCGAGGCTACAACCTTCGCACGTAGCTGGAGACCATTTGCCAAAAGCTTATTAATAATGATAAGTTCGTGGAACCAAATGAACTGTGTTGGTGTAGCTGCTTCGAAAAATTTCAGTGTATAAACTTGCGGTTTCGAAAAAAGCATATTCTTATTATTTCTCATGTCCACCAAGGCAAGGTAAGTGAAATTGAGAAAAAGCTCAAAAGCACTTAAAGCAGAGTAGAGTAGACATTGCATCTAAAGCTTTACTTGCAGTAAGCCTGAGTTTTTTTTTTCTATATGTCAGTGTATCTGTGCCACAATGTCTGCCAGAATTATTATTTGGAATTGTATTCTTCCTCTGCTTTCAGCCACATTTGCAAAAACAACAAGTTTGTTCTGCTCTGCTGACTCTCTGGGTTTCCCTTTGTATATCTACAATAAAATTGTGTTTTTCCGTGTTATTTCTTTGTTTTAAAGCACAACAAACTAAATCAAGAAACTGCAACCAAACACCACGACCCAAAAAAATAAAAAATTTCGGATCTCATTCGAATCGTGTTTGTTGATGAGCTGCCAGAATAAATCACTTTCATCATCTGTTGCTATGCAAGTAGCACTTGATTTTTACCTCTATGCAAGTCTAATTTCCAAGTGCCGGGCTCTAATGAGGCTGCCGACCCGTTACTCTCCACTCAAATGCAAGACGCATTTGCATATTTCATCTTCTACTGCCTCTTCTGCTTCTTCGTGGAAAAAATTTGGCACACATTTGGAATACGCAGAACAGGAAGCCAAAGGCAACGGGCATTCGCTTGGCACGTATTTTTAGTTGGCCACAGTAGAAGAGACGGATTTTTGTTTTTTGTTTTCTTGTTTAACAAATAAACACCAAAAGTTGACAGACCGATGAACATGCGACCCAGTGCAACTGCAACAGCAACAGCACCAACAACATGCAACATGACACCGACATCTATTTGCATGTGGTGCGTGTGTGCGTAATGCGCATACACCAGATGAGGATGGGGCAAGTGGGGTGGGGTGGGTACGGGACAGCAACCCACTCGAGTTTATGCTAAAAATAGTCGACTCCATCGTCACCGTCGCCATCGTAATTCCCATCATAGTCCGTTCCAGAGAAGCATCTGAGTTGTCGTTGTTGCGTTTGCCTAATAGTCAAGAGTCGTTGTCGATGTTTGATGTTGGAATAGAGTGCATTGGATCTTAATACTCTATGCCTGTGTAGATGTGCCTAATCTCTTCAAAATCGCCTGGTAAAGTGAAGTATCGACGTTAAAAGCACGTTGACTAATACAAATGTGTGGCAACCCATTTGCTACCCATGCATCCAACTCAAGTTGACTTATCTGAGGGGGTTGGTTCATATGCTTGGAGTGCCCACACTTGACACGTGGGTAACAAGTTGGCAGACAATGTGTGGTGATTATAAAGCCATCATTGACAGTTTACATGCTGCGCTGATATGACATTTAGAAATATGTATCTCCTAGATATACAATATAAGTAGATTCAAAGAAAGCTTCTAGTACAGTATGCTAATTAGTGAATTGAAAGATTAATGCCTTGGGATAGCTGCCTTGTAATCGGATAGATTCTTTAAAATAGTTTTTGTCATAATAAACACGAAAAAGTAAACTTACATATTATTATATGTTAAGGCATTACTTTTTTTAATTTCACTTTCTTTTAATTTCATTTAGTGGAGTCCAGTGTTATTCTTAAAAACTTGAGGTATGTTTTGGGTAGTTCCCCACCTTCAACCGCCACGCAAAACTTTGCTCTTTTAAAGAATTTTTAATGCCTGTTTTAGAAAATAGCCAAAGTTTCGCGACAAATGTTTGTCTTAAACTCCTTGCGATATCCAGCAGACTAAAGGTAAAATACTATCAATGGAACTATCGATTAGTTTTAGGATATCATCAATGGTTTTTTGAATATATCGACTTTATACTTTTGCATGTAACAAAACTTCAAATCAACGGACAAAAAACTGGCAAATTGCCGAACATGCCAAAAAGAAAACAAAACCTTTTGGACCATCCAACGATTTTAGAGTCACAAAATCGGAAGAATTATTTAAGCATGTCGAATTTTAATAAAAATTCTTTGCATAAACAGCGAAACCACATCAGCCTTACTGATTAAATCAGACGTCCAGTGAGAGGAGGATTCTCAGTAGAAGTGTCTAAAAGAACTAAAACCAATTAAACCCTAGAAATGTGGAAATGTTGGTCTGCTGCCACAAAAACAAGTTATTTGAAATATACACTTTTTTTTCGTTTTTAATTGTTGAATGGGCACTGTATTTAGATATTTAAGATGCAGTTTTAACGAGTCTTTTTTTCCATGTCATGAACAAATTGTTTCTGTTAAATACTTTGATATATTATATTCCACACTTGCACCATATTTTACTTTGTGCAATAGTACTACTGATAGAATCGATAGTTGAAACTATCGAGTGGTGGCACTATCGCTCGTATTCCATCTCTATAGCAGACAGCAAAAAGCCTAAAACCTATAAATCTAAATATCTTGGGGAATAGTCATAATCGCAATGAGCTCAATATCACGATAATCTCTGTCAATTGGAGCTCAATATCAAGCGCGCTTTTCTTAAGATGTTACCTCAATAAATAAAAATCTAGATTCTTTAGTGCATATTGAATACACTATCTTAGCTAAGCATCCAGAAGAAAAATATATAGATTAAAAAAATAACTTTTATTCTTGTAGTTAATAAATTATTGCCGTGATTTGGAATTAATATATGTTAATGATAAATTCAAGCAAGTTCAGTCAAATAGGATAAACGCAAACAAATTCCTTAGTTATTGACTGGTTGGTTGCACATTCAAAGATAATTACAATTAATTACAACCATGAATACAAAAAACAACAACATCCAAAATTGCAGCTGACTGACCATGGCATTAGACAAAATCAGAAAAAAAAACAAAAAATTTATAGCTATACAACATAATTACAAGTTAATTTCAATTTTTCCTTTTTTTTTTTTTTATTTCGTACGTTTTTTGCCATCAAAGCTTTGCCAAGCTTTAACATAAGCGATAAAGTCAATCGGAAATTGCATTTTCCTACCACAACAACAACAACAACTACGTCAACTACACAACGTGCAGAGCACCCAGCCCATGTCCAAGCCAACAACAATGGCCAGACAATTTGGCACGGCGGACTAGGCAAAAATCTTGCTTTTGATATCTTGTTTGGAGCGTGGTTTTCCAACCACAGCATCATTGTCATGATCATTATCATTACCAACATCATCATTATGTCCATTCATTTGTGTTAAAAATAACACTTTTTTCTGTTTTGTCACAATTTGTTGGCGTTTTGGTGTGAAATATCTTAATAGCTGCTATTTGTAGTAAATTTTTATGGTATTTGGGATATTTTAATTTTAAGTTTTTTCGCTTTTTCTCATGTTTTACGAATAAATGCATTTTTATGACTGTAGGCAATGATTTCCTTGTTGGCTACTTGAATTTTAAGTGAAGAAGAAAGCGAAATAAATCAGAAATTTTATGACTCCACCGTAAAAAGCGCCTTTTACAATATTGTCAAAGAACATTAAGGCTCTCTGCCTCCTTCAATGATTATGCTGCAAGGGGGTGCTAGGACTATGAACTAGCACTTCTATATATTTTTTTTTCCAAATTTCAGACTGAACACCTAAGTAGTAACTTTTTTGACAGTATCTTCCATTTCCACATTTTTTTTGCATAAGATTAAGATCGCTTAATCTGACACTCCCCAAAAGATGGCCTTGTTAAATTCTGCAACCCTCTCTATAATTTACGCTCATAATCATCTTAAAATTGTTCCATATGTTAATCGTACTTATTCAAAGTAAAACCAGAGAGGAAGGAACTCAAAGCTCAAAAACGTTATGATACCCTGTGACTGTACCAATATTTTTATTTATGTAAATATCGTAACCAAATGGTCATCAGACATTTTTTAGAGGTCCCAAACACTGAAGCCCGCATAGTACCGATCGGTCTAATAAATTATTTTGAAGCACAATTCGTTTGTTTATGAAGACGTTGTCAACAAGCTGGACCTATAAAATTTGTAGGAGATTTTAAGGCAATGTGCTAATTGCCCAGAAAGTATTAGGACAGAGTAAGGATTACCGATAGTTTTTCCGTCTGTTATTGGTTGACTGTGGCCTAAGGAATAGATAGATCGTTTGCCGATTGTTTTTCCGGCAGTTATTGGTAGACTGGGGTATAAGGAAAGCGGTAGCAAAGCGCAGAAAAAAATGGTGTACACGCCTTGTTTTCTACACTTGCCTTGCCCATGGTTAATAATCTCTAAAAAATATAACTAAGTTTTCCATTGACAACAGATATACGAGGTGTGTTCAAAAAGTAAGGCAATTTAAGCAATTTCGCGGGCAACGTATTTTCGATTATTGATTTTTTTGTTTCCTTGTGTTGGTACACTTTTCCCGAACATCTGTACCAAATTTCAAGTGAATGGCTTTTTTGTTTGGTTGTGATTATTTTAGTGAAACTAATATGCACTTATACATATGTACCCATTCATATTCAGATCAAATTTGATGCAAAGCAATTATATTTACATATGTACAATATATACATTATAAAGCCAATTTGTAAATGCTTTTTGAGTTTTCAGATCTCATCAAGATTCGTTTGTACCAAAGTTATTGTGCGTGTAATTTAAGTAGAAAGAGAATAATAAACCCAAGACCTGGTACATGATGATTAATTGAGCGCATAAAGCCCATTACATTACGCATACACTCCATGCATTATTATACAATAACCAAACCGAACCGAAACGAAATGCAATGAAACCAAAATGTCATGAAAAGACCCAAAATGACACCAAGTTTGGTGCATTATCGAGCCGCTCTGACATGACAGCTGTGGCCAAAACCGAGGACGGAAGTGGAAACAAAAGCTGGAGCTGATTTTTCAACATGCACTGCTTGATGAATCAGTGATTAATTTAAGAAATGGGCAAAAGGGCCCAAACGGAGCACTATAACTAGGGTACTGAAAGTCAGGCATAATCTATTAATCGCATAATTGCATAAGACACATAACAAATAATGAGTAACTCAATATTAAAATGAAACTTTGCTCGTTAAATCAAAAATAAAATTACATTCATTTGTTAGTCATTAAATGGAACTATTTCGATATTATTTTATTATTGGCAATCTTCGGTTCAAAGTATAATCGTGTAGTTTTTTTTTTTTAATTGAGCTACATGAAATTTTCTTTGGCTTATAGTTTTACAAAATAGTTCGATGACGAATTTGTTTTTCTTTTTTTTTAAACTTTTACACTTTCTTTTACTTTTGTTTTCAAGTTTGAAGTTGTTGGTAAAAAAAAGAAAAAGCTAATGGAAATTCAAACACAAACGCAAACCTTGAAAAGAAAAAAAAATACTTTGGAATGCACTTATGTAAATGCTAAACGTTAAACTCGAATGGATTGTGCAATATTGGGACTATTATATCACTACTACTCCATCACACACCAAAGCTGGGCGGAACTGCAAAATTGCTGGTTCATTAAGGGATTTTATGGATTTTTATTATTTAAGTTTACCAAAATATGCTTGTGAGTACTGGCTTGCAGTTTTAAGAGTTTAAGAAAGCGAATGTTAAACTATAGTATAACATTATCATGAAAAAAAAAGTTTAATCGACTGAGATTTGATTCTTTAGTCTCTAAACGACTTTAAGATTTGCTAACTAACCGCAACATCGCATTCTTTGGAATTGTCGACACTCCGCCAACGAAAGGCGATGTAGAAGAATCAGCAGCAACAACAATATGGGTAGAAAAAGTTCTATCAACATCTTGGAATGAGGGCATTCAAGGAAAAATTCCGAAGAAAGGTGATGCTAAGAGTTCTATACTTAACGCAGAATAACACTGCTTCCCATACCAATCAATATATCAAATATATTCATATATGCGGTTACCGCTACATTCCAGGAGAACCAGTTTGGGTTTAGAGATAATATTTCTAGAGCAATGCTACGAGTTGGGCACCCCTATTTACTTGGCGTTTGTCGATTTTATAAAAGCCTTTGATAGTGTCAATAATCGTTATTTGTGGAGAATTCTAGAGAAACGCGGAATGCCCCCAAAAATTATGAATCTAAGCCGATCTATGTAAATACTTTCTGTCCGACTCGTTTGACGTTACTTTCCATTCTTGTTGTTGATGACATAATGAGCTCAGCTCTTAGTGGCAGAATGGACGCATTTAAAACAACTGAGGATATAGAATATGCAGACGACAGATATATTTTAAATGAAGTGCCAAGAGACTTACAGGAAAACATTGATATTATTAAATTCCAATTTAATGAGTTTGTTGTTGTTTGCCTTAATTATTTAGGATACGAGGATATCAAACGCGACAAATATCGATAAATTCAAAACTACGCAAATATGATTCTAACGTCAAATCCATAATCCTTGAAAACGCTCAAATGCAATCGACGCACGCCCAGGGGAATTGTGTAAACGTAAATGGCAAGGGATTGGCCATAAGAAGACTTGTTGGTGCACCAGCTAGGACGTAAAGTACTTTTGGAACGACACCAGCCAACCATGTCGCAATAGAGTTCGGTATAAGAGGGTGGCGGAGGCCCTTATGCGCCACTGAGAATCAAAGATAGCAGAATAAGAAGCCTAGACTAGAGTACACATCTCTTACTTGGTTACATAAAATCTTGTTATCTCCATGTCACCTCAACGTTTATGCAGACGAACGGTCGACATGTGTCCTTCTGACCATATTACAGTTATTTTTTGCGGTCTCTCCGTCACGACGGACGATTTCCTTTTTGTTATCGGCAATCTTACCCAAAGTTGAAATATATTTATCAAAGAACTATGTTTCTTTCACTTACCTGTAAAGAAATAAAAGATAAACATAAATTAAGTAAATATCGAAACATTTATAGTATAATGCCACATAGGGCTATACTAAATTTATTCAAGATTTAAAACAAATTACTTGGTAAGTACGTGGGTCAAAAGGTAAATCTTCAACCAAGTGGAAAAGTTAAGGCGAGTAGAAACTGAGATCATTTTGGTAAGAATGGAAAAAAGTGACACACAAGTGACAACAACAACAACAACAACATCAACCATAAACAACAACTACAACAATCTGCAGTTAACAAAGGAAACGTTTACAGTTATTAAAATTTGCCGCTTAAAATCACTCATACGACTTCTTTATGGAACTTACAGATACTTTTTTTTTTGTAGCTCTGTCTCTTTAATTATAGCTCTGGGCACAACTTTTTCTTTGCTCTTTTCGCTTTGTGCTTTTAATTTTAGTCGCTTTTTATTCACCTTTTTTTGCGTATAGTTTCAGTTTTTGTCTTTGTTTAACATTTTCCATATGTACATTAAGCGTGTGTACATGTGTACTTAAGATCTTTTTGTTTTCACTGCATTTAACCATTGACTTGGAGTTTTTTAAACAAGAGATTAAGTGGAGTAATTAGTAAAACGTACAGAGAGTAAGTAAAATAAAAAAATAAAAACCAAATGCCCATCGGTTAGGAGTTCACATAGTCCACTGGTCCGTTGATCCATTACTTGTGCGTGGTGGCAGCAGGTGAGCGGTCGTGGCTTGCACTCAGCTTTGGTTTTAATAGAAACTAATAGAAAAGCGGGCTACGTCACAAAAAGCAAATATCAAATACACCAATAAAGCTATTGCCATGGTCCAATGCAGTCATGTTAAGCCAACTGCAACTTGGCGGTTGATGGTAACAACTTCATTTCGCTTTCGCTGGGAAAATCTTCCTGCACACCTTGCTCTCTCTCACTCCTCCTCCTCCTCCAGTTTAAAATCAATCACTTTGCTAGGCTAAGTTTTTTTTTTTTTGATTCATTTTGACAGCTTCAATGAAAGGGTTTGCACTCAAAATGCCAAGAGGCCAACTAGTTTATCATACTATAATTTAGCCATTAAAATAAGCTGCGGCTGAAGCTTGCTTGGCAGTGGTGGCCCCAAAGGCTAAATTGGAAAATATTTCAATATTTATTTAAAGCCATGGCTACCATGGAGTTAACTTTTTAATTAAATTATGTGGCTATGTGTGTGGCGGCGACCAGCCTGTGATTAATCACTTAAGACCTCTATATAACACATATTTCTTATACAGTATATGGTCGTTGTATGTACTCTCATCGACCCGCGTAGAACGAATCCAACAATCACATACATAAAAGAAAAAAATCACACACAAAAAACAGAAACAAAAGCTTTAAAAACTTTTTTAACTTTTACAACACTTTCGCTTTTGACTATTTTTATGTTTTGTAAACAATTTAATAATAGTGCGCCAAGCATAAAAGAAAAGCGCAGCTAAAGCAAAGCACTTTAAGCCAACTCGGACACGGGACAGTTGTCCAACTCGACTCGACTCGACTCGACCCGACCTGCATGTAAGTATTACCAAATTGTATTTTAATGATGGCCAACAACAATGGCAGCAGCGATTTCCTCAAATGCATAATGACTTTTGCGTACTATACATGCAACTAGATACAAATATACCCACACATGCTCTCTCACAGACAGACGACAACAGACATCACTCTATTCGTCCGTCCGTCCGTCCGTCCTAGCACTTACATATGTAAGTCCCACTAATGTCAGGGGAACACCCCATCAAGTCAACGACGGTAACAAAACCCAAAGACAACGCTAAATGCGAAGTTAAATGCGCGTAAAATTAATGCTTTTAGTTTTTTTGTTTTTGACTTTTTTTTTAGTTTTTTTAAACTTTATTTTTAATAAAAGACTACTCAACTTAATAGACAACTTGCATACTATAGTACATATAAAAATCAGTGAAATTGCGAATCCTACAAATGCTCTCACAGTCTACGCCAAAAAAAAAAAAGTATAATTAGTATAATTTTTGATTTACATAATTCTTTTACGAGCTAGTTGCTATTAGGGCATTGTTATCCTGGAGCATCTCCTTCAGGATGGTTACAGAATGCCATAACTACCTCCAAACCCTGTCCGCCCGGAATAAAGTCGTGCTATGTTGGGTGCCTGGACACTCGGGAGTGGATGGTAACACGATCGTTGACGATCTAGCACGATAAGGTGCCTCACCCTGACTACATCTCCTGCGCTGTTTTGTGGCATTGGTTGGTTCAATCAAAGCCATGATAAACAAATGGGCTGCAGGAGAACATAGGTGATACTGGAATTCCCTTCCGGGGCTTCGTCAAGCAAAAGTGCTTGCCAAACCTTTGGATGCGATCAAGACAAAAGGTCTTGGCAGAGCGGACCTACAGCTTACCTATCTGACCTTCACACTGTTAGATACTATTTACAGAAAATTGGCCTATCCTCCTCCTCAGATTACAGGCTCTGTCTAGAATGATGAAACCACCAGACATATTCTCTGTGACTGCCCAGCGCTGGTATGGGACAGAGCCCGTGACATGGGAAAGGAACGGATTAGTCCCTTCCATCTTAGGTCAATACCAGCAAAAGACCTACTGCTATTCATGCAGAAAGCAGAAAGTCTTTTGCTTTAATCTAAGGGTATGTTACAAAAGACCTTTTGGTCACAGTGAGGTCGTGTCTAAGATCTTCGAAATCGCATGAAAACGTGTACAGAAGTTATAGAACCATGAACAAAAAGCAATTTTTTTTTACAAAAGGGAGATTGAAAACGATTTGAAAAAAATTACAAAAAAATGTTTATTAAAGTATGATATAGTTTGGCTTATTTATATACGATTTCATCCTATAAACACCATGCCAGTTGCGTCTTTTGATTCCAAGACAAACTCCAACAACAATAAATACCATGCGTGAGAATCTAAGCAATCGATTTGTTTACAGATAAAACAGTAATAACCAGACAGCTCTGCATCTTAGACACATCCAGATATAGAATCAATTGGGCAAAATTCTTTATGATTTGCAATTTGCATACACCAATTGCAATATATTGAATAAAATGTTTATGAGCTCCTCCACACCGATCCATTGAGGAAATGCCTGCACCCAATTGGTGGTTTTTCATCTCATGTCTGCGCAGTCAAGCTGCGTTCGGACATTAAAATGTCTGGGCAGGCACTTGGTTGAGGGGACAGCTGCGGCGGCGAAAGGGCGGGCGGGTGCAGCAAATCATTTTGGGCGCGGCATCTTTACTGAGTTCGAGTAGTTGAATGTCTAGTCATTTGGCCGCCCAGTCAAGTGCAATGGACCACACCCTATATGGCACAGCGAAAACTGAGTTTTCAATTAGTTAGCATACTTTCTACAAAGACAGACTTTTCACGAAACAGAAAAAAGCACCCAATTCTGCAACACATAAATTGCCAGCTACGGGCATGACAAATTGGTCACTGTAGAGCCGTATAAATTGCCAATGTTTTCTTTATGTACTCGCGCCTAAGGTTGGGCCTACACGAAGAGAACCCAAAGTAATGTCGCCTCTTGGAGTATCGGTGACTTGAAATTATCGAATGAATGACTTGCCACGATATTAACACCTGAGCTTCATAGGTATTACCCTGTTGCCTTTAGCTGTGCCCTGCCCGCTTGCTGCGTGGAATTGGCTTTATTAAATTTTATTTTATTAACTTTTTGTAAAGTGAATGTGTCTGGCTGGCAGTTCCCTCTATAATTGATTATATTAAAAGTTTTTTATTTCTCAACCGATATTGCAATTATTGTAGATTTTGTGACTTGAAAGCATGCTTAAATTGATTTTTACAGTTACTTTCACGCCACGAAATCTTTACGGATGGATGGTTTGTGCACACGTTTAAATAATTATTGAGGTTACCTCTATTCTAATACAATTTGTAATAGTAATGAATTAAGTAAAAAGGCAACAATAACCCCCCTTCACCAACTATGCTCACCTCTTGACACTTTGCACACATTTTAAAGCCTTGACATTTTACACAAAAAAAAACGTTAAAAGACTTCAAAGTTTTTACAGACAATGCGCCAAATTCAAACTTGCTGCATTGCATTGCCTTGATAAGAATCCAACCAAGGCAAAGTTTGGCCAACTAGTTACAGAGTTTTATAATTGTTTTTAATAAATATGAAGCCTTTAAAGGGGCGCTTCGAGCAATAAATTAAATTGAAATCAATTAATACTGACAATAAATTAATTTTACGCTTTTCCAAATTAATTTTATAACCATCTCTTTTTATTTTTATTTAGTGGGCGTTAATACCCTGAATTTAATCAAACAGTTACAGCTATACAGATCTTCAAAGTAACAGCCATATTTGAACAAACAATGTTGACAAACAAACTTGTTAAGAACATATCGAGTGCAATTTATTTGATTAATTGAAAACACGAATTACAAGTCGTAAATGTATCTCAAAGTCAATCAGAACTAAGAAAACAATACAACAACAAAAAAAAACATAAAAATGTGAATCAGCCGATTATGGAATACCCTGAAAATACCGGGGTCACGTCAGTTCTTGGATAGCTAAGGACCATTCGATATTAATAGATAATTTTTTTGCTCCATTTGGAAGGAACGTCCTAGATGATGATTTCCAACGAGACAGCGCAACTCATTGTGGTATCGGTGTTCATAAGGACGGGTAGGTCTATCATTTATTGTGTAACCATGACAATCCGTTCTCGGGTTACGGCCGACCTCAACAGCTATCGCCAGGCACCTCTGCTTTACGGGCGCATTTTTCCAATTAGAAATACCAAGGTAGGATAGGTTCGCCTCCATTTGATCTTTCCATCGAAGTCATATCGGTCCCATTCGTCTTCCTTCATAGGCTTTCGCTTCGAATACCTTTTTCGCTGGAGCTTCGGTATCCATACGTACAACATTCCCGAACCAGCGCAGACGTTTTATTGTGATGCGCTGGACAAAGTCTATGTCATCGTAGAGCTCGTCATCGTTACAGTTCGTGATTCAACCGTATACGAAAGTCGTCCTCAAAACGAATAGTACCGAAGATTTTACGACGAATTTTTCTATCAAACACCCCAAGAGCAGATGCATCTGTCCGCGACACAACCCATGCTTCTGCGCCGTATAAGAGCACGGGCCTGGCTTTCATTTATACAGAGCAAAGCTTCTGATTGCTGTCAACCTGTCGACTGCCAGAGCGATCTCTGTCTCAAATGATTGCAAGATGGCACACAGCCTCCTTGTGGCGCCTCCTGGGTAGCTATCAGATCATCCGCTAATTAGTGAGCTAATGTGTGCAGCACCGTACGTCAAACGGTTGAGCGCAGGGTTTTGCACCTGCCTCGTTAAACAACAATCCAATGAAAACCACAACCAAAGCCCCGGATAGGTCTATAGGAATCTATAATACCCTTGACCCATATTTGGGTGCGTTGAATTAAAAAAGTAATGGCAACATTTTGAAGATGCTTCTTTTTTTTAAGTTCCATTCGAACTGCTTGCAACCATTTTTAAACTGATGCTAAGAAATGCCAGTATAAATATTACTATTATTATTTTTTTTTTTTCAATTTATTTGGCAATTAACTGACGGTCGATGTAACCAATATAACTGTAGTTTTGTTGCAACTACCACAAGATACACACACATACATACATTCCAACTCATCATACATCATCAGTCTTCTTTCTTTATACTTTTTTTTTAGCTTTCTTATTGTTTTGTATCTTTGCTCTTTGGTTGCATGCTGTAGCGGCATTCAAATCGAAATGGTTTCAATAATGGAAGTATACCGTGATTAGTACCAAACTGCAACCACAGTAACAACAGCAAACAAACAAACAAACAAACAAACAAAACAATCAAATGCAAGGTGTTTGCTATTGCATTAGTGCTAGAGCTATTTCTTCTGTATTGTTGTTGTGAACATGCATGCCAGCCAAGATACATACTCGTCGTCTCGTTCCATGCGGCTAAGATACATTGATAGCTTGCTTGCTTGCTTGCTACGTGGTGGCTGCATTTCGTGTTGCCACAAAGCAAAACTCATTTCAACACCGCTGCTCCACAGATTCATACAGATGATGAACAATAACAATAATAATCACAGCAACAACAACAAAAGCAACATTTGAGCTGAGGTTTGGCCAACAATAAGCGCAAAAGTATCTGTTGGCCCCGTAAGCTCGGCTCCAGCTTAACTTAGCTCAGCTCACCTCACCTCGACTCCACTCGGCTAAACGGAGCTCAATTTTGACTTAACGGCCGGCCAACTGCGGGCATGCAATAGTTATTGAGATTTGTTTTAATTGAACTTTTTTAGTTTTTAAGTATTTTTTATGATATTGAAATCAACTTTGTGTATTTAATTCATTTTAAAAGTAAAATTTGATTGCACCTTTGGTAGTGGCAACGTTCAACGTAATGTTACAAATAACTTTTTTTTTGCTACCTATTGATTTATAAGGCAGATCATCTCTTGTCATTGCCATTCTTGCCTCGAACATAAGTTTTGGGGAAAGCAAATTAAAACAACGCACAGAATTTGTTAAATTGTAGTAAAAAAAAAGTGTCTTCCGAATTGTGGGTACTCAATGTGTTATTAGCGGATCGAAAGGCTGCTGCTGACTTGTGCGGATATTTCTAGACATTATGGAAAAAGTGATGGAATATTCCGAAAAAGGGCTAAGTTCTCTGCATCTTAACTTCGATTGACTGTACACTTTTTAATCATTATCGTTTGCTCTAATTAGGTGGCCAGGCCAGCCCATCGCAATCGGTTTGTTTTCATGAATGTTATGTCGGGGTGACCATCTATATTATATAACTCATGGTTATATTGTTTTCGCCATATTACGTTTTCTTATAGTCCTTTAAAGATTTTTCGAAGGATCTTACTTTCAAATATTTGAAGTTTTTTTTTTATATGCCCTCTGTCTAGTAGATTACTTTTCAAGTGACTTTGGAGTCCAAAATAGTATTTGTACGCAGACGAAATTCTTTGGTATATTTCATGCGTTATATTATTGTCTATATTGACATCGAGGTATTGAAAATTTTTGACTACTTCAAAATTGTAGCCACCAAAACAGATGTTCTGTCCGTTTCTATGCCTTATTGTTTCTGATGTTTGAAATTAGGATTTTAGTTTTTTGTTCATTTATTGTATTTCTTAGGCCTTTTTTTAGACTTTATAAAGCTTTCTTTTATGCGTAGGTCGATGTAGCTCTGTCACCCGCATAGTCACCCGATTTCAAGAAAATGGTTTGTTCTGTTTTGATTTTCTGATAATATATTGTAGGGCTGGATTAAAAAGAAGACACGATAGCTTGTGTGTTTGACGCAAGCCTTTGTAAGATATAAGGTTGTCAAAAAAGTCTTGCGGTATTTCCGCAAGCTTGTCTTTGCAAGCGCGTAGTTCTAGTTGTATTCGTCGCATCGGTTCACGCTAGAGCTTTTTGGAAAGCTCTTTTCACGTGCTAACACGTGTTTGATTAATTGTTGTTTACTTTTAGTCGTTCGTGAGTTATAGCGTCGCAAACATGGAGCAAAATAAAGAGAAAATACGGCATATTTTACAGTACTACTACGATAAAGGCAAAAATGCATCTCATGCTGCCAATAAAATTTGTGCAGTTTATGGACCCGATACAGTTTCCATTTCCACCGCACAACGATGGTTTCAACGTTTTCGTTCTGGTGCAGAGGTGATCGAAGATGCGCCACGGTGCGGAAGGCCTGTTGTCGAAAATTGCGATAAAATCGCTGAATTGATCGAAAGAGACCGGCATAGTAGCAGCCGTAGCATCGGCCAAGAGCTGGGCATGAGTCATCAAACCGTTATAAACCATTTGAAGAAGCTTGAATTGAAAAAGAAGCTCGATGTATGGGTGCCACACGACTTGACGCAAAAAAACATTTTTGACCGTATGGATGCATGCGAATCGCTTCTGAATCGCAACAAAATCGACCCGTTTTTGAAGCGGATGGTGACTGGCGATGAAAAGTGGGTCACTTACGACAACGTGAAGCGTAAACGGTCGTGGTCGAAAAGCGGGGAAGCTGCCCAGACGGTGGCCAAGCTTGGATTGACGGCCAGGAAGGTTCTTCTGTGTGTTTGGTGGGATTGGCAGGGAATCATCCACTATGAGCTGCTCCCCTATGGCCAAACGCTCAATTCGGACCTGTACTGCCAACAACTGGACCGCTTGAATGCAGCACTCATGCAGAAGAGGCCATCTTTGATCAACAGAGGCCGAATTGTCTTCCATCAGGGGACAACGCCAGGCCACACACATCTTTGGTGACGCGCCAGAAGCTCCGGGAGCTCGGATGGGAGGTTCTTTTGCATCCACCGTATAGTCCGGATCTCGCACCAAGTGATTACCACCTATTTCTGTCCATGACGAACGGGCTTGGTAATCGGAAGTTGTCCACAAGAGAGATTGGCTCTCCGAATTTTTTGACAATAGGGAAGCGAGCTTCTATAAGAGGGGCATTATGAAGTTGGCATCTCGTTGGGAACTCATCATCGAACAAAACGGCGCATATTTGACTTAAATCGCATTATTATAACCAATTTTATGAACAATTGAAAATTCAATAAAAATACCGCAAGACTTTTTTGACAACCTTATATAAGTATCGATGAAAAACTCTTTTGGACTTTCACAATGTTCCTTCCTGACGTTCACCATAGTCGATTTTACTAGACTTATCAACCGAAGAAAGAAAGGCCTTCGTATAGATATTCCCTTATTATGTTGTCGTATGCTGTTTTAAAGTCTATTAATAAATGAATATACAATATAGTTATCAATCAATAACGCTAATACATTTATAGGATTAAAACAAAAAACAAAAAAAAGTGTTTTCTGTGGGGTTTGGCAAATTGACACATTTTTTTTATTTGTAAGCTTTTCTAATAAATGCTGATACTAGTGGAAAGTACAATTCCATTAAAACCCCATTATTTATCAATTTTTAAGGAATATGTCAAACTCCGTTTTGGGTGCATTCAAGCAGACCTTCCCAAGATGTCTCCATGTTTTCCATGTGTTACAAAATCGACAACTCCATCATTTCATAAAGTGAATGTAAAAAGTTTGGTCACGCCTGTTCATTTGAAATTTAAATAATAATATACCACAAATTGTTTTTTTTTTTTTTAATCGTTAATTTTTTTGTGTTACGTATTTTATTTCAAATATCAAGCTAATTAGCTTGTTTTATTAAATTAACGTTTTTATAAGATTCAGAAGAAACGGTTCACATTTAAACAGAATATCTTAATTTTGTACGAGCAAGCTTAAGGCATAGATTTTTGATCCCAAAACCTATAAAAAAAAAAATACTTATGCAACACGTCTTAATCGAACGACTACGCCAGGCTGACGTCTTACTAATATTGCCCTAGGAAGCAAATAGTTTGTTTATACTTAAACTTATGTTTGTGAACATAAAACTGAGACTAATTGATTTTAGTCTTTCCGAAACGGACTAAAAATAAAAATACCAACGACGCGTCGTAAGAGAAACCCAAGATGGGAAAAACAAAATGCAATGTCTGATGAAGTTATAAACGCTGTCGTTGAACTTTCTTAACCTACAAAAGCAGTAGGTGGCAGTAATTTTAGCGCATCCACTGTCATAAATAAAGACATTTAATGCAACGAGGAGTTTGCGATTATGTATCTTATATTATATATGGTAATAGTAATGCACAACTAACGTTCATGATTTTTATTATTATCATACATATAAAAACTTGAAAGTTTTTTTACACTTTACAATTTTGAGCTGGCTCTTATTTCCCCTACAAACGCGTCAAATAAAGAATTTTAGAACAGACAAATGCTATCAGTTCGTAGAGCGACAACAAAATTAAAAACCAGTAAAAAGACAGTCCAAGTCCAAGTCTGCCTTTCATACTCACACTGAGACACTCAAATACAATCTTTTTAACCAGTTAGCAGCCCCGAATAGCTGTAAAAAGAACACAAACCAACAAAAAAAAAAAAAGTGCAGCCGGCTGCATAGAGAAAATACCATAAGCAGCTTTCGGAGCAGCTTAGACGCGATAAGCCAAGAGATTAACCCAGACGAAGCCAGTGACCAGTTGAGAAAGATTTGTTAACACGCGCGATCTTGAATAAAATACCAAGCAATTTCACATTAAGATGAATTCCACAGAATTGTCAAGATATGAGCATATTAAAACGTAGTAAAGTTTAGAAAAAAAACATCCGAACTGGCCCGGAGCAGAACGTGTGAACATTAGGTAACAACGAACATAGGGCGGAAGACTACCAGTTGTACAATAGATGACAACAAACTCTGCTATCGCACAGCTGGTCCAATTTGTTACCGCCGCGCCGTTGTATCTGAATCTGTAGAATTTTTAATGCGTTATTCATTCAGTTGCATGACGGGAGGTAGCGTAGAAAATGTAATGCAATCAATCAGTCGATCGATCAAATTGTATCTTACTCAATTGCTTAAGTCTTTCAACTAGTCATCTTGAGTTTTCAACTCAAAAATAACTTTGCAGCGATTCTTTTTATTACAGCTACCAATTCATTTATAGCTACTTAAAGCAAAACTACTTTAGAAGCTACTTTGTATCTGGCAGATTATTATTATCTTTTGAGTAAACTTTAAAGTGTCTTTTAAGCAAAGTCTGTATTTTGGTTTTACACAAAAGTACAAATATGTATTTTTCCTCTGTCGGCTGGCTATACTTGAAGTTCGTTGCAATCATATTTTTAGCAGACGCATTGCATTAGCTATTTGTCTTCCTGCTGTTTATTTTTAGATATTAAAATTTCGATTGTAAAGCAAATAATTTTCCTTCTCTCTCCATCTCTGACTCTCTCTGATTAACAACAAAATGTGTCTCACTTGTGGCCACATTGGTCATGCATAACGAAAGTGTATCTATGAGTTACATTAACAAACATAATTGGCCTATTTTGTCAGATAAAACCGCAGCCAAAATGCTTTTGTTCACAACCCGACCGACCTAACAAACAATGAAACAGCCAATTCAAACAATTTTATGTGCATTTTGTAATTTGTTTATGTTTAACTATGTTTAAACTTAACGGGCATTACGTTATACATAGATACAAAATGATACTGCCATGAAATCGAGTTGTGTCGCCCAAAATACTAGG
Organism: Chymomyza amoena; assembly: GCA_037043745.1. NCBI lineage: Eukaryota > Metazoa > Arthropoda > Insecta > Diptera > Drosophilidae > Chymomyza > Chymomyza amoena. Next base: position 564,632 of record JBAMAX010003569.1, on the reverse strand, counting down.
CTAAACTTTTAAATACTAAAAAAATAAGAGCGCACTTAACTACTTTATTGCAATCTCATACACAAAATCAATTACTACCAATATTTAAAAGTAATAGAAGTCTTAACGACCAGTACTAAAAAACAGAAGCAACGAAAATAAAATTCAACCGTTCATAACAAGTGTACCTTCTCAAAAGTTTTGATAATAATAATAATTTCCTGACTTGACTATTAAGTCAGTCGCCCAAAGCTGGAGAATGGGGATCTCTATTAACAAAGTTTATAGCCGAATACGGCGTTAGATACTAAAGGAATAAACGCAAGCTTTGAATCTGATCAAGGGAATATAAACTTTACTGGGGTACTTTATGTGATTCCCCTTAAAGTTTATCTTTAAATTTACTTCTTCTCAATAACAACTAGAAAGTAGTCACGTATAAAAACTAGATTTAAAGATTGTTATTTCAGATTCAACTTCTTCTTCTTAGCTTTAGAGTCTTTGATGAACCATAGCTCCCTCCAGCTCTACAACAACATCTATACAGTGTTGGATAGATTTCCTTCTGAGATCGGCTTCTACATCTTCTAGCCATCGCTTCCTTGGTCACCCTCTTATTCTTCCTATGATATTATAGGTCTAGAGTCTAGTTCATGGTTGTATCTTATTCGATAGGTGCCATCCGATAGTTGCGTGATAGAATCTTTGATCGCAATTGATTTAGATTAGCGTAGGATGCTTCATGTATATTGTATTTGTATTGTATTTTTTCCTTAATTGCTATTGTCGAGTGTTTTTTAGCAGATAGCATAATACCCAAGTATTTGTATCATATGATTTGTCTGTTTTAATACAACAGTTGCTAATTTGTCAAAATTTGTACTCCGTATTTCCGACTCTCTACAGGATCCTACAACTTTGTATAACATTTCACACAGTTTCCCACAACTAATTGTCCGCTTAAATACTTCCATTGTTTTTTTTTTCCTGTTTTTTTGCCACCATTTTCGCATTATAATTTTCAAGTTGAATGTCACTTGCAACTGTTTGTAATTCAATTTTAAAGTTTCGCTTTTGTCAGTCCAAAGTTGGTTAGCGAAGAGTCTTTTGTTGACTTCCGTTGATGTGGATGCCACACTGCACCCACACGGCAACTTGACTTTGTTGCACTTTGCAGCATTTTCATAAATTTTCAGACGTTGTAACAGTGTCGTCGACTGTCTCAACGGAAAAGGTGACAACTCTAAACATTGGGAAACACAATTCACTTGGGGTCGGTCACATTTTACCTGCTGCATTGAAATTTACTTATGGAAATTGCATTATAGTACATATGGGCATCCCACCCATATCATGGCTTATTATCTCAAGTAAATAATTGAGTTGGGCTCAATACAATGATCCCAGTTTAAAGATTTAGTTCTAGACACAGCTAACATGTCATTAATTCTATGATATATAGGCGGCCCAGAATCTTAAGACTGCAGCAACTGCGTCTGTTTTACACAATGCATGCGGTTTCTTTATTTCTATTTTTTCCAGATAATCATTAAAATGCATACAACATAATTCCCGTTTTTTTACAATCATCCCATCATCGTTGCAGCCATACAATTTCGTATAGTTTGAAAAGCCTCAAACTAGAACCACGAACGATGGCTGCAATTATTTACGCCGATTTTAGTATGAAGATAAAGCCCATAGACATACACATATCATGGTCTTTAATCACGTGTTAGAGTTGGAGCGACTGCGAAATTAGACGCGCCAGAACTCTTGCCATGTGTGAATGGGAATGTATTTTAGCTGGGAATCCGATAAAAGCGTACAAAGGAGAGCTATTGTGAACACCCTGTAAAGACTTGGGAAAATATTCAATTGAAAATGAAAGCGACCAAACACGTCGCATTCTATTGCATTCATAAGAGGCTTTGGCGGCAACGCGGCATCAGGATGCGGTCGATCACTTGTCACACTGGGCATCTCTTAGTATGCGCATATATCTTTCCTCAAGTCCAAGCGCATCTTAAACCATTTAGTGACTCTTTATAGTCTATTTACAAAATGCAGATAAAGCTGTCTTCATTCTTTGGTAAGTGGAGTGGCCAACAGGTTTAAGATGCAGCTCGTATTTTAAATTAGAAAAATAATGCAAATACAAGTCGATTCAATCAAAGCCTATTCCTCACAAATTTTTTCACTTCTCACTCATCAATCAATCAAATTCTCACTTCTTATAGGCTTATTGAGGGGGACTTGACAGCTCAGGTTTTTGGTTACGCTTATCATACATCAAACGGTCGGTCAGCTGGCAAAAAATATTCCCCAATTGCACATAAATTTCTATAGACTTAAAGAAACAAAAAAAATCTCCAAACCAAAAAAAAAATTGCAATATGCAATTTATGCACAAAAGACGCGTCTGGAGACTATAAAAAAATAAACAGCCACCACTAACAAAGTTGCTACCAATGGCACTAAAAAAAGTTGCCACACTTATGTAAGTGCATATATCAAGGTGTGTGCTGCGATCCATCCGCATTTGGTATTCATAATTATACGCACTATATGGTTTTTTTTTATCGTCTATAAATAAAATTTTAGCAACATTGTTTGGGAAAACTTGGCAATAATCAGCCATATGCAAACTTTCATAACGAAAAATGGAGCTGATGGCAGTCCTATATAATGCACCCTACACCCTGTATGCAGAATTTTAGAACCAAAATTGTTAAAAATAATATAAATTCTGTAATTGTTAAATAATAAAAAAAAGGGGAAGTCCGGACTAGCTGTTACATTGAGCAATTGCTTAAGAGTTATTAGTTTGCCAGCAAACTTGAACTCAACATACCGCTCTTGGAGGCAAACAAGCAGTTCCATTTCAAGGCATTCGTCGATGAATTACTCCACTAACTCTAAAGTCAGCTCCTTCCTCGTTTCGAACCGATGTGGCGTTGCCTAATAATCCAGACCAAACAGTCAATTGTTCTGAATGAAATGGGGCCACATAAAATTGTTTTCGATTGCTTTCACTTCATATTCGAATGAAGGATGTTTAAAATATATTTCCCCCTTTTGGAGCATAATATTGTTTGCGAAATTTTGCCAGAAGTTTTGAATTTTTTTTCGAAATTATTTCGCTTTATACTTGGCTTATAAATTGAGCCCCAAACAGGCCAATATTAAAAGTTTTCTGGTAAAACTAGTTTCTGAACTGACTGTTTATTCTATTGTATGTCTCTAAAATATTGTGTGCTTTGGTATTTGTAATAAATTTTATATAAATTTAATTTTAATAGATGAAAAGTTTTGGCTTACTAATTAATATAACTGCCAACAAGTAGTGGATAAAAAAAAAGTTGTAAAGAATTGACAGCTTTACGCTGCTTGTCGAACATACCAAGCAGTTTATAAAAACACACCACTTGACAAGCAGTGTACGGCTGGTGCAGAGCTTGGCTAAATACATTGCACTGCTTCCAGCTTTTCATATTTTAACTGAAAAAGCTCGGAAATATGACTTTCACGCTACTTTTTTTCAAAAAGCAATTAAAGTGAGATTTCTAAGCTATTTTATGCACTTAGAATTGTTTACAAAAGCCAAGTTAATAGTAATCGTCCAAGTTTTCAGCACTTGGAAATGCCACAATCCTCAGTGTCGCCCCACACATACACAAAAGCTCTCTACACTCTAATAAACAAAAATTTAAGAGTTCAAGCCATAAAAACCGACAATTTATGCGCCTTTAACACGCAAAAACGCCATAGACATATAAACACATCTACTAACTGCAGCAGACAGATACAATATATGTACTCTATAGTTACGATATACAAAATGTACTTTCCATTTCAGTTCGCGCCAATCGATTGCAGCAACAACAACATAAACTACTATCTTCTATTATTGCAGCTATTACTGACTCCTGTTGCCGTTTTAGGCTTCCAAATTGCGACAGCATCCAGCATCCAAAATGCGCAACAATTGAAATGTCACAGCTCTCCGCTTGTGCCTGCATGTGTGCGTGCGTGAGTATCTGTGAGTAGATTTTTATATCTTCATGTTTGGGCATTGATGATGGCACAAAGTCGAACACAAAATGACAGGCGATCGTAAGTAAAATGGCCAAGTCAACAAAGGTAAAAAAAAAAGTATACAAAAACAACCAAAAACCAGAGACTCCAAAAGTAATGACAGTTTATCGGCAATTGTTGTGCACATTTATACGTTTCTATTAGGGTTTTAATTAAAATGGCAGACTGACTGACTCTCTATCTGTTTGTGGCAACACAAAAAACACAAAAACTAATCAGTGTCCACTAAACTTGTCATCATTAATTTTAAAAAATAATAATAATAAAGAAAAAACACAATAAGCGATAGTTGCTTGATTTTAATAGGTGAAAGGTTTTATGTCAGTTGGTTTTTAAAGTTGCCACTGCACTCTCTGTACTTGCACAAGTACAGTCGGCCTCACTTTGATTAAACTGAAAGTGGCTGTCTCAATTTAAAATCTCATTTCGCCTTAGTACTGATTGAGAATGGTACCGTGGATAGACGCACGTTACCTAGCCATTAAAAGATTAAAAATACGATCGTTGAAAAATGTAATTCCCTAACTCCTACATTCAGGCTGCAAAAATTTAAATCTGTTCATTAATCAGCGTTGAAAGCTGATGGTAATATTTGCGTCAAGCCATGCACAATTGAAGCTGGAATCATGTGTAATTGGCACAGTTTTTTAATTGCTTTCAGTTATCTGTAAAGTACTCATGGCAATTGAAGATGTCAGCTGCTGGTCTACATAAATCTGTCAATGACGCATGATGCTGATGAAGAATCATCCATTTGCTTCGCTTGTTCTTGGAACTTTGCATGATGATCTCTTGAACTTTTTACTGACTCTGAACTCATTTTAATCTATTTTTAAATTGTTCATAATTGAATAAGAAAGTTATATCAGTGTTTTATCAGTACAGTGACACTTGCAACTACTTACTGCATCGATAAGTTAACTCTAAAACCCAAAACTGTTTCATTTTTCTTAGAGTCACCGTCACCGGCCAAACAATAAATATTTATTATCAAATGATTTTAAACGTCGGTACTCCGTCATTGCATTATGGAGTTAGGGAAACATGGTGATAATAATCCAATCAGCAAACAAAGGAACCAAAGCCAGCCATGCGTTTGAGCATTTGGAGCGGCATTTAAGGGTTCAAACAAAAGGTTCACATATCGTTGGATGGACAAATTGAGGAGCTAGCAGCTTGCAGCACTGACAGTCTAGCCCGCATGCTTCTTTATTTTTCAATTAATCGCGTCTACATAATTTATAAAAAAATAATCAATGCACCAGCCATTCAGTCAGCCGGTTATATAATGCATTTGGCTTGCAGGCATACAGACATAGAGCTAGAAAGAAGGGGTAGAGAGATTCATGGCCACCCAGCGTCGTCATGAGCTTTTATGCTAGCTCTGAGGATGGTCCAACAAAAATTGCATCACGCTTGAAAATGGTTCATTTTGTAAAATGATTCTGCGAATTTGTATCAGCAAATAAATTGAAATAATCTCATTGAGAATGTCGGCTAAACGCCAATGGCCAGTAGCTAGAGCTATATAGGTCTCTCTTTTACTCTCTTTCTCTCTTTTCGTATCTTTTGCGGATTCCTAGCGAGTTTTCATGTTTGTCGTCTTGCTTCGAGAATGCTGTGGCACTGGCCGTAAACTAAAAGAATGAAATGCATGGAAGGAAAAGAAAGCGGTGATTGAACCTGTTTTCTCAACGACCTGGTCGCCATTTCACCAAACCCATATGCGCAGCGCAGGTCTCACTATCTGACTAACTGACTTATTGACTAACTGAACGCCTAACCGTCTGGTTCTCCGCCTGGTTCATTGTTCCATCGCGTTATCGATGGCGATCGGCAATCGCAGCATCATTACTGTGCATTTATTTGGCAAGAACTAAAGAACCTGCTAAGAAAGTAAATTTTCAATAAGGCTGCTGCTACTCAGCATCGCAGCGACGAGATGACGACAAACACTTGATTCAAAAGGCAGGCAGCTTGTTACGTCTGACGATCTTCTCAAGGCAGGCACAAGCCAAGATAAGACTCCTCATCTTAAAAGGGGTTTACACCGCATAACCATCCATTTGCGCCCTTTTCTTTCAGTGTCAAGTGTGAATGAACTTTGGACGCGATCTCGCACTACTGAATATCACAGCCAGCCCAACCCCTTCTGCTTGCCGTATTGGTATCCTCTGTGTTGCACAGTCAATGTACTTTGTTGGCGCTGTTGCAGCTGTGCAAAAACGCGAAAATAAAAATCAAGAATTTTCGAGGCGTTTCCTATACTCCGTCATACGTTGTTTTTTGTCGTTTAGCATATACATATGTATAGTGCATATCTCAAGTTCTTGTTCGCCAGTTCGGTTGTTTTTTTGTTCATCTTTGCATCTTACTAGTCTTGGAAGCCTTCTTTTTTAGGTCAACTTTAAGCTCTTCAAAGGGAAAGCTGTTCACAACCTGGACCTTGGCTGCTAAGCTGCCAAACCTAAGCCACTCATAATTCAACAATCTAATAACCACTTTGGAAATTCTATCCATAAATTAGCGACACTTTTATTTAACGTCAATATCCAATTGACACATCAAACAAGTTCCTATCACATTTCGAGTCAAAATTTCAAGGTAAAGAGAAATTTCGCAAATCAATAATCATCGAAGCTCTCAAATCACATAGAAAAGCAGTAATTGATTCGAACAGTCATTAGCTGAAGTGACAACATGAGGAACCCATTTAGAGGGGAATAAAGCAAAACACAAATATTTATCGATTTTCGAAACCAAAAGAATGGTAAGAAAGCAGAGAAGTGGCAAGCAGGAGTATTGTAGGTGCAAAAAACCATATAAAACTTTAGATGCGGCAAGCTAGAGTATTTATATATATATGACCAAGGTATTGTTAATACTGATAGCTGGCTATGACACAAGAGTAGATGTTACTTAATTGGCTCACTTTTTTTGCCCCCTGACAAAGTGTATGCAATATAAAAGTTGTGATTATCTCGATAACAGAAATAGAATTTAAAATACCTGGATCTGCGCAAAATATTAAAATTTAAGCAACTTTTATATAGAAACTCGTTTAAATTCCCCTTGCATTGGCAAATTCTGCAACGGTTTAAGACTTATACGAACCTCTTTTTAGTGTTTGGTGAGCTAATTGTCTTGTATCCGGAAACAGAAATCGAAATTCGATGCACACACTTGAAGAACATAGTTTTCGGTTTCTATAAAGTTAGGTGTAAAGGGTATACTAAATTCGGGATGTTGCGACTGTACCGCCGCTACTTGTTTTCTTTGGTTATTTTGTTCTTAACGAACTCGGTCGCCAGAAACACGTTTATATTGGGCGATAACACAAGATCGCAACCTAAGTATAGCACAGATAGAACCCATAGCAGAGCGTGGACATAAATAGGTGTGCGACAGACGCTTAACGGCAATTAACAATGATTAGCATTGATTAACCCAAATCGTGCTGGCCTAAGTATAAAGTTGTATGCTTAGAAATTTGCAAGAGTTTATTACCCCCCTTTAAGTACTGAATGCATAACAAGAGATTGTTTGGCAGAATTAAGTCATTCATAGAATACATTATGCATAAACCTATTTATATAATCAAAACAAATCTTTTTTATTGCGGAATATTTGCGAAATAACAACAACAAAATTGCTAAATATTTTTAAAATATTATTAAAAACTCCCTCCGACTCACTGAATACCCTAGCATATACATATAATTTTATTTTGATTCCCGATCAATTTTCTCTGTGCACTAACTCACTGAATTCTGAACTTATCGTGCACTTTGTCCATTTTACAGAACAAATTAAAAATTTAAAAAACCCCCGACACAAGAACTTAAGTAATTTCCCTTTAAAAAGTAAAAAATAATAAAAGAAACTTAATGTTAAAATACCTAAGAATCTATTAATAATTCTAAAAAATACGTCTAGGAACACTCGCACATAAGTCACCTTTAATACAAAAAAAACTAAATTGAAATCACTACATGCGTTCGGGAATTAGGATGCTACAGACAGACAGACACCCCTCTTTTTGCGTCGGGGGTTAAAAATACAGTACAGTACAGTACAGTACAGTACATGACGGAGGGACGGAAAGACGGACATGGGTGTATCGACCATCGACCTTATATCCAGAATCAGTCTTTTTGTCCACATGCCGTTTGAGGAAGCTCTCCACCTTCCTTGCCAGGTGGACAAACTGACTTCTATCAAAGAATATAGATATACATAGAATATAGAATATTGTTCTATATTCTTTGCTTCTATCTAACACAATTACTTACGGGACTTGGCTGCTTTAAGTTCTACTTGCATAGGTTTAAGCATGAGACTGATTCGTTGTGCACACACTGTGCACGGACCACAGAAGACGCTGAACATGTATTTTTTGTCTGTCCAAGATTCTCTGCTAAAGGGGATGAGCTAAGCTTAGGAATTGGGAGACCATTAATAGTCAATGACTTGATAGATGTACAACTTAGTTCGCAAAACAATTGGTCTGCTATAAACAACATGGCAGCAGAGATAATCAAATACTTGATTCGCGCTGAGCGCCAGCGTAACAATTCAAATCATAGATTAGAATTTTGATGTGGCTTGCATACCCTCGAGAGGGAAGCGGAGGGTAGGTTTAGTGGGTGAGGCAAGTCCCACACTTTTCGACTTTTCGAAGCTTGAACAAAAAACACCTATAACAAAAAAAATCATGGGTATATCGACTTCTCTTCTGATCATACTTTAGGCAAATTTGGGGGTTTCCGACGATTTCATCTGTATGTTACATACATTTTCGGCTTGCACAAACTTAATATGCCCTTTGTACCATACGGTACAGGGTACAAAAACTTGTGTAACTCTAAACAAATCACCTTTATGTGTTTTATTTTCAAGATTTTATACTCAATTAGCAAAAAAGTTTACTTGTTTTATTTGGCGAGGCGAGAGTTTGCAAGGCCTTATTCCTAGAGTTCACATCAAAAGTTAGCATCTAGAAATCAATTTTTTGTAACCATATAATGGTAAGGTACAACGCCGGTATTAACGTACGCCGAGCCTTATAACACTTGCAACCAGGGCGTTAGCGTAATGTACTTATCTACAGGTTCTTCGTCAACTAACGATTGGCTTTCTGGGTGAACTTGCAGACATGTAAATCTAAAGATATCGGGCCAAGCAAGTAACCCATTACACAAGACTACCGTATTGCACATCGAAATCCAACTACATTGAGCAAGTGTGCCCCTTTTAATAACAATCTAGAAGCCATAGCTTAGGGAGCACGCAACTGCAGATCAAATTTCATACAATGTACCAGCTGACAACTTAATTAAGTGATAGGGCTAGCGGGAGACTGGCACTGCAGACATTAGAGAAATGGAGACAGACGAGTGTAAGTGGTATCAATTCAAGTAAGTGTAGTAGTATGTCTATCCACTTCACCTAAAGCAGCCAATTGATATGCAAAAAAAAAAAAAAAAAAAATGGAAAAGAGAAAGATATAACTGACGATGGTAATAGATAGAGTTGAAGAAACCGAGTGCTGGGGTGTGGCTTTTGGACAATCAGCACAAAGAAATGAAAAAGACCAAAGCAGGCTATAATTAATTGCATTAAGAATTTATTTAAATGATTTAAAACTGAAACCGGGACGCTCGGCGGCTTAACAGCTCGATTCATTCTGCTACTTTCCAGAAACCGCAAGATAGCTGGGTCATAAAGTTTCTAGATAAAGCTGGCAAATGAGTAAAGCTGGTGATTTCTTCGGGTAGGTGCTATAAAATGCATAGGTTCTCAAACCATAAATTATGACTACTTTTATAGTAGTAGAAGCTTAAGGCAGTGTGAATCAGAGTTGGCCATGAGTTGGAACTCTACATGATATGACCAAGATGGCCAGCAATGGCTGCGCAATTTTTGCGGTTTTGAGCTGCAAAGCAGTAATGGAACCGCATACTTGGTTGGTCCCAGGCAGTCAAGTCAGCAAACAGCCAGACAAAAGTCAAATGGAGTCAACGTCCAAGAATACAGCCAGACAGAGACATGGATGCTACTGCTGCTGATATTGCTTCTAAGTACCGCCACTGACGATCGCTGATCTGGCGATCTGCCAATCTGGAAATTCAGCCGTCCTTGGCTATTAGCGAGTGCAGTGGCCGTTGAACAATGGATGTACATAGTATAATAGTATATTTGCATTTGGCAACCAAGCAAGTCGCGCCGAGCCCAGCTGCAGCCCGGAGCCAGGCCCACTTGCAAAAGGTCAATTTGATGCGGGTTACGATGAAAGGGGGGATGCAGGCCAAAGGAACAAATTATTGTGCGGCGCCAGAGCTGCCACCATTGCTATGAGCAGTGAAGCGTGTTATATGAAGTTGTTAAACAACAAAAACAACTTCTCCACTGAGGTAATTTGTTGTACAGCACGGGCGGTTTGGCAACATTTTGATTTTGAAATTAAAGAAGCAAAAGTCTAAAATGCAGCCATAAGAAGTGAGAACAACGAAGATGACAACATCGACGATGATGACGACACATGTTAAAACGCAAATTTATTTAATTTAGTCAAGTGCAGGCTGTATGACTTTGGCTTCAACCACCCTCAAGATTTAGTCCCCCTGCGGCTGGTGGTTGCAACAAGGTTCGAGCCTTGTTGGGTGGTCAGGTACACACTTCTCCATAGACAACTTCAATTACGTACGGGCCAACATCACTTTCACTGTTTTAAGCCAGCCGTAAAGCCGCTTTAGGCCAAAATCCACCACCAGTCACACCATAGCCACGACCAGAGCAACTGCAGCAGCAACCCTTTGCATTGGCATGCAGTCGGAACAGTCGGTAGACTGGTAGACCGTCAGGCTTAGGGTTTGACAATTATTGCTACCCTAATGAATGCTTTTTAAGCCCTCAAGGGCGAAATGGTCTGTCAATAATATGTACGTCTGTCATTCATGCATACCCCCCCGTCGTCGAAGAATTTCAATGCAATGAAAACGAAAGTTCACAAAATGTGTGAAATTTCAGGAAACATAAAATAAAGCAAAGTTTAGCTAAGTGGCCAGACAACCAGCGAACACTCAAAATACAAACAATGCTAATGGTATTAACGAAATTCTGGCAGAATGCTGCTTCTTGGTCCATGCGGCACAAACCCACGCTTAAAACGAAAAAATAGCATCGATTCACTAACCAGGGGCTGGCTGATACAGTTAGCTCAATGACGGAAATTAATCTCGTGTCTGTTGTCAGTGGGAATAATTTCATTTGATTTATTTGCACTTTTGTGGGGATTGTGCGCAATGAATTCATTTGCTTCACGTGCTTAAAATTCAACGCCAGTTCAACCAATCTGGATTTTGTCACTAGGCGTCGTCTTTATCCCATTTATAAATGTTTAATGATTCATAAGCCAGGCGCAGTTAATCTTTTTAAACACTCAAGATTGTAATTGTCAAAGAGCAACAAACAAAGAACCAACCACGCCCCGGAGACAAAGCGCAAAAACAAAAAGAAAGCAAAAGCAGCTAACAAGGCGCGTCCATGTTAAAATCAATCCTACACAATTCCCTGCCAACAAAGGATTGGTGTGCGAGAGTATTAAGAGAAAAACAAAAAGAGCAAAGCTACAGAGAGAGGATCAGCTGCAGCTAAACTAATTGACTTAACCTTGTTTGCACAACATCCACAACAAATTACATAGCAACAAAGACGAAGAGTAGTTCAAACTTAGTTTCAGCTTCATTGCTCCAACGATCAATGCCAACTTCAACAAGCTGGCTGACTGACAATCCAGCCCAGATAGAGGAGTTTGCAAAAAATACAATTATAGATTACCAATAGAGTAGATACTATGGATTTGCCTTTTCCTATTGGCTATCGATTGATTGCCGAGTGATGCAATTGATCTTTGCATTTTTATTCTTCGCTTCAATAATGCGTAGGAGGCTGATCATATGAACCGAAGCCAGTCTTTGAAACGAACTACTAAACTAGTTGCATATCTTATACTAGTTATCAGTATGTTCATATCGCCAAGTCCTCTGAGTTTAAAAATAGTTCTTTAAAATTAAAACTTTATTTTTAAATCCTACTCAACTCTATTTGTAAAACAATATTATCGTTACCAAAAGAGTTATATAGGGTTATAACAGTTTTTACCATTTATTCCGAAATCTTTCTATGTGGCAGTTTTGTTTAATTATATCGCGAATGGAAGTTATAGCTAAAGATTACCAAATTTAAATGGTTAAAGTAATTAGTAAAGACTTCAACATAAAGCGTGAGCGATCCCCAACAACAACCCTCTATCCACAAATTCCAACTTTCGCTTCGATTTTCAAATTTTCAAACTTGACTGTTCCAATTTGGTATATGTATACGTATTCTTCCATAATGCACTTTAGTTGGCAACTTTGTATCTGACAATGAAAAATATCAATTAAATGAATGTACATACTTCTATTTTTAGCAAACGCATGAAACATGATTAGTTCCAACAATAATAACTCAATTAATCGCGCTGACACATTTACTGATAAGGCGTAATGAAAACAATCATACAAATATTAAGTATACTCAACAATACCCAATGATTTTGGTATTCCATTAAAAACCGAGACAGAATGTCAAGAAATCTATTTGTTTTTATTCATTTAATGGGTCGTTAGTTTATTTCGCATTCTAAACTCTTCGAAAGGGAAAGTACACACAGACAGACGGTCTACAGACCACGACAATTGGAGTACAAACTAAAAATACCATCATTAAGGTGAACAAACCGTGGGTAAACAACAAATTCAACAACAATTACTAAACTAAGCGACTAAACTGTTGCTAATTGAAAGGCGCACAGCTTCTCCAGCTCCAGCTCCAGACAATTGAAACCAAATTTATATGTTTATAAACATTTCCATAACCATTGTGGTGCAGCTCATGGAGTGCTCCGCTCCAAGTTGTGTAAAAGCATTCATTGTATTTTAATTGACCGTCTTCCCATGCCATTTTCATCGAACTACAGCAAATTAACAGCTTCCATTGAATATCTATAGCTCACTTTTTTTCTCAATGCTCCAATTCATTTAATATTATTAATATTTTTTTTTCTATATTTCTGGCAGTCGACATTGGGGCGCATTGTGTTAAGTATAATTCACAAATATTATACGCTTTATATACATATGTATATATTATATAATTTTTATATTACTGCTATGGCTTTGTTGACGCAGCTGATAAACTGAAGGCATCCGCACTTCTTGACCCGCCGCCTGTGGAGCTTCAATCGAAGTCATGCCATGCCATGGACGTTGTGGAGAGAAAAAAAAGGCAACTAAATGCTGGAAAACTATCGGGTTTGGTTCAATTTAAGCATTTAATATTTCATTAAACGCGCCACAAATTGTTTCCATTTTCTTTATAGTAAATAAGAATACATAAAAATGAAACTAGTTCCATATCACTCTTACATATTCCCATATATATATATGGAGTACTCTAACTGGTAAGATACAAAGTCTATAAGAACAACCCACAGTAGAGCAGATTTCTTGACAGGCGTATGCTAATGCGATAAAAATGCCAACGAATAATCTAAATGCAATGCAAATGTTGGAGAGGGCAAAACCAAGGAGGCGTGGTACAGCGCCTACGTTAAAGTGTATTAAATGCATTTTTATACTGTGAAGACAAAAAAAAAATTAACTTTTTACAAATTGTAATACAAATGGGCAAATTGGCTTAAACTGTGTAGCACATATGTATATTGTACATAGGTATACTTGTCTGGTAAATTTACATAAACTGTTTGTATTGTGGTTGCACTTTGGCGATCTATCTCCGTTGACTTTCAAGAATCTTGACTCAGGCTGTCATGATAATGTAGGGTAGTTTGTAAAACAAAGTCAAGTTGTTTGCGGAAGCTTCTGCAAACTAGGTGCAGGGTAAGGATTATACAGCGTGTTTTTTTTAGAGGGTCACAACTTTGAGTAGGCTTTTTCTGACAATCCCTTTAACAGCTGATTATGGAGAGACTTACACCAGAGCAACACTTGCAATTGTTGAAATTTTTTATCAAAATAATTGTTCCGTTTGTCAAAGTTATTATAAGCCCATTTTTGGTTAAATGGGTACATAAATAAGCAGAACTGTCGTATTTGGAGTGAGGATAATCCACAAAGCTTTTGTCGAAACGCCATTACATCAACAGAAAATTAGTGTTTGGTGCGCTTTATGGGCTGGCGGAGTCATTAGTCTATATGTTGGTGTTCAGAATGTTACTGTTTGTGAAAATTGGTGTTCCAGATTGAACCTTGTTCGCTTTAGCCGAAATCATATTTGAACATTAATGTCATACAATTTTCTATCTAATAAAGCCCGTTTAAACTTCTGTAAGTATAAAAAATCACCCTTTAAGTAAGACTAAAAAATGTTGCCGGCTATATTCGAAAGTATACGATTAAGGCCTCAAGGCTTGGAATTTTGTAAAAGGTTCTTTATTTTTTTTACGTTATCCAGCGAGAAGAAATGAGAAGGGTGGAAATGACTTTATCTATTGTTCAATTTTTCTCCCCCGTTAGGACAGTTTTTTTGCCAAATCAATTTGAAAACAAAAGGCGCCAAAAGAAAACAATTACAATACCTAGTTAAGTTTTCGTCTGAAATCATGACCATAAAAGTCAATGCAAAGCCTTAAAAGACGTCAATCCAAACAATAATTATACAAATAAATAAAAAATGCTGGCAATTATTGAAAGTGAATTTGTTGCTATTGGGTTGCCCAAACATGGTAGCAACATTTTGACGGCGACATAAGACCCGATAAATGGCTAGATGTTTGTGGCAGATTTGGCGCAAAGTCAACGAACACTGAGTCAAATTAAACGACTGTTGTTACCCCTTCCCGGTGTGCTGGTGTACTCCACCCATTTCTTAGTCAATTTGCATGCAAGTGTAGAGAGTGGGGGGAGGCTAACTTGAGGCACTCGTTCAGTCAAGCGTTATACAGAGTAAGTTTAAGGAAAAATAATAAAAATAACAAATTTGGCATATTGCTTCTAGCATTTAAAAGTTGTTGTCATGAAAATTTATGCACTGGAACTTTGTTACCAAGTTGGGACAATTCAATGCCAACTTATTGGAGTGTTAATCTGATGCGACTTACCTGAAAAGAAAAAATTTTTAAAAAAATAAATAAATGCGCATTTGTTAAAACTTAATAGATTAAGATGGCTGTGACTCAGAACAAATATCTATTCTAAAAGGTTTCCAAAATTATAAAGGCGAAAGGCTCAAGCAATGACTCACACAAAGTCGGGGAACACACACAATGGAAATTGTAGCTGCCCCCGGGGAAAAGAAGAAACAAACTGAATGCGATTTCATGTTTTTCATTTTTAGAAGCCAAAGAGGAAATGTAAAAACTAAAAGGCTTCCTTAATTTAAACGACACAACGTTTTATCAACCAGACTTGTGCTTGATCGGTACAACATCAGCACCAAACAACAACAACAGGAGAGCAAGAGTGTCATAAAGCCGACCCACGCATGAGTGGGCTTGGTCTTGTCATAGCAATCGAATGCATTGTTAGCCCATGATAGACAGGGGCACATGGTCCCGGTCCCGGGTGTATGCATGTGTGTTGGTTAAAATTATTTGTGCTTCATTTTTGAGCTTCCATTCTTTACTGAGCTAAAGTTTAGTTTAGCTACTCTTTCCGACAATGGGATTAACAACAGTCAGGCTATCGGCGTGGGCGGCAATGCAGCCATTTTAATTACCTCAATTAGGGTCAGGTCAAAGCTATCATGAATTTGGACACAAACAAACTGTGTGGAAATACTGTGGTTTAGACTTCTTCCTCAATCATTGGCACGCCAGAACATGCAATGGTTCTTCGTCCTAGACTGCTGCAGATTGAACGCAAACTTGGGTTCAACGTACTTGGCCAACATCATATGCAGTTATTGCCTCTTTGCTGGCTAAAATGTTAGATCGCGTGACTTGACACATGCAGCCAAAACGTAATGCCCGATATTATGTAAATATGTGTACTAGTATATGAACACTCCTCACACGAGAGTAGGCTAAATAGTAACTAATTATTTGAAATTTTATAATCTACTGCGAATATTTGGCATGAGTTGATAGATATGGACTATTTTCACGATATTTTTGGAGATCCAACAGATGGCAGATGAAATTAAGCTAGGGCGAAACAATATTTTATGAACAAGTGGATGCAAGAATTCCTTTCTCATTCACTATTTAGTCTAGTTTTGGAAGTCTGTCACTATTACCTTATTTCCAGCATAAAAAAATGACTTGTTCAAACATTCTTTGTTATGAGGGAAAAAATAAACAAAATTACGGACCGCCGGATTTAGTAAGAGATTATATTGATTACTTTACAGCCTACCCTCGTATGCATATACGCTTTGCTTTCATGTTTGACGCCGCGACGTCCAAACGCCAGTCAAACACCTACTGGAAAAGGAACTGTAATCAATGCCCGTCGAGTGGGCGCTGGTAAAAATCGGTAATGACAGTTTTATGGCCTGACCAGGACGCTTCGTTTGCTTGTACGCTGTGTTTCGGTCAATCGGCATAAATCGACAGGGATGGAATGGAGCGTGGCAGACTGCAGTACACAATTCTCAGGAACAACCACTATAGACGAATCCAAACAAAAAAAAGTCACGCGGGGTTGTTTATGCCCCTTGTTAAACACAATCATAAATTGTAAATGCAATTTTTGGTTTATGTTCTTTTTGGCAAATGCAACAACTACAATATGCAATCTGCGCGTGCGCAACTAACTAACCAGCTGCAAATATCAGCAAAATACATATTCATATGGACTCTACTGTTTGTATGGACTGTGGCTTTGCCAGTTGATGAGTTAAGTGCCTGGCAAGTCATTCATCTGGACACTGACCGCAGTCGACGCTGCTTCTTACTTGGAAAACTCACAAAGACGGCCAGTGGCGGACAGACAGACATAACAGTTAGAATTCATCAAGCAGCACTTAATGTACTTCAACATGTTTAATTATATTAACATAACTTTTTTGCTTTGTTCGAAAACAGAAAAAACAACCAGGAAGCATTTTTCGGAAAACAACCAATGAAAAAGATGGTAACTCGAATCACGAACACTCTAGTATATTTGGTCTCTTCGTTAAAGACACAATAAAGATTCAAAATCGGCATAAAATAGATGTATGTATATGGGAAACTTCTTCACAGACTTAAAATATTCCATAACGTAATGGAATATTCCATAAACATAAAAAATCCTTAACTATCGGTGGCCAAGTTGGTGTTCGTTTCTTCGTTGAAATTGCAATTGCACATGCAATTTGTTGTTGTTAAATTAAAATTGCATAAATATGTATGTATAGTATGTACATATGTACATGATGGCATGCTCATTTACTATGCAATTGTTGTACACATTTGTGTCTGCCTTCAAGACGTCGTTGTCTTCTTTGGCGAATATGAGAAATGAATTCCAATGTAATTCAACTTTTTTTAATCCAATGATTTCTTTTTGAATATCGGTAGCATTATAGTATTGCTGAAATATTTATGCACATACATACAAGTACTATGTAGATATAGATACTTTATAACTCAACGCTCACGCCATCAGGCCAAGCAACCCACACATTTTACATATTGGTATGAATTGGATTGGACTTGGGAATTTGAATTGCATGCATATGAGAAGTTCATGTGTATGCGTGGGTTAATGAACGCGGCTATTAAGTTACAGCTAAGGAACACTGCAGCCAGCCCATGGCACTGACCATGAACTGCACCAAGGCAGCACTAAAATTATAATTAAGACTTAGTATTTGGGAATCGGAACACCTGATTGTTTCGAGATTGAGCGACCGATAAGTACAACTTGTATCTTTTTCTTTGGTGTGTAGCTTGTCAGGTGTCTATAATACCCATTGCACTTCCTGCAGCCATAATAAAAGGCAAACCAACTAACATACTACAGCGTGTTTTTTTAAGAGGTTCGCCACTTTGAGTTGGTAACGCTCTCTTATGTCATAAGTTTAGTTTGACATTTCATTAAGACTTACACCAGAGCAACGCATGCAAATTGAAACATTTTAAAATTTTTGAATTAAAACGTAAATAAGCAGAACTGTCGTATTTTGATTGGGGATAATCCATAATCCATAAGCTTTTCTCAAAACACCATTACTTCCAAAGAAATTTACTTCCACTTGTCTACGTCGATAAAGCAAAGACAATTGAACACCTGGAAACCAAACCGAAAAGTTTGAGAAAATTGTTGTTCCAGATTGCACCTTGCACAAACCACCTGGCAGATATCATAATTAAATATTTATTTTATATAATTTTCTATCCAATAAAGCTCGTTCATTAATGTTAAAAAATATATTTCTTTGTTTTATAATGATATAAATTTGTGTATCTTTAAAAAAAAAACACCCTTTACTTCAATAGTTTTTATGGATGGATCGGTTAAAACATTTGTCAACTAAAAGGTAAGCAACGGAACTACCCTTAAATCGTTAAACCAAATGATATAAATTGACGTCTAAATTTGCATGATTTACTTAGGCATTATTTTAACAAATAGAATTATTTTAGCAAATTTTTAATCTGAACAAATTTGCATCACAAATTTATTTTAGTAATTTTGTAACTTTTTTTCCTGTCCATTTATGTTTATAATGTTTTTATAATTGTTTTAAGTACCTACCCATAAACTATGCCATATAAAGTGCATTGAAGCATTTAAGCCAACCACCAACGTCAAGACATTTGAATAAAATGGGCTGTAGAAGAGTTTGTTGACCGAAGCAATACAATTTGGTTTTTTGGCCATGGTTATAGTATGTTTATATACGGATGTTTTGATGTATATTCATATAAATACATATGTATATTGGTTGTCAAGGGCGTTTTCTTCATCAATAGGGGTGGGCGGCAATAATATGTACAGTCTTAACAACAATGCTACCATGGCAGTTCAAGATTGCTTGCCATGTGCAGAAGATAGTTAAATTAACAGTATGCAAAAACTACGTGTACATATACATACAGTGGGCACGCAAATTATTCGCACACTGCAAATTTTAAATTTATCATAACCAAATATTTTTTCTTTTTTATAAACTTTACTTCAGTCTCCAAACTAACATCCCCATTAATAGATTCTTGAAAAAATATAGCATTGCTTGAAAGTTATTACAAAATCCAAAGGCAGCCTTATTAAACATGAAAAGTTAAAAAAAATAACACTTTTTCCTAACAAAGTTCATTATTTGGTAAAAAGTGTTCGAATAATTTATGTGCGTAAAAACTTCTATTGGCTTAAGTCTTTATCTATTCAGATTTTTAAAGATTTCATTTTTGAAACATATACCTGAAAGGTTTTTCTTCAATATTCAACAAAAACGGTTTCGTTATGATACATATATATATATATACATATATATTTTAGGCTAGATCTAGCATATTTGAAAATGGAATAGCTTATAAAAATTGTAAATAGCTTATAGCCATAAATCTAGCATATTTTTAAGTCCATATTGTGACTTCAACATAATCAAGTTTGTTCTACATTTCGACTTGTTTTGATATTAATTTTCATCAGTTAATTTTAATTTGTTGAAAACCAACAATTATATTTGTATTGAATAAGGGAAAAATTATGTTTTTGTTTAAAATGATCATCATTTTTGAATTATAACTACTATCATTTTAAAACCTATAGTTTGTTTGAATGTTTCATCAATTTGGATATAGCTTGTTTTTCAGAATTAATTTTTAAATTTTAGCCCATTTTTATCCAGAATCTAGCTTATTCGCTCAACACCTGGCAACACTGCTGTATGTTATAGAGCGTTAAAGTTTAAAATTTGTAGTGTCCGAATAATTTGTGTGTCCACTGTACGTATAAATTGACCGCAATTTTTGTAACTTTTCCTGAATACTCAATGCAAGCGTTTGTCCCATCAAGTGTCTGCAAAAATCAATAATTAATACACACACACACACACACTTGTGCTTACATTAATCGATGATCGATTGAAGGCTAAATATGTTTGATTGTATGCGTGAAACAAAAGAGAGCAAAAAAAAAAACTATATATACTATAAAAGTAAGAAGACGCACAAAAGGCAACGAAGAAAAGTCTAAGACGGGGCAAACAAGAAACGGAAATGCCTGCGCCAGGCCGACTACTTGGGCGGTTGGTGACTAATATGAGTAAAGTAGACCGGCGCGGGCTGCCTGGTCATAGAGGAAATGAGAAATATGAAACAAACGCAAATAAATAAATGGTTTTCAATGCTTTTTTTATGTACACACACATGCATGCATGTGTGTATACTAATTTATGCTTGTATTGCGATTTAAAAGGCGTCCCCAAAACATGGAGACAAAAATTGAACAAGCTTGGCAACAAACCAACACAAACAAATAAATTAAGTATTTCTATGCATACAGTGAGGCAAAAAAATCTAGATACAACTCAAAATCTTTCGAAATTAGTCTTTAAACATTTTTTTTTCGCTTATCATGCAAAATTTACAGAATATTTAAACAAGAAATGTAATTTTTTTTTTTTGATGCAGTTGTCATATTACAAAAGCAAAAAAATAAATATGATGACTAAAAAATGTAAAGTAAAAATATTTTCGAATTTTTATTATTCAAGTAAATTATTAAATGTGATTATAGGGCTAATCATCTTCTCTTTATAAATTTTTTATCTTAATAAAAATACTAGAATTGTAAATGGAATTTTGAGTAACGTCATTTTAGATATTAATCTACTTTTTTTTAACACCAAGCGTAATTTTAATTGTGAATCTTTTAATAGATAAGACAGATGACATTTTTATTTTTTATGCATAGTGCTAAATAAAAAATATGTTGAGCGTTAAAGTCTGTGGCGAATTACTTTGAGATACCTTATACTATCACACTATTATTTTCCCATATTATGTCGTACAAACGTAACGTCACGCCAAAATGGAGTTATTAATTTGGGTACGATTATTGTAAACACAAATTCCATTGAATTACTACCGTACTATCCTATTATAGGTACAAGTAGTTTACCCACTTCCAAGAAGATGAAGAAAAAATCTGATAAGAAGTTTATTTCATATATTTGAAACCTACTTCAAAGTAAATTTGGCCTGTACCAAGACTTTTTTGATTCATTGTTTATTTATGTGAGTCATAATAGAATACTTGCAAAAAAAAATTGCTGCATAAAACAAACAAACACATTCAACAGGAAACCCACGATCGAGTGTTTCTATTTATTTACAAAATACAATACATTTTTCATCTGCTCTGCAAGTGTCCGAAAACAAGCGATAACGACGAAACGAAACACAAAGCATAAGGCAGAGCACAAAACAAAGCTACAAATAAAATAACAGAAAAATACAAATTTGTGCCGATAACCGGCAAAACGCATTGTACCTCATGTGAAGCCGGCGCGTTTATTTATTGTAATTGTACTGGACAATTAAAAGGGAAGTGAGATAAAATTATTAGATATTGTTCTCTTGCTATTTCTACCTGTTGTGTAATGAGAGACGAAAAGAATTAAACTGTGCACTGATCAGATCATGCAGGCAAAGGATAAACACAAACACATAAACATTTGCATGTGTGTTGGGGTTTGCATGTGAGCTGCACATGCACACATGTGGATAAAAAATGGCAGCTTCAGCTTTGCAATAATTTATATTAATAAGGATCAACTTACTTGCTGCTGGGCTTGTTGTTGTCGTTAATTCCATCAAAATTGGTAATCATATTGACTTGATTTTTGTTTGATTTTTTGTAAATGCAAGAAATATGAAAATTCTTAGTTGCTTTAAATTAATATTTATTTAGCGGTGAATTTGCAGCAATTTTGCACACTGTAAAAATAAGTTCTGTTTTAAAAGGTTATTATTTATAACATGCGCGTATAAATCAAATACAAATGTTAAACACCGCACACAAAATATTGAGTTGCTTGAAAACCGGGCGTAATTTTAAATACGAAAAAACACAACTGCACGCTTTAAAAGACAAAGAGAATTTAAACAATGCCGCTGTTAGTGTGGCCAAGCTGAGTCGTATACATTTGGCAGATTATCGACACATCGATATCATTTGCGATGTTTCGCGATGCTATGATTGCAACGATATTTTAAATGGATCTTATTTATTTTGGGTAAACAATTCATTACTATCTTAGCTTATTTCTTTCTTAAACTTTATCAAAGTTTTTGATAGCACTTCTAAAAAGTATAAATACATTTCTAACGCTTTTCAGCACATTACCTTTAACCGCTTTTCAGCACTTATTTGCGAAAACATATCGATATCTCACTTTTTAGATCCCTGAAACACATACATATACATACGCACACTAACGTACAGTCGCAGCTCCATACAAAAAACTGGAAGTATTATTTTCAGCGCAAAAAAAAACTAAAAGTAAACGAAAGTAACAAAACTACAAATTGGAACTTGTACCCAATCTTGGATTTATTCGGGTTTGCCTTGATTAGGCTGTATTTCAATGTCGTAGCAATAGGCAAAACAGTCAAACACTTACAAGCACAATATGATAAATCCAATTGCAACGGAGGCCATAAATTCTGCCACTTATGTGGATAACTATATAGATTCAGTGGAAAACCTACCTGACGACGTCCAGCGTCAACTGTCGCGAATACGCGACATTGATGTACAATACCGAGGTAGTTACAAAAGTCCTCTTTTCAGCATATCTGACCTAACCTCTCCTGCGTGCTCCTTTCAGGTCTAATTAGAGACGTGGACCACTACTACGATCTTTATTTATCTATGCAAAACTCGCCAGATGCTAACAGACGTTCTCGAACATTTACTCGCATGCATCAATGCTTAATACAGGCTCAAGAACTAGGCGACGAAAAAATGCAGATTGTGAATCTCTTGCAGGAGCTAATAGATGTGAAATTGCGTCAACTTGATACGGACCAACAAAATCTCGATCTTAAGGAGGATCGCGAGAATTATTCGCTGCTAGACGACGGACCACCTTCAAAGATGCAGCCGTTGCCCAGTCCAATGCGTGATCAGGCAAATGGCGGCTCTAGTGGATTAAATGGAAATAGCCTAGGCGGCAATGGTGTAAACTTTACAGCTAAGGACCATTTCAGTGTAGCAGTTTATAGTTCGGCAATTGGCGTTTCTAGTGTCTGTGGAGCCAGTGGTATCGGCAACGGCGGCAACTCCACACCCAACTCTGAGCGCTCCAGCAATATAAGCAACGGCGCCAACGGCTCAAATGGTAACATAAGCAGTGGTGGCGGTGAGCTCCAACGAAGCGGAAGTAAACGTTCTCGTCGACGTAACGAGAGCTTGGTCAATAATGGCAGCTCAATGGAGCTGGGAGGCAATGAGTCGAATTCTGCGAATGAAGCTAGTGGTAGTGGCAACGGTAACGGGGATCGCAAAGGTTTGGGCAGCGGAAACAATAGTGCTGGACAGCGCAAAAGCAATGCTCAGTCAGCCGCCAGCAGCATAGCCGTGGGCACAGCTGGTGGCACCGGAGGAGGAGGTGGCAATAATTCAGGAAAGAAAAAGAAACGAAAAGTACGCGGCTCTGGTACTGCGACTACAGCTGCAAACCCGCGCGAAGAGACACCACCGCCGGAGCCTATAGATCCGGATGAACCAACGTACTGCGTTTGTAATCAGGTAAATATGCAACTACCCTTGCAAGCCAATAAAAAACTTACAACTATTTATTTGTAGATCTCTTTTGGCGAAATGATACTTTGCGACAACGACCTGTGCCCCATCGAATGGTTCCACTTTTCCTGTGTTTCTCTGGTATTTAAGCCGAAGGGAAAATGGTTTTGCCCGAACTGCCGAGGCGAACGTCCAAATGTCATGAAACCGAAGGCGCAGTTCCTTAAAGAATTGGAACGCTACAACAAGGAAAAAGAAGAAAAGACCTAAAAGTCTTTTTCTCCGTACCAACTCCAGTTACATGAGTTTAAGTTTAAAACATTTTTGTGTCAAACACTAAGCAGTTATAGTTAGAAATAATTACTTGGCACCGCTCTGTATATTATTCGCTTTTAAGATGTGTAGTAGTTGTTTTTAAAACCTTTTCTAAACTATCTACTTGGCGCTTTATTAGAAATGGGCGCATAAATCAAAATGTTAAGGGTTGACTTGGCCTTTTGGTGCATGAACATGAACCCAGTAATAGTTCGAATTATGGTTCTAAAAATTAAGTGCGCCAATTTTGATTTCAACTAACTGTACAAATATTTACTTTCATACATACATAAAAAGTATATTTAATTTTAATGGTAATAAACGTTGATATTCATATTAACTTTGATCATAAGTGAAAATACAAAATAAAATCGTCTTGGCAACATTTTAATAAAATTTTTTTCTTTATTATGAAAAACTCGAAAATGGCCATTTGAACCAAATAAATTTTAGGTATGTATGCATGTATATCGTTATCGATTGTTGTGGGGCTCCGCTCCGACGCTAAACAGCTGAGTTTAGCATGTGGACAACGTATTTTGGAGGGTTTCGTTTATGTTGCAATAATATCTGATAAATAAACTTAACATTATAAAACAACCTATATGTCCGAAATGAATACCTCCAAAGTACCCCCCTTGACATTCAAGGTTGTTGCAGAATGCTCTGTTTCTAAAGCCCGAGCCGGTCTAATGACTCTTAGGTAAGGTTTAATTTTTGTGTTTAATAGCTTTGTACAATATTTTAGTTGTAGGCACAGTGAAGTCAACACTCCGGTTTTTATGCCTGTTGGCACTCAAGGCACTCTGAAGGGTGTGCTACCAGATCAATTAATTGCTCTCGACTGTCAAATTTTGCTGGGAAACACTTATCACTTGGGAATGCGGCCAGGCATAGATACGTTACGTCGCGCCGGTGGGCTCCACAAGTTCATGAGCTGGCCTAGAGCAATACTAACTGATTCGGGCGGTTTCCAAATGGTCTCATTGCTGCAGCTGGCAGAAATTGACGAGCAAGGTGTGAATTTTCGATCTCCATTCGACAATAGTCAATGCATGCTGACTCCAGAACACTCTATAAAAATCCAAAATGCAATTGGCGCCGATATCATGATGCAGCTGGATGATGTTGTTAAAACGACAACAACAGGTCCACGTGTTGAAGAAGCCATGGAGCGCACAATTCGATGGGTAGACCGTTGCATCGACGCTCACGCACGTGACGACGACCAATCGCTTTTCCCCATTGTGCAGGGAGGACTGGAAACACAACTGCGCGAACGATGTGTCACTGCATTGATGAAACGACGCGTTCGAGGCTTTGCCGTGGGTGGTCTGAGTGGTGGTGAAAGCAAACACGACTTCTGGCGCATGGTGCACGTTTGCACTGACCATCTGCCGCGCGACAGTCCCAGGTATTTGATGGGTGTTGGCTTTGCTGCCGATTTGGTTGTATGTGTGGCCCTTGGTATAGATATGTTTGATTGTGTATTTCCTACGCGCACAGCTCGTTTCGGCTGTGCCCTGGTTGACAGCGGGCAGCTGAACCTTAAGCAGCAAAAATACAAACATGACATGCAACCCATTGACAAGGAATGTGTTTGTAGCACGTGTAAACGCTATACGCGCTCCTATCTGCACCACATTGCAACAAATGAGAGCGTTTCCTGCTCATTGCTTTCAGTTCACAACGTGTCTTACCAATTACGGCTAATGCGCAGCATGCGAGATGCAATACAGCAGGATACATTCCCACAGTTTGTTCGTGATTTTATGTGCAGACACTTTGGAACAGATCCTGTTCCTGGATGGATTATAGAAGCGCTAGACGCGGTCAATATAAAACTAAGTTGAAAGTATTTATAAAAACATATCTTTATAGCTTATATATGGATGTGCACAATACAAAAATATTGTCATACTATTTAGTCTAAATATAGAAGACACTTCTGGTCTGGAATGCATATGCATTAGCTCTATGGCTTGGGACGGATTTGTGGTCGTTTGTATAGTAAAAGTATAAAGGGATGTAACTTAAATTATGTCTCGGTGAAAAAAATATAAAATATTCGAGCGTAGCGTGATATGTTGGCAGTAATCTATGGCATTAATAGTTCAATGTTTGGATTCTGAATTTCCAGGAAGATTTGGTATTGCGAAAACACAACTAACCAGCAATACAACTAGGGAAATATATATGAAGCATTAATAAGATTTTGGAAGCTTACAATTTACGTTAAGTCTACTCACATTGTAGGCCATCCAGACAAAGTTCAGTAGCGCGGAGAATGTTTGTTCCAACTGTATATGGAGGCAGTTAAACTGGTGATGCAAATAATTTAATTTTAGCTACTTACGTATATGTAGTATCCTCCAATTAGCCATAGACTCCAACAAAATTGAAATAGAATGGCCAAGCCGACAAAAAACAGCCAAGGCAAAAGCCAACCACGTGTGCTGGGCAAAGAAAAGTTTACAAAATTATAATGTAAATACATTTTGTCTTCAGCTTACCTGATCTTGATGCCATAGTACACCAAATACGAAGAAATTATAATTATTATAAAGTAGATTATGAAGAATCCACCTGCAATGGGCATGGAGGTACGTATGTCGGTTTCAAACAGTGGCGAGTACAGCTGCCCAGACTCACCGCCTGCCAGCATATATGCAATCTTAAATATAATTAGATATAAAAATATTTTTCTTAATTTCTAAATATGTATATTAAAATTTACCAGAGTAATGAGCACCACAGATAGTGCTGTTGTATAAGCAGCCACAGCATAACTGCCGGTGCGAACATTGTTTGACCATATGATTGGAGACCAACAAGAACTCAGGACTACCATTGTACTGATGATTGATAAAAAAGAAAATTAAATGTTTAAATAAACAATTAACAGAAGTGGCGCTCCCTGATTGCTAGCATGCAAATGGTTAGCGTCAACGCCCAAATATTTAAAAGCTTCTTAAGTGAATATTACTCGAACCTACGTTTATTTTTTTTATTGCACTACACGCCAATGTATTTTCAAGTACTAATTCTAATGAATTATTTAACTTGTTTTAGTTTTTTTGTAATAAATTCACAAAATTATAAAATATAAATAAATGAACTTGTCTTTGTGTAGTGTGACCATAACTTGTAATTGGCAAAATACCGCAAACCCTAAAAAGTTGAAATTGGTAATTTGCGTTTTTGGCTTACCGAATTTATTTTAAATTGCTAAAATAGTAGTCAATTTTGTCTTTTCAATTATTTAAGAAAGGATATTATAAAAATGGCAATAACATCAAATTTAGCTTAGTTTATACTGCACTTAAAAAAAGACGGCAACGCTACCAAAAGTAGTTAACAGCTGGCAACACTAATAAGAACATAAGTCGAAGAAATTTTTTTTTTGCTTTTTGGACAACATAACTTGCAAAAATTCTGCGAAAAATTAAGGCCTCACTGCAGCACCGCAAAAATAAATCACGACAAAAACAGCGGCAAGGACAAACAACAGCCCAATACGTAATACAAGCATCTACTAGTAGCCGTTGCGACCGTTCCTGGAGCTGCAACCGAGACGGCGGGGACTTTAACGACTACTACACCATGGAAAGCAGTCTAAATAGAATGATTAACCAAACGCTGCGCCACCAGCTAAGCGGCCAGCTTAGCAAGTATACAAATGTAATGAAGGGTGCGTAGGCTCCGGAACAAGTTTTTAAGAAAACCATCGAATTAACCATGTTTCGCAGGCTGGCAGTATCGATGGTTTACCGTGGACGCAAAGACAGGTACGCTTAGCTATTATCTTTGTGACTCTGCAGCAGTGGGTGATGATATAGCGCCCTCACCGCATGTGCTTGCTAGTGCACCTCGTGGTCAAGTGCAGTTGGCTGGCGCTGTTGTGTATCCCAGCGATGAGGATTCACGAACGTTTTCAATAGCTTGTGCTTCAGGTGACACAGTAAAGCTTCGTGCGAACGATGCACGTGCAAGACAGGAATGGGTAGATGGTCTGCGTGCTGTAGTCGAGAGTCACACAAAGGCAATGGATATAAGCAATTCATCGCCACTTCCGCCACGAGAGTTGCTAGCTGCATCGGACGCCATGGTGTCAGCGCGTCAGGCTTTATTCTTGACGGAGCAATGGTGAGTTTTATTGTAACAATTCATATATTTATTACTAGCTAACGATTTAGTATAACTCTTACACAGCAACGCTTCACTTGCTCGAGCTATTGAGAACATTGAATGTGCTTCCTTTTCGCCCACTGATCCCGACCTTTTGCTACTTAAAGCTATATCAACCGCTAGCACTCAGTGCCTGCATCAATGCCTTAGTCTTCTGCAGCGCCATCAGGAGATCAACCAGCCGTCTCCGCCTGAAGCCGCTGCTGTGTAGTGCTGGAAGCATTTTTTTTTTCATTTATTTTATTTCAAACTGTTTTTGTAATTTGCCTGTGGTGTTTCCAAATGTATTCCAGCTTCGCCTGGCCTATCCAAACTTAGTTAAATTTAATCCTTAAAATATTGAAGCAATAAATATTGTCCTTTTCTATATTATAAAACAATCGTTATGTTTAATGCAAGTTTTATTGAACAATAAACATAATAAAGCCATACATTTGAATAATAAACATAAGAATAAAGGGCATTTCCTACAAATTTTCCCTTTCACAAGATTAATTTCCCACCAACGAATATATCGTTATCGCCAGTGCTGCTAAACGCTTGCATAAAAATCAGCTGTTGCAATACAGCAGCTTTGTTGTCATTTTTGGCGCTTTCGGCCGGCCGCAACGATCTTCATTTTGACAGTGTTGTTTTGGTCGGACGTGATGCTAGTTGCCGGTTTTCGGATGTGAAACAAACAAAAGAATCTACGAGATATAATTGCATATAAACGAAATGAATATTGTTTAAAAACAAGTGTATGAGCTCGAAGTGTCGTGCGCGTTCATATCTATTTTCATGCTAAAAGTGAGGCATATAAACACATATATATATACATATGTACAACTGCAATGAATATTAACATAAATAAAATGAGCATACATAAAGTGAAATAAGAATAAAAATAAAATTGTGCGTGTATTTACCTTTGCGTCAAAAAGTGCGTGTAAGTGCATTTTTGGCATACTAAATAAAAGCAAGTTAGTTTATATTAATTTAAAAAAAAAGAGAGTCAAAAAGCGATCATGGCCAAGGATTCTTTACTTCGCTGAGTTATTGGTAACTGTCCTTATACATACACTGCTTACTACTTTTCAAAGCTCGATTACATTTTGTTGTAACTTGGTATTATACCGCCACTTGACTCTGATTTTTATTGTTTCAATTAAAATCATTATATTTGCACGATTTATGCAGAGAAATTGCCATAACTTATGTAGGAATTCGTGTGCGTCTTTCACCTGTGGCGGCGGCTCGTTGTTACCTCTTTCACGCAACAACGTGGGCTGTTAAAGTGCACCACACACAAACACAAATGTATATACACGTTTTTTTTTACACACTCTTATTAATAATTCGTGCAATTTCATCAAAACAAAAAGTGTTCGCATTGCTCCTCAGCATTTCAGTGAAGATTTTACCTCATGACGATTTTAAGTTTTTGTTCGTTTCGTATTTGCTAAAAGTGGCACTGAAATTATGTTTTGAGTTCGTGCTCCCAAGTTTCAAATTTTCTCTGACTCGGACGCAGTCAATCCCAGACCATGCGCCGTCGACCCATATTTCGATTCCGATTCATTTACAAAAATAAAACGAAAACAAATGACAAAAAATAAAAACAAAATCAGTTGCTACGGCGAAGTAACTGAAGTGCGAGCAAATAAGTAAAAGATATGCCATAAAAAGACAGCATAAGTGTATCTTAAAGATACTTTTGCTTGTTGCTCCGGCTGCTGTTGCTTTGCTGCCTGTATTGGTTTTCTTCTTTTCGACTGTGCTTGCTTGCCATTTTGGTAATATTATTTATTATTTTTTTGCAGTCTTTAAAGCCTCTTAAAATAAAAATAACAACAACAACTGCAGCATAGACAGCGGACACTTTGCATTCGTTTGCAAATAAGTATTTTTTTTCTTATCTTTTAGAGCGCTAAAGCAGCTCATTCTCCGTACAATGGCAACAAATGCAATTGCGAATATAAGTGTCTACAGAAGATACATTTTTGGCCATTGGTCGCAAACTATATTTAACAGAAAGTGGAAATATATAATCAGCTTTTAATTCGTTAAAATTTCGATTTTTGACAAATGATTTGTTTGAAAACTTTATGTACAAAATATTGAGTCCTACAATTTTCAGAACTATAAAGTTTTCGTTCAATTCATTCTATTAAAAACACTAACGCTGAAAGTGCGGAGTATGTTCCTATTGAGTATTCAAATTATTCCGAAAAACCGGTATTATCAAAGATGAATTGATATTGGGTTGAAAGATTTTTCTGGCAAACCACAATGTTTGACCTGCCCTTGCTATTTGGCTTCAGAGCTAATAATCTCTAAAAATGTACCTACTAAGTACATATATTGAGATCATTATAAAGCATCACACGTCGGCATTATGTTTGATTCTACTTTACGTTCGCTTAATTAAAAATTTGACTCAGACAAATTCTTATGATTTTATGATGAATTAAATATCTAATAAAAATATGACGAAGAATCAAGTCAAAATTTTGTAGCAGATACTTCAGTATTCCAGAAAATTTATACTCTTGCTGCATTCTTGAATGTTAACAAATATCCCACTAGGGGCCAATGCTCCTACTGGCCCCTACCTGCGGGCGCCCATGCCTGTACCGTATGGTACAAAGGGTATATTAAGTTTGTGCAAGCCGAAAATGTATGTAACTTGTAGAAGGAATCGTCGGAGGTGACTAGAAAGTCGAGATGCCCATGTGCGTCCTTCCGTCTGTCCGTATGAAAGCCTAGATCTCAGAGATGGAAAGAGCTAGGGTAACCAAACTTTCACATTAGATCCCTTATTATGTCATAGTAGACAAGCTTATTTTATTTTTTTATATCGGGGTTACATTATATAGCGCCCATATGGCTGTTTTAGAGGACCTCGAAAAAAAACAAAATGTTTTAGTTGGATAATTCGTTTGTTTTCGAAGATATCGTAACCAATTTTGGCTCTCAGAAGTTTTTTAGAGTTTCTAAGCACTGTACTGTATTTGATCAAAATCGGTTGACTATATCATATAGGATTAGACCAAAAATTAATTTTTGTAGAAATATCGGTATATTTCTATATGTATATATATATACAAAATTCTTTGTTTTCGTTTGTTTGTAAAGATGTTTGACCCAATTTGGCATTCTACTCTTTTTTGTAAAGTACCAAAGCACTGTGACAAAATCTAATTTCAGATGAGCATATTTACTTGTTTACATTTTTTTGGAGTAGTGGAATTTTATCATTGGATTCCCTGGGTTTCGTTATGATGATAACATGAAAAGTATCGGGAAGAGAATACGGCCTTGTTTTACGCTAAAGAGTGTCGGATAGTAATACATTGAGTGACACGCGGTATCTAACGCGTTCATGCATTGTTCTGATTGGATTTATTAACTTAGCAAGCATACCAAAAAACCTCCTACCTAAACTATCGAAAGTATCTCAGAAGTCGACGAAGTCGAAGATGTTTTGTATCCATTGCATTACCTAAATATTATGCGGACGGTGTTTATCAGGTCGACACACGATCGACTAGGTCTGAATCTGTTGGTTTTCTCTTAGGCTTCTTTCAACCGATGTCCATGTCCGAGATAATAAGATTTATGGCAGGACTTTACTCTGTAGAAAGAAATTGTGATTTAAAATCAGCTTGAAAGATTAAGGTCGTGAAATCTGTTGTCTTTAATTCTTTCAGTAAATCATTATGATCCAAGGAACAAATAAATCGTACATCTATATATATAACTCTACTGATTTTGATCAGATCTATCGATGCAAGACCGCGACTAAGGTCTAACAGTACAATTATTAGTTTGTTACTTTATTTGTCAAACTTTACTAACTGGTTCCGAAGTTACGAGGGCAAATGTGCATAGGTACAGAGCAAACCCATAGCTAGACTGCCTTTATGCTGTAGCCGTAGTCGTCTAAGAAAGGCTCTTAATTTTAAGAATTCGTTTTAGTTTCACTAAAATGGCAATCAATTTAATAAATAGTGAGTGTTGTCGTTTTGCGAAACATTTCGACAATTATTTGCCGTTGACAACATGTCCCCAAGAGATCTGAAGTACTATTGAAGTCAAGAATTGATAATACATATAAATAGATTTAAAAGTATCTAAATAATTTAACAAGCTTTTTTTTAATATTTTCTGGTTGCTATAAGCAGTTATTGAAATGCTCACCACTCGAAGATTAAGCACTTCAATGTCTATGAAGTAATTATCCAATACATAATCAAAATATTTATGAAAATAATCAAGTGAGTAAAATTATCGTCGAAAAGTGTCGTCGCAGTGTAAAATATTTATGCATATAATTTCGGAATACATCAGAGTTTGTTAATTGGATGAAAAGATCAGTAATAAGAATTGTTATTGCACAAAAGCATCATCTCCGCTTGCATTGAAGAATTTAAATTACCACTTTTTGTCAAAATTGCCAACGTTTTAATAAACAAGTCCCCACACACGTTAATTAATACAACAAATTGACAAAAATTGTGGTTATTGTCAATTTAGTCCTATTGCTACGATTCGTTCGACACGACAATGTGCGAAAACGTGAAAGTGCGTGAAAATCCCACAAATATCCGTTACGCCTTAGTAAACAACTATTGTATCTACAGACGTTGGCTTCTCTCGTCCAACGATCTTTGGCATGGACTATGATGCAGCCACAACCGCAAGAACACTTATGGTCCATTCACGTCGGAAAAGACAGAAAAAGCGGTGATATGGAGGGGTGGGGTAAAGAGATTTGCAGTACTATATGTGTGTTTGTAGTTTTATTTTGCCCAAGTAGTTATTTAATTTTTGTAAGACTTAATTTCTGACCCAAGCCGCAAAAAGCTGTTTGCCACGTTTTATTTGATGTGCGCAAATAATGCAAAGTCCGCTTTGAGTCCAAGTTTGTGTGTCTGTAAATGTGTGTGTGTAGGGATTGGGCCTCAAAAGAGATACGACTTACAAGCTCGCCAGTTTGTGGTGCATGCAATGGGCTACAGTCCAGTGCTTGCGTACCTGCCTCATACAAGCCCCTGCACCATCCATCCCATCATTCCACCTGTGGCATGGTACGCGTGCGCCCAACTTGTTGCCAGTGCCAGGCTTTTGGGCTTGTGTAAAGTTTGATGCTTGCTGTCGTCGGCTTGGTCAACTTGGTCAGCAGCAGTGCAAGACCCTGTCCTCGGCACCGATCTAAGCTGATGATTCCTGCTGACCGCTTTCAACATTTATACGCTACATCAGCAATGCACTGAAGCATGCAAAAACTAGCAACATGTAGAACGGCCTGAACGAAAGAAGGCCAGAGAAGCATCCTCAACGCCATGGCAGGCAACATGTTGAGCGCCTGACTGACTGGACTGACAAACTTGCTTAGTCATATAAACACCCGAAATCTTTATATTTAAACAAGATTATTTGTCTGTCTGCAGTGCAGCTTAAAAGCTTCTGCCGGTCGTTCCTGCTCTTCCCTGCTTACCAGGCGATCACTTTAATTTGCTTCGAAGTCTTCTTGGGGCTCCGGCCAAAGACTAAGCCATAGCTACGGCTAAGATTATGATTTATAGCCACACATATATAGCGCAAATGGCTATGCAAGTCAGAAGGTGATTGGCGTGGGTAAAGTTTAAAACGGTTACGTGTGCATCTGGCAAATTCATTTTTTTAGCTACCGTTTGTTGGCTGTAGGCATACTTCGAGGATTAACAATAATCGTTGTTTTTTTTGTCAGCTAGTGAAACATCATAAAAATCAATACTACTCTTATATACGCTTAGAAAGGCTGTCTTGGTTTGTAGCTATACTTATTTTTTAATCCATTTTGGTTTTTAACTTAGAGAGTCTTATAAAGATTTTGTTTAAGAGGTATATAGAGTGCTTAATCTGTTATTGTCAATATTTATTTTGCTAAACGTAGTAGCAAGTAATGTATCGTTAATAGCTTTATCATAGATGCCAGTGTTAAAATTTTAATCAAAAACTCCCACAAGTGTTCAATACGAGGTGTGTTCAAAAAGTAAGGAGACTTTTCAAATTTCGCGGGCAACGTATTTTCGATTATCGATTTATTTGTTTTGTTGTGTTGGTACACTCTTCCCGAACATCTGTACCAAATTTCAAGTGAATGGTATTTTTTGTTTGGTTGTGATAGTCGTAAAAGTTATAAGTGTTTTGCGTGCTCGTCGATTTTTTGCTATCGAAAAATATGGATCAACGGATTTGCATCAAATTTTCTGTAAAAAATAAAATTAAGTGCTCCGTAACACTTGAAATGTTGACAGTAGCACACGGTGAAACTGTTCTGAGTAAAAAAAATGTTTACAAGTGGTACAAACTCTTCCAAAATGGCCGGGAAGATGCCAATGACGAGCCTCGCTCTGGACGCCCAAGCACGTCAACAACTGATGAAAACGTTCAAGCAGTGAAGATAATTGTTTTGGAAAATCGTCGAATCCCTAGCTGAGGATGTCGGTATATCGCTTGGGCATGAGACGTGTGTTAGCGAAGTTTGTTCCGAAATTGCTAAATTTTGACCAAAAGAACCGTCGCATGAGCATCGCTCAAGAGCTGTTGAATGACGTCGACGCCGACCCAGATTTACTCAAAAGGATCATAACTGGTGACGGGTATATTGTTATGATATCGAAACCAAAGCCCAATCGTCCCAATGAAAGCGGCCAGAAGAGCCAAGACCGAAAAAATCACGCCAAGTTCGATCAAATGTCAAAGTTTTGCTCACTGTTTTCTTCAATTACCATGGCGTGGTGCATCAGGAGTTCTTACCATATGGTCGTACGGTCAATAAACAGTATTATCTGGAAGCTATGCGCCGTTTGCGAGAAGCAATACGAAGAAAACGTCCAGAATTGTGGAAAAACCATTCATGGCTTTTGCATCCAGATAATGCCCCTGCTCACTCATCTTTGCTTGTGAGAGATTTTTTGGCCAAAAACAACACCTCAATCATGCCTCAGCCACCATATTCACCGGATTTGGCCCCATGTGACTTTTTCTTGTTCCCAAAACTAAAGAGACCTATGAAAGGAAGGATTTGCTACGATTGAAGAGATAAAGACTGCATCGCTGGAAGAGCTCAAGGCTATACCGAAAAGTGGTTTGATGATTGGAAAAACCGTTGGCATAAGTGTATCGTATCTGAGGGGGATTACTTTGAAGGGGACAACATAATTATTGATAAATAAATAAATATTTTTTCTTAAAAATTACAAAATCACCTTACTTTTTGAACACACCTCGTACATATAAAAGTTTTATTATTTAAGTTCTCATACAGTACAGTGTTTATTTAAAATTTTGGAATCACACTGCGAAGTGGTTCCATAAATTTGAACATATTTTTTTGATGATTCGAACTCTATTGAGTTTCTAGGTCGAGGCTGCTCTACGGACATACGGAAATTAAGGCATGGATATATTGACTCCACTGACAATGATAGTTTTTGCAAAAGTAAATTCTATTAAATATATTTTTAAAAAATATTCAGCTATTTTTCACAATCTCAAAATTCCCATGCGCGAAATATTTTTTCATATTTTGATGGGTTGCTCTAATAATGATCCTATAGTTTCTGAGTTTATTTTATCGCCTAAAATCAGAATTAAACCTATGAAAACTTTTTTATGTTTTAAAAAAAATGCCTAAGATCTAGGCGTTTATACAGACAAACGGAATGGGTATATCAACTTCTCTAGTCACCCTGATCATACTTTACGTAATTTTATTCTTCCTTCTTTCCTTTGCATGCCCAAAATGTATGTAACAAGTTGTTTATTCCAAAATGCTTATCATAACGTCGGGAAGCGATTGAGCCTGACCGTCTGTCCGTCCGTCCGTCCGTTTGTATGAACGCCTAGATCTCGGAGACTATAAAAGCTAGAAACACGAAATTTTACCATCTTTTGCGCATATATCCTGAGAGGATGGATATATTGGATTATGCCAATATCATCCCCCGTTCCCTCTCAGTAGATTTTCGCGGTTTTTAGTCAAACCGTTTAATATTTTTATTTGAAATTTGACAGAGCATGCATTCGAATGTCAAAAATTAACAAAATCTGATAAAAACAATAAAAGTTATAGCCATAAATATTCAAATTTCATCTCGCCTTGTGATGAACAAATTCATATCAAAATTTTATGGAAGCGGACACCACACCCGTAAAAACGGTGCAAATTTACAGAACTTATAGGTATAAATATAGATTTTCTCCTAAAAAACAATTGGGAAATTCTTAGGAGGGATATGCACGAATAATATTGTTTTCAAGATAAAAGGTACAGGATATTACACTGTTGGGCACCGCCTCAACTGTATTACTTTTTTTTTTAATGCATTGCATGCACTTTAAACTTACCATCAATCGGTCTTGCCGAAACTATTATAAAAATAAATATTCTTTTACTCAATATCATAATAGGATTTCTCCTTCAACTTCAAATAGCTATTAACAACCCTTTCCCAAAGACAATCCAATCTTTTGTCTACATTACCCTAAGACGCTGCTATATGTACAAGCAACATAAGCGGTAATCTGTGCCGATATTTATCAAACTGTCATCAGCTTGGCTGGCTATAAGTATGTCTAGTCGAAGATACCTGGACAGTTTATCTCCATTCACCTGCTTGAGCAAACATTGTCAGCAGCATCTTCGGGCAATAGTAAATGAAATGTCATTTACATCTTTGTCCATGTTTGCCCATGTTTGCCAACAAAAGTGGCAGCAGCAAGTTCCCGAGGAGTCAAGCATGCTAAGTAGTAGAGAAAGAAAAAAATTATTACAAAATAATGGCTAAATTAAATAACAGTAAACGTTTTAACTTTATTGCATTAACCAACACTGCATATAAATCTCAGCAAAACACGCACGCAACTACATGAAACTATTACTATGTTGCCTGCATGTATGTGTGTGTGTGTGTGTTGGGATGTTTAGGAGGCGCTGGATGAGATCGACGGAAAATGGAGATGGGGGTTGGGGGGATGTAACCACAGCCACCACGCTAACTGCAGCCTAACAGAGCAAACTTCAGCTCGGTGCTGCCATTTGAACGCTGTTGGAAATGGCAGTAATGTGACCATTTAAGACCTCTTTCTGATGTCTTATGGAGTGAAAACGTCCTGCTGTGTGAAAACAAATTATAGGCATGTAATGTTGCATGTTACGACGTCGCCGCTGTGCCGTCGTCTTGGTGAACGAAGAGCATAGTGGATTGCGGCATGGTGCGGGGCCATTAGGCACCGGGCACCAGGGCACTTGAGCATCAGCTTTAGCATTAGACGCATTGAGCAAGCTCAGTCAACGGGCTAAGCGCGGCTTTTGGCTGCCAGTTGTATTCGGGATTTCGGCATTGACTGCCGGCTGTGGCGGCTTTTGCCTTGTTGCAGTAGGCTACATAGTTGCCCACTAGTACGTATGTATGTATGTATAAATGTATAGTAGTATGTAGCTATGTAACACAACGGACCTAGATCTTCGAGTGTGCGTGTGTTTGTGTGTCTGCTCTAATGCTCTCCTAACTGCTTATCAGATTTGTGAGGATTGCGCAAAAACTATTTCTACTTTTTTTCTACTGGTACTACCCCCTCCATTTTCTTGTTAGACTCACAGAAAACTGACTGAGGCTGGCCAAGCTAGTTGGTCGGTCGGTCGCATTTAAACGAGGATCTTACAGTGAATTAACTTTGAGGATTTTCTGACCAGTTTTTTGTTGTTTTTTTTGTTTGTGTCTATGCATTTTGCTATTTGCCATTTGCTAGCCAGACTTTGCATAGACATGGAAATGAAGTAATGAAAAGCTTAATGCAAGAAAGCACAAAATAAAAGTATTATACATATATACATATAGTATAAGGAAAGAAGGAAACTGCTGGAGGCTGTCTTAGACATTGACTAGCATTGGCTTGTTGGGCTGACAGTGGCTGGCGTGCCCTGGCATAGCCTAGTCAGGTCTTGGCTAACCTAGTCTAGCCGTGTCTGACACGCTCATAAAAATGTTTCTACTGCATAGACAATACTTTTAATTAAAGAATTTTATAAGTTTTTTCCCCATGTTGCTGACTCAAAAATTGATCTAAATATATACGTATGCAGTAGTTACTCCAGTTACTCAAAGTTGCACTCAGATAGATCATGTCTGCAAACCAACGAAATAAACTTTCTCATATATTTGCAATATAATTTTATTAGACACTTAATACCCAAAATAAAGAGTCTTTCAGCTGTATGCGAGATGATAAGTCTTATATACATAGTGGCAATGCTATTTATCATCGACATCAAAACCTTATTCGAAATATTAACGAGTTACACGTAGCTGGGTGAGTGCCCAGTGGGCTGAAGACCCCTATAAATTCATAGGGTTTGAAAATCTGACAAAAGTCGTTCTGTCTTGCGAAGAGCTGTAACTCGAGATGTCAAAATTGGTCGGACAAAGATATGATGTAGCAGCAATATGAGGCTGCTGATTTGCTTGCAATTTAAATGAAAATAAAAAAATTACACAAATGCGAAATTTATTTACTGTCAATGCCATGACAATATCTTCAATCCGTTTGGCAAAATACTAATTCACTGAGGGATCTTTTGAACGACAGCAGCCTCTTCCAAACAATCATATTGCAACATGCTACAAGAAGCAAAGTAAAACGAATTCTGTCAAAAATCTTATGAGTATTATATACATATGTATTTCTTCAAGGAAAATCTGTGGAAAATATTGAATACTCTACAAAAAATGCGAAAACTTGTAAATGAGTTTTTTGCTCAAATTTGGTGATGACTTGTTCGAAGTTAAACTCAGAATGCTAAATCCTCAAAAGTCATCTGCTGAAGAATATTGCCCAGTGTCGATTTTAACTTTAACTTGTGAAGTATGACGGAAATATTCATCGTCAAAGAATATTTTCTTCTCAGCTTCTAAGTGCTTCTTGGAAGTAGGTTCCTTACATTAAAGATGAAATAGTTGTTGGCAATGTTGGCGATTACATTTTCTACTGAGGTGCTGTGATTGAACGAACGTACTTTCGCGAAATAAATTATCTCTTCACAGCTTTGGATAGCCTTCCTGTGACAACGACATGGAAAGATAGTTTTCGATTATAAAGCTAGTGAAAACTTTCTCTCAAAATGTAATGGGCCATGAAAGACGAAAGTATTTTATTCTAGTGGAATATGGGATAAACTTTGCGAAATATTTTGTTTAATTGACGTGTTCAGGGGAAAAGCATTTTAGTGAAAATGTTTCGTTTTAACCACCTGTGAGGCACAAATCTTCTTATTCGTCCTATGTCCAGTTTCTCCTAGCGGACCATAAGTCCATAATGAATTTTTTCATTGATCCCTGATGCGACCTTTTAAGCTTTAAGTTCACCCCAGGTCTTTCCGCTCTCCGTAATTTTCTTCGCCAAATTGTTTTCAAACGCCGTCTGCGTCTGCTTTCTAGTGGATCCCAGCCTAGTACTTGCCTGCATATTTCGTTTGGATATGACCCAACAACCACCGCCAATTCCAAAGATTAATTTCATTGGCGATGGGCAAATCATTTTGATACAACATTCGGCCACCAGGTTTCTAATATTCTTAACGAAAGCACATATAAAAGTTTTCAAATTGGAATATAGCAGTTTATAGCGGAGAGTTTTTATCAATCTGTAATACCCTTGAGCTTCAAAGGAAAATGCAAACTTTGTACACTTAATAGATCCATTAAACTGTGCCTTTGCATTTG
This sequence comes from Chymomyza amoena, assembly GCA_037043745.1. NCBI lineage: Eukaryota > Metazoa > Arthropoda > Insecta > Diptera > Drosophilidae > Chymomyza > Chymomyza amoena. Next base: position 524,554 of record JBAMAX010003569.1, on the reverse strand, counting down.
TTTTACTTCATTTACTTCACCCAGACACGGGTCAATTTGTCACAAAAACTATGATTTAAATTAAGCGTTATATAGATAATTTGTAGTCAAATAATTCCCGTGTCTGACCTGAGCTTTAGAGGAGAGGCTATATGGCAATAGCATCTGTCAGTTCTGTCAGGTCTAGCACGGACACCATGTGACACGCCCATCAACTGACAAAACTAACAGTCTGCCCAGGCAGTCGCCTCACACGTTGTTGATGATGATGAATATGGCAAGGCAATTTGAGTGATACTCACGACCTCGTCAGTAGTTAGTTGCAGTCACGCCCCTCCCTAAAGCAGCCAGCCTACCAAACTGCCTATCTAGTCATCTGTCTGCCTGCATGCAACGTCATAGTAAAGAAAGTCCGGTCCAAAAGTTAATGAAGCACACAGACGGCGCGATTAGGAAATGGCGATCAAAAGTTTGATGAGTTGCAGTGCTGTGTGTGTGTGCTCACCCTGATCCAACTTCCAGACCTCTTCCTCCCATCCCAATACGTGTGCTTTGTATACCATGGAATTGTGTCAGTTGTGAAAGTGCAAGGGTACAAATTGAAATACTATAGTTTACAAATTAAAGAAGAATAAATTAAATACAAAAAGATTTCGTAAAATATGCAAACATGTGGCCAAGCTTGGCTACTCATTATAAGTTTTTAAAAATTTTTATTTTTAGACTGAAATTTGTAGACAACAACAAATGGCAACAATGTGGTAATATTTTGTTGATTAATTGGCATTTGTTGTTGCCGGTTGGTACTGTTAATGCTGGCTTGCTTTAGACTTGGCCATGCTGCTCTGCTGGATTGTTGGGCAAGCGGCCTTAGTTGGCCCACATTGTCTGATGTGTTGGGATGAAAGACACTTGCTGCCGGCCGACTGGGCTGTACAGTACAGTATAACATTTGCCAAAAGCTGCAAAGGTTTTTGGTGGGAATTCAAAGTGGCTGCACTTGTCACTTTGATTGTATCAATGGAACTGACGCCTACTATTTATACCAGCAATTGGTCATAGCACTTATTACATAAGTCGCAACAACAATTGAACAAACAAATAAAAAAATGGTCAATAAAGAAAATGCAACAGCACCAACAACAACAATAACAACAAAAACATTAGCAAATGCTAGTGGGGTGAAAACCTTGCACTCAAAATAAATCTCCGGTAAAAAGTCATGCTAACCAAATGGAACCAAAATGAAAAACGTACATGGCACAAGATCAACCAAAACTGATAAAAATCCTTGGCATGGCCAAGCAGCTAACAAACCGACGAGCTTAACTATCAGCAAAGTTGGCCAAGTAATAGTCAGTTGGTTGGCTGGGTTGGCTGGTTGGCCGGCCAGTCTGATTGTCAGACTGTCAGCTGGGCATTGGGCCGACTGCAGATGTACGACAAGAGTTCGACAGTCAAACTTACAACTTGCAACCTCTTGGCAGCGGCATGCATCTCAAAATAAAGTCAAAAAGTTACATTTACATTTGCAGTTGACTTGCAACATTGCAATTACAACAACAACTGGAAAACTAATCGCTGCAAACATGGCACACATTGCATAAATTAAAAGCCCACAACAGCGATTTGTCTTTTTAGCAGTGGCATTATCACTCGTGACTCTTCCTGCTTAGCCTTTAACCTTGTCGTCGATGACGTATATAGTACTATACGTCCTAGCAAACAAAAGAATCACTCCCTCCAGCATTCAGGCGTTAAATTACGATCAGTTAACAGAGTCGTTGACTACCACTCTGTATATAGTTTTTGCAAAATGCGAAGGCTCCGAGAGCCCATTTGAAGGTGACCAACACATCCATGAAATACCATTGATTCCAACAACAAAAGTCAGCCAGACTTAAAATGAATATTGTCGATTTTTTAATGTTACCTTGTCACAAACCGAAACCTATTTGGCGTGGCAGGCCCCAAATTCCTTATACCAAAATGCTTATTATGACATCGTGTAGCGAATTTTAAGATTGAAGATTATTATTTTAAGATATCTGCTTGGATTAATCATATATAAAACTCGTATCAATATTTTTGGCGATTTATTCGAAACATCTTCCGCAATTCTTCTGACGATTTGGTCATAATCTTTTGTTATGATAAAAAATGTTGAATTAAGCCAGATTTTCGATGAAAATATATAATAATATATAACGTTCCTACACCACAAAAGTCAATGGGTTGCAAAATTATATATAAAATATGAAATGTCAAAATTTATAATTAAATAAGCAGTATTTCGCATTATCGTCATATAGAGTTTTATGCCAATATCTTGCCCGTTTTGTTCGTTGGAAAATTTGGAGACTTAAGCCTAATTTTAAAATCGGGTGATAAAAGTCATAGTTAAATAATTTTCGAAAATAAAATTAAATTACGGAAGGACACGTTGAAGGCCTCCCAAAGATACCTTGAGTAAGATCACAATGACAAGAGATGTCAAAGAAGATAAAACCTAGAGCAACTTTGAATGTGGATCGTTAAATACTTGAGGATAAAAAAATTGATTTAAAACAGCAAAACCCAAAAAATGTTAGTCAATAGTTTTTTTTTGGCTGATGTAATAACATTATTTTATGTTATTTTTGAAGTGCCGCAACACTACTACACTACAGGGCCATAGATAGAATATCCGGGCCCCTGGGGAAATCTCGGATCCGGGCCCCTATGAATTTTTTTTAATTCATGAAAATACTTATAATTGTTGAAAAGTGTGAGATCAACATAAAAAAAGTATAAAAAGAATTTCTGGGAGAATTAATGATTTGATAATATCATAATAATGCATTTCATAAAACTCCATACAGATCTAAAAAAAAACCACCCGAATGACTCTCGAGTTCGGGCCCCTCCGTGAGCTCCGGGACAGGCGAAAAAGTCTCCGAGCCTCCCTCTCTTGACGGGCCTGGTCCCCTAGAACCAATTGGTAATTTTTGTTGATTTTTCACTGTACCAAATATAATCAAAATCATTTCACTATAACTAACATATATTCCCCAAAGTGGTTTAGGACACGTGCTTATAAAAATATTGTATCCAAGTAATCATAAGTTTTTTGGGGTACCTAGTCCGAACGTGAACAAAACTTTTAAATTAATTTATTTGTTTATTGTGATGGTACATGATTTTCCTTGAAATCTTGAGAGATTAATGGGAAGTAAAATGGGTTTATTTGAAATATAATATATGAAAAGGCTAGCGATCCTTAACCGTAAAGGCTATAAAAAAGATTGCATATACTGCCATGAATATTATTATATACTTTAACATATGAACTATTTGTTGGTTCGCAGGAGGAATACAGCACTTTGTAGCAATAAATAAACGTACTTAAATAAAAGCACAAAATGTCTGAAGCGGATTATAATAATGATGATGATGATGATGATGACGACGACGTTGGGGCTTTTTAGCGAAACGGCAGATCAACATTGAATTGGCTTGGCATTTTTTGGATTACATGATGCAAGTAAAAAGCGGCCAAAGAATTTATGATTACAGTGACAAGCAACAACTGCAAAACATGCAAATCAAAGAGAAAAAAAATGCAAAAGGAATGAATAAACGATATGGCAGATACAAAAAAAAAGATACAAAGCAGTGAAATACCGCGGAGCAATAAAAACGCGGTCATAATTCAATTTAATGCCTAAGTAAACCGATTACGCTTTGAGATTATTTTGTTGAAAGACATCGAGTTTAAAGTGAGGGGCGTGGAGAGTTATTGCAGTAGTAGGTGGTGCAACGCGTTGACAATTATAGGAAAACTATCAAGACAAAGGAATCTCAAGTCTAAAGACAGCGCCATGAGATAAATCGTTTGGCTGTAGTCAATAATAATTTTTCAAGCAGCCAGTTGCCGCCCCAGTTCAAATCAAGGTTGCTTTTGGTCTTTCTCTTCATTTGCAAGACTTTTGCTTTCACGCTGTATTGTTAACTGATAGCACCAAACACTGAATTTTTTTATATAACCATCGTTAAGACCATCTCGACGATGACACAGTGACCCCTGGCACGCGTGACTTATGCGACCCATATGGACAGCAGGCAGAAATCCAATGGCTGTATGAACTGCCAAACCCCGTGCTACAGAATTGTTTTTTTGTTGGCAGAGCTGAGCAAAAGAAAGTGAAATGTTTCTTTGGGTTCAGGAAACGAACCGAATGCCATTTAAATTGTGCTTTGTGGGGCAACGGCAGCTGAGTTAAGTGGGTCAGGTTTACCAAAGTGTTAACGCGTTTTTTTTTATTTATGTAGAAACATGTATGTATACATATATACTTGGGAGCATACATTGAATTTCGCCGAACAAGACAAAATATGTTTTAAATTTCAATAAAGCAGTAGCTAAAATAGAGAGGTACATAGTAGGTTAGGTTATAGCGGCAGTTGGGAGTCATGTCGCACCACACTTAGGCCAAGAATAGGCCTGTTGTGATACCGCAACGGTGGACAATTCTCCACTCTTTCCCACTCAGAGGTCTCCTATATGAGATGAGTCACAGCCATCCGGCGGCCTAAATGAACCTTAAGAGGCATTTTTGGCTCTGCTCCGAACGCTGAGAGAAATCATCAAAGAAGTGTGACTTTAGATAGAGGACTTGTCTTGCACAGTCCAGGGCAGTGACCGAAACGGTGCTCAACTGTCTCCATCTCCTCCTCATCGAAGAAATCGTGGTGGGGAGCGTTAAGCCTCTATGCATGGATTCCCTTCAGACAGTGTGCGGTAGTTATTAAGACAGCAAAGTTCCTTAGTTATTTTTCTACAGTATGTCTTGGTTTGCAAGGAAAGTGAAGTAGCTTCGAATTGCCCAGGCCCTCTTTATCTTGAATGAGGATGCAGGTAGTTCCTTATCTAGACAGTTCGTCCGCAATGTCCTGAGACTCATATGTGGTTGATAGAAAATTATTCAGCCATCTGCTCCAGAGGCAAGCAGCAAGTTGTTCCCTGGCTTCACGCACAATGTCAACCAAGCGAGGGTCTTGCTAGCCGCGAAAATACAGATGTTTCTTATTATGAAAACCACTGCAGTGATCCGGGAATCGAAAAGCTGTTCTGATATTGAGTTCCTAAATGTAGACACCTCAAACTACACTCCTCCCTGGTTCTAGTTTGGTTTTAAAGTGTCCCTGCGGAGCACAGTATTTCGAAATTTTGAGAATCAGGAGTTTTCCGTTGGAAATCTATGTGTGACCGAAGGCAGGAGGCTTAGTATAGCATCTAGTGCTTTGTTTGGTGCGGAACATAGATTCCCGCTTGTATACAACTAAACTGTGTAATTGACATAACATATAGTAAAATTTTTAATAGAACTCGTATAAATATTGTTTAATTTGAGCACAAGTGTGTATTTATTGTATTCGCGTATTCATTAATATTGCAAATAGTTATTTTTTTTTACTTTTTTTAAAATAAATTCGTATATCTTCATCACGAAAATTGTATATGACTTATTATTAAGACACCGAAAATGTTTATCTCACAGATAAAAACCTCTTTGGGCTAATGGTATGCATAAGATTCATTTTATTAATCACATCAAATGGCCAAAAATAAAAGCCAATAAGCCTCTTAAGTAAAGAGCCATATTTTCCCATTTTGTTTTGATTGCAGTTTCAACCAAAAAGCGTGAAAAATGTTCCAAAAACATAAATGTAAATGGGCACAAGCCACAAAGACACGAAAAATTAATAACAAGGCACAGGCAAAAAACAAAATTAAAGATATGATCGCTAGATTTCTGAGCGCCGAAGGTTACATACCCTAGCAGATTTTTCACTTTTGTTTTTCGTTTTCAATGTGCTTTATTGATTTTGACCCAACTTGGCTATTAGGCTTTCTATAAAAAGTGCGTCGTGCAGCGGACAGAAGAATAATTGCACAGTGGCCGATTTGGCCTATCTTGTGGAAGAAAATAGTTTCTCCCAAAATAGTCAATCTAATTCCATCAAAACTATAAAGTTTGATTGGAATGTGAAATCGGCTTTGGGAATAGTCTGTCGGGAAGATATATATGATTACTGAATTTAATCGGATCGAACGATCCAAGCCAAATTGGTTTCGGCCACACAGAGAAGAGATCTACTCTTTGTCTGAAAATAAAAATGATCGCGAATTCTCTGCGAAACAAATAGGAAATTTCTGTAATTGACGAAGTAATGTTTATTTTAGATGTGGCTTCTGGTATTGACAAATTAGTGCAACTCTTTGGGGTAGAAAGATAATGACTTTAAATTTTCAAAGATGTCCGTTTTGACATTTAATGAAACTTATGTCAATATTCAAGGCTAAAGGCCCAAAGATATAAGTATATAAGACTAAATAAAAAATTTGTGTATCTTCAGAAGCTTTTTTAAATGCTAAATTTGAGTCTTCTACCGCTAAATAGGCCAAATCGACAGTTGGGGCAACGGGGCAACATCAATGATAACTATTTTTGTAAGAGCAGTATATGGTCTGCAAATTTCCTTATCTTATTTGGACTGCAGATAACACATAAAACTAATATACCCCATCCAGGCATTAAAAATAAACGCCACAAAAAAAAAAAGAAAAAAAACTTGCCATAAATGAGGGTTTCTTAAGTTGCAGACGTCGAAATGCAAGGTAATGATCAATCTCTCGACGGATCCACGCAATTTAAAAGGCATTAAAGCCCCCAAAACTTTCGCAAGTTTTCATTCTGGTCGATGGTGTTTTAACTGTTGCTGTTGTTGCTTTTGCTGTCACTGTTGCATGTTAATTATGTAGACAGCTAAATGGCCAGCTTTTGGAGTATAGTTTATGGTATTCGATCAACAAGTTACAAGTTAAAAGTCACTAAAAAGGATAAATTGATTAGGCGATGGTCTTGACTTGTAGCTGTTGCCTGTCTATTGTGTTTCTTCTTCTTTCAATGATCTCATCGCAAATCTTGATAACAAGCAAAAGTAAACGTTTTTTTTTTTTTTAACTTTTGGTATACGGTCATAGTTTAAGTTTAACTTGGAATCGAACTTTATGTCCATTTGATGTGTTTCTCCTGCTGCACTTTCATAACACAATTTCTCGTTGCCTGTTTGTAGATACAAATTGTAAGATACATATAAGAGAGAAAGAGAGAGAGAGACGCGAAGCGACTCATAAAAACGCAAATCGAGTTAAGTTCCGCTTTATTGTTCAAGTGGCCCACAAAAATAACAACAGGCCCAGACAAATTTAATATGTACTAATTGAATGTTGGCAACATTCATTTTGAACTCTAGGGTCACTCTTTACAAAAAGGTCGTGAAAGTACGGCACTGTACTGTGTTCACTGTGTTCGCCAGTGAGCCCCCAATCGAAAATCAAAAGTGAAACGTCGGCCCATCTGGCCCCTTTGGTGCTCATTAAACGCTCAACTTGGCTTGCCGGTCTATCCGACTGTCTGGTTTTTTTTAACTGCAGATGCCTAGATGAGTTGGGCTTGGGTTGCAGTGTTGAATCATTAATTTAACTTGCACTTGGTGTTCGTAAATTCAATTCAATTTTGTAAAATATTTGTTAAAATTGAACCCTAATAGATTTAATGGTTAGACGCAAAGTTAAGCAAAAGCAAAAAATTCAAGTGCCAGATGCGCTGGGGCTTTATTTATTGTGGCGTCATGCTGGGTCAGTTTTATACGGGATTCTCTTTGAAAGGGCAAATGTATACAACATTACTTCATAAGCCAGATATAAGCTCCCTTGGCTATTTCCATACACCACAGACCTAGGTCAACGGAGGTAAACGCCATCTTCATTTACCAATCTTTCAAAGCCAATGCATGCTAAATGTCTCTATCACCAAGTGCAGCTGGTGTTACGCGTCGTCTGTCCCAAAACAAAAGAGAAGAAATAACAACACCAGCTTATAACAAAAGTATCTGAGAAGAGAAAAACAAAAACAACTGTTGCTTTATTGAAGGTAGCTTAGATCTGGCGGCGTTGCTTGGCTATAGCGTCTGGTAAAAGATACGCCTTTACCTCGAGGTGTTTGTTACTTTTGCGGTTTTATCTAAGATGAGCGTGTATCTGTGAGTATTTCGATGTGCACCGTGAGCCGCTAGAAGATTTAAAAATACGCCCCCAACTATGTGACCGGGCGACAGATCGACCGACCGACAGACGGACCAGCTACTGTCAATTGCATTGACTCACGTTTTACATATGTATGTACTACTTGTAGTGCACATAGATACATACACCTGCATATTGGTTATTGGAGGAGAATGCTCTTGAACTGCGCTATAGGATTTCATTCAAAGTTTTTCAAACATGGCCAGCGAACTTCACCTGAGGCTAGTAACGTTTACTATATGTAACGAACTAATTGCTTCTAAACATTGAAATGTTAATTAAAACATAAAAATTATGCGGCCTGCATCTCAAGATTACAAACGCCGCATCAAGTGACGTCAGATGGCCCCAAAAAATGAAGACGAAGTTTTCGAGTGTTTGTTGCCGACACCACACGAGTGGGCCGGTCAGTCGCCTCTTGGCTGTCATTGTCGGTTTACAGGTAATTGCTTCCGCATAAGATGCAATGCTCGAAGATAAAATTGAAGTATATTTGTAAATGGTTCAGGGTTGCAATCATTACGAAATAGACTACATACAAGTGTGAAGTTGGACCATATGGAAACAATTTTGTAGCGTTTAATTATGTGCTGGCTTAGCAATATCGACGGGCTGAAAGCTTTACTTGGTCGATATAAAAAAAGTAGAAGCTCCCTTTTGCAGTATTACTTCGGCAGATTTGGTGATGTGTGACTGTAAAGCATACGTGAAGAAGAATCATATTACCAGCCAGACTATGTATAATCGAGCGGAACAAGTCATTTTCGGACAACGAAATATTTGGGAAATTTGGCGGGTGGGGTTGGACTTCCCATTTGAATGTTCCTAAGTAGGATTTAACAGGATTGGCAACGTGAGCGTTGTCAAGCAGTAGAATTAATTTCTTCGTGCCTCTGCTCGTATTGTGGCAATTGAGTTCGATACCGTTCCCCTGTTATGGGAATATATGTATGTATTTCGGTCGGTTTCAATAGCTCATAATAAATAAGTCCGACCTGGTCCCACAAAATGCACACGATAACCTTCGCAGCGTGAATATTCGGCTGAACCAATTTTTTCCTCTTTGAGTTGCTGTAATGAATCCAATTTTCATCACCCGTCAAAATTCGATGAAGAAAACTCTTCCTTCTTTGTCGCTGGAGCAGTTGTTCTCTTGGCTTCAAATCATAAGGAACCTAAGTTCCTTCCTTTTGAATCATTCCCAACGCTTTCAATCAATGTTTTGCCTTAGTTTCGCACACAATATTACCCGGATGAAGCCCTACGTTGCTTCTGGGCACAACCGTTGGATTGTCGTTGTCGGCTTTCGTTCCAGGTAACAATGGAACGATATATTGTGCGCATCCATGTTTGGCGTAGGACGCGATCTTTTCAGGTCAACTGCGCATTTTCATTTTTACGTTAACTGAGACGCTATGAGTAAGGACTAGTAGATAGTCCTTTGTACTTATTCTCTGTCAAGTGATAGAGCAGTTAATCCTTAGACACTTGATTGTACAAACATTTGCCATCTCTCAGTGCCATATAAAAGGACAGGTTTTACGCTGGTGCTAAGCAATCTTAATTTTATTTTGATAGGGTGCGGAAACGCCGCGCTTGACTTGTTTTTGGAATACATTGGGCATCCACACGGCATTCTGCGCCACCGCGGTGCACCGTCCAAATCACTTAGCTTTCAGGATTTCTTGCACTTCTGCGTTTGTCAGTTGCAGGGGTTATAGGATATATCCTTGTCATACGCCTTTGTTAATGGGGAAGTTAGTGCTATTCTTTCCTTTAAAGTGTACCCTGACCATTGAGTCTTTTAATGATATCATTTATTTTGACCGCAGCTGCACAACGTGCTCCATAAGGTGCCTCCTTTAACTGTATCAGAGTTAACAAAGAAAGGATAGAGTGGCGATCTGCACAGTAGGAACCGGTGAGGGAATTTGGTTACGCTGGTGAACCAGTTGTTGTTTGCTCAGAAGAGTTCGAGTAGTCGTTATGCGTTATTATTTCTTGAGAATGTTAATTGTTTGAGATATTGTTATTATTCTTGAGATTTAGAAAACGTAACCAAGGCGAATGGTCAAATTGGTAGAGCAAGATGCCAAAAATTGTCTTCATTCCGTTCATAGTTAAAATATAACTTTAACTTAGTAGTACCGAAATACCGTATGGGCGCTATAAAATATATAAAACCGATTTTAATTAAATTTGATACAGTGTTAGGGAGCTAAAAAATCTATTCTGTACATCAAATTTTGTCTCAATATCATTAAAAACACACGAAACACAACGAATTTCACGGAAAATCTTTTTTTATGACCTATCTATTCTATACGAGCTATTTTATATTGTTAAACAATTTTGATAAAATTTGAACTTGGGAACTCTAAAAAACTTTGAAGTGCAAAGACAAAATATACTCGATGTGTAATTCAATTATCTACAGTTTGGTGTAGTTTGATGATAAAAATCAGTTCAGTCAGGCTTTTTTTTTTTTAATTTGGGAAAGTGGTTTTATGGAAATATCTCGAAATCCGTTCTATGAAAAAATGTTTATACTTCTTTTTCGGTTTTAGCGTGTCATTTTACTACGGAAACTAGTAAAACATATTTTTAAAAACAAACTATGAACGTTTCTACTTTTAATATACTACTTGGACTAGTTAGCACTGAATTTAAACTTCAAAGTATTTGATGAAAAAATACTTTTCGGAGCTGAAAAATAAATTTAATGCAGTACTAAAAGTAAAGGTAATTAATTGATTGTTTTTTCAAGTGAATATGTCTAACAAAAGTACTTTACTTAGTTACTATGGATTTAAATCGTCGTTTCGATATTGAAATTGGACTAGATAAGTCCTATAAAAAGGGCAATAATCCAGTAAATATGTGGCCAGCTGATATAGAAACGGTTTGTGAAAAGAAAAACTTTACCACAAATGTAAAATCAAGTGTTAATGCGAAGCCTAAAAATATCGACTCAAATGATGACGTTAATAAAAACGTCCTCAAAATATCATTAAGCTCATGTAATATGTAAATAGAATTCAAAGAGATAAAAATAAAAGTTTTCAACTTCTGTATGTTATATAGTCTTAAATCTAAAACGAAGGTATACAAAAAACCACGTATATTTCGAGATCCATCGAAATGAATAGAAGTTCGGATTTGAATTAAGCTTTCCCATATATAGGGTAGGCTAGTCATTTTCATATATAATACCTTAAAGCATTTGAGGGGAGTAGGGACGCAAACATGAATAAGAATTCAATATACAACTGATAATTGAAAAATTGCGCTTTAAATAATTTCAAGTATTCATTTTTTATGTCTGCTCAGATGAGAAAAATATTAATGGGAAACAATTTATAATGCCATGCCAAAACATAAGAGGTGCCAACAAGGGAACAGCAAGAGGCCACAGTGGTCACACAATATACTGTCTGCCCCATTCCAATTCCATTTTCATATAATACCCGACCCCTTGTGCTGGGTAGTCTCAATTTCAATTTTTTTTTTCGTTACATTCTTGTGCTTGATATGAGAAATTTATGAATGTTGATGGAACCATGGATCTTGGGTGCTAGGCTGTCACGAACTGGCAGTAGGTGTTGCTGATGTGCCGCTGAAATGCCGTGCAGATTAATCATAAAGACCACAACAAAGAAATTTTGCATTGCCAATGCATCTATGCATTCAAGCATGGAACAGACCAAGCTCTATCCAGCAGAACTTTACCGAACGAAACTGAGTTCCTGTCATATGTCAGTCAAAACGGTGCAGACACAAAGACCCAAAGCGTCGGACCATAAAATAGTTAAAAATAGGTGTTACCCAGACCCAGCGTGTGCTGCTTGGTGCGTTGTCAGGCTTAATTGTTATTATTGTTCTTGGACTTGGTGTTCGTCAGCAGATCTGTTTCAATGTTGGATGGGCTGGGCTGTTGTATCTGGGACTGTCCACGTGTTGCTTCTTGAAGCTGACAGCAAAATGTTCACAGCATATCAACATTTTTATGGTTTTTTAAAAGCGATTTACACATTTGTTTAAGCTTATAATTTTAATTGAAATATGCTTATTTACAAACAACGCCACTGGACCGTAACTATATAATACAAGATTTTAGATTTTTGGTTTGCTGACGTTTATTTTGTACCTTGTTTAGACGTTGGCCTTATCTACAGCTTTTATCTAGGTATTTAATATGCAAATAAATAATAAGTAATTGCGAAAAACGCTAAACCAGTGTTAAGCAGTGACTACAAAATATAGTATAAACAAAATAACTGCTACTCTTAAAAAATGTTTGTATAAGTTCCAGCTATTTATTGTCTATCAGAAACTGTCATATCGTGCCAAATAAATGTTTAAAAAACCCCGCCCGGCTATCTATGGTCAAGATTTCCCATCTTTATTGATTGTGAATCTGAAAATTCTGAAATATTCTGCAACACCATAGTACGATTCTCGATTTCCTAATAGTACACAGACTACTATGTCGACTTTTAATGCTTGAAAGTTTCATTAATAGGACAAGTTTCGACAGCAGAAAGAACTTTCATAATTTAGGCTTAAAAAAATTAAAAATATTTAATTTTCTGTTCAAGATTGGTATCCCCAAATTAAGGAAAAATATCTATTATATTGTAGTTTAAATGAGTCTGCATATCGGTTTTGTTGGCTGGAGCTTCTTATCAAATGTTTAGTTATCGATAATTCGAGAAGTAATCGGAAACACCATATTTAGTTAATTTTGTTTGAATCTGTTTTACCTCGAATCGGCCTGATGATTATGCTAGTCCCTTTGACCAAAATACACTTTACATAGTACTTAACAAAACTGAATACTTTAAATAATATATTTATTGCATAATAATAATACTCATCAATTGGATTCATAATTAAATCACATCATAAATGGAACCGGACAAACAGAACGTTCGGAAAATTTTCGGAACCTTTTGTTCCTGCTAATAATAGTATTCGCTTTAGGGCACTACTTTTTTCAAATATTTTGAATAACTTTATTTCTAAAGAAATTCTTATTAGGTTTTTATTAAATTTGGGCTTATGCATTTAAATAAAGATTTTCTTCTTCAAAGTAGCGAAATAATAAAAATAATCAGCCATGCTCTGAAAATCGCATCCGAATAAATTTATTCGGATTCGTTGTGAAAACGAAAGTTCAGTGATCCCAATTTCATAAAAACGAAAGAATTAAGACGAATTTCGCGCCAACACAAGAACGAGAATTTGTCGAAAAATGGAGGGAATTGTACAAATTTATCGAAAATAAAAAGGAAAGTTATCGAAAAAAAGATAAATTTTCAGGAGCACGCAAAAACGAGTCTTAATGAATTTGTTCGATTTAGATTTTTGCTCCCTGAGGCCCGGCTGAATGAAAAAAATAAATGAAAAATAATGGTGATCTTAGAGAATTTCGCACTCCAGTAAAATCCACCTGTTAAACCCATTAAAAAACCATTGAGATTTCAAGACCTTAAAATTATGCATTATTATTAAATCTTATCTTGTACAAATGCTAAAGTTATCTTTAATTAAAAGCACAGTTTCCCAACAAAGAAAACTCTTCACTATTTGTAGGTAGCACTGTCTCCGAGTGTAAACAAAGTAATACGCGACGACAGATTACGTTGATAAATCTCATTTAGATAAGTATCTAAATTTAACTAAAGCGTAACAGAAACGTCAGATTTTTAGTTGCTGCAATTGTTTGTTAAAAAAAAATCTAAATTTTTTAGAAGCCGGATTCTTTACTCTAAAAAAGCTAACAAACTATTGGTTTTTAAATAATTTAAAAAATTTTTCTTACAGTTTTATGTTTAAGGTTCCACGGTTATCTTTTGGTCACTTTATGTTTTTTAATTTTATTTTAAACGAATGTTTAACATGTTTTTAGCTTTAACATGCAAATATATAAAAAACTTATAATTTTAAGCTATTTTGGCTAATTTTAAAAATTTAATTTGCAAATATTTCTGCGAGTAATAGATTTATCGCTCTTGCATTTTGAATATCAATTGTATTGATCTGTATTGTTTTTTATGATTATTTAATAGAGTGCTTTATGACGTGTTAAAATAAGCGATTTATCTTTTAATTTCCCAAAGCCTCTATGCCAAGAATTATTCATACAGTGAGGAATGCAGTTTATTTTAAACACTTTTATATATTTCGCAGATACAGCACAACAAATTGTATTGACTGTGAATTCTATAGGCTGTTGCAAAATATTTTCTTCAAAAATACTTATAGCATGTACACATTTCCATACATGTTTAAAAGATATTTTTGTTGCTGGTGGCATACAAAGTTTGTGACAGATGTGTTACTGCAAATGCACGTGCTGAGATACAAATTTATCTAAGCCATTTAGAAAAGCTGCGGAAATAATTGTGATTACTAAAATGAACTTCAAAGTCCATAATCAATTGAAAAACTTCTTGATTATGGCAGCTTTGGTATTTTAAGAATTCATTGAATTGTTTCTTAATATAAAGGGTGCTTTTTTAGAGTTGCAAACAAAGAAATATATTTCTAATACCAATGAAACGGGTTTTATTGGAAAGAAAATTTTATTAATACACTGGAAAAATATCAATGACACATACGTTATTTGTAAAATACATTCAATAGCTGTCAGAATCAGTTAAAATTATTTCGTTTGTTTGTGCATATCAAAACATTTTTAATGATGGAAAATTTTGAAAATAGGCGAAAAAAACAGAATTTGCGGGAAGTTTTGTTGGGACACTTTTTCACAAAGAAATCCGCTCCCGAATGCTCCCGCTCATCGTTTGCTCGTGAATGCCGATGAATCAACTGTTTCAAAACGTTTAAAGGCCTTGGGAATGATACAAAAGTATGGAAATTGGGTTCCATATGAGTTGAAGCCGAGAGACCTTGAGCTTCATTTTTTCTCATATGCTGCTTCAACGACAAAAAAGGAAAAGTTTTTTGCATCGTATCGTTACTGGCGATGAAAAGTGGTTCCATTACGATAATCCTAAGCGCAAAAAGTCATGGGGTAAGCCCGGCGAGCCATCAACATCAACGGCGAAGCCAAACATTGATGGATCTAAGCCCATGCTCTGTATTTGGTGGGACCAACGAATGAATTGTTGAAACCGGATACAACGATCATATGGGGTCCGTTACCAAATCCAATTGATGCGTTTGAGGCATGCACTCAGAGAAAAACGGCCAGAATATGAGCAAAGACATGATAAAGTTATTTTGCAACATGACAATGCTCGACCCATGTCGCGAAAGTCGTGAAAACCTACTTAGAAACGCTAAAGTGGGAGTTGTGAAACTCTAAAAAAAACACGCTGTAAATGTTATATAATCGCATGTATACATTTTCTTTCTCTGTATTAAACAGTTGTGACAGCTGTTGCTAAGATAGATGTCTAAACTTATAACTTTTGAATTTTTTTTTCAAATTTTAAATTTTTGCTTTTAAGTTTGGATTACTGGGGTATAAAAAAAAAAAAAAACACAATTTAATGTCTGTAATGAAGTCAACATTTTTCAAATTTGTTCAATACCGAAGATACTCCACGTTTGCATCCGTGGCTTTAAACTATACACTTTGGGTTGCTGCAGGTGGCATGAACAATTCTCTAGCACCCGTTTTTATGCTCCATGGGCTGATGGGCAACCAGGATAATTTACGTGCAACTGCGCGAAATCTGGCAAATAAAGGATCTCGAAATGTATACACACTGGACATGCGTAATCACGGGGCCAGTCCGCACAGCTCCGAGCACAGTTGTCGTCACGTAGCTGCCGATATTTCATCGCTTATGCAGGCACAGGGTCTGCTACAGATCATTGCTTTAGGACACAGTGGCGGAGGGCGCGGTATGATGACACTTGCACTTACGCAACCTCAGTTGGTAGAGCGACTGATCGTGATGGATGTTTCACCAATAACACTGCCTGATAATGTGATGCATATGCCAGATATTCTTAACTTGATGATACAAAAATCCATACCATCTGATATGTCTTTGGCTGATGGTCGCGAGCTCTTCAAAATTGAGTTGCATCAATTAACTGGAGACGAGCAAACTAATCAATTAATACTAAAAAGTCTTGTAAAGCTGCGAAGCGGTGACTTCCACTGGCTGATCAATGCTAAAGCCATTCTAAACAATTGGCTTGACTTTACGCACTATTATGATACTATCAAGGATTTGACGCCCTATGAAGGGCCAACTTTATTTATAGCTGGAAAACGGTCGACTTTTGTCCAAGCATCAGACGTGGCTGGTATTATGGAACACTTTCCGAACATGCGCTTGGAATGGCTTAATGCAGGACATTTGGTGCATATTGATCAGCCGCAGAAATTTTTGGAGCTGGTCTTCCAATTTTGCAAGTAATCGAACCGCAATTAATAATGGTGGCTAACACAGAGCTGAGCAGCTTGGCTAAAAACGGCAGCATGTTGCCATGAAAAACAAACGGCGAGAACATGATGGCAGTCCAACAGTAACATGGCCTAAACGGGTTGGTTAACATCAATTAAGAAAGTAATCATTGTTAAAATGATCTAAGAAAAAATTGTTGCTTGTAATGCAAAAAAAAAAAAAGAAGTGACTTGCTGCTATTTAATTTTTCGGCTGCATTGTAAGTATTGTTAAGTGTCTATATAAAAAAAGATTCAAGAGAAGAGTGCCAGCTCGCCTGGGTAACCAAATACAAAAGACAATGCTGCGGATACACAATAGCAACAACAACAATAACATAATACCATATTTAATGGCAAAAAGTTGCAAGCCTGTCAGCAGCTACAGCAGCAACAACAAGCATTTGGCGCCTCTTGTTGCAAGTAGTCTCTACTACCATTGTGGCACATGTGGCAAGTTGAACAAGGCCTCTGCTTCATCCTCTCTGTAGACTTACTTTCATGCGCTGATTACGCGAATGCGTAAAAGTAAATGTCTCAACTTGGCTATGCTGCCTGGTCATCGTCCACATCGTTCCATTTCAAGAGCTCAAAAATTTGGTATACGCAGAGTATAAAGTCCAATAGCAAAAGATGGGTTTTAATGTTAATAGATGTTCGAATTTTGTGTCAGCTCATCATCATAACCAATTCTAATTTAAAACATCTCAAAGGTCATTTACTTTCTAATGCCACACTAAATGTATTTTCCGATCGTTGCACTGCAATCAAAAAGAAAAAATAAACAATTCTTTTTGGGGAGTCGAAATTTTCATACCCTTACCAGGGTCGTATTTTTATAGCCCGTACTCTTAAAGTGCTATGTAAGTGACAGGTTACGTGAGTCATGTTAGAACATAAGCCAAAATTTTCAGGACCACCTCGGTCTGTCCATATGAACACCTAGATACCAGAGACCATAAAACCATTTACTGAAAACAGTAAATTTACCTGAAAAATGTGAATTATTTGTATTATTTCTACACCGGTACTACAATATAATACGGACCTGATCAAAATTCGGCAGTCACTAAAAATGTCCGCCGTATGAACGCCTCGATCTCAGAAATGGTAAGAGCTAGAGCAACCAAACTTTCAGATTAGACCCTTATAGGATACTATTTTATTTTATTTGAATGATTTCGGGGTTACATTATGTAGCGTCCATACGCGTGTTTCAGATAATAGTTCCACATACTTATTTATGCATTTTGCGCATCCCTTCGAGAACTTGTGTGGCACCAATCTGCAACGAATATAATATATGTTTTTTAAGTAAATTGCTCATAAAATATTAAGTAATTAATATAATTTTTGAACCGTACTCCCTTAGTAACCCGATGGTCGATGGTTTCATCGCCGCTCGGATTTGCCTATAAGTTAGGGAAATTGTACAGGAACAAGAATGGCAGATCCATAAAAGAACAAAAATCTGTTCAATAAGAACAAATAATAGACATAGGATCCATTTTTTACTCAGCCAGGCGGAAAATGTAGTCTAGTCAGGGAAGTTATTGTAACAAATTTTGAATGAAATTTCGAGGACTCCAGAAATTAAATAAAATGGTATAGAAGAAAATAATAAGTGCCAGCATCAACATTTTTATTGCGAGTTGTTATTAGCCAGGAACTATGTGGCGGAGAAGTTGCCCTTCTAATGCAAAAAAAAAAGATTTAATAAAAGCCAAAGTTTCGGAACTATCAAAAATTTTTAAAAATGCAAACAGCGAGGAATTCAGCTCTAAATTTATAAGACTTTTTTTTTTACTTGACAAAAACCCTACCATAATGGGCTACTAATAAGACAAACATTAAAGGAATATGTTTATTCTTTGGAAATCGAGGAGATTGAAGTATTGCAGTATAAGACAAATTCAAAGTAGAAAGCCTTATGTGGAGAAAGCGCAGCAGTGTTTTCTTGTCACAAAATAAACTTGAAATATGTAATAATATATATAGATATGTCGAAAACAATCCGTTCCTCTTTTTTAAGAAATTTAATTTTTATTTTGGCCTTTGTATCGAAATACTTAATGTGAGATTGAAATTCTGCATTTCAGGATATTCGTTCTTCCCCCCAAATCAAGTGTATATTTTCTAGTTTTTGGTACAAAATACTTTTATTTTTCTCAATATACTTTCTTAGAGTAAGTTTTGTTGTCTGTCGACGCACAACTTAGATTATTCTTAATATAGTACTCTGCGCAAGGGTGTTTAAATCAAAACAGAACAGATCAAAGCCTTTCGAATGTTGCATTCAACGCGTGCCGGGCATGTTGCATGCCTAAGTTCTAAAAATAAAACAGGTTTTGTTTTAAATAATACATATATGGCAAGACAGTACCAGAAGATGCCTTTCGATCATTTGCCGGTTACTTTAACACTGCATTCGTTAATGCAATTAGCATTAAACATTTTAATTTAATTAACTTTTATGCCATATGATCTCTAACATTCCGCACATTTTTAGCTGCAATTGAATACAAAAGTACAACTTTCGACAAGATACTTATAGCAATTGTATGAATTAAGGTGTAAACAAATATTAAATTTGTAAAACATTTTAGTATGGCCGTCCAGGGGGGGCCGTGATTGAAAATGTTTGCTGTCAGCTGTCAGTAGCCTTCAATTTGTTAAACATTTTCGCCAACAATAGATATCTAATTGCCAAAAGAAATTATGAGTGAAAGGCGTTAATAAATTTTGTATTATGTAAAATTGAACTTGAACTTGAGTTTTTCCAAAAGTTGAAATTGTATTTTTGATAGGGCTTTTGGATTGATTGCATGCTAATAAATTTATATTATTAACATTCTTCTACATGATTCTTCAGCAAAATGCCAGAGGCTCACCTCGAATGCCTAAAATATGAAATGGCAACAAAAAATTGCCAAGATGAATCGAAAGTTACGCCGTCAATCTATGCCACAATTGACAACAGAAACGGAAATCAATGGAACAGGTGAAAAAAGTGCACAATATTTAAACATGCATAGGCTAAGTTGGCTTCTAATAGAAATGTTTTGCTCTTTTTTAATTGATGCGTTTGGCGTTTAAAGTGCATATTGAAGGATTTAAATAAAGTTGGAAAAGTGATTTTTAAGCTTTTGCTTGCATGCTTTTGGGCCTTATTTCATATTGTCTTAGTTGCGTGTTGCATACTTTAGGGTGTTGTGTTAAATGCATGCGCATGTGCGTTCATATTAATATACTATTTAAGTCTGTTCTTGTTGACAATCCGTTATAATTGTTTTTTTTAACTTTGTAGAGTCAACGATATTGCCTACAATTACATACCACTAAAGGAATTGCCTGCTCCAGTCGGTAAGCCACCAAAGCGAGCTGCAGGCAAGACGAAACCTAAAAGTCCACAAACTGCAAATAGTCGCGTGTTCTACTGTTGTTGCATGCGAAATTCCAATTCGACAATACAAAACGACCAAGCCAATAACAACAACAATAGCAGCCCTAGATCCAGCCTAAGCGACTGTGCAACAAATCGGAGGCAAATACGTGAAGAAGTTATATGGGCCAGCGCTCATGCAGCTGCAGGTATGTGTACACAGTAGTATTACATATTGTGCAATGGTTTATAAATAAAGCAGGGCAAGACATTAATGGCTTTATTTCATTTCAGCCAAGAATAGCAACAGCGTAAGCAACAGGCACATTGGATGCAGTAACGATAGCAACGCATCTTGCAGCAGACAACGTGCAACATTGTTGCCAACCTTGGTCGGGCGACATGTTGTCGAAAGGAAATTGTCAAGCTCGTTGCCAGCAACACCGCAGCTAAGTCAGCTGCGACGTGGTGCAGAAGGAGGAGGCGTACCTTATAAGAAGCTATCTTGGAACGAAGTGGATCGTTTTGAAAAGCGCGCGGTAAACGCGTGCGAATTTTTGGCACAACCAATGTTTATAAAAAGTAAAAAGACAACTGTGAGCAATAATAAAAACAACAACAATAATAATAACAACAACAATGACGACTACGATCCACTCTCCAAGGGCTGCCGGCGCACGCCAAACTCGCAGCAGGAGCGGCAACAACAGCAGCAACAGCCAAAGCTGCGCGCCACTGCCGCTACAAAAAGCTCACATACGCTCTGCGAACATTGCTGTGGTGAGCAGCACAAGCACAAGGAAAAGCAACAAGTTGGCAGCACCAAGACAAATGGAAATGCGGAGCATTGCGATGCTTTTAATCGTGCACACACGGACTCAGTCTCCGATTTGTCGTCGTATCGTTTTGTCTCCGATGAGGAAGAAACGAATTTTAGCACGCGCGATACTAATGTTGACGGCAATAATCACAATGACAATAATGATGATGATGTTGACGTTGCCCCGCAGCCGGTTATAGAAATAGAACAACAGCAGCCAAAAACATCAGCAACAACTAAGAAAAAAGCCTTCAAAACAAAAACGCTCGGTAAAACGTCACACGCGTCGCTGTCGTCGTCGGCTCCGTCTGTATCTGTATCTGCGGTGCTGTCGCTGTCACCCACAACACGCGACGTGTCGCCAACAATTTGTTGTTATACAATTGACAAATCAACACAGCGGCAACATCAACAACTCAAGCAACAACAGCAGCCAAGGCAAAACTCCTCCCAAAGCACTCAAGGTACAATACCCATTTCGCATTATAAATCTCATGCTACAGTCAGCCATAGACCCTACGCGGATACCTCTGAACTCACCTGCGAAAGTTCCAGTACGGCTCGTAGCAGCTATAGCAGCAACTATCGACGTTACCCACCGCCAGTGCCACCGAAACCGCGCATATGCTTTGAAGTGACTGCCAGCACTGGCAACGACCATGATGCCGAACCGGCATTGAAGACGCGCCGCTTGACCAACAAGCCTATACTATCTCAGTTTCCGTATCCACTGAACTATCCACCAACATCGTTGTTAACTTGCCAAAAAGATGCCCTATCACAGGTGACATTTTTTGAAGCCAACAATAATAACAATGCCAGCGACTATTATAACTGTAAATTAAGCTCGGAATCGAAGGAGTCGTTCCATTCCTTGCCGGCAACGCGTACAACGTTGCGCTACGATCGTCACGGGCGTTTAAAGCGGTACGAAACGGAAATAAGCCGTGCACAGAGTGAGACGCGTTTGCCGCAAGCTGTTGCGTCTGCTATAAAAAGCGAGCCATTGGGGTTCAGTATTGTCAATAGTGCTGCTGTGCCACGCCCAACGCCCACCGTAAGTCGTGATTTGAACACAACGTATCGTGCTAATCGTGAAAATGTGCAATGTGTTTATAAATGTTTCGATGAGCAATTGGCTGAGCTCAGCAAGCTGTACGGACAAGATTCGATACAAAACAGTAAAAAAAATAAGTGTAATTTCGGAAATAATTTACTTTGTGACTGTAACGACACGAAGCCACAACAGCCGGAAGTAAACACACAAACAAAAGAACCACCATCACCACCACCAACAACAACAACAACAACAACAACAATAATAAACAAACCTACAAGACCGCCCACAACACCTTTAACACCCACCGCAAATCCGTCACAGCAAACGACGCCCACGACCCCCAAGACTTTCGAATTCGACGTGTTTGCCGCCACTACGACGCATTCGATTATAAATAGCTTCGACAGGGAGCACTACAACAACAACAACGACAACAACAACCACTGCGATAACACCAATAGTAATAATAATCATAATAAGAACGACGGCGAACACCTTGAACACCATCCCAAATTGTCGGAGGATTTACTTTCGAATTGCAGCGATCAAACAGTTATCATACACAATTTGGATAACGATTGTTCACAATCCGTCTGCTCATCAACACAGTCATTGCATTCGCCACTGGCCAGCTCATCACAATACAATCTAAGCTGTAGCACACGTGGCAACCAAACATCAAACTCACCATCAGTAGGAGCAGCTGGAGTACCATCAGTGACTGGTTCATTACTAGTTAAACGTATCCCGGCCGTACAAACATTCGGTTGCATTCCTCATGTGCGTGCTGGTGAATGGGAACGGGACAAAGAGGTGGGTTCGTATAATTATTTAAAATAAATTAAAATTAAAATTTTCCATTAAATTCTATTCAGCTAATTCCTGCACAGAATTTACCAAACATATGCTACTTTAAACTTTGCAAATGTTCTGTTAATTGGCCGTGCTCCGGAAAACCAATGTTTGGTGCTCCTTATGTCACAAAAAATAATTTTTAATTGCTTTGAAATCGAATGTTTTATTGCAAGAGGAATTAAAACGAATCAGCACAATGGGCTTACTAATTGGTGCAAAAGGGCTCCCGCGTTACACAAATAAATTTTTTTGTAACAAAAATACCTAAGTCGTGCTTATTTTGAATAAAAATTTTTGCTTAAGTGATATTTTTGCATAGTTACCTTTAAAATACAGAATAAAAATCGTTAAAATAAGTGAAATATACGAATTTATCGAAATTAGCACGAAAAAACTAATCCGAATAAAAAGGTTTGATTTATTTTGTCGTATTCCCAAGCACGTCTGATTGTCTCAATTATTTTAAAACACTTGGCGCGTTTTATTTTATTTTAGTTAACTTCAGGTCAAACAAATTTTCATAAGAAGTCAAAATTAGGAACTTTCTTAAGATATTTTTAAATCTAAATAAATAATAGCCCTTTTATTGAGATAGAGCCTTTGTTTTCTGGCATTATTTTTAAAATTTTTTTTCCAAAAATAAAAAGAAAAGTGAATTAGTCGATGTGGTGGTAAAATACTCTGACTTTACTTATCTCAAAATAAATTATTATTATTTGTGGAACGTTTTAAAAAGGTCAAAATTTCGTTGTTTATTTGGCACGCCTTATTTTGAATTCTAAAAAATAAAATATTTCACCTTTTGCGATACTTTTTGATAACAAAAATATACCATCAAACATTAATCAAATCAGCATATAACTACTACTGTCATCGTTCTCTCCTAGAGGAGCATAGGGCTTCTATAATCCTATAAAATCTGACTGTGTTTGACTCTTCGCTATTAGTTTCACTCCAGGAGTATCCGGCATATTGAAATTCATTACCGATGATTCGGTGCCAAGTACGTGCTGGACGACAGCCCGTGAGCAATCCATTTGAACTTTCTTCGTTTAATTTCTACCACTGCTTATGTGTGTTGAGTATGCTTCCAGAGGACTTTGTTCGAGATACGCTCTGGCCACCAATCTTTAATCGTAGATATTTGTTGATAAATACTTGGGTGTGTGATTGAATGCTTGCAGTGAGTTTCCTCGTTTCGCATCCGTAGAATGTGTTAGGTGTTAGCACTTATTTGACTAGATTTCCACACTTCTCTCAATTGGCCGAAAGTTGACTTGGCCGTAATTAGCTGCACTTGGACATCTTCTTTTGCACCGCTTTTCTCAGTAATATTTCTTCCAAGGTATGAGAAAACATATTGCTTATGAACTCCCAGAAATTATTGATCGCACAGTTTGATTTCGGCTTCTATGCGTTTTTTTATTTTATTGTTCTAGCCTAGAAGTTCTCCTTTCGAGAAATTGAATACGACATATCAACATAAATGAAAACCTTCATTAATTATGACTATTATGCGCATCTTTTTCAGAGAGACATTGCTAAATCGACTTGGCTGATCAAAAAAATATATACTTTTTGGGGCCTGCCAACCCTTACTTTTTTACTTGAGCTTTAGGCTTATATTTTGCCATTACTGGCTAAAACTAAATGAAACTTAATGGAAAAAGAAAATTATTGTTTTCAATCAAATGTTTTGGTAGGGTATAGAGCATACTGTAGTCTAGTCTACTACATCATTCGCAGCCATAGTTTTCTTCAAAATCAACTTTGTTTCCCTAGCTTGAACAACCTTTTGAGCATAAGAGAATCTGTGAAAATGCGACTGGAAATCGAATTGCACGGATTTTACGTATCTTTATTGCGATTTTCGTTTTGTTTTTCCTTTAAGTATTTTCATAATCTATAAACAACCATGCAAATAAATTGAAACAATGGAAATGTAAACATTGAGGCAATAAAAACCATTGACGAGCTTTTCTTCTACCCATTATTTCGATTTTCCGGTGAAAGAGTTTGGCAATATGCTGAACTTGTTTTTGTTTTGAAATTTACAAAGCGAAAAACAAATGCAGCTAACCCAAATTGAGTTTTCATGCCTTACTTGAGCCGACATGGCGTATGCACAATGCTAGTGTTTTCGTTGAACGGATGACTGTCTACTCAAAATAAAAGATTTTTTAGTTGTTTTTCTGTCGTTTTGTTTTCTTGGTGGAATGCGTTATTCACTTCCACATATCCACACTTCTTTTAATTTAGTTTTGAACAATTTTGTGAAAAATCCTCTTCTCACAGTTATACAGTGTCTACTATAATAATTCTATAAGTACTATTTAAATATTGTTAATTATTATATTTTTTTCTTTATAATTATGTATTCTGACAATCAGTCTGATGTTTTCTTTCTGCTTTGTTACTGCGCATACTTTACCTCATGTTTGTTGGTTTTGTTGTTGTTGTTGTACTTGGGTTGCTTGAATCGCTTACGCAAAACGCCACAAGGCGAATTGAAAATCAACAAATGATGGCGCATGGTTTATGTGCAAAAATTGCCGGCGTATTTCACTTGGGTATCAATGAATCAAGCAGTAAATACGTATAGATAGATACGCATATATATATATATGTATATATACTTGTATCTGGTGGATACGTATGCGAATATATAAAACAAAGTCCTGTTGTATAGTATGTTTGTAATCCACTAACTCAAGAAGCGCTAACACAATTTTTGCTTTATCGGTGATTTATGTATATATTCGGTAATTTATAAAAATGTGAATACTTTTTGGAAATGTAAATCAATTCAATTTGTCATAATTTCAGCCGCATCCACAAGTTTGTGATATTAATGTTCCCTTTCCTTTGTAATTTGAAAATGTTTTTAGAGTAATTTTTGCGATTATCGAAAATTGAGCGCACGCACACACATAACCCCATAGTTTCTACTGTCTGTTTTTGTTAACAGCTTTTCTTGTTGTTGTACGGTTTGGTGCTCTATTTTTTGCTATTTGTAATTTCTATTTGTCCATTACCTCACTTGAGATCTCGATCTCGATGTTGCTCATAATCTCACGGTCTCTCAGAATCTCTTCTCTTCATCTCTGTTTTTGTGAATTGCCTTTACGTATTTTTGTTTATACTAAAAATATCACTGTATTCGTATGCATACATATATACGGCATAAGAATATGAACACGTAATATACACAGATACACAGAGTATGTATGTAATGCAAATACATATTGAGCTTTATATAGCAGCTTTGCTTTAGCTAATATTGTGGTATGTGTGTCATTGTGCAGTGAAAATTATAATGACTCTGAAGATGATGAGGCGCCTAAGTAGCAGCCGCTGCACAGTAGTCTAAGAATTTTTAAAAAATATTCTTTTTGAAATACAAAAAAATGTAACGAACTCAGCTCATAGCTTTTTGTAAATAGCCCTTACTTGCGTCTATAAATTTGATTTAATTTAGCTTACATTTTATTTATTATATAAACTGGGTAGAAGAAATAATTTGTTAAAAAAGAAATTAAATATCGAAAATAGCTATAAGCTAATCATAGGCTTTAACCCGTTGGGTGTACTTTTTTACCATGCATACCATCTTACATGTTGAAGTGGCCAAAGATTAGACTGGATATACAATTAAAGAAAAGGTTCAATACATTCAGTCCGAAAGTTTAAAAAAGGGGTTTTTCAAGGGTTATCGCCTTTTACGCGTTTTTTGTGAACTCATTCAATTCCAATCTCTTACCGCCTAGGGTTACCAGAGGCAATATCTGGAGATAATGATAGATTTTCATGAATTGTTTCTCATTATCTACCACCGCGAAATTCGTATCGTTCCATGGCGAGACGACCAATCTACCACATTTAAACCTTTGAAATTGATGATGAGGTGTTTCAATATTTTATTAGGATCCTTTTTAAAACCGAATGCTGCGTGTTCCCAATTTCACCAAAACATATTTTTTATTTGGTTCGCAACGTATTGGCAAAATGGATTAAAAGTGTTCTCATTTAAAACTAAAATAATTTTAAATATTCTTAGATTCTATTTCTGCCAATTTCAAAGTAAATAGTGATTGATAAATATTATATATTAATTTTTTCTGAATCAACCAAAAATAGCATGCAAACCAAATTTTTATATGGTCCATGCTTTGCATAAAAAAATGTTTATGTCTTGCATTAAACAATGTCCCTTGTAATAGGAATTTCCCTCGAAAGGTGCTAGCTATGAGTAAGGAAAATTAGGCAGATAATTTGGTTTTGGGAGGCACGCAAAAACGAACCCGAATAAAATTATTTTGCAATTATGACGAGCTGTTTCGCATTCAAAGGAAAAGTCACTGATTTATTTAACTAACTACACTGTATAACAGTGATTAAGCACTTTTCAAGTGACCTAGTGTACGTTGTAGGTCTTGACGAGTACATCACGATAGTGTGTTTCAAAATCGTGTAACACCCCGAAATTCTCAAGTTATTGCTTAAAAACCGTTTTTCGGGTACTGCGATCACTCCAACAATCACAACATCATAATTTTTCAACCGATTTTCGATTGCTTTACGGTTTTGGAAAGAAGATATGCTATGTTTATTATATCTTCATAAACAAACGAATTATCCATCTAAAACTTTTTTTTTGTCGATGGAAGTTTAATTTTCTTGTTTACAATAAGCGTCGTAACTTACAAATTTATCGACCGATTTTTATAAGCCATGACTTTTCTTACTCGGCATTGATATTTCTTTAAGATCAAATGTAAAAAAGTAAAGGTTTTTTAAAAAAATGTTAAATAAAAAAGACGTCAAAGTGTGAAAAACGGGGAAAAAAAGTGTAAATCTTAGATAAAAAAAATTTAAAAAATCTCGTAGTTGTTTTATTTGAAGTATGGACAAATGTATATCATCTTTAAGCTTGAATCTTCTTCTTTCGAAAACCGTAAAGCAATCGGAAATCGGTTGAAATATGATGACGTTGTGATTGTTGGAGTGATCGCAGTACCCGAAAAACGGGTTTTGAGCAATAACTTGAGAATTTCGGGGTGTTACACGATCTTGAAACACACTATCGTGAAGTACTCGTCAAGACCTAAAACGTACACTAGGTAGGTCACTTGAAAAGTGTTTTGATTTTTTTTTATTTTGTAGTACTGTGTTATGAAGTCTTTCTTAATTGTTTATAATCTTAAACTACCAAATTCTTCTACATATGTTAAGCTCGAATCATTGGATAAAAAAAACAAAAAAATTATTCTTTAAAAATATTGTACCACTGTGCATTCAGTGTCTGTAAATAAATTAATTCTCTTGGTTTCAGCAAGGCACCCATAATGCATTCTTTGATACTACTTTTATTATGTTATCCTTAATAAAATATGTAATAAAACATAAAGTTTGAGCCATTAGCACTTTTTTTCATAAATTTTAGTTAATTTATTAACTTGATTTCATTATCTTTAGTTTTTAATTTTTAGCATTCATTTGGTTTATTTTTTTTACATTTTCAATTGCCAAAATGTACATTACGCATACGCCGTGTGTGGTGTATATTGAGCAAAATTTGTTTATTTCGAATGAACAGAGAAAAGGGAAATAAAAAGAATATATGAGATCGCGTAAGCGACTAGTTCACTGCTATAGTGAAATTCGGCAAAAGGGCTATTGAATAATTCATAGAAATTCTATAGAATCTTTTAATTTGTCTCCTTCCTACACTCAACTATTCTTTTGCATATTTGTAGCAGACAATGGACAAACGACGTAATACCTTGGATCGATTTCAACGCCTCGGTTTTGGTCGCAAATCATCACCAGCTACCTCCACTTCCAGCAGTTCGAATCCGAATTCTACAGCATCCGGTACAGAGAAACAACTGAAAACTTCCGAAAGATCTGAACGACTCAAAGAACTAACTGAAATGTTGCGTGGCAGTGGCAGCAGCGGTGGTTGCAACAGCAACCGTGCCTCTCCGACTCCACCTCCTGTACCACCACCTAGAAAGCCACGCGGTCCGTATGCTTCCAGCGGCTCGGCTACAAATAGTGTAGAGCGCCAGGATACGAACACAAGTCAAACGTCAATGAGTGCCGACATGGGGCCATCAATAGCTGCCGATGATCAATTGCTGCCGCCATTGGAGGCCAACAGCAGCAGCAGCAGTCACAGCGCCAGTCAATTACAAAAGCAGAGTAGCACAAATAGCAACAACAGCAGCAGCAGCAACAACAACAACAACAACAACAACAACAACAATGGTGGCCATGGCATACGCAGTGGCAGCATTAGCGCTTCCTCAACAGCCGCACGCCTCTTTGCGTCGCTAAAACCAAACACAAGTCTCTCAAACCTGGAAGCTTTTATGTTGGGCAATCGCGAGAAGTCCAAATCACCGCCGCTGGCAACTTGCAACGAGGCTGGCAGCAGCAGTAGTAGCGATTGGGCACCGCAACTGGCAAGACCGGAGGCGCGCACCGTAATCGGCTCTTACGCACAAAAGGGCATACCCTTTCGTTCTGTTTCATTCTCCCAAATCGATTGCAAGTCTACTCTCAGTGCGCTGCGAGATCGACTACGCCGCGACAAGTCCGTTGATACACCGAGTCCATCGGCGAAAAACGCAGAGGAACTAAAAACAAGTGAGCCGGATCCCGGTTGGATACATATACCACTGAAGAAAACGGAGGTGAACATCAATCTGAACTACGGTCAGGAGAAATCACTCGACCACGTGCTTGAAGACGTGCCGGACGCTATACCAGAGGAGGATATATTCAATACGGATTCCAGCAGCACCACAGGTGCGCTGTCTGCCACAGCCAGCAGCGTTATAGCGGCTCACGCAAAAATGGAGTCTCTTACAGATACGATCCAATCGGAGAGCGAGTACGCTGTGGACGAGGAGCAACTGCCGGTAATGGTAAAGGCCACTGAACCGGCTATTATTGTAGAGCCAGCATCAGCAGCTACAACTCCAGGTTCAGTCGGCCCGAATTTGGCAACGCTGATGGAGGAGCAGCTACCATTTGAATCCCCGCCTGATAATTTTTTGCAAACAGCCACTACCTGCCTTATACCTGTGCCAGTTTATGAATGCGCAGCACAAGAGTGGCTGGAAACGCCAGCCCAAGAGTGGGTCGAAATTGCACCTGAGGAATTTGGAATTGTTCCAGAGACAATACAGCCGCTTGTCTCACATGCGGCTTGCAAGATATCCCAAACGGATGCATTAACTACAGCGCTTCGCAGTGATATTGTGCCGACAATTTCGGTTAGCCACTCTTCAGAGGAAGGCGACGACCATGCGCAGGATCAGTTTGTCGAACAAGCAAAGCCTACAGTTCAAGTAGCTACAGCAGTAACTGCCAGTGGTAAGCTGACTGCTGAACGTCGTCAAATATCGGCACCGGTAGAGCAACGCAAGCGCTATAGCCATGACGATTTAGATCTGACGCAGCTGGAACTGCGGAACTCTCTGGAAGTTATAGCCACACCACGACACAGCACAGATGAACGCCACAAGCGCCACTTAGATAAGTCCACTAAGCGAAAGGGAATGTACATAGATAATGCCGACTGGCATGCACCAGTGGCGCCGCATCGTGGACTTGCTTTAGACATTTCCATTGCCAACTTCAACGCCATTAAGCCGGACTCGCCTAACGATTCGCAGATGTACATAAGCAGCCCGGCCGCGGAAGAACTACGCACGCCCAGCACCCAATCCTTCGAACTTAACACTCCTGAGCTAGAGAGGGCAGCGCCCGCTTGGAGCAGCAGCCGTGACAAATCCCAGCTGCTAAGCAGCTTTAGTTGCCAAAGCAGCGAGGACAAGGACGATGCCTCTAGCAGTGGTGGTAACAAGAGTTACAGCTATCTACGTACCGATTCCACGTCGGACACTGAATGCGAACGTAATACGCATTCCGGATCGCGAGAACGCGTCAGTCCCAGCCCAACGCCCAGTGGCGACTATGACTACAAACGCTATTCAAAGCGACCGCTACGTGGGCCCTATGGCCAAATGCTGGAGGCCGAAATGAAGAAACCAAACCGTATGCACTTCGAAGAAATTCTCGAGGAGTTGCGCGAAACGGACAGGTGAGTAGGTGAATCTAGTTTAAACCATTGAAATTAATATATTCAAGTTGCGCATTGCCTTTCCTACGTGTGTCTTATCACAGCTTACACCCGCGACGCCAGCGTGTCGATGACGCAACGCTTACGGAAGCCAGCAGTGGACTTGCGGCGGGTGGCGCACGCAGTAATTTGCCACAATATTCAAATTCGATGCGTGTGCGTAAGTCCAGCACCCATTTGCCAGTGCCATCGCATGCACGCGCCGCGTCGACACCCTCGCAACTGGAGCATGTAAGCAAGGTGCTGGCATCGGTGGCGCCAACCTCAGTGTCGGCAAAAGACCTTCATGAGGCATCGCAACAGCACCAAATGAAACGAGCTGCATCCGAGGTACCTGCCTCCAAAATGCATCACAACAAGCGCAGCCAATCGATTAGCAATGAAAAGTCAAGCGGCCATCACCTTGGTAATCATCAGTATCATCACGGCCATCATCATGCGGCTAAGCGCAGCCTTGATGCCAATGCCAGCAGCAACAACAAGTCGAAGGCTAACAGTGCATCCGGATCCGTCGCAGTTGGTGCAACAACGCCGAATTTAAAGCCCACCCCAGCCCTTCTAGCCGAGCTGCTTAAGGGCTCCAGTGAGAACATGCTCTCTGAGCAGCGACAAAAAATGTGTGCTGTAAGTAGAAACATTACAACAATAACAATAACTAGTTTTATGTATGTATGGGTAGATACATAGATATATAGTATTTTAATACTGGGCTTTTGTTTATTAGCCGCGCTGTAAAGTATGCACCAGTAATTCGTGCAACTTTTGTAGTGTTGACTGTGCAACAGGTTTACAGAGTCTCGCCACAAGCTGCGCTCTCTCTCTTTTTAGAATCTGCAATATATCTCGCGCAGCTCTATTTATTTAATTAACAGAACACTTGGCAATGTTCAAATATTTCCATTTATTATTGCTGCTAACACATTTTACATTCCGTCAGAAGATCTGTCTACTCTACACAGTTCCTTAGTAAAGGCCACGTTGTTAGTTTCTCTCCCGCCGCGCATTGCAAATAAACAAGCCCAATATATTTACCCTATCAAAATGTTTGTTTTTGCTCTTATTAAACCCAACAAAAATAGTGTTGGGCATTTCTTTTCAATCCCATTTGCTCCGTGCACTCTATTGTTCTTTGTTGTTACGGCTGTTCCGACCACTTGGTCAAAATTTATTATGTGCGCCTGTTTTTGTTTTGTTTGTTAATCAAACGCTTGGAAAAGAGAGCGTATGTGTAAGGTGTGAGTGAGAGTATTTGGTAATGAGTCGGTGTGGAATCATATTTTGTGCGCATGCCTTTAAGCGCCAACCACCGTTTCCATGGAAATGTGTGTTAGTAGTATTTTAAATGTTTCATTCCATTGTTTCACAAAGTACAGTGGTTTAAGGTTTATTGAACGAAAACAAATTTCAGTCGATTGCTTTCGATCTCTTTAATAGAAATAGATGGGCATTAAATGTGTCCGCTTTTAAATAACCACGTTCGCTTTTTCTGCCTGCAGTTCGAAATGTTCGCTTTTTTCGGTCGATTAGACCGTTCCTCTTTTGTCATACAAATTTCCATATCTTTTACCAAATATTTAAGTTATATTTTCAACGTTTATAATCAAGCACTCACACACTTGGAGAAATGGACCCAGTTTGGCGTTTTATTGGTCCAAACTTTGCAGCATATTTTTTATAGTATTTTCAACGAAACCGTCACACGGTTGTCAATTTTTGCTTTGGCCACTTGTCGCATGCACTTAAAAGCATTTGTTTAAACTTTCACACGAATACATCGTGTTATATTATATCGTGTTATTATTGAGAGTGTTCGGACACCATTCCAGCTGAGACAGAATAAAATAAATATATAAAATAAAAAACAATAAATAAACTTATGAGCGTTTGTTTATGAGGAATCTGACGGTTTGACAGCGCATTTTTCAATAATGTTTGCTGAAACGCACAAATTTTGTAACGAAAAATATTGCCAGATACACCATTATTATGGGAATAGGAATTATATCAGTGGGTCTCAGTGTGTGGTTCTGAGTGGTTGAATGGCAAGTGTCCATGGCGGGAATGATGGTATTCAGTTGATTGGAATATGAAAAATGGAAATTAAGTGTGTATATGGCACAATGGAATGTTTTCAACGTGTTGAGTGGAGCACTCTTCTGCAGCTGGTTATAAGCACATGCAATCACATACATATGTATATATCTGCATACATACACATCTGTACACTCGTTGCGGACTTGCTGCTCTCCCGCGCAGCAGCAGCAGAAGCAGAGCCAAAAGTATCTAGCACCGTAAAAGCCAACGC
The DNA here is from genome assembly GCA_037043745.1 of Chymomyza amoena. NCBI lineage: Eukaryota > Metazoa > Arthropoda > Insecta > Diptera > Drosophilidae > Chymomyza > Chymomyza amoena. The sequence goes on along the minus strand of JBAMAX010003569.1, from coordinate 491,442 downwards.
TACGTTTTGTGGCCAACAACGAACCAGTCCGGGTCCGGGTTGCCTTCCACTGCGCGCGATTTTAATTCTTATTTGCCTTTTGTACGTGGATTGTGTGGCCAAATTGTTTCGTGTTTCGTTTTTGTTTTATTTTGTCGTGTTATGTGCACAAAAAAGAGATAAAATAAATTAAGCGAGAGAGGCAGAGAGCGAGAAATAACAAAATTAACAATTATTTCAATAAAAAAAATAACATATTAATGTTTAGCTCAAATTGTTTGTGCCATACAATTAACGTATACATATGAAAGGAGTACGCATGTACATACATACAAGTATATAACATACATGATTGTATTTAAGTCTGTACGCATTGCTGCAGAGCATATATGTGAAGAATCTACAATAATTTCTTGTGCTTTAAGTTAATAAAGTTTAATAATATTTCAATAGTGCAAATAAATGAGTAAAAACTTGTTTAGCAAAGCGAAAAATGTATTTGCATGAGTGTGTGTGAGAGTGCGCGCCTACGTAGCGCTGTGAGTGTGTGTGCGTTCGTATCTGTGTCTGTGCCTGTGCCCGCAAAATGCCAACCTCTTGTTGCGCTGCGCAGCGTTTGAAATATTTCGAAATATTAAAATCAAAGCAAAATAAATTTTAAAATTAAACCAAATATGCATGCTTAAAACAAATAACAAAAAAAAAACACACACACACGCAGCTCGCCAGAAGAATTCAAATACATTAAGAGCTATAACGATAATGGCAGCAAACATGTCTAGAAATTGGATGGAAAAAATATTTTGAAAAATATATACATACTACATACATACGTAGACAATTTGCGTTTAAATCGAATTCAAATTTAAAATCACTAATGATAAAAACCAAAACTTTTTGGCCATAAAATGTTATATGTACAAAGAACGCGTATGTAGAACTTAATGCAACTGCGTGTATATAACGCGCAAAAGTATGCTGCGTTAAGAAGGCTAAAAAAGTTACTACTAGCATTGTGAGCGCGGCCTATACGTGTGTCTATGTGTGACGAGTATGTATATTTTGTACATAAGTGGGAAAAAAAAGTATCTACAATATTGAGTATGCCTTAATTGAATAAAAATGTTAAAAGCAAAAAAATTAAAACAACAAAAATAAACTTTTCTTGTGTGAGTGTGTGCGCGTGTGTGTGTTTTAGAGTACATAGTAAACTTGTATGTATTTGCTGTTAGCTACTACACTCATGCCTACGTATCTGAATCGCAAGGATTAATCATACAATTAAAAGGCAATTTAACTAAGCGGTTTATGACAAAAACAACAACGGACTATATACTATGTACATATGTGCTCCTGCATTTATGTGACGTCGATTAAATAGTGAAATATTTGTCATTACTCAGTTGCAACGTTCCATAGAGCAACTTTAAAGCAGCTGTGTGGCAGTCGATATTTGTTTTTTACCTGGCCAATGTGTAGGTCTGTTTTTTTTTCATTTTTGCAAAGAACTATTCCACGCATTTTCATGGCCGTTGCCACTGCCTTCAGCAAGCAACTTCAATAACAAGAACATCATTGTCAGTGTCATTATCAAACAACATAGATACAAACAGACACACACACACACATACACACACCCTCAGAGCCGTCTAGAGAGAAGACTTGCTGCCTACACAGACTCATACATCCTCAATCCAGTGCCAGAAAGCTGCTGTCATCAGTTGGCCATGTTGTTGTTGTTGTTTTTTGTTGTTGTGGCAACCAAGAGGCACTTAAGTACAAGTGGGTTGTAGCGGTTCTCCCACTCGACGTCTACCCAGGTTGCCTACTACCTGCTGCCTGCTGCTGCCACATATGCATGTGAGACAACTTTTCTGTCTCACTATAGCCGTGACTGAGGGCTGAGGACTGCAACTGTTTAGTTATTGGCTGCAACGCATTTAAGCCGGACGTGCTTTCCTCTGCGCCGTCACTTTTACTAATTGGCCTTAATGCCTTGGGATCTAATGCGAAATGAAATGCATTTGTGTGCGGCTAGGTTGTTTATGTAATGATTTGTGAATGATTGCAAAATGGTGCTCCCGACATTTCCCAGGACTATTAAAAAATATATTATATTTTAAAAGATTATATTTCAAAGCAATCAATAGTTAGATAGCAGTTGAAAACTTTTTTTTTAATGTGTAGTGGTGCTCTGGCCACTAAAATGGACTTCATGAATCTTTCGGATTGTGTACATATATAAGTTTAAAGTGAAGTTAGATGTAAAATATACATTTTTTACATGGCTACTTCTTATTCGTGTAGAGCTCATCAAGCACAATGCTGTTAAAAATTCCGATACAGGAATAAAAAATCAAAAGAAAATATTGTACAAAAAACTATTGCGATAGCTAATTTGTAGTGCTTACATCAATCTATCAATCAAATAACATAAATAAGAAACGCTTCAATCGATCCAACGCTTCAATTCGACGCAAAATGTCGCACAATCGCGAAAATCTACGGCTTAGTTTGCTCGATTTGCAAGCGACATTAACCGCACCCTCGAACAGCGTCACCGCCGTGCTGCTGACCCAAGCCCAAGCCCAAGCCAAGCTCAAACACAAATACAGCCAACTCAGTGCCAAAGTCAGACCCAGACACTGGCGCAGACGCAGGTAGCGCCTACGCTTCCATCAAGCAGCAGCAGTAATAGTAGCAGCGTCTCCCAAGCGGTTTCATTGGCCACCACAACGGTGGCACGCTTAGGCAAGGCGAGCTTTGGTGCAGGCGGTTATCAAAATGATAAGTGCGATAGGTTGCGAAAAATGACCTCGATTACATGCTCCGACTCAGAGGATGATTCCGAGCGGCGTGCTCAGTATGACATGAACAGTAAATGGAATCTGGGCGGCTATGAAGGCGTAAGTTTATGTCGGGTAGTCTCTAAGCCTTTTTAATGTAACCCATCATCATTTGAATGCTTGCTTAAGAACCTAACCTATCGATTTACTTTCAGGACACACGCTCCTATGTGGTACAAGAGATCTATCGCAACGAGCAATCCTACGTGGATTCATTGCAAACTGTTGTGCTTAAGTATTTCAAGGTTTTAAAGGCACCCGAACACGCAGGCATGATAGACACACGCACCGTAGATGAGATATTCTTTATGGTGCCCGATATACTTGAAATACACGAGAAATTTTTGGCTGAACTTAAGCATCGCTTGGATGATTGGGACTCACAACAAAAGGTTGGCGATGCATTCTTGGAAACGGTAAGCTTATAAATGTTATTTCTTTTTGGAGCATATGTTATCACTTATAAATATGTTTACTCGACAGTTTTCCAAGCTAGAAGTACTAGAGGTCTACACATCCTTTGTGAATAATTGCAATCGTGCCAAAAATGCCATACGGTCAATGAAACATCAGAGGCCATCATTTTCAAAATTTCTAGAGTCGACGGCTCGCGAGCATAAGGGCAAGCTGACGTTGGATAATTTACTCATTAAACCTGTGCAAAAGTTTCCCAAGTATGTTAAAGCTTTTGATATTCTGGCAGATTTACGATTGGAGCTATTTTCAGTTACGAGTTGCTCTTTCAACGACTCATCAAGCACACCGATCATGATCATCCCGATCAAAAGCATTTGCAAGATGTACTCAAGCTGGTGCATGACATTCTTATGCACATTAATGGTAAGGAGCGCGAAATCATGGAGAATGGACAGCGTGAGGCGACTTTGCGTGAACTGGAAAACATTATTGAGGGCATAACCGATTTGATGGCTCCAGAGCGACAGTTTTTGCTGTTTGATTTGGTGTCTATGCCATCGGGTCAAGGTGCGCGTAAGGAGCGTGGTTTCTTTTTATTCAATGACCTTTTGGTCTTGACCAGCATTAAGAAACGTAGTGGTACCATAAGAAAGCCAAATACTTCCATTTGTCCTGGCCCGGTGGCGAGCACTTTGGATACCAACAAGTATAAATTTCTTACAAAGATTTCACTTGATTGTCTCGAAATTGTTAAGTGTAAGTAAATGTCGTAGTAAAGTATAACCAAGTTTTCCTATTTATTAATCTACTATTTATTTGATTTTGCAGCGAAAGATGAAAACATTAAACGCATTGTTAGCGAAATAGAAAACTTGGCTGAGGATTGCAATAAACTGCAGCAAATCACCGATATTACAGTATCCTTAAGGTATCCGCATCAGTATCTAGAAGACGTCATACGTGAGCTGCATCGCGATGTGCAGCGACAGCTTGCGGATCGCCAAAGCAACGATACCCAGCTGAATATGCTGGAGCTAACAGTTAGTTCACCGTAAGCTGGAACATTGCATGTATTTGAATATTTACAAAACTTTTTCTCTTCTTGGGCCTCTTTAGCAATGGCAGTCAAAAGTTAACCGTAGTCTTCAGCAAAACCGAAAAACGCACCCAGTGGGAGGAGGCCTTTAATGAAGCAAAGCAGAAATTGGGTAAATGCACGCGTCAAAGCCTTAGTCATAATTACTTGCTAACCAGCTTATTTATTCTAGCTGCTACAATGGAGCGCCATCCTATTCCTGAGTTTCTTACCTCTATACCCATACGAAAGACACGCGCTGGACTACAGTTCACCTGCGCAGCGGCCACATTGAGCGAAAAGCGCGACGTGTGGGTTTGCAACAGTGATGGCTATGTGGGCCAAGTCTGCATTATGTCACTGCACCCGGAGCCAAATGTGACAAGCTGCAATGGCGTATGCAATGCGCGAATCTTGTGCGTGGCATCGGTACCTGCCTATAGTCCCAGTGCTGGTAGCAGTGCCAGCGTTGCTAGAGCGCAATCTACATTGTTGACCGAAAAAGATAAACAGCTGGCACAGCAGGCAGTTTTACGCACCAGCAGCACTCCGCAGCATAGCTATACACAGCAATTGCGGGATTATCGTAAAAGCATCTCCCCCAGTTACCAGCCAGTATCATCAACGTCTTTAACGGCCACACCGGAGAAGAAAAGAACACCGACAGCTAATGCTGGAAACGGCAGCGGCACAGGCATCAGTACGAGTGCGGGTAACAGCAGTGATACTCAATTAGACTTAAATTTGAGCTCCAGCGATGATGAGACGGATGCAGCCGCTGCCGCAGCTGCTGCAGCCGCTGGTACAAGTGGAAGCAGTGCTGGTAGCACTGGTAGTGCGCTGTTGGAACGAGTACCTAGTCCTGCACCTTCAGTACTTGGAATATTATCGTCATCATCGGCATTGACAGCGGCAACAGGAATCTTGCATGCTCATCAAGTATGTATAACTAAGTTAGTGCTTTCATGAACAATTCTGAGATTGACATTTTTGCATTTCAAGGACTCAAATCCTGAGGAAGGCGAATGCAATCAATCAACCATGTGGATTGGTACAGAAGATGGGTGTATTCATGTTTATAACAGCACCGACAACATTCGCATTAAAAAGAATCGAATTAAGATTGAACACCATTCGGCAGTCTATTCCATTTTGTAAGTGTGAAACTTTTAACTTGTTTGGTATTCAACAATCTCAAGTGTAAAAATGTTTTAGATACCTGGACAATCGTGTTTTTGTATCCTTAGCAAACGGTGATATATGTGTTTATTTACGTGATGGTGGTAAGTTTTGCAAGCGCCAAAATATTATACATTTTAAAAAAATTTCTTATTCTTCATTAGCCACTTCCTGGAATACATGTTCATCCCATTGTCTATCAATCGGCACGGTCACAAGTCCTGTGACAAAACTGCTTAATGTGGACGGTCGACTATGGTGTTCCATACAGGGCATTATCAAAGTGCTGGACATTGAAACACTTTCGGTTTGTGACAAGAAAATGTAATATATAGTACGAGCAAAAATTTATAAGTATCTTCTATGTTTTAGGTAATCAACCAATTACAAATCTCATCGGATTCAAAGCCAATTACAAATATGACTGTATCCAGTAATTTTGTTTGGATATCCATACAAAATTCAGCCCATATTAAATGCTTTCATTCCAATACGTAAGTTAAAGTTAACACAGCACAAACGTTTTTCGAAATAACTTTTCGTATTTGTATTATTTTTGTAGCCACCAGCTTATTGCCGAAGTAAATCTTGCTCCTGCCGTTAACAAAATGCTCTCAAATTGTGACGAAATCATACGACAGCATAAAGCTGCCTGTCTACGTGTGACTTCGTTGCTATGTTGTAAGGATCTCATTTGGATAGGCACCAGTGCGGGCGTGCTGCTTACCATACCGGCACAGGGCTACGAGAAAGGTGCACTTAATATTGTGCCCACAGGAATACCGCATGGCCACACCGGCCATGTACGTTTTCTGACCTTTGTGGAAACCACCGGACTTGAAGGCAATGCCACAACGCAGCTGCCTACAGGCGCGGCTTCAGCAGGTCGTGAAAGTGGTGCCATCACTAGCGATGAGTACACCAAGCAGGGGTAACTATAATTATTCTGAGAAATGACAAGATAATGATTGTGTTTGTTGCATTGGCAGGTCTATCAAGCACTCCAAGTCAAAATCTGAAACCAATAATATACTGATCATATCTGGCGGTGATGGCTACGAAGATTTTCGTAATTCGGGAGCCAATTCATTGAGCGAAATTGCTGGACGCGAGGATAGCACCAATCATTTGCTAATATGGCAAATTTGAAGCAGAAGACGTAAAAATCGCTGGCGGTTACTGCTTTCAAGATGGAAAAACAACAACTGAGATCGGCTGAAATGGCCTCGCAGCCAAAAAAATAGTAACAATAAGACCCTTTCCAAGAACAAAAACAATAACAAAAGCTTCTAAGCCTTAGCAATCGACATTCATCTCGCATACTGTGTCAACTCCCAAAATCAAAAGATCATCAACAAATTTTCTGTAAGCGCAACGCTGTGTCAAATTGAAAGTAGACTGCAGTGATTTTTATACTTAATTGGCAATTGCAAAGCGGGGATTTTTAAATATAGTAAAAATAGCTTATTGATAGACGAAAATTATTACCTATAGACTATAGTAAAAGCGTGTGAAGCAGCTGCATATTTATTGATCAATTCACCGATTTGATTACGCTGCTATATCCTAAGCTAAAGTATGGATTTCATAACAAATCCTGCGAGAACCTGTGTACCTTTGTATACCTTGCTCTAAGTGAAAATTGTATTTGTATTGACAAACACACCGATAACAGGTAGTGTTTGTTTGTATTTGTTAATGTATATTTAACTGTATTGATAAAAATGTGCAGGATCTTGTGTAACTGTTAACATAAACTGAATTTGTGCCAAAAGAAACAAAAAAATATATTGATATAATTTCTGCGCCAAATAAACTCTTGAGTAACATTATGAATGTAACTGCAATTTAAAAAATTACTTGATACTTGTAAAGTTTAGCCCAGTTAAGAGCGACTTTTTTCCAAATCGTGCGTATATACAATGAGTTTGTATCCAAGTGTATAAATATACATACTATACTTAATAATCTAATAATATAAAAATATTTTTGTATTGTATAGCAAATATGCGCAGGTTAAACGTAGTTATAAAATCAAATTAACTGTAACATGTAACTAAAACTCAAGAAACCTTTACAGCTTAAATGTTAACCTATTTTTCAAATAAAACTGAACAATAATTAAATATATTTATATGCCCTTTGTACAATACGATACTTACTAGTAAGCATATATAAATATAAAACATTGTAACTACTATTATCATTTACTATAATTCAAGTGTTTTAAGAGTTTACCTAAATTTACAAACTTTAATTATAATGAAATATTTATACAAATAAAAGTGTTAAAACAAATCATTTTGAAGCAGAAACCCAATGCACATTAAGTAAAAGTTAAAAGAAAACTTACATTTAAGTGTATTGAAAATGTTATATTATTATAATAAATGAAAAAAACTCAAAATTTAAACACAAAAAACTGGCAAGAACAATTATCGAATTTATTTCCATAGCAACCAATGGATGGATATGTACAGCCTAAAACATTGTTAAAAACATAAATAATTATTGACATTAAGTAAAAAATAATAACTAACACCTATTAAATTAATTAATGCTTTCAAATTAAGAGTGGTGTTTGCAAATTGTCATTGTAAAACCCATTTCATGCAAGAGAATTGAAATTAAAAATTACTATACCAAGAAATACTAAACCAAGTGATATTCAATTTTTTGTATACTTTTTGTGCATGAAATTGTTGTTACAAGTACCAGTTACAAGATATTTTTTTCTAGTATTAGTATTAGGCCTACTCTGTCTTGGTAGTTGGTATGTTCGACTACCAATTCGAGTATTACGCAACTCAAAGTTTAGCAGTGCATTCGAACAGTGACTCTATTCGCCACTGTAAAATCAGCTCTTGATGAAGGACATCAGGGCCACATATACATAACATATATTTACCATAGGCTAGTTAAAGAGAGCATACCTTGTGGCTCATTCACTATAAAGAATGTATAATAAAACTGCTGGAAGTTACTTATCAGATATAGAATAAACTTTTCAATTGAGGGCCTCGAGTACAAAAATAATTTATAAAAAGAAAATTTATTGCCTGAAATTATTGTTAACAACAAATGCTCAATATTTTTTACTTCCTAATCAAATTATCATTTTAACCCACCGACAAAGGTTTCAATTTCAATTTGGATGTGAATTATTTGAATGAAAGCAATCACCAATTATTAATTTTAACGAATTTAAATAAACATTAATTAGTCAGTTTAATAGTGCTCGAGGCATCACTTGTTATTCCACAGTGCGTATTATTCAATTTAAAACAATAACTACATTTTACTATAATTACGCTAAAACATAGCAAATAAAAATAACAAAAAATATATTCAATAAATTTCAACAATCAATCAATACTGAATCTTACTGAATCTCTAAGCGCAATTCAATTTAAGCTGTGTTAAATAAATTTCGATAGCGCTCTCACATCCTAAGCTAAGCTTTGTGCTGACATTACATATACTCTACATAATAAATATAAACTGTTCTACTGCGTACTGTCTATAAATTTAATATGACTTTAAGATTTGGCTTAAGCAAATAAATTAAATCATCCAACTTTGACGTAAAGCAAAATTATATTAGAATATTGGAACTTAGTTAAGAATTTTCTATAACTTCTGCAAGCATTATTTTAAAACTTTTGCTCATTTACACAATCTGTGAAATTTTCAATCTTGGTACGAACAAGCCTCTTTTTGTAATATCTTTTCTAAAATATGTTTAATGAAACAAGTTATGCTATTTTAAGATACCAACTCGTATGGTAAAAAATTATTCTGCTTATCAGCTTTAATTTATTTTATTTATTTTTTTGTATGTTTCGGCTACGTTTATGCTCAACTTATCTAATTTTATTTTTAAGCATATAATTTTTTTTTTATATAGAAAAAATATACATTTACCTAGTGTTGAAACTTAGAAGTTTAAGTGTAGGTGTCATTATATTACATTAAGTTTTTGTTATTATTATTATTACTATTAAATTTGTATATTTGCAAAGTTGAATGCGTTTGTGGATTTAAAAAATTCATTTTATGATTATTACGTAAACAAACAATTAAACAATTACAAATAATTTGCTAACCTGTCGACATCAATATAAATTCAATAAAAATAAATTGCTAAGTGTTGTAACAACTTAATAAAATTTTTGTTTTATTGACTTTTAAAAACCAAACTAAAAATTTACTATGATTGTTTTCGTATACGCCATAGAAGTTTCGACACAGTTCAACAGACGAGTTGGCAGGGCTAACACCTGTGCGGCTGCCAAAATTTTTCTTGTGCGTGAAAAAAAAGTTTAATTTAACTTGTAATGGACAAGACCACGACTGTGGCATATTATTAGTGTTCTTCCGTGTGCGAATTATTTAACCTCAGTGTTTCTAAAATCATCACCATGGCCCCTGGGCCACCTAATTTAGGGGACAACCGTTTCGATAGCCTTAGCGTTAGACTCAAAGCTAAAAAGAAAAAAACATTCCAAAAATTTCCAGAGGATTTTCCTGAATTGCCCGAACCCACTCAATAAAATCCAAAATTCATAATTATAGCCGCAATAAACACACAAACAAGCCCATTGCTGATTACTCGTGCTTTGCTGTACACCGAGCTCTCAATATAATCAGTAAAGAAATTATATCGATCTCCACCCTCCGCGATGGAAATTTGTTAATGTTGGTAAAATCTAAGCAAGTCGCTGACAAATTTACCAAGCATTTGTCCGGCATCTGTGATGTCGAATGTAAGCTCCACGATTCTCTCAATATCGTCAAAGGAACGATCTATGCTCCATATCTCATCAATATACCAGATGAAGAAATAGCGAATTAACATCCCAAAATGTGCACTCCATCTTCAAGGTCACCAGAACATTTGATGGTAACTCCAAACCCACCGGCGTTATATTAATCACTTTTGATCGTTACAGTCTCCCCAGCAAATTAGACATCTCTTGGCACTCCGTTAAGGTCAGGGAATATATTCCCAACCCGATGAGATGCAAGACTTGCCAGCTGTTGGGCCACACAGCGAAACACTGCAAAAACCCACCTACATGTGTAACATGTAATCTTTCCCCTCCCCTCACCTCCCCGAACCTTGCATAAAAACTTGCTGTGCCGCTTCTTCCCCTTCTTGCCCTAAATACCAACAGCAGAGAGAAATTCTCAAAATAAAAACAACAAAGAAGTGCAGCATACGTGAAGCTCGTATCTTATTAAAACAACAACAACCAACTATCACTTTATATATATTGTATCGCACTGTACATCCTCCTTCCACGTCCTTGAATGCCAGGCAGTCATCCAGAGATTAACTGCGGCTCGTAAACTGCATATCTACCGGGTGCCTGGACATATAGGCATAATGGGGAATGAAATGGTGGATGCGATTGCCAAACGCAGAGCTGAAGCTAGATGGAAAAATCTAGACAGCTGTCACACAAATGCTGGCTCATTACGGCAGAAAACAAAGTAATTTTATAATGAAACTCTCACGCACTGAATGCAGAACCATCACGGGTGTGCTAACAGGACACTGCCTCTTAGGAAGCATGCGCTTAGGATGGGACTAACGGCAAGCGAATTATGCAGGATCTGCAGGGATCCGGAAGTCCCTGAGACCCTAGCACACGTACTTTGTGACTGCCCAGCCATCTCTAGACATCGTGTGGCTACCCTAGGAGAACCAGCGTTTGTCGGTCTAGAAGAGGTGGCCAGGCTGCAAGTTGGTCGTCTACTGAATTTCGCCAAAAAAGTAAAATTTTTAACCGACCATCACTTCGCGTAATAACCTCTAATCTGGCACAGCTAAGGACCAAAAGGTCTATGATAGGCTGCACTCTGTTGTGTGGCCAGCCAACTTAACCTAACCTAACCTAACTATCAGTACAAACACCTACGCTGCTATAGCGCGGAGTCCCTCTACCTCGCTCTCCGGAGACACAAAAAAGCAAAATAATCCCACACCCGAAAGTGATAAGCAACAAGTACATTCCAAAGCGCCGAGTGCATCCCCCTCGGCTCCCCTTGTATTACAAACTACCACCAACATACCTTCCCAAAGCTCACTCTCTTACGAAAATATTGAAAACAAATTAACAGTATCAAAACGTCGTGCTCTCAATATGAAAGCACAACAATCTCTTTTTATAAAAAATCAAAATTACTTCCAATAACTCTAACGACACTAAACGCTCTCACAACCATAACTCTTTAATAAATAATTTAACCGAATCTGGTAATCGAGGTGCTATGGAAGACCTTGACTCCTAGTCAAGTCTTTTAACTTGAATACTCTAACTCTAGCTAGCATAAAACATCCCATTAATATCTATAATGCCCATACAAATTTAACAGTGGAATATAAATGGTATTTTCAATAATTATAATTAACTTACTTTGATTATAAAAGATTATTCGCCTGATAATCTTATGTCTGCAAGAAACTCACTTGCCTCACAACTTTAATAATTTCCTTGGTCCCAAGGCATATATTGGGTATTTCAACAACCTCCCACGAAACACATCGGCCTAGCAAGATATCGATGTGCTCATAAAAAAACATATTCCCCATAATTATAATAGTATCAACTTAAATATTCTTAGCTCCATCTTAAAAATAAATGTCGGAAATTACATTAGCATAATAAATGCATATACGAGGTGTGTTCAAAAAGTAAGGCGACTTTTCTTTTTTTTTCTCGAATATTTATTATTGGAAATCAACCCTTGATTTTATGGGTTATAATCCAACATTTATGAAAAAGTAAGTCACTATACACTTAAAAACCTTTTGTGTGGTATCATTTAGATTACTCTATATATATACAATATTTAAAAAATCATGTAGATTCTATGATATGAAACGCCTTCTGAGGTCTTTTGGATGAAGGCGTTTAAGGCGTCTTCTTGGACTATGACCGGCCAGGGCACATGCAAGCGAGTTCGGATGGTTCCTTATGCGATCAGCGTAACGGTCGCTAAGTTTATTCAATACATCACCCACATAGGGAATGCCTAGATCCTTGTGAAGGTTTCAATTTCGGATATACCACGGGGCGGGCATCTGCAATTTTGCGCAAAGTTTTGATTTGTAAAATTTGGATTTTTTTAATATGGTAGCTGTTCCCCAGATTTGAATGCCATAAGACCCAGTTGGCATTATTAAACTCTTATATAGAATTCTTTTATTATCCAAAGATAGCTTGCTATTTCTACCAAGTAGCCACTCCATTTTGCCAAGTTTGGTTCTACATCTTGCAGCTATTATTTTAATGTGGTCCTTCCAACACAATTTTTTGTCGAGGTGAATTCCGAGATACGGGTGTGATGTTTTCATTGGAATTATCTGTCCATTTAAAGTAAGCGCAGGACTTGGGTCTTTCCTTAACGAGAATAAAACGCTGGAAGTTTTTTCACCATTAAGCTGGATGTTCCAGCGTTTCGCCCAAGTTGCTATAATGTCCAGTTGGTTCTGTAAGGTACCAGCAGCGATTTGAACGCTGGAGGAAGACGAAAGAATGGCAGTGTCGTCAGCATACGTTGCCGTTATAAACTCAGAACTGCCCGTCGAGCTCGGCATGTCCATAGTAAAATGCGGCACTCCAGCTTTAATGGTCCGTCGTTCCGAGAGTTTACCTTTCACCATAACTTTGAAAGATCGATTGTCAAGAAATGATTTTATGATTTCATAATGAAGCGACTTTTCAAATTTCGCGGGCAACGTATTTTCGATTATAGATTTTTTTTGTTGTGTTGGTACACTCTTCCCGAACATCTGTACCAAATTTCAAGTGAGTGGCATTTTTTGTTTGGTTGTGAGAGGCGTAAAGGCTATAAGTGTTTTGCGTGCTCGGCGACCTTACTTTTTGAACACACCTCGTATACCTCCCAGCCAACGCTTTGGCAGCTGGGATATTAATAATATTCTTAGTCAAGTCAATGGTCCTCTCCTAATGCTAGGCGATTTTAACTCTTGGAGTTCCCTATGGGGTTCCCCACAAACAAGTTCACGTGGCAAAAATATTGAACAGGCAATCGCAAAATAATTTAACAGTCCTAAATGATGGCTCAGCAAACCACCACCTCAAAGAAAGTTTGGAGTGACATAAAACGGCTAGCCGGTGTTGCACCTACGTCTTTAAAATATTTAAACTGGCTTCTGGGCTTGTAACCGGGGCCTACTGCATTGTCGAAGAGTTTGACAAAGCATGGGAAACTACTCAGCGGATAATAATTTCTCAGCTGCATATTTACAGCAAAAAAATCTATATCAGTCCAGAGCTTACCAACCAAACAGCCGCACTCTGCCCGCTGCCGCCAAATGCTTAAAAGCCAAATTTACAATCTTTGAGATTGAAGCTGCACTTGCAACTGCCAAAGGAAAAAGTCCTGTCGCGGACAGGATATCATACCCCATGATAAAAAATATTCCGTGCGTTCTTAAAATAAAACTCCAAAATATTTACAACTGCATGCTCGACTCTGGCACTTATCCTCACGCCTGGAAATCTGCCACTATTATCCCAATAGCTAAATCAATAAAAATGCCCTATTTCACTTCTATCGTGTATAGGCAAAACCATAGAAAAAATTATAGCACTAAGACTGATGTGGTTTCTCACGCGCCACAGTTTAATTTCACATAACCAAGTAGCATTTAAACAGAGACACAGCACAATGGACGCTTTGTTGTGTATCCAACACTTCGCGTGGAACGTTCTTTCCACAAAAAATCATGTCACCATTTTGGCGACGGATTTTGAAAGAGCCTTCGATCGCGTGGGGCTTCATGCAGTGCTTTGCCGACTCAAGCGATATGGCGTTGGTCCCAGGCTTTATAACCTTATAAAAGCCTTTATGTCCAATCGCACTTTCAGAGTTCGTGTTAACAACACTAATTCTGACTCCCACAAGCTATTTAATGGAATCCCACAAGGTTCTCCACTCTCTGTCGTTCTCTTCACGATAGCGTTTGAACAAATTAACACCATTTTGACAAGACACAAAGATATCTACGTACTCATTTACGCCGATGACGCAATTATATACGCAAAGACAAAACAAGTAAACAATGTAAAAATTAAACTTCTAAGCATCCTACAAGATCTTGATTCATGGGGATCTCAATCGGGCGCATCTCTTGCCATAGAAAAATGTCAAACACTGCATATTGGTCGAAAACACAATTGTAACTTTTCTGATTTAAAATTTAAGAACAAATGTATTAAAAATGTAGACAACTTAAAAATATTGGGGATAACTTACGACTCAAAGCTCCTTTTTAATTTCCAATTTTTCGGGCTCCCAGCCACCAAGGGATCCCTGGCAACGAGAATGCCGTCACGGCTGCTCAATATATGAGGAACGCAGTATCCATACTCTGTACTCCTATCAGCTCCAAGGACATACAAAATCTAGTCCTACATCACTTTAATGAAAAGAAAATGGCTAATTGGAGACTATTTAATCATTTAATTTAATCATATTTAATCGCCGAGCACGCAAAACACTTATAACCTTTACGCCTCTCACAACCAAACAAAAAATGCCATTCACTTGAAATTTGGTACAGATATTCGGGAAGAATAACAAAAAAAAAATCGATAATCGAAAATACGTTGCTCGCGAAATTTGAAAAGTCACCTTACTTTTTGAACACCTCGTATATTATAATCGGCTAAGAAGCCCATATTGCGAGTCAAAGGCCCCAGTAAATTAGTATTAAGTTTAGCATTAAATACTATATTTAATTTTGTTAAAAAAAAAAAAAAATTGTTTCGTATCGATATAGTTATTTGAGAAGACATTTTTTTTTTAATTTTAATATATTGCATAGTGAGCCCGGCAGATGTTGTCCTGCCCAAACTTTTGGAATACTCTTAAAGTGAATAAACATCGTAAGATTCTCTAGTTAGCTTATCTGGAAAAATAAATAATTTTTAGATTAGTTTGCAGCTCGATTCAAACATGCACCATTATTAGTCGAATGTCGCACTTCGTGGGTTGTCTTAACCGAATTCTTTCACGTTAATTGCGATCTTCACGTTCCTGGGCAGTACGATTAGATTGATAATTAATTTGATTCGTTGCATTTCTTCTAATTTAATACATCATGCATTGATCGATTAGGATATTGAATTCCAAATTGTCCCAATGCTTTATTAGCCATCGCAAAGCATAGATCTTCAATATGAATTTAAGCTTCATTGTAAACTTCCGGCGTAAATTCTGGATTACGTTTTACTTGACGTACTCGAAACAAAATATCTTCTGATAAATAATCCTGATATTTTATCCACAATTCAGGTGGATTTGATGAAAAACATGTTGCCAAAATAATCGCAAATAGAACACGTATTTGATATGGATGCGCAGTAATAGCAGCATCTGCTAAAGTTTTATCCCGGTGCAAATCATTTTCCAACAAATTCAATTTTCGACATGCCTCTCGATATGTTGCACACAATCCGCCATTCACTGTTCTGAATGATTGAAACGATGTTGGACCTCGAACATTGATTAACAACAATATCAGTTTTTGTATATATGGCAATATACACACAAAAACCGATATTCACAAAATGCGTAAATCTCACGAACCAATACACACAAACACATCGAAATATGCTTAAAACCTCCGTATTGACCTTCGTAGCACGCAAAATATTAGATTCTTTTATATATAGATAAAGAAATAACTACATATACTTATATTTTTTTATTCTAATATATTTAATAATGCGTCAATGTTTTATACATATATAGAAACAATCATTCGCAGAAGTTTTATGTCGATTTTTAAATATCAATTCCTTGACATTAATTACAGAATATCCTTTTTATATGCCTAACAAACATTTAAGTCAAAATAATGGCTGGCAATAAAGTCGGGCGCAAACGACTTTGAGATACACTCTAGCATTAAAAAAAAATGCAAAGCATTTTAAATTCAATAAGTAGTGGTGCTTAGATACTGTAAAAATCTGTTGATAGCCATAGCCACAAATTTGCTTTTTATACCCTGTACCGTATGGTACAAAGGGTATATTAAGTTTGTGCAAGCCGAAAATGTATGTAACATATAGAAGGAGACGTCGGAGACACCCCAAAGTCGATACATCCATGTCCGTCTGTCCGTCTGTCTGTCCGTCCGTCCGTCCGTGTGAACGCCTAGATCTCAGAGATGGTACGAGCTAGAGATACCAAACTTTCACATTAGATCCCATATTATTCCATAGGAGACAAGTTTATTTTATTTTTTGATATCGGAGATAAATTATATAGCTCCCATAGGGGTGTTTGAGACGACCTCGACAAAAAAAAAGTTTTAGATGAATAATTCTTTTGTTTATAAAGATATCGTAACTAAACTTGGTATTTAAAAGTTTTTTATGGTTCCCAAGTATTGTACCAAATTTCATCAAAATCGGTTGACTATATCATATAGCTCCCATAGGGCCGATCTTCCAAAAAATCGATTTTTGAACAAAATTTGTTGTGTTTCGTTTGTTTGTCAAGATATTGGGACCAAATTTGATATTCGTTAGTTTTTTATAATTCCTAAGCACTGTACTAAATTTAATCCAAATCGTTTGACTAGATCATATAGCTCCCATAGGACCAATCGGTCCACTAAAACGTTTTTATACAAAATTCGATGTTTTTCGTTTGTTTGTAAAGATATTTGAACTAAATTCGGCCCTCAGATCTTTTTTAAGGTATTTAAGCACTGTGTCAAATTTTATTGAAATCGGTTGACTATATTATATAGCTCCCATAGGAACTATCGGTCAAAAGAAAAATGTTTGCTTAAAAATTCTTCTGTTTTTGGTTTTTTGTGAAGGAACCGGATTTTTGTTGCAAGCTAGTGGTACAGGGTATCCCAAAGTCGTCCGCGCCCGACTTTACGTACGTCATTTTTTTATGTTAGTTTTAGCCAGTGAAACCCCTTCAGAACTGTTTACGATAGTTTGGGATAACGAAATCATCGTCATGATCGTTTCTAACTGATAAATCTTCTACATCATTTTTACCAACTCTGGACAACAAGTCACTCGATTTACCGAAGGTCGTCAGATTAAGTACTTTTGGTAAGCTTAACCGGATCTTGGACACCTTGGTCTTTGAACAAAAAATTTAAGCAATTTGGTATTTTTTGTCTAGCATTTATCGATTGTTGAACATATCCATATTACGCCCGATATGCTTATTGGCAGAGAAGTCAATTCACAAAGGCTGCAAATTAAAGTGCGTCTATTCCCGTTCAGGATATATTTTCCATACCATTCCATCCCTTGGCAAAGGAAGTTATTTTGACTCGATATTTGTCGTTTGGCAGAACCATGAAGTACAGACGTTTCAAACTTCATTTATATTACATTACAATTCTTACCCGATTGCAAATATCTTAGGCTCGAAACTATCGTTGGTTGCTTGGAACTGTAAAGAGAACGTCGGTACCTTTCGATCTAATCGTTTTTGACACCAAATTTTGTTAATGAGATATTAACGAATAAAACCCAAAATCATGTTTTTCGAAAAAATTTCGATTACCGTGCTTAAAAAAAAGGTTGCCATTTTCGTGTTTCTCGACCCAAAATAAACCTTAAAAATACTGTTTTACTAATGTTAACTCGATGACCCTTAAATTTGAAAGCTGACGTTATGTAAGCAAGTCTGGTCTAAATAATAATAATAATAATAATTTTAAATATAATATAAGTTCTATATTCTTAAGGATTGCGTTCCTAAAGCATTGAAAAAACAATACCATAAATCATTTATTAACGTTTATATAATATGAACGTATTATCTCAAGTACTTTAATTTAATATTTATTTAAAGGCAGGCTAAGTCCAACACATGCACTAAGCGCAATGATTACATTTTCACTAATTATAATAAATAATTTTAATTGACACAATCTGCTACATTACGTTGCACATCTGATATTTATATCATCAAAGGTATTTTTGTAAACTGCAAACTATGACAGCACGACACATATTATATGCAAACAATTTTTTTTTTCGGTTGTAATCGGATTAGGGATTACACTATATAAAATGGCACTCTTATAGGGGCCTAAATATTACTCGTTGTCATGTGCAGACAACTCTTACTTGTTTACAATCATAATCCTTTTCCACTATACGAAAATAAAATTGGTGTGACTTTAAGCTCATATTTTATCATAATACACTTTAATGGCCTTCACGGACTTTTACGTAAGCTTTAGTATAAATTTTTCTCAAAGCGCTGAACTTATATAAATACATTATATACCTATAGAAAAGAGGAACAAAACGTTCTCCATCCTGCGGTTCCTCCATTTAATTGGGTTGCTTCACTCCTACATCACTCCGGGCTGTGATAGAGACAAAGTGAACGGAAATGCCATTTTAGTTTCGTCCTTTTAAACGCTTTTTAGTCAGGCTCTGTGCATTGTCTTGCCACTGAGCGTGTAATTGTGCTAATATATTCACTTTACTTAGTTTGTTGGGTGTTTTGGTCAACTAAATTTATAGACTAAAACTTTATATTGCATTAAACTCTGTAAAATGTATAAGTTTAAGTTTAACTAATTGAGTAGCTGTAAAAGATTAAAGAGAAAAGTAGGACGCCTCGGTGACATTCTTAAATTATTTAAGCCACAAAAATACTTGTTACGCCTATTATAATTAGCCTTTCATTAAAATCGAGTAATGTTTTATTTATTATATATTTTAAGCATTTGTATTACATTATGTTAAAAAAATTAAATTTGACTTTAAGTTTACGACATGTAAATGCAAATATCGATAAATAGGCTCTTAATCAAATCTGGTGGACCAAAATCAGTGACCTTGAACGTTCTTGTTCTCTTGCCTATCTTAAATTATGTACAATATTTTAACATCAGACTTCCCGGCTTTTTTAGATAGTATTTGATATTATTAGAGCCTATCCTCTGTTCACGAGCTTTTGTTAGTGACAATTAAAACAAAACATTTTGAACAGTTTAGGCGATGCCTGACAGTTTAATATACTATACCTTTTTTTCGAATAAAAATCCCATCGACAAACTTTGGATGTAGATTTGCTAATTAGAGCCACATAAATCAGCATACTAAAATTGGAATTTCTAGGTCACTTGTAACCATAATTAAATAGACTCAAATATTAACGCAGTTTCTAGCAAGCGGAGGTGAATTTGGGAATTTCTATACCATTCGCCGGTACTGGTACGAACAGTTGTACTTTTCCGGTGGGTCGTTTAAGGTATTTAGTTGCTCTCCATAGATTGTGTTCGTAGTTACAAGAATGGGGCTAGATTTCTAAGGTATGCAGCAAGGGACTCATATCTTAATTCAGACAATAATTGTTTAATATCAGATGAAGCCTTGTTATAAAATTTTTTGTCAGCAGGATATAGGTTTGTATGCCATCGTTTTCGATGATCTCTTTTGACTTGTATTTTTCGCAAATTTCAGCTGAAAGATACAACTGATTAGTTTGTCGCTGCCTAACTGCGGGCGTCATACTTATATAGCTTGTTTTATGAATGGTGCTTGTAAGAAGATATGAAGCCTATGAACAATAGTATATTAGAGAGTGTGAGGATGGTAGAGATGGAAATTTAACCAAAGGATGCCAATTATCCTAGTGCAGACCAAGGTTTTCGACTCATGAAGATATCTTGACCCGATCCTCACAAATTTTCTCAGTTACAGTTAAAAAAATGTCAGTTTGAACGCCTAGATCTCAGAGATGGTATGAGCTAGAGTTACAAAACTTTCACATTAGATCCCATATTATTCCATAGGAGACAAGTTTATTTTATTTTTTGATATCGGAGATAAAAATTATATAGCTCCCGTAGGGATGTTTCAGACGACCTCGACAAAAAAAAGAGTCTTAAATGAATAATTTCGTTTGTTTTTGAAGATATCGTAACCAAATTTGGTATTCGAATCTTTTTTATAGTTTCCAATCACTGTACCAAATTTGATTAAAATCGATTGACTATATCATATAGCTCCCATAGGACCGATCGGCCAAAATAACTTTTTTAAAGAAAAATTTGTTATATATCGTTATTTGTATATATTAAATATTTCGTTTTTTAGAGTACTTAAGCAATATTCGAATTTGAACCAGATGGTTAGATGAATAATTCGTTTGTTTTTAAAGATATCGTAACCAAATTTAGTATTCGCATCTTTTTTATAGTTCCCAATCACTGTATCAAATTTGATTATAATCGATATGGCTATATCATATAACTCCCATAGGTCCGATCTTTCAAAAAAATTGATTTTTTAACAAAATTTGTTGTGTTTCGTTTGTTTGCTAAGATATTGGGACCAAATTTGATTATTCGTGAGTATTTTGTATGTTCCTAAGCACTGTACTAAATTTGATTAAAATTGGTTAACTATATCATATAGCTCCCATAGGACCAATCGGTCCAAAAAAACGTTTTTTATACAAAATTCGATGTTTTTCGTTTGTTTTGTAAAGATATTTGAACTAAATTCGGCCTTCAAATCTTTTTAAGGTATTTAAGCACTGTGTCAAATTTTATTAAAATCGGTTGACTATATCATATAGCTCCCATAGGAACGATCGGTCAAAAAAATTGTTTGCTTAATAATTCTTTTGATTTTGGTTTTTTGTGAAGGAACCGGATTTTATTGCAAGCTAGTGGTACAGGGTATCCTAAAGTCGTCCGCGCCTGACTTTACGTACGCCATTTTTGTTTATAGATTATTGTAGGTTTATAGAGTTTGCTATTATTTTGTTATGTATGTGTTTTTGACTTAAATAAAGTAAAAAGATAAAATGCATTTGGAATACTAATTTGGAACCGATCCCATTAAATTTGTATGAATTTGTATTAGAATAATTGATTCCTTATACGGCTTTTCGCTTTCCGGTCAAGTTTCGTGGAACGTATATAGGCCGTTAAGCGAGGGTATGGTAATATTCTTTTGGCCTTTACAACCGGTTATCGGTCTTGGCCCCGGAAATTATCCTATGCCAGCGGTTTGTATCCTGCGCTTTTTCGCGCCAATTGGTAATGCCAATCTACTAAAATTCTGAGTTGCCTGATCTTGGGAGAGGTGGCTGTCCGTGTCCGTCGTCGTCGATCTTAATGTGATTTCCTGGAGTATTATCATCCATTCGTGCAATATGACCCAACCAGCGCAGACGTTGTAGTTGTATGCGTCTAACTAGATCAGTGTGGTGTATTTAAATACGGAAGTCACCAGCAACATTTACCGATCCAAAGATACGTCGGAAGATTTTTCACTCAAAAGCCCCTAAAATCGCCTTATCGGATGAATAATTCCTTACTAAGCCCAAAGTAACATCGGGTAGCAAGATTAATCCATCGAGGTGTATCCAAGCTGACGTAATTTTTTGTGTCGTTGATACTGGTTTCCAAGTACACGAAATCTACATAAAACACGAAAAGTTACACATTAATATGTATAATATGTGGTATACTACATAGCTCGTTTTCAAAATCTTCTATGTAATAATATTTACAAAACAAAATGAGAGAAAGTGCTTAAATATTCTATCTACATTTTACTAAGGGGCACAGTTGAATTAACGTAAAAAAAAGAAACAAATCAATTCACCCAAAATTTTAGTTATTTTTCAATTAAAGCTTAGGTTTTTATTTATTTGAATTTCCTTGTTGTGCTGGCAATTGAATTCAACTACCGCCTTCAATGAACACATTCATACACTCATTTTCGCAAAAGATTAAATAAGAATTTACCTGCAGATATCAAAGTTGAAACATTAAATTCACCACTTTATAATACTATGGACCGTATTGGGTACATGGTATAAAAAAGTAAGCACTGAAAGCTTATTGCAACAGCACATATTACTTTTATTTGACTTAGAAGAAAGGAATAGATCTCCCTATTCCACTTGTTTGTTGCTGATGTGCCTTTTTGTGTGTGTAAATAAACTGTTGATGTGTGTGCATTTTCGATTTGTTTGTGCTTTATATGTATACATACTTTTATATAGGTACTATATGTATGTGTATTGCTACATGTATTTGCCTTCACATATTGACTTAGTGCCACAGCAAAATAAATATGCTTGAATTGTGAGCTAAGCTATAAGTGTAAATATTTGTACAAGTTCTAGAAAGAGCAATAAAATGGAAATTTATATAATATTATAGATGCATATGTTTATGTAAAAAAAACATAAATATAGACTTAAGAAATTTATAAGAGATTAAAATCAAAAATCGGAAAAGAATTGCATATTTTTCAGTCGGCGTTGACAAGCTTACAGAAAACATTTTAAAATGTGACCAAAATTACAATGTGGCAGTATAAGTTAAACACCAGATTTAACTCAGCCAAAGCCAGTTGTGGCCACATGTGTAAGCACATTCGTGTATAAACGGGGCTGGAAGCTCAACTTTAACTTCAATGTTTTGCTTTTGGGCCAAAAGACTAAAAGCCAAACTAAAAGCGTTTGCCAACCAAACAAATGCTTGCATATAACTGAATACCGAAACTTTCCTCCTCCGCTTGATAAACTTAACGAAGAAAAATAAAACTTGCTTGTCCGTTGCAACCACATACACACATACAAATTCTCACACACCCACAGACACATTGCGCAATGTGGCAAGCACTTGTTAAATGGCCAAAAGTTTTAAAATGAATGGTAATGACTGCGCACTTATGTATTCACACTAATGCTGGGTTTAGACTGGCCAAAGATTGTCATACTATAGTATTCAAAAAATAAGGTGACATTGCATTTATTTTGAAAAATCTTTATTCGTCTAAATCAATTTTCTCGCTAAATAATATTCCTTGTTGACTGTTTGACCCGGCGGAAGGTCCTCATAATGCACAACACCACGATGATCTTGAGCGACTTTGGTGCGGTTTTTTGGTCTTTGGCATTTCTGGGACCTAAGCATCGTCGTGGATCCAAATCTCATCTCCAGTTATTATGTATTTCGTTTTATCCATGTAGTCAGAAAGCATTGTTTCACACACTCCATTTTCAAAAAATTTAATTTACTCATTGCGAGACTACATATAAATTCTATCCTTTGATGTAGTAACCGATATGCGCAAAAAGTAAACTATGAGACAGTTTCTCGATCGGAGATATATATCTTATTCGAAAAGATACTTAACGACTGCCTGGAGGTCACGAAGAAATTACTCTTCGTAATTTGAAAAAATGTTGTTGATATTTTTATTTAAGTTTTGATATGCCCAGAGATAATCAAAATTATACATACATAGTTATAGGTTGGTTATGTTTCTTGTTTAGTGTTGCGTTAGCTACAGGCTTTGATTACGCACTAGATAGATAGTTAAGAACTTATGTAAAACTAGTATTTAATTAATATTAAGAAAATTTTGAATTAATCGGTGCACTACAAAAAATGGCGTACATTAAAGTCGGGCGCGGACAACTTTGGGATACCCTGTACCATTACCTTGCAACAAATTACGGTATATTGCTTGAAAACACCAAAAGATATTTGACTGTCAAATTATGTTACGATACCTTCATAAACACTAAAATCAGACGACTTTTTAACCAAAAATATTTTTTTGACCAATCGTTCCTATTGGAGCTATATGATATAGTCAACCGATTTTGAGAAAATTTGGCACATTGAGATCTATAAGAAACCCACAAGTACCAAATTTGGTTACAATATCTTCATAAACAAACGAATTCTTCATCTAAAACTTTTATTTTTTTTCGAAGTCGTCTGAAACACTCCTATGGGAGCTATATTATTTAACCTCAGAGTAAAAAAAATAAAATAAACTTGTCTCCAATTTAATGTGAAAGTTTGGTTACTCTAGCTCTTACCATCTCTGAGATCTAGGCATTCAAACGGACAGACAGACGGACGGACAGACGGACATGGGTATATAACTCTAATCATATTTTAGGTAACTTTGGGGTGTGTGTCCGACGACTCCTTCTATATGTGACATACATTTTCGGCTTGCACAACCTTAATACACCCTTTGAACCATACGGTACAGGGTATAATAAATGTAATACAGTCGAATTGGTGCCAGACAGAGTAACTGTACCTGTTTCCTCGAAAAAAATTACATTGCTGCATATTTCTTTTAAGGAGTTTCCGATTTGCCGGTTCGTTGTGAAACCGCACGGATCTCTTTTTAAACCCTTTTTTTTTCGATAAACACGCTAAAGGACTTCCAAGCCGTTGTACTCCTCGGACATAAAAATTAAAGCAAGGATGCAATTTCCCAGGTGCCTTTTCCTACATCTACCTAGAGCCTCACAGAAACAGAATAAATGCTCTACTGATTCAACCTCTTTCTTATAGAACTTATTGTACAGTAGGGTATATTGTACTATAACCCTTTTTTTGTTACATGGACGTGGCCATAGGCATACGAATATCCACCTTGTGCGGTAGAAGAGAAGTGGCCGTGCCCCATCTAGCCAATTACATTTTGGTGTCCTGGCACCCAAATCTATTGAATAGATTTGCGGCGGCTTTTGACTGTCATCGAGTTGGAAGATAGAGCTCCAAGAGATTAAATGGCTGCCTGGTCGGAAAGACTGTCGAAAATTGGCTTTCTCAGAGTAGACACCCTGCAATGTGGTTGTTGAGCTTGTAGCCGTCCGTGAAAAAATGAATACAGTCACTTTGATCTGGCCGACTTTCCGACCATGATTTTCTAGAGGAGATATAAGTGTAAATAATGTAGATGAATGCTCTAAGGGTGTGCAGTAGTTTGTGATTGACATTTGGGTCTTCTTTAAGAATGGACAAGCGCCTATATCCCAAGACTGCCCCTAATTTAGCGATTTTCAGCCGTCTTGATGTTAGGGTGGAAATTTCTTTGGCCATTACAAGGATAGAATGGCCATCAGTACAATACCGCACACAAAAGTATGGGCCTAACTATGGCTGTGTAGTGCCACCGAACTATTTGAGGGGACATACCCCATTTAAGTCCTATTGGTATCATACAGACGAAGAGTGCAGTATGTATTAGCCTTCTGTACTCTATGTGCGATATTTAGATTCCAGCTAAGTTTCTTGTCTAGTACAAAAACCGATTATCTTGCACTATCACTGAAGGACAAGACATTATTATTATTTAATTTAGGAGGAGATACATTAGCAAATAGGGTAAGATCAGTTATTGCGGGGTTAACCCTTAACCAGCTTTCAATTGTCCAGAGTTACAGCTCTTTGACTTTTATTGTAATCACAAAGAGTTTTTGGGGCGCAGCCTCGGTTGTTTATATGCATATATAATATACTGATATCTGTGCCAAAGTTTCATTTTGACTTAATATAAAAGGATAGAAATGTCATGACGATTGAAGAATATTTTTCCGACCGCGTTTCTCCTATAGTCTGAATGTTTTTTTTGACCAAATCGACTCTTTTTGATAGATTCAAATTAAAAATACAAAATATCTATAAAACGTTTATTTTAATGCATAGTAAACTTAACGACTTGTTACACTTAGATATCGAGAAATTGGAACATAGGAAAAATCAATTAATGCTCATCATACGAAATTTAGGGAAATTGTACCTCATTAAATTTATTAGAAGTACATTGCTACAAATGCTTCTGCCCGATGTATATGGACAAACCTTAACCTTAAAACTTACGAACTGCAGCATAAGATACATTCGTTGGCGTCAAATTACTATTTTTCAATTTTACTAATTTTACAAATTGTATTTGTGCGTTTTTTAAGAAAGTAACCTAAAAAAATTAAAATGATTGGCAAATAGTGAAAAGAGAAAATCTAATATCGTTCATAAACCTATAATGCCATATTGGGACAACAAAGTCCTTGTCACGAACCAGATTTTCGGTGGCGCAAGCGTGGTCAAATAAATCTTTAATATGTCGTTCTGTGACGCAGTGTAAACCTAGCATAACATAAGCATTGGTCTCAAGGCATCCAGCGCCTGTGTGTATACTATAATATTGTTTTTGCAATTAGTTTGCAAATATTTATTTATTTGTTGTTGATTGGCTATAGTTCATTCAGCGAACACACATTTGTCTTTTTGCACAATGTGGTTGTAACGTGGCTTATTTGTTTTATTTTATTTCATTTAATTGCATTGTTTAAGGACTTGGGTATAGGAACTCCCGCTGTGTAATGCTACCATATAACGGCCAGTTTCAATGTTACAATGAAGAAAATTCAAAATAGGTGTTTCTTCTATTCAGGCAGTGCATTCTCCTAAGGGTAATACACACATATGAGCGCACTGGGTTCTATGTACGTACTGTCGTCCGTAATTTCTAGCTTGCAGCAAAGGCTTGTGGCATGGTTTTTATTTAAGTGAGTTATTTATGACTTGTTTTCCAGCCAGGCCATTATGGAATTTGCATTCAAGACTGACTATGCGACATAAAGTTATGCGTGCACTACATGCAAATAGTTTTTGGATATATTGCATCAATGATAATGCAATCTGAGCAAAGAACATATCAAATAACTGGGAAAGAGGATTCGTTTGGGTGTTGTGTGTTTCCCCATAAAATCAAAGCAGTCACTTATCATGAATAAAACCAAAGTTGACATATATGCTCACGTTTCAATGCAAATTAAATTGCAATTTGTTTAACAGACACGTCGAGCTGGGTGTAGCCGTAATTCCTTGGAGTGTTGGGAAGTGACGTATCAACTGAGTACACACAATTGAAACTGAATGAATGTATATTCCATTCAATGCAAAGTGGCACTGTTAGAAAGGTAACTTCAATATAAGTACGTATAGTACATATTGCACTGCTTGCTTACACTGCGAGAAAAAAGTTTAGCAACAAAATAACTTCAAAGCGTTTTCTTATTTTCTGCTTAATTTACTAATCTATATGCTGGCATTTTAGGTGCTTGTTTCAATTTATTCATAAAGTTAGAAATAGTCAGAATAATTTTAGTATTAAAGGGTGTTTCCAATACATCCCATATATGGTTTTATTATAAATTATTTTTTTAAAGGGATCGCTGGCATGTGACCACCACGACAACGAGTTACGAAGCGTAACCTGTCAGTCAAATTTTTTACCACACTTTAATTTGGGGCCGTATTTCAGTTATGACACGTTCAATGTTGGTTTTTAAGTAAGAATTGACGTGTCTGCACGACCTCGGCGTCCAGTTGGTGGGACCATATCTTGAAATAATCTTCTCACCGAATTGAGTTTTCAGTAATTAGTGGTAGCGTCAACCTGTTGAAACCAGAACTTGTTCATATCGATGACACGACAATTTGGAAATAAACATTCCTTGATCATCGCACTGACGGTAATACGTTGCGAATGGATAAATTTGGAGTCTCCTTTACACTGGCCTCTATGACAGCGGTATTTTCTTTGGACCGTGCTGTTCTCATTCTGTTGGGTGGTCGGACATTGTTTAATGACTTCGAACATGACCAATAACACGACAAATGGTACTTTCTGAAGGACGTTTATTCGATCCTTAAATTGTACGATGAGCTCTATAATTTTTAATAACAGAACACTGATTTTAATTAAAAATATCAAAGATTTGAGAAGTTGTTGTGCTTGAAATTGTTTAATTATTACGCCTTACTGAATAATAAGACATTGCCAAAATTAACAACTGGTTTCAGAGATATCGCTTTCGAAAATCTAGACCTTATTAAAAAAACATGTTTTAATTAGAACTATAATTAAATTCCTATTAGACTTAGAATCTTGATTTATTATTGCATTTTGGTAATAAAAATTATAAAAGAAACCGATATAACGATAACGGCTATGGTTACGGATTAGGGTGTCATGGTTACAAATTGTTTTTCTTAACTATCCAGATGCACGTTGTGTATAGCCCTATATTAATAATATACCATTACCTGACACCATTTATAAGGTCCAAATGGGCCATCATCATAAAAAGTAAAGCCGGACCATAACGAAATAAAATATATGGCCAACAATTTGCATTCTGTAATCTAGACATGATAATTTTTCAGCCATTTACCCTAATGACTTGAACAGCGGCGAAGGTGTTACCAAAAACGTTGAGCTCCTTTGGAGTAGACGCTGCTTTTGGTGTCAGGGAGCAAATACCAATGGCATGACCACACTACTTATACATATTATAACTCTTTTTATTTTATTTTTGCAAAAGCTCGCGTGACCTTTTTATTTTACGTCATAAAACAGCAGCGAGTGGAAAAATTTAGCGCCTGTGGCTGACACATTTCAAGTTGGGCAGGATAGTATCCTGGTCGATATGCTTAAGGTGCCAATTATTGTGGCACGTGCAAAAGTGTAACAGCTGAGAAAAATTAAATGTGCTGTGAAATTTTGCAATTTAATAAGTTCAAATCATATATAGATTCGAAAAGTATTTTAAAAGCAACAGAAGCATATTGCATATAGTATATGGAAGCATATAAATGTATCCATGAGTTGCTGGACTTTCCCAGGCAGAGGCTGGCTAAATTGGGTAGGGATGATTTCAAAGAGGCTTAGGATAAAAAAAAAATATAAACATTTGAATTCTATTTAATATTCATTCATAACTTATACACGATACGCATGTGTAATATCTATGCTCGTTTGCAATAATTAATTATAAATGGATTTATGTTTTGGGCATTTTAATGTTTATAATTGGTTTACAAAACATTTTGAAGCCTAACAATAATACCATTTAATGCTTCATTATTTAAATGAAGCCCAGCCACTGGTCAATTATTTACTTTGATTTGTTTGGATAACATTTTATCAAATGCATGTACTATATACTATGTACAAGTTGACTAACTAATTTACATAGCACATTAAAAATATGACGCAATGCAAATCTATCAAAATTCCATAAAAATGAAAAACCACAAAAGTTGATTAGCTTTGTGAAATAATTTCGACAGTGAGTCAAAGAGCAAAACTAAAACTCAAAAAATTAAATAAATAATTAGTTAAAAACTGTTTCATTTTTTAAGATTGAAGCAACATTCAAATAATAGCCGCTGAATGAATTTCGAGGTATCGAAATATCGATGTATCGAGTTTACAAAATATTGAAAAAATCTTTATCCAGCACTACTTCTTAGTGTTAACATTGCAAGCGTGTATTCCGCAGCTCCTTTAAGTATGCTAGCATTAATTTGGAATTTATTCATGTTTATACATACATATACATACTAATATTAAACCAAATTGTACGTAAAACTTAATTATTTATTACTTAAAAAAAGGCAACAACTTTCGAAAAAGCCAACAACGGTCGAGCCCAAAACTTTTGCCATAAGGCAATTACGCCCTTAGTGCTAGACTAAAAGACAGAGACAGTCTCAGAAAGAGTGAGAGTGGGAGCAAGAGAGACAGTCAGAGAAAACGATAGAGAAAGTAGTTAAGTTGCATACATGGCCTGCATGCCAGCATGCACTGCCTACCCCCTCGTATGCTTCTAGATGCCCTAGATGCGCTTGGCCACATATGGCAACATGCTGGGTAAATTGTGTAGCAAGCATGGCTGCCGGCCATGTTTTCCTACCATTTTTTTTATATTGGTCCAATGTCAGCCTTTGGCAAAATTACCTTGTTGTTGTTATTTATTTTTAATTTTACATAATTTTTTAATAAATTTAATTATTGTACATACATTTTTTATATGGTGCATATATGAATGTTAAGTTTTATGTTTCCATGACAGTTGGGGGCCTATAAATTACGTATACGCCACGATGTACGTAAGTCTCTCATTTAAGGCATTGTTCTCAACTTTTTCAAGAGTCTATTAAAGTAAAAATATTTTAATTTATACTTACGTTAAAAATTAATCAGCTACGGATTCAGCAATATTAATGCTTTGTAGTACGAATATTTATATTCTTTATCTATTGTTACATAGGGTTTTCATAAAAAAGTAAAAACATAGGACAAAAACAAAAAAAATATTTAAAAATTTATAAACAAATTAGTGGGTCCGGCAGACTTTGTCCTACCCAAACTTTTTGAATACTCTTAAAGTGTATGAACATCGTAAGATTCTCTAGTTAGCTTATCTAGACAATCATAAGATTTTACGAACTTAAGCATTTTTAAGAGAGCTCGCATCTCTAATAAATCCATGCCCCACAGAAACTACATTGCGACTTTTTGCTATCGAAAAATATGGATCAACGGATTTGCTTCAAATTTTGTGTAAAAAATAAAATTAAGTGTTCCGTAACACTTGAAATGTTGACAGTAGCATACGGTGAAACTGTTCTGAGTAAAAAAAATGTTTACAAGTGGTACAAACTCTTCCAAGATGTCCGGGAAGATGCTAATGACGAGCCTCGCTCTGGACGCCCAAGCACGTCAACAACTGATGAAAGCGTTCAAGCAGTGAAGAAAATTGTTTTGGAAAATCGTCAAATCACTATCAGAGAAGTTGCTGAGGATGTCGGCATATCGCTTGGCTCGTGCCATAAAATTTTTTCTAACGTTTTGGGCATGAGACGTGTGTCAGCGAAGTTTGTTCCGAAATTGCCAAATTTTGACCAAAAGAACCGTCGCATGAGCATCGCTCAAGAGCTGTTGAATGACGTCAACGTCGACCCAGATTTACTCAAAAGGGTCATAACTGGCGACGAATCATGGGTATATGGTTATGATATCGAAACCAAAGCCCAATCGTCCCAATGGAAGCGGCCAGAAGAGACAAGATCGAAAAAAAAAATCGCCGAGCACGCAAAACACTTATAACCTTTACGCCTCTCACAACCAAACAAAAAATGCCATTCACTTGAAATTTGGTACAGATGTTCGGGAAGAGTGTACCAACACAACAAAACAAAAAAAATCGATAATCGAAAATACGTTGCCCGCGAAATTTGAAAAGTCGCCTTACTTTTTGAACACACCTCGTAGATAGGTAAAATAGGACTGTAGCATTTTCAAACCGACGAACACTGTGGACATTAAGGAAAGTGCAGAGAATAAATTCGGGATAAAATCGGGATTTCTCGAAGCACGCAGGGAATGAAGCCCCTTAAATACTTAAAGAGTACACTAAGTACGCTAAACAAGCAAGCTACATAATAAAAAAATTAAATTTACAAATTTAAACACAGGAGAAAGTCTTTTCAGTTTCCATACTATAGCTTTTTCGGCTATATCTCGACATTGAATACCCAAAGGCATCGATGTTAATACAGAAATAAAGAGAAAAGAAAGAACTATTATAATCCATAAAAAGCAGACCATTTAAATTATATTAAAAAAAGGCGTACGTAAAGTCGAGCGCGGGCGACTTTGGGATACCCTGTACCACTAGCTTGCAATAAAATCCGGTTCCTTCACAAAAAACCAAAAACAGAAGAATTTTTTAGCAAAAAATTTTTTTTTACCAATCGTTTCTATGGGAGCTATATGATATAGTCAACCGATTTCAATAAAATTTGACACAAATTTAGTACAGTGCTTAGGAACTATAAAAAACTAACGAATATCAAATTTGGACCCAATATCTCAACAAACAAACGAATCACCACAAATTTAGTTAAAAAATCGATTTTTTGGAAGATCGGCCCTATGGGAGCTATATGATACAGTCAACCGATTGTGTTCAAATTTGGCACAATTTGCTAAAAAAATTTCAAATGCCAAATCTAGTAACGATATCTTTATTAAAAAACAAAATAAAGCATATTTTGAATTAAAAAAGTTATTTTGGCCGATCGGTCCTATGGGAGGTATATGGTATAGTCAACCGGATTAGTTGAAATTTGGTACAGTGCTTGGGAACCATAAAAAACTTTCGAATACCAATTTTGAATACGATATCTTCATGAACAAACGAATTATCCATCTAAAACTTTTTTTTTTTGTAGAGGTCGTCTGAAACACCCCTACGGGAGCTATATAATTTATCCCCGATATCAAAAAAATAAAAATAAGCTTGTCTCCTATGGAATAATATGGGATCTAATGTGAAAGTTTGGTTACTCTAGCTCTTACCATCTCTGAGATCTAGGCGTTCAAACGGACAGACGGACAGACGGACGCACATGGGTATATCGACTTCTCTATTCACCCTGATCATATTTTAGGTAACTTTGGGTGTCTCCGACGACTCCTTCTATATGGTACATACATTTTCGGCTTGCACAAACTTAATATACCCTTTGTACCATATGGTACAGGTATAACAAGAATTATACAGACAATTTCTCCAAAGAGATTTAAAACGACCACAAAAAAAAATTGTAATTTGTTCGAAAAATTGGAGAAAGCTGAAATAGAAACGCACGATTGCTTAATTTAAATTAAAGCATTAAATTGAATTTAAAAACCAGAAAAAATTATCTGAAATGGTCGACGTGCAGCCATCTTAATAATGCATTTTTATGAAAATTATTGAAATGTCAGAAAATGACAGAAAACTGCATTAAAAACAATTCAAAATAGTTTCAATGTGAAATCCGCTCAATAAAAAAGTCATATTAATAAAATAGAAGTGGATAAACATAAAAATAGATGTTTGCCAACTTACAACTTTGGATTACATTGAAAAAAATTTGTCTACAGTAAAAACCAATAATGTAGTTCGATATGGGCTATTAATATATATATGGGCTATTAAAAAAAATATGTAATTTTAATAATTAAATAAGAAAAAATAAGACATTTAAATAAGAAAATTTTATATTTATACCCTTTACCGTATGGTACACCGAGTATATTAAATTTGTGCAAGCCAAAATTGTATGTAACATATGTATAGAAGGAGTCGTCGGAGACACCTCAAAGTTACCTAAAGAAGTGACTAGAGAAGTAGATATAACCATATCGCCTATATCTCAGATATAGTAAGAGCTAGAGAAACCAATCTTTCACATTAGATCCCATATTATTCCATAGGAAACAAGTTAATTTTTTTTTTTCTGAAATTCGAAATCTTGTTCAAACCAATTTCACTTCCAGTAAATCCACAGAAATGTTGTTGCTTGACATTAAAGCTGCCTTCGGTGCCATCTGGCATTGTGCAATAATTTACAAAATGTGCAACTATAATTTTCCTCTTGAAGGTTCTTGTCCTTCCCCTATACTGTACAACTTGTACACAAATCATTTTCCTGAGCCATACGCATGTACAGCTGATTTTACTGCAATTTAACATCACCGTGTCGTCAAATTGTCATTGAATTTCTAGAGCACTGTGCCCCTTTTAAAACCGAAAATCCTTACTAAGTTTGGATTATAAATCACTTATTATTCTTCGCAGTTATCTATTTCGGCTGTCCATTGTGGGGACAAACTGCTATAGTCACGTTAAAAAACTGCAAGTTTGTTAGAACAAGATTTTTAAACTAGTGTACAATTTGCCCAAGGATTATGCAATGCAAAGATTAAGGACACAATAGAGAAAGCTACTTGTAAATTTTCTTGTATCTTTCGATTTGGAAGGAACAATATATATTGATGCATGTTGTTGTAAGCTTTTCCTAGTCCGAGGACACGAAATAATTCTAAGTTAAAATGTAAAAAGTAAATTTTAACACTTAAATTTTGATGATGCAATGTAACATATTTATATTAGTAATATATCGTAAATGCATATGTACTATATGTATATGAACAAAAGTGCATATGATTGTACATATGTAACAGTAGATACATAGAGTAGTTAACGACACAGCTGTGCCACATTTGGCAAGTTTTTATTGTCAGCATAAAGGAGCATCTGCCACGGCGATGGCAATAACTAAAATAATAAAAACGACAAATGCCACAAAAGCCGGCAGTATACAAAGGACAACAATGGACCTTCAACTTATTTCAATTAAAACAGTCAAGTTGAAAAAAAAGGCATAACGTATGCGCCATGCAGGCCAAGCAGCCATGTTGAGGCTTTAAAGAGCGGGGATCAACTGCTTTCCAGGTCGCTACCTTTCTCCACTTCCCCACTCGCATCATGTAGGGTATAAAATTGCACGCAAATGAAGTTGTCGTTGTCAGTTGTAGGCCAAGCTGGGCTTTTCCTGTCTGTCTGACATCCTGACTGTCTGTCTGCACGTATGCCCCTGCCTGCACTCTAATTTACGCAATGGGTTGTACTATTGTATATTTAAATACACTGTAGCCATAGGGTTAAGAGTAAAATAGATTTTTTAAGCAATAGGTAAGAGGAGAAATTAGAGAACTTAAGCACATTCTTCCAAAAAGTGTGCATAGGAATATTTTCATGATTTAAGCAATCATATTATCTATAGCGAAAAAGGAACTCATTTTCCATACTCAATCAATTGTGCCACGGAATCAGAATCAAAACAATTTATTCGGATTGGCTTTAAGACCGAATGTTTGAGGAAGGGCTTTGAAAGCGAATGTTTTGTTGCTAACCGAATGAAATCTAATCGCCAAAATAGTATTACAAAAGCATAAATGTTGTACTGAAATGAATATTTCACTTTGATTAAGTTACAGCCACCAAATATGACATTTACACTGCTGAAATTACGCACAGAATCCGAAGCACTTCAAGGGATGCAGGGTATTCCACTGCCGGGTACCATCTCAACTGATTCCCATGTTTTTGTGTTTGATTTTCTGTTTTTGTGCTTACCACATTTTGCATTCGTGTGTGGTTATGTGGTTTTGCGGTTACTGCCTATAGTCACCGTTGCGTTGCCGAATTGTGTTCCGACTTCCGCTTTTCCTCTAGGACCGAAATTGGAATTGTATGCCTTGCGCTTCGTACTAGGGCTGCGAGCAGATTTTGTGGGTTTTTGTTTGTTGTTCATTTGTTTTTGGTAGTTGAGAAGCAACGTTACAGGAAAAGAAAACAAAAAAGAATACGAAAATAACACACAATATTATTTGCAAAGGATATGGCTTAATTTGGGAAATGTGCTCTCTACCGCTTATAATATTTACACAAATGTAGCGGAATACATTAATCCAGCCTGAAAGGAAAAACAAAACTAGCTAACAAGCATCTTGCAAAGCTTAAGTTGACTAGATTTTTTATAAATTTTCCAGATTTCTTTCAAAAGCATTTTTTGATTCCAAAGTACATACTTATTATGTACAAAGGCGAAATAGAACTCTTTGAAGTTTGCTATTAATTCTTGAAGCAATCTTGAAAACATTTTTCAATGTATGAAATTCCGCACCAATAATACTGATTAAGAGCACGCAATGATGCTTGACTTTGAAGCAAAAACACTTCAAGCCACAAAAGGAATCAGCTTTTCGGTGTCCAATGCCGCAAGCACAATAATAATGGCCACGTTAATAGCAACTACAACTCTAATGGAAAATATCGCAAAGCTTCTTAGACGCCAATCCACCACAGATGAAATAGTTTCTTAAGTGATGCCTCAATATTTACACTGAGTAACACTCAAGGCTCATTCTGTGTCCTTTCTCTTCCTTAGAGCTCTCATCGGATGCGCTTTGTTCCATTGCTTGCTCATTTCAAGTTCAGGCACAAGAAATGTCACCATTACGTTTACGTTACCATTACGTCAGACGTCGAATTAATTGCTCGTAAAGCTCGTTGTTGTTGTTGTTGGAGCAGTTGTTGTCTTCGAAACTAATTGAAACGCTGAAAAGTTGCCGCTTACCAAATTGAACTTGCTAAAGGGAAAAAGAACACAAAACTCTGACTGACTTAACAACAACAAAAGCAACTATTACAACTGCAACAAAGAGTAGAGATGAGAGATGGATGCATAACGAAAACTGCAGCTGGCAGAGCTGAAGATTAAGAGCGAACGCACCTCCATTTTGTTTTAATTATTTGTAATTTATTTTTCGCATTAACACTCAAGTGCCCTTAAACAGTACGTATAAGCAAGTATACACATGTGCATATACTTAATTTTATTTACTATTTTTTCCCAAGTATGGATGTTGCGGCAATTCAATAGTCCGCCATGTCATTTCATTTTATTCATATAACATAAAGAAAGTTTATAA
Source organism: Chymomyza amoena (assembly GCA_037043745.1). Classification (NCBI taxonomy): domain Eukaryota; kingdom Metazoa; phylum Arthropoda; class Insecta; order Diptera; family Drosophilidae; genus Chymomyza; species Chymomyza amoena. Next base: position 454,951 of record JBAMAX010003569.1, on the reverse strand, counting down.
AATTAAAATTAACTTAAAAAGCCTGCGGAATTACGATTTGTACAAATGTTATTACTTAATTAGACAAGATTAGAGCAGCATGATAATATGCTGTGGGTTTAGAAACTTTAGATTGACAGCAGGACAGTTTGACAGCTGATTTTTTCAAAGTCAAGATGATGTACGTGGGTACAACGGTTGTGTCTTTTTGAGATTTTGTTCTTTTAATTTGGCCTTATCTATTTACCATTTGTTGCAATAGATTAAATTGTCTTTGTGCTGTGGACAAGATTGACTTTTGTGAGTCAATGCCTTCTTTCTTCTTCTTTTAAATCCCCCTAGGATGCACAACAAAAGAATATTCAATAGAAAATTCAATTAATTACCTTGAAAAATGATAGAACTTCGTTTCTATTTAATCGGAGGACCACATCCTCTTATTTTTATTTAATGTACATATTTTAAATAGTATGTACAGGTTTAAATCGTTTTTTTTTTTGCCTGGTTCTTAATATAAAAAACATGTTCACAAAATGTTAAACCAAATAAAATTTGGGTGCAAAGGGTATATTAAGTTTTAACAAACCGAAAATGTATGTAAAATAAAGAAGGAGACGTCGCAGATTCAGCTCATGTATAATGCAAGGTGACTAGAGAATTCGATATAGACATGTCCGTCTTTATATAATGAGATAACAAAATAAGAGCTATGAAGATATAACTAAATTTAGCAGTCAAAGTTTTTAAAAGATCCCATTTGTTTTGATCAAATTCGGTTGATATAGTTGCAAATAGTAAATAAAGCCGTCGTAGGATCAATCGGACAAAAAAACAACAGGCGTACCTCGCCATATTTTTAATGGTCCAACTGGATTAGGTTGCAAAACATGCCGCCTAAAGGTTTTTAAAAAATAAATGTGCCTGAAAATTAATTTTCCCATTTTTTAACCCCCGACGCAAAAAGAGGGGTGTTATAAGTTTGACGTGTCTGTCTGTTTGTCTGTCTGTTTGTCTGTCTGTCTATGGCATCGTAGCTCCCGAACGCATGCAGTGATTTCAATTTAGTTTTTTTGTATTAAAGGTGACTTATGTGCGAGTGTTGTTAGACATGTTTGGTGAAAATCGGTTGAGCCGTTTAAAAGTTGTGGGGAGTAAAAGTGGGGAGAAAAACATCAACTTTGTCCGATTGGCTTAAAATTTGGTCCTATTGTAGCTGACGACGTCTCTGATTCGAATCTGAGGTTATTTTTGCTCTATCTCTTTTTATTTAGAAGTTATGGTCATTTGAAGTTAAAAGCATCAACTTTGTCCGATTGGCCTAAAATTTGGTCCTATTGAAGCTGACGACGCCACTGATTCGAAAATGTGGTTATTTTTGCTCTATCTCTTCTCGTTTAGAAGTTATGGCCATTTGAAGTTAAAAGCATCAACTTTGTCCGATTGGCCTAAAATTTGGTCCTATTGAAGCTGACGACGCCACTGATTCGAATCTGAGGCTATTTTTGCTCTATCTCTTCTCGTTTAGAAGTTATGGCCATTTGAAGTTAAAAACATCAACTTTGTCCGATTGGCTTAAAATTTGTCTGTCTGACTGTCTGTCTGTCTGTGGCATCGTAACTCCCGAACGCATGCAGTGATTTCAATTTATTTTTTTTTTGTTTTAAAGGTGACTTATGTGCGAGTGTTCCTAGACATGATGAAAATCGGTCGAGCCGTTTAAAAGTTGTGGGGAGTGAAAGTGGGGAGAATGCGTAAAAAAAAGCAAACGAGCTTGACCTTAAATGTAATCTATACCTTAACAAGAATCTAAATTATAGTAAGTATATTATAATATACTAAAGTCTAACTTAACCTAACCTACCTATAAAAAGTATGAAATAAAAAATTAAATTAAAAATTTAAAAAACCCCCGAACTTAAGTAATTTTCATTTAAAAAGTGAAAAATAATAAAAGAAACTTAATGTTAAAGTACCTAAGAATCTATTAATAATTCTAAAAAAAATACGTCGCGTTGGGGGACCGCTCCTAAACTAACAATTTAAATACAAATAGTCTAATTAAGCAACAAAGATTAACTTAAAAACAAAATTAAGAAAATACTTCAAAAACTTTCATAGAATTACTTAAAAAAATTTGCATGTAAGATACGACCGTCAACGACGTCTGCCCTCGCGTGTCCCCCAACGCGACGTATTTTTTTTAGAATTATTAATAGATTCTTAGGTACTTTAACATTAAGTTTCTTTTATTATTTTTCACTTTTTAAATGAAAATTACTTAAGTTCGGGGTTTTTTAAATTTTTAATTTAATTTTTTTCTTAAAATAATATGATATTTTTAAATCTAGTATTTTTTTAAAAAAAATGGGAGAACACATTTTTTAAAGTTTTGGTAAGAATTATGGTTTTATTATGAATTTATTGTGGCATTGCTCAATTTTCATTTATAGTGTGAAAGTGTTTTCTATATGCCTAAAAGTAAGGAATAAAAATTCACAAATACGTGAAACTTCTAACATATTGATCGAATTTTTATAGAATGAAAGTTTAAATCATAAATATTGAAAGTATTTTTTTAGAGGAAGAATGAAAAAAATGTATTTGTTTGTTTAATCATAGTATTAGATGAAAAAGCGATAACTGCGTTTTTAAATCAGTTTTCTCGATAGGTACTTTGCTACTCCGAATTGCTTGTCTTTTAAAATTGTGCGGTATTGACCTTAGAAATCCCTAATGAAAAAAAATCTCTATTCATTAGATCCCCATGAACGCACCCAAAATGGTGCCTATAACTTGTGTTAAACTAAAATATATTTACCCGAATTTGTTGATATTCTACACCAAGACCCATCATTCTAGTAAGTTTAAGATGAAAGAAAAAAACTAAAAACCTTGAAAATCTACCACCGGAGAACGGAAAGATTTTAACATAGTTCAAAAAACTTTATCTTCTAATGGAGACGTCAGAGACCCCCCAATTTAAGTATGATCAGATTGATTAGCTAGAGTAACCAAACTTTATTTGAAATTTTAGATAATTGGGTTTTACAATATACCTCCCATAGGGATGTTCCGGAGGACGTCAAAAGAGGATATCGTTGCTAAATTTGGCGTTGAAAAGGTTTTTAGAGTTTCCAAACACTGCAGTTATATTATTTAAAAATCGGTTGACTTTGTTTATAAAGACACCGTAAGCAAATTAAGTGTTCGGTTGATTTTTAGAGTTTCCAGCTCGTTCAAAAAAACAAATTTTTTGCACAATTCAGCTGTTTTTTTGTTTGGTTATAAAAATATCGTAGCTAAATGTGGCAAACATCGAATTTGATTGCAATATGGTTATATACCAAAGTCGTTCGCGCTTGACTTTAACGCGCGCCATCTTTGTTCTGCAGTTATCTCAACCAAAATTTAATGCACATTATTTTTAGTTGCCGCATATTATTTAGACTTCGGAAGAGCAGCCTGGGTCGTGGATTATATCTACTGTGTGCATGTATACAGTGTAGTTACTATATGCTCAAGTGAATACATAGGCAATAACCTTCAACCTCGTGGTAATGGAAGCATCGCATTTGTGTTCATAATCATGTTTCGATTTATTTGTCGCACAGCTCCCTCAAGTAATTAAATAAGCGAATTAAAATTTTATTACTCTAACATACATATGGTGTCATAATATGTATGACGCATATTAAACCGAGAGAGAGAGATCAGCCTAGTATGCCACTGTTGCTACCATCGCCACAGTCAGTGGTACTCCCACTAGCGCCATGCGACAAGGAAGCCAAGAGGCGTCGAATTGCCGCATCCGGCTTCCATTTTGCATATGTGCTATTTCTCATATTATTGCTTGTTGCATGTTGCATGTGCATGCAAATCGAATGAGGTTGGAAAACTTGAAGCAATGCCAGGCAATTACCAAATGTCAGCTGAGCAAATTGGTAAGTTAATTTACCCTAAATCGCTCCACCTGCAACTAACTAGTGAAGTGTTAGAAGTTCCTGCACTTTACTTTTGGCCATAATTAAGTTTATTGCATGCCTTACAATAGAAAGACGCTTCGAAGAGTCAAGAAGTCGTAAACAAAATCTAACATCAGTGGTTATTCTTTTTTGTTGGTTCATATGCATTTTTATTAGTTCACATCTGATAAAATAATCTTCCAAGCAAAAATAGACTTGTAATTTATTTTTCTCCTAATTCAGAAGTTGGTAAATAGAAGGTAGATTAGAGTCTATCCAGGTTAGATCAACGGCCCCATATTTCGGAACTTCTAGATAAGCCCTCACTTATAAACATAAATACTCACGCATAAACATTCTGATAACTTTGAAGATATTCTTTGCTTGTCATGGTGAAAATTGAAGCAACTCACTTGCCAGTCGCCAGAATAATTATATTATTTTGCAGGACATCTGAAAAGAGTAAGTAAGAAGAAGATGTTTCATATTTCCCGTAATAAAAAAAAAAAAACAATTGCCTTGATGGCCAATTTATCTTATATTTATTATAGTGAACGTTAATGTCAGACATGGACCAGCCAATAAATAAGTAAACCGATTTTGATGAATTAGACGAAATACTTCCTTTGAATGCCAAACTAGGTTTCTATACACAAACAAACAAGACTTTTCCGTCGGAAATGTCTAAACATATGCTGCAGCGCCGTCTTTTCAACCTTACCCTTACCTTAAGGATCTAGGTTTACAAATTTACACAACCAGGAATTAAGGGCACTGCCTCTGTGATGCAGCAATCTGCTCGTGATAAAATATTACGAATTGGGAAACGTTGAGCTTAAAGCGAGAACGATGATAATTCCTGGAACACATCGATTGGCTAGAGTGACTCTATTCAACAAAGTCCTAGAAACATTTTTTTAAACTTATTGCTACTGGTCGTACTATGCAAATAAAAATTCTTGCATTCAGGCAAAAATAAACTTAATTTGATGTAAACGTAAAAATATCCGAGAAAGTCTGACGTTTCATTAATTGTACCGCTCGAACTGCCAGTTAAGGCGTGACAAAAGGCAAATAAATGTCAGCCCCTGAAGTTTTGAGGTCAGAACGAAAAATGTAATAAATAAAAAAAAACACAAGGCTCGACTTTGACGGCAACGAAATCAGAGTTACTCTCATTTCTCAACATCAAGTTTACAATTAAATCAAATATGTTTCTATGGAGAAACGGATGTTACAAAACAGGAGCTATGTATGTAGGACGAAACACTATTGCGAATGTAAGCACCCACAGTTGGTAGTGGATACACAACTAGCGAGCATAACAGACACTGGAGAGGACACAGAAGCAGACTCCTTGTCGACTTGGTTGCGGCTTCTATTTAGAACTTTATTAACGTCGTTGTTTTGCTGCGGGTGTCAAATGACGCGGCAAGAGTTCAATGTCTCGAGTCCGGAACAAGTGTACGAAGTGGTCTGTGTTCTCTCTATGTGTGTAGTCATAGACACTAATGAAGACAAGTCTGCGGCTGTAATGATATTAATGGAGAGAACAAATCAAAGCTGCTATACACATTGCCATAGAAATCTGCTCAAGAAGGGGTTATAATTGGAGTCACCCATCAACGTGTTTACTGTTTGAAAGTTTCTATTTATATTTTTTTTTTAATTAGGAAATAAGTTTTAATGATGTGCTGTCTAGTTATTTAAAAATGCGTCAGTGCAAAATTTTGGCGCCAATTTTGAACAACAGTTGTCCCAATCATTCCATTCCATTTCATACCAAGCAAGTGCGCATGCGTTTGTTTACCTTCCATAAATGTTCCCACTTCAATGTGGATGACATTCATTTGGATGGATGAACCATGTGGCACATAATCAAAACACAACAATCACATTTTGTTTTTGTTGACACAAGATATTATGGTGCAAGCATCTGCCAAAAGTCATAAAATTTATAAACAAATACAGTCTAAGCTATAAGAAGCTTATTAAAAATTCCAAGTTTAGATTGTCAGCGTACTTTAAGATATTTTTTTTATTTTTGGCTTGTTTGTTCACAAATAATTATTTGCATAAGTGTTAATGGGTTGGTCTGGTCAAATAATAAAAGTAAGACTTCTCTCAAAAGATTATATTTTCTTAGAATTTTTCCTGATTTAAACTGTCTGCGACTGTCTGAACGGGCGGCAATTGAAGCACATCAGAATTTCAAATTTGGAGCACTTGGGTTCCACAATTCATTGGAAGACGAAACAACAGTCACACAGTCACAGTCAGTGTTCTGTGTTCCATGTTGTGCGACATGGCTTGTCCAAGCAAGCAGTCGGCAGTTTTGGTAAAGCGTTGAACCGAAGCGGTCGTGCCCTGGTGTTCCCTACGCTATACCTAAAACGTGGACGCAGTCTCGCTTTAAATTCAAGCAAATTGATCGTGCATAAGGATTGTTTTTTGCTCTATAGCATGTGAATCAAACGCATAAACAGCTTCTGAGTATAAATGATATAATAATTCAAAATTTATTTTTAAATTTTCAACACATCTCGTAAAAAGTATAAAAATAACATACTATTAAATTTGCAATCTTTGTCAAGTGTTATCAAAGAGGCAGCGCTTTCCCTTTCCGGCTTTAGAGCAACGGAAGATGTCTCATTCATAAGAGACACGCACATAAAAGGCGCAAAATTTGTTTGAAGCTCCACGGCAACGGTAACGTTAACAGCGCCGGTAGCAGCTCCTAAACGGAAGTCAATCTCGAGTAACGAGCTGCAAAAAGGGTGTGAAATATCTCAAAGTGTGTGTCAGTGAATACTTACGTATGTCGTTGAGTTCAACTTCAATGATCGCGAACATGAGCGTTATGCTTGAGACATGTAAGTTGCCGACGAATAATTTTTAATTTACTTGTTTGAATAATGATAAAAAATATTAATATATTTGTTTATGAAGATATGCTGTTTGTGAGTATATACAAATTTTCCAACAGCTGTGCGCACAATGTGCCCATAAAAATTGGCAATGAATTTTCTTTCTTTTTTTTATACTTATATAGGTAAATGGAATACCATTACTATACAAAGTTTATACAGCTTCAAGTGCTAAATCTTGTATTATATACATTTAACTTTCTTGTAGTTGCTGATTAAACGAACTAAAGGGTGTTTTTTTAGAGTTACACAAATTTAAATCATAATAGAACAAAGAATTATATTTTTAATATTAATGAAACGGTCTTCATTGAATAGAAAATTTTATGATGTTAATGTTTAAATATGAACTCGGCTATGTGGCCGTTCCAATTTTCACAAAAAGTAACATTCTGCCATGCTAGACAACCGTGTAGGCGGAGGCGTCTACGTTGAGGGTTTCAACATAAGATCTGCTTCCGACTCCCGGAGCACTGCCAAGTTTTTCAGGCAGAGGTCACTGCAATCCGGGAGGCTTTAATAACAATAAGAAACCTACAAGTTCGAAATAAGAACATTTGTATCTATACGGGCAGCCAAGCGGCTATTAAGTTCCTAGCTTCGATGACTTTGTGTATGAAGTCAGTGAATAACTGCCGCCTGTTTAGGGGAGATGGCTGAGCAATTTTCAATTGACCTTATATGGGTCCCAGGACATAGGGACTTTGAGGGAAACTACCAGCATCCTCCTTCAAGACAAGGAGTTCCTGGGTATGCCCATGGCCAGCTGTAAACTGAGAATACGAAATTTTTTCGCTCTCTGTGCAAATAAAATGTGGAATCGGACATCGAACACGTGCAGAATCTCTACTACTGTAACAAAAGAACCAAAAAACTTGGCGAACCAATCAGTAATTTTCTATGGATGTGAATTGTGTTTCGACAAAAGCCTGAAGATTATCATTATTCAAATGCGACAATTTTGCTTAGTTACATACCATCAATAATGGGCTTCATCGGAGAACAAAATTTTGCATTTGATAAAAAATTTCAACAATTTACAAGCGTTGTTCTGGTTTAAGTCTATCCATAATGAAATGTCAATGCAAACTCAACAAAAACAACTTAAATCAGCTGTTAAATGGGTTGTCAAATAAAACAGTGTTGCCAACTTAAAGTTATGACCCCCAAAAACAAATACAAATATGTTTTTACTTTATCGTTTCTGTCTTTGTTAAAGTAAATTATGTTTATAGCTAAAATCAAGCTGCTTAATGAAAATAAGGTTATTTTAGCATATTACTATTATTGTATTTGAGTCAATGAAAAAACAATAATTTAAATGAATAAATAATGAGCTATTCTAATTCCGAGTTAAATCAACTAAGAAACTTCGCTTACCAATTCCAAAGGATCATAAGTGTATTGGTATTGTTCACATGGGGCCAACATTCTTGAATGTGTAGCACATAAAATAAAATGGTCGAGAAAATAATGGAAATTCACATGCATGTGGCCTATATTATATGTACATATATAGAGTATGAGGAGAAAAGACACTGTTATTCTGCGAAGATTTCCTTAATTATACAAACACCGAGATGGCCAAAAAAACTTAAGGTTAATCATAAAAGAAAATGACCATAAATAAGATAGAAATATATACAATTGGCATACAAACAGAAATGCTGATAATGGCCGCAAACAAATGTACCTTCAACAGATATGAACGTACTTAGACATATTTATGTCAACAAACCATCCAAATCCAATAATGTACAACGGTGCGTATGACGTATGAAAAACGCGTTGACAGTCAGACATATGTACATCAAGGGAATCAAAAAAAAAACAAACACTACAACATAAGCACTCCTACACACAAGCACACAGTGCCATAATAGAAATTTCTTATCAAGATTATGTTTTCGTTTTATTGCTAAAATTGTCTGATATGAAGATAACTGAATAAGCATAGCCATATGTATTCATTGTTGTGTCTATTTTTGATAAAATGGTAAATTCAAATTTTACATTATAACGCCTAAAAAGCATTTATGAATTTGCATAAGTGTTTATTTATATAAAATTTACACAGAAAACTAAGGGGCTCAGCTAGCCCCATAAGAATGGTTACTTTTGAGACGTCCAGACTATGCTATACTCTGAACTTCATTTCACTTTGAGGCGCATGAATTTTAATGCATATCCTGAATGAGTCTAAATACTGATTTCAGTGAATCTGGATTGTTTGAAAAAAACCGTTGCGGGGGACTGAATGGGAATGAAAGTGTCACGTTTATTCATACTTCTAATTGTATTTCTGGTAGACTTTTTAAAAACTTATCAAAAAGCGAAAACCTGTTGCACTCTAGCAAACAGCAAATGTGTATACAAAATTCTTTAAAACTAATTTCGTTATATACGGTAGATGCTAAAGCTGTATGCAAATAAATTATAATGGGGAACTCTTCAACTAAATTTCGAAAAGATTATGTTTATAATAAAATCTTTCTTTAACATTTCAATGAAACAGTTGGCCATGTAAAAAAACCGTCTAAAAACAGTATTGGGGTATTGTAATTTCTTACTAAAATAACTGCTTCTTTTGTTTTTTTTTTTTTATTTCTGCAATTGAAATTTCGTAAGCAAATATACAAATATAGGTATATACATTTTGTTCCCGATTTTATTAAGTTGGATACAAAAAGAAGATTTATGAATATAACATAAAGGCAGATTGGACACCAAAGTATAAAGATATTAGAAATTATAGTAAATAAGAATTTCTGCAATCAAGCATATCGTAAGGAAATACAAAAACTTATCATTATACATATATATTTTTTGTTTCCAATTTCATTACCAATATCCATAATTATGGCAGATTGCTCACCAAATTATGAAGATGTGAGCTGTGAGATGTGAGATGTGAATTATGTGATGTGATATATTCAAATTCCATCTGTCCATTTCGAATTTCCATTTTGATGCACGGATAACGAAAATAGAATTGTGCGTGAGCCCTCCACCCTGCCTAGAAGGATAATGTAACGATTTTGCAACCAATTGATTGAGTCTTGAAATTTTATATATTTGCCATTCATACGAAAATTAAATATAAATAAAAATATATATAAATAAAAATATTAAAAAACTGGAAGGAATGGAATCACATCTTACACAAAAGTCAAATCTATAAAAACAGTTTTTGGCCCTATGCTAAAAATACGTCACATTTACAACAACAGAAAATAAAAGTTGTTATTTTTACTATTAATTTAATATAAGCAACGTTCTGGTAATTATTTTTGGTTACGAATTGGTTTATTTTACGTAATTAATATTAGTTACAGCAAAATCACAATCACCAAAAACGAGTTTTATAAAATCATTTGGCTTTGGAGAGCTGCATCAAAAACTGTACTTGGTCGTTTAGTTTATTGTGGACATTTCAACATTTATCGGATTAAATACTGTGTCAATGGGAAAATACAAATCCATCCTATCTAATTCTATCTAATTTCTAACTTTTGACCTTTAGCCCTACAATTTTGTAGATATAATTATGCTTTTCATGATCCTTTCCGTGTTTTACGGTCTAATCAAAAAAAGCTTTATTATTTCATCTTATTACTTCTTCTATCTTAAGTAATCTTGACTTCCCACCTAAAGCGTCCTTAGCCAATCCTGTATATTCATTAATTTAAATGAGTGGTGGGAAAAATATACACAATACATAATATGAAAATATATTTTTTTGTTTTTTTTTTATCTTATAAGGTATTTAAATAAAAAATATTAATGGGAAATTTAAATTGTAATATGTAAAAGCGAAGTTTTTATTAATTTAATTGGTTTTAATTGGATTTTCAAACGGAGAACCAATTTTCTACTTTTGTATGGATACTGTATATTTTTTTACGCGTATTCTCTGCAAACATATCTATCGCGTCAAAACAGAATTAGGTGTTCTTATATGTAAGCAAATGTATGTCACTGTGTCATGTATATGTATGTATGTATGTCACATTTGTCAATCGTGGCTTTGCAACCCTTTTTCCGAAGCTTCATCTTGCTTCGACTATGATCTTTTTCGAACATTATTATCGTAAGTGATCCACTTTTCATCGCCCGTAATCACTAGCTTCAGAAATGGTTCGATATCGTTCCGTTTTAGCAGTGATTCTAAATTGTTTGCTGTTAATTCATGTGTCACCCAAACGCAGAGCTTCTTTGTTTATCCTGCTTTCTTCAAATGGTTGATAGCTGTTTGGTGGTGATTGCATAGGTCCCTAGGAATGTCCAAAGTTATCTAAAATATGATCAGGGGGACTAGAGAAGTCGATATACCCATGTCCGTCTGTCGGTCCGTCCGTCTGTCGGTCCGTCCGTCTGTCCATCCGTGCGTTTGAACGCCTATCTCAGAGATGTTAAGAGCTAGAGAAACCAAACTTTCACATTAGATCCCATATTATTCCATAGGAGACAAGTTTATTTTATTTTTTTGATATCATGGTTAAATTATATAGCTCCTATAGAAAATATATAATATTATATAGCTCCTCGAAAAAAACAAAAGTTTTAGATGGATAACTCATTTGTTTATGAAGATATCGTAACCAAACTTGGCGCTCGAAATTTATTTTATTGTTAAATTTAAAAGTCACAAGCACTGTACCAAATTTGATCAAAATCGATTGACTATATCATATATGTAGCTCCGACCGGGCAAAATAACTTTTTTTTATACAAAATCCGCTATATGTATTTCATTTTTTAATAAAGATATCGTAACTAGATTTAGCATTCAGAAGATTTTTTAAAGTATCCAAGCTTTGTACCAAATTTGAATAAAATCGGTTGACTATATCATATAGCTCCAATAGGACCCATCGGCCAAAATAACTTTTTTAAAGCAAAGTTATATTTCGCTATATTTAGTTTTTTAATAAAGATATCGTAACCAGATTTGGCGATTGGAAGTTTTTTAGAGCACTTAGGCAATGTGCCGAATTTGAACAAAATCGGTTGACTATATCATATAGGGCCGATCTTCAAAAAAAAAATCGATTTTTGAACAAAATTTGTTGTGTTTCGTTTGTTTGTGATGATATATAAATCAAATTTGGTATTCGTAAGTTTTTTATAGTTTCCAAGCATTGTACTAAATTTAATCAAAATCGGTTGAACGATCGGTCAAAAAAAAAATGTTTGCTTAAAAATTCTTCTGCTTTTGGTTTTTTTGCAAGCTAGTGGTAGAGTGTATCCCAAAGTCGTACGCGCCCGACTTTACGTACGCCATTTTTATAATAGAAAAAAACAATATGACGAAAATTTTCCAAATTTTCAGTCATTTTTGAGTGTATATAACTTTTCACAGAACAATGCGATTATAATTTAATTACATAATTTAGCCTTCTAACAAAACGAAGCCTAAAATGCCTCCTTTCAAAGAAGCTATAGCTTGGCTACTTCAAATTTATATTACCAGAGATATTACAGATATTAAGAGCTATCTAGCGACTTTTTCGAATACTCAATATATGAGATTTGTTGACAGTTAATTGCTGATGCTCAAGTATTCAATATTTAAATAAAAACCGCCCACTCAGTCTCTCTAAAGTATTCACTGCAAACCACCTAACACTTCTCATGGTAGAGCGAAACTTTATGCAATGAATAAAAGCATTTTTAACAATATATGATTTTTGGCAAAAATATGTAAATCTGGTCTCACTGTGGGTTAGCCATAAAAAATTGTGCAACACAAAAAAATACAATACAAAAACATAGATAGTCCAGTGGGCCATTTTCCGTTGCAAAAGAGTCTCTTGATTTGTGCTATTGGCTTGGATTCCAACAAAGTAAATCAACACTCATCGAACCCACACAATCATTCGGAAACAGAGTTGTGCCTTGAGTAAGTGCAGAGTGTTTGTTGCCAAAGACTTCTACTCATATTTAGATGTGGCGTGCCATGTTTAGACACCGACGCACATAAAGCTGTCATTGTCAATACAATAACAAACAAGCTGCAGCTAAGCGCACATACGTATACACAGATACACGCACTCACACACACATACACCTGTGCAAACTTATATGTATACATTTGTGTATGTGTGTGTTTGTCTGTGAACACAAAATGGTTGTTACAACGCAATTGACATTTGCCACACGCCGCCATGCTGCTGTTGCTGTTGCTGTTGTTTTTGTTTTTGTAGTCCTTGTCGAAATTGCACGTAGGGGCATTAAAGTTGTTGTGGTCCGATTGTATGCCACACACTAGGTAAGAGCTTATGGTAGTTGGGCGGGCAACTGGCATGCATTTGGTTGCCATAATGCTTCAACGTGATTGTTCTTGTTGTAGCTTTATAAACGATTATCACCGTCAGCTAAAGTTTGCTGTTCAGTCACACTTGCGGCTTGCATCTGGTGGTGTGATACGAATCCACAAGATACAATATCTATGAACTAAATAGGCAGTATGGTTAGTATGGCTTATGCCACGAAGGCATCAGCAGCATGTGATTTGAAAGTCTTCTTCTTGCAGTTTAAGTACTGTGGGAGGAACAAGTGAGGAGTTGTGGGGAATATAAGTTGCAGATGTGGTCTGTTTGTGGCCACTTAGATCGCACATAATATTTAATTTAGTTTTTAGCCTAGAATACCTTTATTGTTGGGTATGTATAGGGATCCCAATCTCACACTCAAATGAGGTATGGAAACGAATCTGTATCATCAAATAGATAATTAATTGGGCATTACACGAACACCAGAAATGGGTGTTGACAAGTATTTAGAAACTTTTCATTGCAAGTCTGTCATTGAAATATTGCTACTGCCTTGCATTAATCGCATTAAGCTGCATGTTGTGCGCACAAACATGATATTGATGTTGGTATTAGGGTTGGTGGGTGTAGTATTGCTTGGGGGAATGTGCAATTGCAAGTGCAACTCAAACAAAATTTCGCAGTTTTGCCTGTTATTGCTGCAGCACCAGCTGTTTTTGAGGTCATCACTGACAGCTGCCAATTACTAATGCTGCTAACTCGGATCCAAACTGTAAAAGTTAAATCTAGCCGCACGCATTGAACGTCCTTAGGGTGGTCCCCTCTAGTTAGCTCAAACTTTTGCTCATGGCATACAGATTTGTAGACAGATTCTAAAAAAATATTTTAATGGCTTGCAAATGCTCTTGAACGAAATCTTTCTGATGAAATTAAAATTTTTGCGGTCAATTAGGCATAATTAGGTGAAGGTCAGCTGTCATTCAAGGCACGAAACTACAAAAAAAAAAATGAGAAAAGATCGAATTCTACGTTTGAAGACCGGAAAAGCCAAAGTCTCTCGATTTTGTTACTTGTTTGGTGAGTATTGTTTGCTTTGTTGTTTACCATGGGGCTATAATAGCTCTCAAGCTATTGAACTTTAAGTGTGAAATAAATCTTCATTGACACACTGACACACACAATGTGTGTGTGTGTGTGTGTATTTCAGCAAAAACAGACAGCAAAGAATTTAATTAAATTTTTCTTTGCCATTCGAAAAAAGAACTGAGTTTTCCATAGCGTCGAAACACACATACAGTCACACAAAAATCCATGCATGTGTACATATGTACAATGTACATACAAATACATACATGCAAATTGAAATATGAGGCAATGATTTAACGCCTTTTTTCCGGAAATTATATAATATAAATTGTGTCTGTTTGAAAGCTATACAAATATAAATTGTAATATGTAATAAATAATTTTATTCATTTGAATAAAACGGAAAATTTGCTTGAATTAATTGTTATACGCATATTGAAGCTTAATTTAATGAAATTAATAAAATAATTTTATAATTTAAACTTTTTCCCAATAAAAATAAAAACCTCAGAACGTACCTTTATGTATGTTTTATTGTATATAGTACATAGGTGCACAGATTAAGACAATTCAAATGATTAGAGCCACGTGACGTACATAATAAAATATAAGCTTATCAAAGTCAATGCAAAATTCCAATTGATGACGCATTCAATTCGAATATATCTATCTACATATATATAAACTTTTTTTTTATCTATCAGTCATGCCCATTGCTTATTCTATTAGGAACGGAAATCTTTGTGGAGGCCCGATTAATTGCCATTCGATCATAAATCTATTTTTATTTTAACGACCAGCATACTTGAACTTTTTATAAGGCTTTAAATTTAGTCACAGTCAACGTAAAAGTTATCTTAATGAGCAGTAGCTTAACTATTAAATTGGCTATAAATCTGATAAGCACTGGATTAATACATTATTCCTAAATAGTACCAACGTAAGTACTCAACAAATATTTGACCAAAGGAAATTGTAGTTACATAAGCCGACACAAGTCGACAAAAGGTTCAAAAAAAGTTTAAAAATTAAGTATATTGGATAAATACACAGAAAGACACATTGTCATAGGTTAAAAGAATAGAGTTTTGAAATTTTCATCAGATCAATCCGCAACACACGTTCTTAGTTTTAATAGAACTACGTGAAAGTTAGATATGACTAGGCGTTTGGAAGATTTTAAAAGTTCCCAAGCACTGCACGAGCTTTTGTTAACATCGGTTGATTAATTATTTCTTAACACTATTCAACTTGATTAACAAATTGAGTTTGATGTGCCTTGGTAGCACGAAGCAACTTGTTTTTATAAAATATGTGGACCGAACAGGAGCGCTGAAATAATACACGTCTGGCTTCAATTACGTAAATTTTAAGAGCGTCTTTTTAATGCTGAGGGACTTATAATTACAGAGGAACTTAATTGCATAGAGCGTAACATGGGCATAAGATGAGCATAATGTGCATCAACAGACAGTATGATATTAACAGCTTGAGAGCTATGGTATGAAAATAAGATATTTATATAATATAAAGAATTTAAGAAATATATTAAAATTTTTTAACAAAGTGTTATTGTTCGGTCATACTCATATACATTTATAACACACCTCGCACACAAAAAATATCACTCAAAAGTAACACAGAACATATAACTGTAAACATCAACACATAGCCAAGCATTAACATAAGCATAACATTTTCTCTCACTCTCACTCTCACCCTTCACTATATAACTATGTTATATAACATATCACTAATAAAACACTTGCCAATTGCCATTATAACATATCGGTCGTGTCGCTCTCCTCTTTTGGTCGTCTTGCACTTTGGCCTTATATGCTAAAATGCTCTGAGTTTTTGCACGGCCCATCCTAGATATTTGGCTCGGTCAAGAACACGCTTTTGACCATACAGGAATCAACTGATCTAAACTTCTGTTTTTTTTTTAATACATTTATTTATGTTTATTATGTGTTCCCAGCACGGTGAACGACTGTTGATTAACATTGTCTTTACCAAGTAAAATACTAATTGAAAGTTTGTGTGGACAGGATACTGATCAATCGCTACCCAGGGATGTGCATTCTGGGGTAAATGACTTTTAGTCTGTCTCGCTCCCTGCCACATATCTGTAGTACAACAGATCCATAGTTACAGGTCCGTAAAGTACAGGGTATTTATTACACAGTCGGGCACTGCCTCAACTACATATATAATATAAAATTTTTTTTATTGTATATATTTCAAAAATCACACGTAATCCTCTTTTCTTTTTGTAAATAATAATATTTAACTAACAGCAACAAAAAAAAAATGGCGGACGTAAAGTCGGGCGCGGACGACTTTAGGATACCCTGTACCACTAGCTTGTAATAAAGACCGATTTCTTCACAAAAAACCAAAAACAGAAGAATTTTTAAGCAAAAATTTTTTTTTGACCGATCGTTCCTATGGGAGCTATATGATATAGTCAACCGATTTCAATAAAATTTGACACGGTGCTTAAATACCTTAAAAAAGATATGAACGCCAAAGTTATTTCAAATATCTTTACAAACAAACAAAACACATCGAATTTTGTATAAAAAACGTGTTTTTGGACCGATTGGTCCTATGGGAGCTATATGATCTAGTCAAACGATTTGGATTAAATTTGGTACAGTGCTTAGGAACTATGAAATACTCACGAATGTCAAATTTGGTCCCAATATCTTAACAAACAAACGAAACACAGCAAATTTTGTTAAAAAATCGATTTTTTGGAAGATCGGACCTATGGGAGCTATATGATATAGTCAACCGATTTTGTTCAAATTTGGCACAATGCTTAATTGGTCTAAAAAATTTCCAAACGCCAAATCTGGTTAGGATATCTTTATTAAAAAACGAAATATAGCCAATTTTTCTTTAAAAAAGTTATTTTGGCCGATCGGTCCTATGGGAGCTATATGATATAGTCAACCGATTTTGATCAAATTTGGTACAGTGATTGGGAACTATAAAAAACTTTCGATTGCCAAATTTCGTTACGATATCTTCATAAACAAACGAATTATTCATCTAAAACGCTTTTTTTTTTCGAGGTCGTCTCAAACACCCCCATGGGAGCTATATAATTTATCCCCGATATCAAAAAAATAAAATAAACTTGCCTCCTATGGAATAATATGGGATCTAATGTGAAAGTTTGGTAACTCTAGCTCTTACCATCTCTGAGATCTAGGCGTTCACACGGACGGACGGACGGACAGACGGACAGACGGACGGACAGACGGACAGACGGACAGACGGACAGACGGACATGGGTATATCGACTTCTCTATTCACCCTGATCATATTTTAGGTAACTTTGGGGTGTCTCCGACGTCTCCTTCTATATGTTACATACATTTTCGGCTTGCACAAACTTAATATACCCTTGGACCATACGGTACAGGGTATAATAATTGTAAAAAGCTTAATTGAAACCAAAAAGCAATAATTTTACCAGGGCAATTTGATACGTCAGTAACTTTTGAATTTACCAACTTTTGATATGCAATCTGCGTCATTCAGTTTGTGTCATCAAATATAGATAATATTAACAATTAAAAGACAACAAGAAAAAAATTAAGAAGGACTATTCAAACTTTATACAATTAAATTCTATGGTTAAAATGTGGTTTTCTTAGATCCTTTTTGGACGTATCAGGTCGACAAAATTCATGCATTGAACAATCGGAAATGAATATTTTAAACATAAAAATACCACACACAATATTTTTGGTGTTATTGTAAATATCAAGAGTTTAATTCAATGTGAATCGGTCCATACCTGTAAGCAGCAAAGGCTTAAGAAATAAAAGCCAGGACGAAGAAAAAACAGAAAATTAATTTTCTTATTCTCTTTCAACGTGGCCAAAAAAAAAAAAAAATCCTTACAAAAGCCAATCGAAAAATATGCAATAAATGTAGTACTATGTATTCATGTATAAGTGTGTACGAGTGTGTATGTAGTGTATGCATACAAAGAATTTTCAATTTATCAAATTGTCAGTGTCAAGTGCAATGGTAACTTACTTTTTCAACTTTGAATAGTATATTGATTTGCGATTTATATTAGAGGTTCTTCCAAGTGCTTTGCCATAAAAGGATAAAAACAATGAAAAAATATAAAGAAGCTGCTAAATGCTGACTTGTAAAATAGTAACATTAAGGGCAAAACAATAATGAAAAATTTTGCTTAAGAAAATTATGAAATTAATTATTTATATTATGAAATGAAAAAAGTAGCATCATGCTTAATTAACGGTTAGAGCCTTTGAATTATTAACATAATCAAAATCATGATTTCAATTAGCTTAATTAATTTGATAATAAAGCAACTGGATTGCCCAAATGGCATGATGAACATCGTTCTCTACTTTTATCCAAACTTAAGAAACAAAAAAAGATAGCGAATGTTAATGTCGGGATCAGACGACTTTTGGGATACCTGTACCACCACACTGAAACCAATTCCGATATGTTGCGTAAGATCTCCAAAAGATATTTTATTTTCCAAATTTGGCTTCAATCTTTTCATAATCAAATAACAACAAAATTAAAACAAGAGCTATATCATATGGCCAGCCGATTTTAATCTAAATTAGTTCAGTGGTTAGAAACTCTTAAAAAGTTTCCAAATTTGATTACGATATCTTCAGAAACAAACGAAATATAACGAATTTTGTTGCAAAACCTTTTTTTTTACCGATCTGTCCCATCAATCAACCGATTAATCAAATTTGGTACAAGCAAGCAAGCCATAAAAACTGACAAAAGAACCATTTAGCTATTTATAGTAACAAAAATTGTCAGGTATCTAAAGCTGTATAGCTATAAGGCTAAGCACCTACAAGCAACATCCATTTTTTTCACCAACTGCTTTGCACCACTTTATATATCGACTTTTCATTGTCCTCCAAAATTTAACAAAAAAAAGAAACAATATCGCGAGAATATTTTGATACAAAACACAGTAATATACGAGGTGTGCTCAAAAAATAATGTGAGTTTTCAAATTTCGCGGGCAACGTATTTTCGATTATCAATTTTTTTTTTTGTTGTGTTGGTACACTCTTCACGAACATCTGTACCAAATTTCAAGTGAATGGCATTTTTTGTTTGATTGTGAGAGGCGTAAAGGTTATAAGTGTTTTGTGTGCTCTATAATCGATAATCGAAAATACGTTGCCCGCGAAATTTGAAAAGTCACATCATTTTTTAAACACACCTCGTATTTGTTGCAGTGTCTAACTGCATTTCCAATGGATGATTGAGTTGAACAATACAAATTACAACAAGGAAGGAAACAGAAAAATAAAAAACTTCGTTAATGACCAAAGATATATAAGCAGTTGCAGGCCGATTACCCTACTTTCTATACTATCTTAATTATTCGAAAAAATACCATTTGGCAGTATTATCATTACGCACAATAATATCATCTGTAGAAGTCAATAACACTATGCAACAGTTTTTTGATCCCGGCTTCAAAATAGTTGATCCCTATGTAAAATTTCACGCTGAATTCAAATCTGCTTAGAAAAATGTTGAAAGTAGAACGGTTTTTGAGATATCGCCAAATTTGCATTTTTCATGTTTTGAAAAAAGGTTAGTCTACTAAAATACAATTTTCTCTAGTTTTAGTGCACCGATTTTTGTAAACTGGGACGAAAATTAAAAATAACAAAATTATTTCTTAAAAAAATTACAGTTGTTTAAAATTCAATCATAAATGACGAAGTTATGGCACTTCAAAGTTGAATTTTTGTAAAAATTTTGATGATTTTTCAATTTTTTGCTGACTTTTACTAAGTTTTTTTCGATCTTTCCATAAAAATTGCTCCGGTTTTAGATATTGACATAATGGCGTAATCTTTTACGAACATTTTTTGCCCTGGTTCATCAACATCGGGAAAAAAATACTTCCGCATTTGCAGTATTTGGTGAAATAACTCAAATTTTATTTTTTATGACTCTGAAAGCACATGAAATCTATTGCTCTCACAAGGTCAAAAGTTTTGCATTGGTCGCACCAAATATGCAATTTTTATCCAAAATTTGCCTCCGAATTCAAATTTTACTTAACATTTTTGAAAAGTCGGATGGTTACTTAAAATATTTGCAAATTTAAAGTAACCGTCCGACTTTTCAAGGGAAGTTCTTTCTTTTGGCAACACGAGAAAAACAAACAAAAACTTTACGAACCGCTGCAATTTATTCAATAAATAACTTCAACATGTGTTCATGTTTCATTGCAAAAATGATCCGAACAAGTTTTGCTTTATTTGTGGAGAATTTTCATTCGCGCAGCCTAGAATTTTTTCGGAGCAATTGCAAAATTTTTTTTCTTTATATTTTGGCAAGAAACCGACAATCAAACCGTGGACGCCGAAAAGCGTATGCAATTCTTGCAGAACTATTCTAATTATGTGGATGTCTGGAGAAAAGTGAGTCCAAAATTTTATAATTTGCACACGTAGATTAATCAGCGGACGAGGCTAAAGCATGGGGATCGTTTTGCGCAGTAGTGTTTAGTTTTCTCGGCAACAAAAGAAGTGAGGACTACAAAGAAATTGTTTATGATTTAATGGAAAACTACAAAAAAATTGGTATAATTTCAGTTTGTTTTTTCTCGAGATTTTATATTTACCAATATTGGTTTTTCTTTTTATTTTTTAAAGGTGTAAATATGTCTTTAAAAATTCATTTTTTACATTCCCATTTGGATTTTTTCCCGGACAACCTAGGCGCCGAAAGCGACGAGCATGGTGAACGCTTCCATCAGCAAATGAAGCAGATGGAGTTTCGCTACCAAGGCAAGTGGGATCAGGCAATGATGGGAGACTATTGCTGGTTCTTGTTGCGAGAAACACAGAGTCTGCACAAAAAACAACAGCGGTCTACATCATTTGAATTTTTTTATCCTAACTTGAACTGCAATAAAAACTCCTAATGCTCAATGTTTATTCTTATTTGGCTTGGTAAGATGTGATTCTTAAACTGAAAAAACTAGCAAAAACTCGATATATTAGCTATATATCAATGTCAGAGAGGACATTTTGCGACCAATGCAAAACTTTTGACCTTGTGATAGCAATAGAATTCATGTGCTTTCAGAGTCATAAAAAATAAAATTTGAGTTATTTCACCAAATACTGCAAATGCGGAAGTATTTTTTTCCCGATGTTGATGAACCAGGGCAAAAAATGTTCGTAAAAGATTACGCCATTATGTCAATATCTAAAACCGGAGCAATTTTTATGGAAAGATCGAAAAAAACTTAGTAAAAGTCAGCAAAAAATTGAAAAATCATCAAAATTTTTACAAAAATTCAACTTTGAAGTGCCATAACTTCGTCATTTATGATTGAATTTTAAACAACTGTAATTTTTTTAAGAAATAATTTTGTTATTTTTAATTTTCGTCCCAGTTTACAAAAATCGGTGCACTAAAACTAGAGAAAATTGTATTTTAGTAGACTAACCTTTTTTCAAAACATGAAAAATGCAAATTTGGCGATATCTCAAAAACCGTTCTACTTTCAACATTTTTCTAAGCAGATTTGAATTCAGCGTGAAATTTTACATAGGGATCAACTATTTTGAAGCCGGGATCAAGAAAATTTTGAAATTTTGTTGCATAGTGTAATATAGCAGATGACTTTGACACAAAACAGTATTGATTTGCTTTATACTTGGAGATTGCAAAAGCTTTTGATAAAGTATATTGCCAATAAATCTTTTGTGTTGTTAAAAGCTAAAATATTTTTAACTAGGCAAAATTTTTTGAATAAAGTCATGAAATTTTTTTTTAAATAGTGAGATATGCAGATATTAAATGCAAAATTTTTGCTTTGCAACCCACCATCCTAATTTTTTAAATCTTAATTCTTATTCTAGAATACCTTAAGGTACAAAGGGTATATTAAATTTGTACAATCTGACAATGTATGAACAATAGAAGACGTCGGAGATCTCCAAAGTTACCTATAGTATAATCAGGGTCGAAGTCGATGTAACCATGTCCTTCTGTCCGTCTGTATGAACACCTACATCTCAAATATAGTAAGAGGCCAAACATTCAAATTAGCTATTATGTCAAGGGAGACATGTTTATTTGATATTTTTGATATCGGGAATATATTATAAAGCTCCCACAGGGATGTTTCAGATGTACAATTGGTTGGTTTATGGAGGATATTGTAACCATATTTGGTGTTTGATTATTTTTTAGAGTTCCAAAGCACTGTACAAAATTTGTGGTAAATCGGTTGATTATTTAATATGGCAACCATAGAACCGATCGGTCAAAATAACGATATTTTAACCAAATTTGGCAGTCGGATCCATGGAAATCGGTTGACTATATCATACAGCCCCCATAGAAAATGATAGGTGGAAAAAACGTTTTTGTGTTTCGTTTGTATATAAAATACATAATTTAGGTGTTTGTCAGTTTTTTAGATTTCCCCAGCACAGTACCAAATTTTATAAAAATTGGTTGACAGTATCATAAATTCCGCCCCACTTGATCCACAAAAAAAAAACGTTTTTTGTGCAATGTTCGTCTGTTATTTGTTTATTTATGAAAATATCGTAAGCCATATACCGGATTTGATGGCAATGTGTTGGTACAGGGTATCCCAAAGTCGTCTGCCCCCGACTTTAATGTAAGTCATCCTTTAATACATAAAATTAAGATTAAATTTCGGATATTTTTTCCCTAACCAAAGTTTATTAAAGTTTGAAAGCTTTTTAGGATTTACAACTCCAGTGTTTAGGTGGGTGGCTTTCGGGCTATGGTGTATGTGGTGTTTTGTCAAATGTAGTGTATGTATATGTCTTTATTGTTGTTTTATGTAAAGGACAGTGGTATATGTATACGTCTGTCTTTAAAATAATCAAAACGGAATGCGGATTTGGATAACAAAAATAGACAGTCTTTTACTATTTGTTGCACAATATTTACAATGCAAAGATATTCAAACTGTGCTTCAAGAATGCAGCAACGTCATCAGTATAAAATTTGTTCTTAAATTAAAACACGATCTTTATTGTATAAACACATAATAGAATATCTGTTTTTGTATGCAGTATGCTTATTTATCATGTATATTTACACAGCACTTGCAATCTTTTAAAACACCATTTCTTTAATTTATCGATAAAAATTCAAATGTATATAATTCCAATATACAGGCTTAATAAAAAGTGATTTTTATGCAAATTTTTATTTGCCATTCAACGAAATCTGCTTTAGTGATTGTTCCTTTAATATACAAGAAGCACAACGGAGCGTATGCGTAATCAAAGCGTATATCATGTGCTTCTTGATTTGAATACCCTTGTACGTATCTACATATAGATATATACTCGTATATCCTGCTCATATCCGTTTTGCGCCTTTATTAATGCCTGAAATGCTGCGCATCTCATTTGCAGTATCACAAATTTCCATCTCCATTTACTATGTACGGCATGTGCTGGCAGCAATAAAGAAATATTGTACATATATGTATATAAAACAAGCATACACTTATGAATGACAAAGTGGGCCAGAGAGCGGTGGGAGGGTATATGTATGTGCTACAAGGGGTAGAGTGACGACAAAGGGTCACATACTTGTACAACGGCGACCTTCAACTGTTGCTCCTCTATGACATTGTTGACATTTTCATTTGGAGCAAATTTTCCTGCATTGTTTTTGTTGCAAACGCCTATTGGACTATGGAAAAGTCATGCCATTGCGATTCATAGATAAATACTTTTACATGCATATAAACAAATAATACTATTCACAAATAAATCCTAACAAAGTTCACACAAAAAGCAACAACTTTATTCCATTTATTGGATTAAGTTTATTGCAAATTGTTGTATGAATGCCAGCCGCAGCTGACAAATCTTGACACGGGTTCTTAGTTATCCTAGCAACCTACCGACATAACTGTATGTATGTAAAGCAATTTCCTGTCATTAACAGTTACTAATAATAATGAAAACGAAGTCTCTTGATGTTTTTGTTAAAAAATTATTTGAAATAAAATATGATCGGTTTATTAAAAAAAATAGTTGGCTGCCATTGGAAAAGAATAGACCGTTTTTTTATGACGCTAGGTCAAGGGAATATTTGTGAGATAAATATGGCGTGGAATTATTCTAATATCTTACCCCGACTACGATTTGCAAAAAAATAAAAAAAACAAGCTAAGGTCACAAAATTTGAAATGTAAATGAGAACTTTATTTTTCAAGTCTGGCTGCAGAGTATCATACAGTCGAACGCCAGCCAGACTGATTTCCATTTTTTTTATTTATAAATGTTTTGTTTTAGCCCCATTTTGGAAAGCCAAAGCAAAACAAAAGCCAAGTCAAACCATTATTTTTAGTATACGCCATCATTTTTAGAATCCATACATTTTGATGTCCTCATTGTCTATGCAAAATATAATGCTATCGATGTTTACTTAAATTGCTATGGGTTGTTATTGTTGTGAACGACGAATGATTTCAATTTAACAAAGCACCCTTCGGATTTGGTTTTGAATAAAGGGGTTTTTGGAGATTAAAAACTGTGTTCTACATGCAAAGGTTTTTTGTTGTTCGTGAAGTATTATATTGATTGATTTCTAATTTGGGATACACTTTATATGCAGTAAAAAAAACAGACTAAAAATACATGCATATTATATGGCTTTGAGTTCGTGGAACTCTGTTTCTGTTAAATAAATAACATTAATTGTTTAATGGTCTTACTTTAGATAAATTCGTAGAACATCAAACTGTTTTCCGTACAACTGTTCATAAAGTGTAAATTAATTATAAATATTCCTCTCAAGCGAAAACTATAAATAGTAATAACATAATCTCTAATATAATTATAAAAAAACAAACTACTCATAGAAATGTTTTATTTAAACTACTGGAAACAGCAACAAGAGCGTCGAACTGTGTATACTCTTAAAGGTATTATTTCCCTTTTTAAGACTATGTCTATTTTTAATTTAAAAGGTTTTGTTTTTTTATGCTACATTATTAGGTTAGTTTGAGAAGAGCCAATTTGGCGCCTTACATCTGTTTTCCTATTTTGCCAACAGGGCACAAATTAGTTGCTGGGTGAGAGTAGCGGTGAAAGCACACTTTCTTTCACCAATACTAATTAAAGTATTTTATTTATTTTATGTATACATATTAATTATTAGACATAAAAAAAATTATAATGTAATAGCTAAAACTAAAAAAAAAGAGTGCTAGCTAGGCCATCGACTCAACTAATTAAAGTAAAACGACCTTTTTTTTTAGTATTAGTGCGCAGGTTAGTGGTATATAATTATATGTAAGAAGGGCTGTTAAGAAGGGCTGTTAGCAGAGGATCAGCAGGCGCTGTTAAATGGCAAGCGAGCCATTTAGTGAGACAGCTGTTAGCATGCGGGAGTGTAGAGAACAGACAGCCGCGTTGAACGGCCGACATAATACAGCCGCGTTAACTAGATGAACAAAAACCGATTAATGTAAGGCTGTATATAAAGCCGTCACGTTTACATCTATTTTATATCATTCAAAATACAATAAAAACAGATATTAGCAAGCCTAATATCACATATATCGTAGATATAATGGCATAAGTGGAAAAGTATTTAGATGAAAGGTATACTGATAGTGTGAGGTAGTGTTAGATACGGCTGACTCTTTCTTTTCTATTAAGATAATTAGTGTTAGTGATAGGCGTTCAAGGGCGTTACTGGTTAAATAAAATATTTAAAAATTGACTACAAGGAAACGGGTGCGATCGCGTCGCAGTTTTCTTGTGAACGAGCCACGCCAAACTTTGACACCAGGTTAACATCTGAGTGAGAGTATGACAATAAATATTTAATAATATTATTATTAAAAGTGTTAAGTGCTCAGTAAAGTTTAAGTTTTTTCTTCCAAAATATAGTTTTTGCCAAGAATATTATTTTTGTGTAAAATAGAAAACGTGTTGGCTCGACCTAAGTATACTGTGATAATAGGCCAAAAAAAACGGATAATATGTTTTTACGAGGGGTATTCAAAAAGGAAGTTTCCCTGGTCTGGCGTTTCTCTTGTGCACCATCTAGCGGCCTCGCACTGAACACAACATCAGTGTTAAGTCTATCGATAAGAACGGCACTGGTATTGGTGACCGAAAATAGTTTTTTCAGCAGTATAAACACTACAACCATGGAGCTACCAATGCAAAACGTGTCCAATTGTGAATTGCGTTAGGTGTTTTGTTGGTTGATTTTTGGAACCTGGTACAACAATCAATGCGGATCGTTACTGCGAAGTTTTAAATAAGCTTAAAAATGCCATCAGACGAAACCGTCCAGGAAAATTATCCAAAAAAATATTACTCTTTCATGATAATGCACGGCCTCATTCTGCTCAAAAAACGAGAACTTTATTGGAAAAATTCAAATGGGAAATTTTCGATCACTCAGCCTACTCTCCGGATCTCGCACCAAGTGGGCAGCATTTTGCTTCAAACGAAGAAGTCCAAACATCTGTCAAATTATGGCTCCAAAAACAGGACACGTCTTTTTTTAAAGAAGATAACAGATACGAAAAATGTATTCAAGTCGAAGGTGACTATGTAGAAAAATAGTTTGTGAATCAAATAATTAATAAATATTCATTTTGTAACCTAAAAATTGTTTTGTACTTCATTTTAAAATTAGGGAAACTACCTTTTTGAATACCCCTCGTAATACTTAAAGCAAATTTTGCTTTATTTAAAGTATCGAAAGTCTCAGCAAGTATAAATTTGGTTGTGATATTTTCCACGGGCATAGTTGAGCTATCGCAGCCGTTGTTCCGAACCAAACCGGAGATCTTAACAAGTGTGAAGGTAGATAAGGGCAGCATCTACTCAAAAATGTTACAAGCAATTTGGTAAAATCACCATACCCTTAAAGAACATAATACAATTATACGAAAATTATAAGTATTTTTTATTTATTTACATGCGAATTGTATTAAGTCTGGAGTTTCCAAAATGCAATTATGTACATTTGTTTGGTATTCTAAGCTTATTCACACTAACAGTTTACTTGCCAAGGGTTATAAGCAAATTTGTTGATTTTTCGCACCGTAAAGACTATATACAATTTTTTTTTCTAAACTTACACTTACGGGCAGAAGCTTATGTTTATTTATACTATTTAATGCACTGGTTAAGTATCGGGGAAACAACGATGGTAGCGATAAAATAATAATGAGTGATAGAAAACTTGAAAAAAGTAATTTGGGATAACCCTCTTACGGTTGGCACTCTATTTAAGGTAAACTTAGTTTGTGCAATAGTATTTTACTTAAAAAAGGAGAAAAGTTGCTTTAAAAGTGGTCAGGCGGGGAGAAGAAATCTGTATAGGCTAGATATGGCAGACTATAAGTATGTATGTGCCACGCTAGCTTCCGACCTTTTATAATTACAACCACTACATTTTATAGGAATTCCAATTTGCACTGTAGTCAATGTGGGCTATGGTTGGGAGACCTCAGTCAAATCTTAAATTTATTTGAGAGAATTTAAGTTGTTACGTCTGCCTTAAAACTTGAAACTTTTATTTCGAGTAGACTTTATCTCAAAGATGGACGTGCAAACTTGCAAGTTTTTAAAGTGACCTTCCAGAATCCTTTTTTCTTGGAACTTTAAAATATCGTATAAAGACGTAGAAAATGCTTGTTAGTAGATTTACGTGCACTTTTGCTTCATAATTTAATCAAGCTATTTATGGCATCTTCTTGGGATGGTAGATTTTTAATGTGGCCTTAGTTTGAAAATTTTAATTGCTTTCCCAAAGGCGTCAACCCATTTGGCACTCACGTCGATTCCAAATACCTTCCTTGTTTTTCTGTAAAAAATATATGCAAAGCTTAGGGTGCCTACATTTTTATTGTATTTATTTATTCGTCTCACATATTTGTTGTCTTTTTTTTTATAGAGTAAACATACCAAAAGATATTGTTTTTTCAGTTTCAATTTTTCAGTTTATGACGGAGGGTTCTGATATATCTAGTAATATTCCTTCATTTTTGACAAATTTATTCTTTATATATTATATTAACTTTTCGAATTGATTATCAACAAAACAATAAAGTCAACGTCCAGTAAATATAAATAGACACTCTCTTACGTTTCTTTATAGAGATAACTACATTGATTAATGGCTGACAAACGATTGTCTTCATAGAATTTAAACAATTTTAATTTAATTTATTATTGTCGTAAATATATGGAAGTACATTGTATATTTGTCAGCTCAGAGATAAACCCCCAGCAATTATGATCTCATGTGAGATAAGGAAATTTATAATGCCACCAAAAGCAGACAGATTGGGCAGATGTTTTTTAGCAAAGTGCCTAAAAAAAAACACAAATAAATCAAAACATAATTCTTTTTTATCAAACAGACCCCTGGGTCTTTCGATGGTTAACTGAAATACACTTATATATCTACCCACGTATACCCACCCAACGCCAACTAGTCTATCGCGCAATCAGTTTTAATTTGTTTATCGCACTCTTACATAGGAACGCAATCGCAAATGGTTCCCTATGTACGTTATCAGCCGTTAAGTAAATAACACTTAATGCCAAATTATTGTCATCAACAAAAACAACAACAAAATATTCGCCACAGAATCGTTAGTTGGGCATGCCTTGGTCATGCCGACGACGATTTCCATAACCCCCATCAGTTGGTTCCTGAGCGTCTTTGGTGCGGTTCGTTGGGTTCGTTTGGTTCGTATCATTAGTTCGTCGTCAGTCGCAGTTGCTTGAATTTTTATAGACTTAACTTTTATTGTAGCAGCAACAATACGTGTATAATATGTTTAATTTGTCAGCACTTATCAATTATCTTATTTAAATTTTTAAATTTCGCACCTCGTGCTTCAAGTGATACGTAAAGTTTGTGGCTAATAATCTAAAATGAGTTCAAAGTGTAAACAACAAAGTGGTGAAAATTTAAGTACACTTTAAAATATGCCAGAATCGTTAAGAATCCGTGATCATTGATGAAAAATTAATTACCAAAGAAAATGTTGTGCATAAACTTTGGTAATACAGAGGTGTTAATATGCCGATGGCACAATGACATTTGAATGTTAATTCAAATTGAATCGGACAACATTAGGGTAATTAATTAAATAACATTACTATCAATCATATAATAAGACCTTAAATAAAAGTTATTTTTGAATATATGACTAAATTAATTAAGTAAATACATAGTATAAAAGTGACGTAGACTTGAACTTGATTAAAAACTTTATTCAATATTACGTCCACCACACGCGTTCTAATCGGCCCGAAATCAGCTCAACTGAATATTGTTGCACAGAATAGCTAATAGAGTCAGCAAAAGCTCTTTAATCGTAATCATTCGCTACCTTTTTTCTCAAACTACTCATTGCCAAGTTGCGTTTGTTGCACTGTTTGTTTTCCAATCTTTTCGAGATGAAAAATAAATGAAAATTACCCATTTAATGACATAAATTACCCATGAGAATGGCACACAAATAAATGTACACATTTACTTAACCAAAGAGCAAAAGAAAAGAAAAAACCACTTAAAAGCTCCACAGAACACAGAGCTGCTACAGCTGGTACATGGTACATAGGAGCAGCTACAGAAGCAGCGGCCGAAAACAAAGCAAAAAAGGCAATTCCGAAAATACGCCATAAATAAAATGAGGAAGTGAGGTCCACACCAAAAAATGCCAAATGCAAGCCAAACGGCCAACAGCTGCATGTGAAATGTTTCTGGTGCTATAATACCCTGTATCCAGAAAGTCAGCGGCATTATAGATTAGTGCAATGAATGCAAAAGGCAAAAAAAAAGGCGTGGCAGACCATAAGGCGTCCAAAATTGTTAAGCTGTAGAACGAAAATTATGGTATTTATAGTACTAGGCATCTGTCACTGTTAAAATTCACTGCCCTTCGATTATAAACTATTTCAAAAATTAACATTTCATGTAAACACTGATAATAAAACGGTCTAATTTTAAGATTCTTGATCATAGTGTAAGCTTTTTTTGTTATCAGCTTCTTGATTAAAGATTTTTGCAGTTAATCCCGAAAAATATGAATCTTTATTATTAAAATAAGTCGCGAAAACATCCAAGATCGTGACCAAAAATTGTGAACAATCTTATAACAAGATTTTTCAGTCCCAAATTGTTGACTTAATTCAAACTTATTCAAACTTAATAATATGTTTTAGGGCAAACATTTGTTTAGTCTTGATTGGAATTCAATATTTTTGTTCATTATTGAAGAAGTTTTATCTTAATTCAAGTTTTTTTTTAATTTTAAGATTTAAGATGTTATTTCACTCACTGATAAAGAGTATGTAAATAAAAAATTATTCTCTTTGCTCATCATACGAATTCCCTGGCAACGAATTCTTCATTGTATAAGCGCAAAACCCAGCAATAATTTTTTTGAAGAAACGACTTCAGAGTATCCTAATGTCGTGCTTTGCCAAGACTTAACAATTTTTTGTTTGTTTGGAAACAACTGTGGTTAGAAAATATGTTGGGTGCGTATGGACCACAATGCATTTCATTTTTAGTTTCTAAATGTTTTTGATTTTATTTTAAGCAGTTTACGTTTGAAGAAGTTTTCTTAAACCCGACAATTAATTTTGCTTAAAATAAATTATTCTGGCATGTTCTATAATTCGACTCGTTTTGAAACGCCATAATGAGTGCATTTCGACAATTGTTCTTCTAGATTTAAACTGAGGTCGAATCGATTCGTAGAATCGTTTTCCAATCGTGTTCATTCCGCCCAAAAACAGCTGTGTTGTTAAGTTTGTTTATGGCATCAGCAATCTTTTAAAAAATAAAGCCGTTTGTTGCTCATAAGTTTGCAGGATTCAAATGCACCAAAGCTTCAAAGGTATTACTTTATAAGTACACCCAGTCTTTGCTGGTATTTCGATTACGTAGACCAGCACCAAAATCCTCTTTGTTTGATTTCTTCTCCCATCAGCTTAGTTGTAAGTGCTTTCATCTTGATGCTAATGTCCTTCCTATGACCACGAAGAGCAATTCCTTGAATTCCACACAAAACAATAGCGGTTACAATAGGTTTCAGCCTTTCATAACGTTGACTTTTTCTTTTTGCGAAATAGACCAACACTGATTAAAATGCAGAACAATTTTGTTTATTTTGAACCAGTCCGGGATAATTGGACCTCCCTAAGACGAAATCCTGGATGCACCCCAATGTATAACACAACTTCATAGTCGCCTTCAGTTGCTTCTCTGCTAGATCCTTCTTTTTTGTGTAATGTTTTTATCCCCATAATCACTTGACAATTGTATGGGCCTTGCGGATAGTTTATCATTCTGATGCAAGTCGACAACTTCCAAATCATTGTTTGCCCAGTTTCGCGTCTTTCTAACACCCGTAACTCCTCTAGTTAACAACGTGAGAAAATCTATAAACATTAGGTAAGGTTTGGATTGTCTTGGTGTGCAAAATAATACTCACGCATTTTACTCTACCGCTTAGCGCTACCTTTTTTGACCCTTCCGAAGTTTATTACTGCAAATAACAACAATAAAAGCAGCTCTGTGTTGTGGCCAAGTGGCCAGCAATCTTTTTAACAACATAATTCTCTTAAATTTTCATTATTTACAAATCTTGTACAATTTATTTTATAAACATTTTTTAAGCCATCTATTTATAAAATCACAACACAAGACATAACTTGTTGAAGTTAATTTTGATTTAAATCTAAAACACAAAAAAAAACCAATGTCGAAATATAAATTTTGAACACCTTTTAATTTCGATTCCGATGAATATCTTACGCAAATATTTGAAAATTTATTCAAAGCCAAAATAGAATTCATTTTTTCGTGATATAAAGAGCCACTATCATCTACCAAATATTCCTGTTTAAATTACTAAAGTGTCTGTTTATCTACATATGTATGTATCCCCGCAAGTCACGCTGTACAAGTTTTCTGTCGAAATTGAAACAAATTTATAAAAATAAAAATATAGCAGAGACGAGGAGGTGTCCGGCAGAAGGATACCCTGCACCCTTGATAACAAAGAAAATATTTTCATGCATACTCTAATATGAAAGTACTTAAGTCGACAGTAGTATTTTGTGCCCTGGATTTGGGGTAAGGGGTATTCTTATCTTGGTTTGTGCTAACGCAAGCAAAAAGAGAAGAAGGCAACGGACACCTTAAAACAAATTGAACAGGCAAATACGTAAAACGCTCAAAAGTCTATACCTTACAAAAGTGTGGTCGCAACTTTTTTAGGCTCACATTTTTTTTTTTTGGACCTTATATTGCATTTAACAATTTAAGGCTTTGCAACAAGCGTTCGCGGGAGAGTAACGATGTCATTCCAGTATTTAGCACTTGAGAACTAAAAAATGTAGAAAATTCAGCCACTCCGCCTTCTGACTTTTATGCCCATTACTCTTTACTTAATGTATTTCGGGCAAGGTATATTTACGAAGGGAGACCAGAAGACTTATAAATTGGCAACTAACAAGACCAATTGCCGCAGACTTTCGCTACCACAAAAAACACATATACCTTGCGTATAGGGTAACGAAAAAAAATCAAAATTTAAGTGCATACTTTGCAGCGCAATAGAAAAACTTCGAGATTCAAGCTCCTTCATCCTGCTCCATCTCTTAAAGTCCTTCAATGGATTTTGTGTGTAGCTTTTGACCATGAAACAAGTTTGCGTGCACAACAGCCACATCCAGAACAACAAAAGCACTGGGAACCCAGTTGAATGTAAACCTGCATTGGTTAGTAAAGACTGCTCATATTCTGCGCAGGAAGTGCAGCCCAACAACAGCAACAAAAGGAGAGGGCACTTTAGTGTTGTTATTTATTTTGAAGCTCATGGAAAAACAATTGTCATATTGTGTTTAACCCCACCCACTTTATAACTAGTATATCTGTATGTACTATATGTATATACATACCTCCAACAATCCACACCCTAAAACTTGCTTATAAATATTGACTGCTCTTGGCCGGGCCACTGCTGTTTTTAAAATTTTAACAGCACCGCAAAGCGCATTTTTCAGTTGGCTTTATGGCGACCCTTACAGACTAAGCAGAAGTTGGCCATTTTTGAATACTCATACTTTAGACTTACGAAAAATATTTTTCTTTTTCATTTTGTTAAACTTGCGAGCAGGCAACAAAAGGCTTTGTTGTATTCTTTTGTCGTTTATTTGTGAAGACATTTTTCACAGTAAATGCAAAAATTCAGAATTATCCGTAGTGAATTCTTATTGGGTTTATGAAATGAGTAAAAAATTCTTTTTAATTTCCTAGAAACTTAACTTCAGAATCGAAGGCAAAAGAATTTTTTCACTGAAAGAATATGAATATAGATGATTAATTTGTCTCCAATAATTCACGTCTACAAATAAATATTTATTCCATTTTATTTCCAAAATTCTGAACAAATTTTAAGTTTTAAACGGCAGTTCAATCGAAAGTGTAAACTGTCGGTTTCAAAAGATTAAGGTGTTCGGGTAAAAGCAATTTGTGTGTGATATCTTGAAATAGTAGTTTAGTTTTTAGTAGCTTTAAGTTTTCGTGCCTGTGATAAAAATTTTGGGTAATTTGGGCTTAAGATTAATTTAAATAAAAACAACACAAAATTCATGTTTACGTCGAACTTAAATCGACTTGACATCTGTTAATCTATCCATCTGTTCGTCCGTGCGTTATTCCGTATTGCCTATTTCTCGAAAACCAAAAAACGAGCATTACATTTTGCTTTCAATGCATTTTCTTGCACACAGTTTTTCGAAACCATTTTTTTTTTAAATTACATAATTAAATGAAAATAAATTTAAGATAGTTTGTTGAGCAATGTTAAGATTGTTATAATTACCTACAAAAAAAAACAATTTTTTCCGTCATGTAAACAAGAAGTTCTTTTAAATATTGTAGTACAAGAATGTAGACCTTAAGCGTAGGCAAGGATATAGTACTGCAGCTCTGTGCGCAATAGATGTTGTGGTGATGTGACGTCAATTGTTCATGTCTGAACAATTGTAAAAATGTATTATAATTATACCCTGTTCCGTATGGTACAAAGGGTATATTAAGTTTGTATAAGTCGAAAATGTATGTAACATACAAAAGGAATCGATTTATCTATGTCCATCTGTCCGTCCGTCCATATGAACGCCTAGATCTCAGAGATGTTAAGAGCTAAACAGAGATGGTAAGAGTAAAGTAAAACTTTCACATTAGATCCCTTATTATTCCATAGGAGAAAAGTTTATTTTATATTTTTGATATAGGGGTTACATTATATAGCTCCCATAGGGGGATTTCAGAGAACCTCGAAAAAAACGAAATGGATTGGATTCGTTTGTTTTTAAAGATATCGTAACCAAATTCGGCACTCGAAAGTTTTTTAGAGTTCCTAAGCACTGTACTAAATTTTATCAAAATCGGTTGATTATATCATATAGCTCTCATAGGAGCGATCGGCCAAAAAATTGATTTTTGTACAAATATTGGTATATTTTAAACAAAACAAAACATAAACAAACGTTTATGGACATATAGTAATTAAAATTGACAATCGAAGACTTTTTAAAGTTCCCAAGCACTGTATTAAATTTTGTTAACATCGGTTAACTATTTCATACAGCTTCTATAAGAAGGATCGTTAAAAAAAAAATATAGTTGCTTAAAAACTCTTATGTTTTTTGTTTTTTATGAAAAAATGTTGGTGATTTTAAGCAATATACCGGATTTTAATGCAAGATAGTGGTACAGGGTATTCCACAGTCGCCGCGACCGAATTTGGTTCAGAAATATTCCGCCATAATTAAATAAAACGAAAAACACTTATTTTGTTTAGTTAAGTCGGAACGCGTTAAGTTGAAAAACTGACATTTTGCCAAAAAAAAAAAAAAAAAAAATTGTACCTACTTAGATCTATTCTACGGTTCAGAGCTCTACCAAAAGTCCAATTGCTTGCGTATATTTCAGTATTTTTAAGGACTTCGGGTAACAACGGTCTTCGGTGAGAGAGCGTATATGCCCAGGAGCTTGTTTCTTTTGTACTTATTCCAGCTAGATCCTTTACGGAACTTATAGCTACAAAATCGTACTGCATCAATATAGAAGAAAAACTATTTTTTTTAAGGAATATATTTTTTTCGAGAATATGGATACAGCGTATAAGACTGTCTCACCGTCAGTTTATTGTTGGCGTCGATTTTCAACTTTTTCTACTAGAAGGTTAGGAAAATTGTTCGATACAGATAGTGATTGATAGTCTCTTAAAATAAGAATTCTTTTTCTTTTTTAAACATTGATTTACAAACAGATGACTTTTAACTTTAAAAAGGTTTTTTAAGTAAAATACTTAATGTATTAACTAAATTAATATTTAATCTCAATAAAATACCTATACACCTTAGGATGTTTGCATGTTTTCTAATATAGGAAAGGATTTTTGATCCTTAGCGAACTCAACTTTTTGAATAAATAAGTTAAGGTATTGTTTCCAAGAAGATCTACCAGGTTCAATAGAGTGGAAAGAAAACCGTCTTTTTGGGAAGTTTTAATCATCTTAAAGAAAAATGAGTTTTTATCAAAATCTAAGCAAAATTAGGACTTTCTTCATTTGTGGAAAATTGTGGTAATTGATAATGCAAGTTTTAATGTTTATTGGCAATCGTTTTTAATTGCAAATATATATAAATGGTTACTAAATCAATACAATATTTAATACGAACTACTCAACTTTTTTTGCATATACCCTGTATATATAGGTATAAATGGTATACTAGATTTGTTCAATGTATGTAACGGACAGAAGGAGGCGTGGTAGACCCCAAGTTTTTTATACCAAAATGCTTATTGTAACCTTAAGTAGTGATTGAGCCATATATAAACACCAAAATTTCGATTGACGGCTAGAGATATATTTGTAGAGCATATTTGTTCAGAAGACGAAGTTTGTTGAATTATATCAATATCTTACCACGTTCTTCCGTAGCAAATCCACATTAGGGTGGAAATTTTAGCAACATCTTACGATTTTAACAATCTCACTGCCTATAAAGTCACTTTTCAACGGCATATAGCGCCTGTAAAATTTAAAAATGATCCGAAAGTATTTGATAAAATCAAAAGAAAGTAGGCTAAAAATTTACGAAAAATTGTATACGAATGCATAAATAGCGACCAAACCGAAAGTTTCTCAAAAAATATGTTCCAATTACAATCGATTGGTAATTAAATTATCTACAGTCAAAAAAAAAATTAAATAAAAACCAGAGGTATTTGCTGTTAAGTAGAGGCATTTTTTTATTTTTTAATGATGAAAAACTGATTTTTCGCATTATCTCTTTATTTTCGGGCTTAGCATGTAATTTCACTAAGGGAACGATTAAAACATGTTGGGGATACAAAAACTTTTTTAAAACTTGTAAACTTATGTAATGAATTCATTTAATCAATTTTAGAGCATACAAAATTTTTTTATGCTGAAGATATTTTTTTCAACTTCGTCAAATATTTTTGGATCGTTTTAAAAAGTATTTAGGTAAAAATGAAATTTTTAAGGCAGTGGAGCTTGTATGCATAGATATCGTTCTACACAAAAAAAAAAAGAATTAAATTCAATTGGAAAGTTATAAGAAGAAATATTCAGGAATATAATTTTACAGGGTATCACACTGTTGGGCACCACCACATCGACTGCATCACATTTTTGTTTCCTGAGGTTGTGTGAAAGTTATGCATATGCAGACACATGAAAGTCACTCGACATTGGCACGAATTGCCGGTCCCCCCGCAAACCCCTCGCAAACACTTATAACCAAAACTTTTGCACGTTGTTGGCATCAAATGCCATTTGAAATTGCTTAAAAATGCATGAGTGCTTTCACTTGTCTAATAGTATTGAATAAAAAAATATATACGAGATCCAAAAGTAGTTTTGTGTGCAGTTTTTATTTGAAAATTGCAAGCTCCAAAAGTAGTAACAATTTGACAGCTATTTTCCAACAGAGCTCTCCCGGTGCATTTCCAAATGGGGAAGGCAGTCATTGTTGATTTTAAAAGGTTGTCGGAGGTACCCGTCAGCATAATGCATTTGATTTAGTGGCAGATACTTAGCCCAGTTTTTCTTACATCATACTTCCCCTTGCCCCCCGCCCTAGCAATATGGCAAAGGCATATTTCATTTACCAAGTACTGCATGATTACTAGCACTTTTTTGAAGTCTTCAGTAAATAAAACGCAGCACATTGCAGTGCGGTAAAAGCATTGCATAAAATTATCATAAAAATTTTACACTTGCGATAATTATGCGGATAATTTAGCGTGCATTTGAGCGTACTCACCTTTTTTCCCGCCCAGCCGCCGTAGCAGCCCAAGCCGAGCAACTTGCTCGAGAGCTTGAAAGCCGCGCCGACACTTGAAGCATTACGTATAGTACATACACATGTACACCCTCACTTTTATATACATACTAACATACGTACACTCTTCTATATGTATGTATATGCTCGACTATATTGTAAGAGTTTGCTTGCTTGTTTATAAACATAAAAAAAGTTTTTTGATTAAATTTATGTGCAGTGCGCTTTAGCTGTAAAATGAAAAGTTTCCTACTATATACTCGTAGTATGTATAATGCTATATGTATGGTAGGGAAGTGCAGAAGTTTTACGCTGTTTTGTAAACAACTCGGCAAACTTCAAAGTAACAAACTTAAATTTACTGTGTAAGCAGCAACAGTTGCGTATTGTTTTTCAAATTACTATAATAAATAAATACAAGTGCAAGCCTTAGAAATAATGTAACTTATATGGTGTCAATCTCTTAATGATTTATTGCAGGCAATCCATAAGCTGGAGGCATAAACGTAAAACAAACGTTCCGTCGAAGGTCCGATGCAAAACAATGATCATAATAATTACACTTTTAAATTTCGACGGCGACATAGTACTTAGTAGCAACTTGTGTTGATTTTTTCAAAAAACCAAAAAAAAAATACCACCACAGCCGCCGTACACTCTCTATATACTTGGAATACCTATGGATGTCCACTTGCAGGCACAGGCTCATAATTTAAGCGTCATACAACCGTCATTGATGTATGTGGCCGCTTCATCGCTGGCCTCCAGCGGCGTCATTGGTCTGCAGGAAAACATCTCCATCGTTTATGAGGATTTTCTGGAATCATCCAACAACATCATCAATCGCTCTTTATTGCCTGCCACAACGACAGCGGCAACAACAACTGTTGCAAAGGCAACGGCCAGTGTTGCAGCAACGGCTTCGCAGTCACCGTCAGCAGCAAATGGCACGGCCAGCGTAGCCGCAGGCGGTGGCAGCAGTGCAGTGCCTAGTGCAACCACATTCAGCTTCTACAACGAATCCGCTGCAGCCACCGAATGGGCGCACTTCTATGACCTTATCTTGTCCTGGCAGGGCATTTGCCTGATTGCGGTCTTTTGCACGTTCATAGTCATTACCATCATCGGCAATACATTGGTCATACTGGCTGTCATAACCACACGTCGTCTCAAAACTGTCACCAATTGTTTTGTGATGAGCTTGGCGGTTGCCGACTTGTTGGTTGGAATTTTCGTCATGCCACCGGCCGTGGCAGTGCATCTTATTGGTGAGTAATTGTGTGAATCTCTGAATACTCCTGATTCAGGTAGCTGACGTGAAAACTCATTTGTGATGTTGTCAAACTGGTTTGAAAATGTGTAATTGCATTAAAAGTTCAACCAAAAATTCAAAAGTGCCTCTGCGCTGTTATGTATAGCCCAATCTAGATGGATATAGTAGTAAATAGTAAGGCAAGTACATAGCAATTTAAAATGCCGCCCACAAAAGTATGCTACAACGTACTTGGCGATTACATGTACTAGAAAGTACAAGAAACCACAAAACCTTAACCTCATTTTTGCAAAAGCAAAACCAGTTTATTTAAATTTCATTAGATGTCTAAATTTGCTAATGAAGTTGCTCGGACAGCTCTGAACTGTGGTTCTGTGGAGTACTCTCTACATGACTAAGTACCTTTGAGTGAGTGAGCCACTTTTTAAATATGCTTTAAATGCCATAAGGAGGGCTTTTGAGCAATTTCAAGTGTAATTAAAAGATTTCATAGCCACATAGACGCATTGTCTAATGGCAGCTATACAACAACAACAGCAAAGTTAATTAAACGCCTGCCAAATAGAGAAATCACCCTGCCCCCTCCGTTGGCGGCTTTGCATTTGTTTAAATGCCAAAAAAGCTAATTAAATTGCCTCAACTGCTGTTTCTTAGATTTTTCAACCGAGTGTTTGTCTGTTGTCCCTTGTTTGTTGTGTCTTATCTTATGTGATACCCTGTAAAAATAGCATTAAAGGTATCACACATTTGTATAGGTATGTTAAAGACATGAAAACTATTTAAAGTGTAGCATTGTTTTTGTCAGTCTCCTAATTAAATAATTAGATAATAAAGTTTTGAGATTGAACAAGGAAAATATTTGTACAGTGTTTAATGCAACTGAGCGATTTTTAAAGTTTATTGAGTATTCTTCGTCATTTAAATATAAAATAATTAGTGAGCCCGGCAGACGTTGTCCTAACCAAGCTTTTTGAATACTCTTAAAGTTAATAAACATCGTAAGATTCTCTAGTTAGCTTATCTTGAAAAATATAAGATTTTTAGATTAGTATGCAGCTCGATTGAAGCTTGCACCATTATTAGTCGAATGTCGCGCTTTACGGGTCTGTCTTAACCGAATTCTGTCACGTTCATTGCGATCTTTACGTTCCTGGGCAGTACGATTAGATTGATATTGATAATTAATTTGATTCAGTGCATTTCTTCCAATTGACATACATCATTCCATGATCGATTAGGAGACGGCATTCCCAATTGTCCTTATGCTTTATTTTCCATTGCCAAACATAGATCTTCAATATGAATATAGCTTCATTGTAAACTTCCGGCGTAAATTTCATCACTGGATTTTCTTTGAAGTACACGAAACAAAATATCTTCTGATAAATTATCTTGATATTTTCTCCACAGTTCAGGTGGATTTGTTGGAAAACATGTTGCCAAAATAATCGCAAATAGAACACGTATTTGATATGGATGAGCAGTTATAGCAGCATCTGCTAAAATTTGTTCCCAGTGCAAATCATTTTCTAACGAATTCACTTTTTGACATGCCTCCCGATACGTTGCACACAATACGCCATTCACTGTGCTCACCTCGAACATTGAGATCTCTAAAATTGCCAATCATCAATATATTGTTAAAGTTGAATTTTTAGCAAAATAAAAAAAATATTTCAGTTACAATACTGATCATATCTGAGAAAAATATAGATTCAAAACAAAGTAAGAAAAAAGAACTAACAAAAAATAAAGGTCTCTTACGAAAATACATATATGTTGCATACAAACACATTAAAAAAAATGGCGGACGTAAAGTCGGGAGCGGACGACTTGTAGGATACCCTGTACCACTAGCTTGTAATAAAGTCCGATTTCTTCACAAAAAACCAAAAACAGAAGAATTTTTAAGCAAAAATTTTTTTTTGACCGATCGTTCCTATGGAGCTATATGATATAGTCAACCGATTTCATTAAAATTTGACACAGTGCTTAAAAACCTAAAAAAAGATAAGAATGTCAAATTTATTTCAAATATCTTTACAAACACACAAAACACATCGAATTTTGTATAAAAACGTGTTTTTGGACCGATTGGTCCTATGGGAGCTATATGATATAGTCAACCGATTTTGTTCAAATTTGGCTCATTGCTTAAGTGGTCTAAAAACTTTCCAAACGCCAAATCTGGTTACGATATCTTTATTAAAAAACTAAATATATCGAATTTTTCTTTAAAAAAGTTAAAAAAGTTATTTTGGCCGATCGGTCCTATGGGAGCTATATGATATAGTCAACCGATTTCGATCAAATTTGGTACAGTGATTGGGAACTATAAAAAACTTTCGAATACCAAATTTGGTTACGATATCTTCATAAACAAACGAATTATTCATCTAAAACGCTTTTTTTTGTCGAGGTCGTCTCAAACACCCCCATGGGAGCTATATAATTTATCCCCGATATTAAAAAAATAAAATAAACTTGCCTCCTATGGAATAATATGGGATCTAATGTGAAAGTTTGGTAACTCTAGCTCTTACCATCTCTGAGATCTAGGCGTTCACACGGACGGACAGACGGACAGACGGACGGACGGACAGACGGACATGGGTATATCGACTTCTCTATTCACCCTGATCATATTTTAGGTAACTTTGGGGTGTCTCCGACGTCTCCTTCTATATGTTACATACATTTTCGGCTTGCACAAACTTAATATACCCTTGGTACCATACGGTACAGGGTATAAAAATAAATATTGATTAACAACTAAAAATAAATAGATTTTAAAATTACTTTCAAATAACTTTCGGGATTTAGCCAGTAACAAGCAATATTTGGGTTCACAGGTTGGATCGGCTGCTATGATTGAATATTGCAAGAAACCAGCGGCTCAGAATTGTAAATGTATTGGCAAACAAGTTAAAAAGTTAATAAAGTCACGTCACACCTTCATAACAACAAAGAATCAACTGAGTGAATTTGTGTAAAAATTTTTCACGGTAGAAAAATCCAGTTTTATCATAATTTTATCCCTGCGCCCATAATTTCCATTCACAGCTACCTTTATGGAGTTTGATTTGTAATAAAAAAGATTAGAAGCTTTGGAAAAAATTTACAGAAACTTTACTTTTGCTAGACAAGTATTAGGTTCCAGGTATCCATTTAGAGGGAGCTCGTATTTTGGTTGTCTATAAATAACTTTAGTATTAAGTTTTTCTAAATTGGAGATATTGCTCTATAAGGATCCACGGCAACGCACAAAGAACTTTTCCATCAATAATATTCACCCCCCAAATATTATTGCCAGCAAGCTTTTATATTGGGTTCTTATGTTTCGAAGCCAAGGAATGTTAGCTTAGATATCTATCTAATACTGTCTTCCCAAAAAATGCATGCACTTTTCACTATAATTTGTGCAAGGGGCCAAAGTGTCAGCTTAAGATCAAAAGGCTGAAGTTAAACAAGTGCTACTCGGTATATTAGCAATTTCGAATTGCACCGAGAGTTAAAAGTGCCATTTGCAGTAGTTGAGACAAAAAGAGTGACAAAAATGTATACTGAAAGGATACGTAAGCATGAAAATCGGTTAGCAATAAGTTTTCTTTACAACTGAAGTGTTAATGCACGCCTCTAGCACTTTGATCTCCCTGATTGATTTTAAGTATACATAATGTAAATATTTAGTTACCCTTAAAACCCAATCATGTCTCTAGTGCAGAGTATCCTACAGTCGAGTACCACCACTACTGTTGCCGTCTTCTGCTGTATATGCCTACGTCCGGATATGTCTTGGTTACTTTGCATGCAGTGCTTCTACGCACTGTGACAGCTGAGTGCTCATTAATGTCAGGCTTGAAAAAAAACGTGCACACAAACATGAAAACAAACACGCAAACGGAACAAAGCGACATGACGTCAAAGCGTCAAGACGACAAGGCGACAAGGCGTCAAAGCGACA
Source organism: Chymomyza amoena (assembly GCA_037043745.1). Classification (NCBI taxonomy): domain Eukaryota; kingdom Metazoa; phylum Arthropoda; class Insecta; order Diptera; family Drosophilidae; genus Chymomyza; species Chymomyza amoena. The sequence continues at coordinate 412,038 of JBAMAX010003569.1, read as the reverse complement.
AAAGCGTACAGAGTGTTTGACATGCTTAGGACTTAAGACGCAGCAATAAAGCTGTTTTGGCGGGATCTAGCCAAAGGATTTGCTAACATGTTCTTAGTAAAATACTTATTAATATTCATGTTTTCAACTTAAGAGCATAAAGTCAAAGTAAGACAAATAATTACTTAATACTTTGAACTCAAAAATCATTCCGATACCGTTTCGAGTTAGCTAAAGTCTTTAAGTATGCCAAGGGCCAGAAGTTGTAATGAGAGCAGTTTGAAGTATGCCATTGCCTATAACTTAAAGCTGTGGATTGTATGTCCAGAATTTCTTTTGCATTAGGCACAAGAATTTAGGCGAATCTGTAAATGAATGTGGCTTGACTACTTGCTTTCCCAACGTTAAACGTTGAAAATCCAAAAAATACTTATTATCCATATTTTACATATTTTGTTTTTTTTATTAAGTACATATTTTTGCCATAAAACTGAAAAATACTTCTCGTCCTCAAATTCTTAGAAACGAACAATGTTGTTTCAACAACAAAAACAATGCATGTCAGTTAACAAGTTTAAATGTTGAACATTTTTACTTTAATGTCTTTACAAAGAGCCGTAGGGCTTTACGGGGGAGTCGAGTGTTGGCACTTTGTTTTCGGAGGAAAAAAATATGTAGCATACTTTTTTGGCCTTCGCCCATTTAAAATTAGCTTGTTTAAAAAAAAATCAAAATGACAGACAGCGCTTAAATAAATTTATTACTTTGCTCGTACTATATGGAGAAGAGGTCTTGTCGTTCGTTTGCATTTGATTTACGCTCCTGACAGATGTCACCATTTTTCCATGATAGGGTGTTGCATTTTTTCTATGGCAATTCGCAACCATTGTTGTGGCCTGTTGAACATTTTTTGTTTTGGTTTAAAAATTTAAATTTATTTTTCAAAATACAATACTTATATGTTCTGTATATTCGAAGGTGAATACCGATCCACAACTTTAGCTTCAGTTTCAGCGGGTTAAGTGCGGATTAAAGCGGACGTTTGAGTTATATTACACTAGTCGACGATGAAAAATCTCCAGAGATGAGACTTATATTTTATGTTAGGGCAATGTTTCAGCATTCAAAATCCGTATTTTTTATTATCCTCTTATACCCTGTTTTTTTTTCTAGGACTATTTTAGTGAAAAAGGACCTTTTTCAAAAAACGGTTTCACATATGATGTCATAAAATCTGTACTGATTCGAATTTTTTCAACCTTTTTTTTCCTGAAAAGTAAAGTAGAGTACCTTTCCATAGTGTCCCAAATCATAAAAATCGGTTGTCTAAAGAAAAAACTACAGCCGAAACTGTGTGCCCGAAATGCAAAAAAACAAACCATTTTCGTGACTTTTTCTACAAAAAAAGCCATTTATTTTAGAAAAAGTCTTTGACACCTGAAAATTTTATTATTTTAAGTTATTGGTCATGATATGTAGATGAGATTTCTATATAATTTTATCTTTTTATGATTAAAGATGACCGACTTATTGCATTTTTAGTAAAATTAGAAAAAAAAATATTTTTTCGGGAATTTTTTTTTGTCATCTGTTTTAACTGCATTTAACCTTTGAAAAGTTGTTCACTCTTCTATAATTAAATTTTTTTTTGAAAGTAGATGTTAGTAGCTTTCAAATAAGTAATTTTTCGAAGAATTCGAGCAGCCCATTGAATATCTCTAGCTGAATCCATCATGGAGAGTACACGAAAAATGATGATTTTCCCAAATAAATACAGTATTTTTTCATTATAATGGTGCTTACGTTGACAATATTAGACTTTTATATTTACCTACATCAAAATCAGCTGCATAGCAACAGAGCTTATTAATGTTGACCTACATATATGGACATGTCAAAGTGGGCAAATAATACCGGGAACTTATTGTACAGACAACCGATGATTTGGAGAGACCCTATAAATCACGAAAACAACTGCTACATTTGTTTAACGACGATCAAGAGAGGTCATAGCGCAAATAAAATTGTAAAGTATGCTAAGGGTAATTCTGTAACGATGCCAATCAAAACTTCTGATTTGCCTCGCCAATCATCAGTACAAAATGCGGATTACGATGAAACAGAAAATGACGAATTTGTAATGCCACATGAGTCACATTCACGAAAATTAAATCAAAGTGAAATAAATGATCTTGGTCGCGATTTATATTTGACAGAAGAAAAATCTGAACTCTTAATATCTCGACTGAAGAAGTTTGGATTTGTTGACAAAGGTATGTTTTTATAAATTTGTGCACTGCACACTGTAGGTAAATCATAAAAAAAAATTAAGAAAGGAATATTTGTTGGTCCTCAAATTCATAAAACAATGAAAAACAACGACTTTAGAAAAACGTTAGCACCTGACGAAATGCTAAATTTATTGTTGATGAAATGCTTCATTGGTATGAGAAAATTGGCTCAACATAAAGTTTAAAAATGAAAAATGCATTTTTTGAAATCGCATTTTCAATATTTTCCTGAAAATTTGGGTGCGATGAGCGATCAACACGGTGAAAGATTTCATCAGGATATAAAAAATATGGAAGATAGATTCAGTGGTCGTTTTACACAAAAAATGCTGGGTGAATATTGCTGGTTTTTGATTCGAGAATCTGATAAAAAACTAAAAAGGATGAAAACATTTAAGCATTTTTAGTTAATTTTTTTTTTTAAGATTCTTATTGATAGATTTGTAACCATTATATGAATTAAAAAATTATGCTGTGAATCCCCAATTAGTGTTTTATTAAAGCACCATTATAATGAAAAAATACTGTATTTATTTGGGAAAATCATCATTTTTTGTGTACTCTTCATGATGGATTCAGCTAGTGATGTTCAATGGGCTGCTCGAATTCTTCGAAAAATTGCTTATTTGAAAGCTACTAACATCTACTTTCAAAAAAAATTTAATTATAGAAGAGTGAACAACTTTTCAAAGGTTAAATGCAGTTAAAACAGACGACAAAAAAATTCCCGAAAAAATATTTTTTTTTCTAATTTTACTAAAAATGCAATAAGTCGGTCATCTTTAATCACATAAAAAGATAAAATTATATAGAAATCTCATCTACATATCATGACCAATAACTTAAAATAATAAAATTTTCAGGTGTCAAAGACTTTTTCTAAAATAAATGGCTTTTTTTGTAGAAAAAGTCACGAAAATGGTTTGTTTTTTTGCATTTCGGGCACACAGTTTCGGCTGTAGTTTTTCTTTAGACAACCGATTTTTATGATTTGGGACACTATGGAAAGGTACTCTATTTTACTTTTCAGGAAAAAAAAAGGTTGAAAAAAATTCGAATCAGTACAGATTTTATGACATCATATGTGAAACCGTTTTTTGAAAAAGGTCCTTTTTCACTAAAATAGTCTTAGAAAAAAAACAGGGTATAAGAGGATAATAAAAAATACGGATTTTGAATGCTGAAACATTGCCCTAACATAAAATATAAGTCTCATCTCTGGAGAAAAAAAAGTGTGAAATTTGTCGACTAGTGTTATTTAGCTTCCATAGGGTTATTTCGGAGGACCTCGAAAAAAACAAAAAGTGTAAGATCAACAATTGGCTCCCGTAAATTTTTCAGCGTTATACCAAATTTGATCAAAATCGCTCAGAAAACCATGTTCGTTACTATTTTTTGGTACTTGAAAGGTTTTTGATCAAAATCGGTTGAATATATCATATAACTCCCTTAGGACCGATTGATCAAAAAAGAGTCTTTAGAGCGTAAATCAGTTGTTTTTAAAAAATATAAAGCCAAATTTGGAATTCATTTAGTGTTTCGCATCGCTATACCAAATTTCATTAAATTTAATTGGAGTATTTCAATAATTGGTGCATCTATGTAATGTACACTTTCAATACCTTTTCATAGATGCCACACATGTCTTTGAAATACAATATTAAGGATCCCACAAAATAAAAACTAAATTTTAAATATCTTTTGAACCAACGAGCGTTATTCTTAAGCATTGGAAAATACAAGAAGAGTGTAATGTTCTAAAGAGCATCTTCATGCCTAGATTCATTTTGGGAACATACAATTTAAAAAAAATTTTAACATACAATATAAATGAGGTCGATGAAGCTGCCAAGTTTCAGTGGTCACCTAAAATCAGTTACCACTGTAGTAATGTTGAAAAAAATACCCAGGTATATTGGATGACCGTCGACTATGAGTTCACGGGCTAACCAAATGTGCAATAGTGGTGACATCGCATATTGATAGAAAATTTGGAGATGAAAAAGCTGTGCGCAAGAGTTGAGAAAAAACAGCATCGATTTTTTACATTGATTTCAAAACAATGGATGAAACATGGGTTCATCATTTTACACCAGCGACGAGAAAACATTAAAAAAAAAAATGCACACTAAAATCAAACTTATATCAAAATGAAACTTGCATTTGTACCTGAAATGGTTATGCTTAGTGATTAAAGACTAAAAATGAAGTGCTCCCACTTTGACTTATTGACTGAATTCGCCCACAAATTTTATATTTACATTTAATTTAATATCCTGAGATATAACATAACTTTAATTGCGAATATGATGCTATTGATACTTTTCGGTTTACTTATCACTTTATATCTTGGTTTCTTTAAAGTCAAGAATCAGTTGCTTCTTCTGGTAGCTCGTATTTAGTTTCATGAAACTTTTGCTTGCTGCTTCATTAAACAAACTTATGTTTTAATTTAGTCAATAAACTTATAAGCAACTTACTCGTATATCATCCACACGCAAAGACTTCTCACATTTCCCACTCAGGTTGTTTGTTTGCAAAGTTTATCCTGACACTTGATTAAAAAAATATTAATAGCCTGGTCAACCCTTTTGGTCTACATAAAGAATCAAGCCAATTTTCAGACAAGCTCAAAAAGGAAACAATCCCAACAACAAAAGACTCATGTGTATACACTAGAACACACCACTAATGGCACTTTGGTGGGCAGTTTTTGTGTGCTCTACAAAATGTTGCATGGGTTTATCCGGCTTTTGAGCTGTCGGCCCTAGGTGGCTTGTTTTGTTTTGTGTTTACTTTGGCAACAACATTTTTATAATGAAATTTGCATTTTACGCAGGCTTAATTTAAAATTTTAGGTAGTTGCAAGCAACGCCTATTAAAAATAAGAGTATAAAGTCTTTCATCGAAATAAAGCTGCCAACAAACTTTAGTCGAACAAAATCAAAATTTACAGACTCAAATTAGCTGTTTGCTCCTTTGCAGGGTCCTGGCAGCTCGGCTGGATATTATGTGACATTTGGATATCGCTCGATGTGCTGCTATGCACGGCATCCATTTTGAGCTTGTGCGCCATCAGTGTCGACAGGTATGTTCGCTCAGGGTATATCTTCCTACTGCTGTGTTCTAATCGACCAAATTTATGCAGATATCTTGCTGTCACGCGGCCGCTTACCTATTCACGAAAGAGACGCTCGAAACGTTTGGCTCTCATCATGATACTTATAGTTTGGCTGCTGGCATTGGCCATAACATGTCCACCCATGCTCGGCTGGTAAGTGCATACGCATAGATATAGATACGCACACAACGCCTGAACAAATAAACGCCAACTTTACATAACAATGGCTGTAACTCTCTGCCAATGTTGACATAGCTGCCAAAGAGTGTTCAACGGAAGCAGCTGGCATAGACGTAAACTTAACAAACAAACTAAGAAATACATTGTAGTTGTATTTGATATGCTTATCCATCAAGTTATTGAAATTAATTAACAACATCCGCTTACAGCCATTTTGTTTGCTTGTTTGCCTAGCCGGATGTGCAAAGTTTATGTAAATGAATGTGCCCCCAAAATGTAAGCAATACCAATTTAAAGTATTTATTTTATTCCACAGGTACGAGCCAGGACGTCGCGATTTAAGAGAGTGCCGCTATAATCAAAACGAAGGCTACGTGATCTTCTCTGCGATGGGTTCATTCTTTATACCAATGGCTGTTATGATTTATGTTTATGCAAGAATTTCTTGCGTTGTTGCATCGAGGCATGACAATATGACCGACATAAGTGTTCACAACAAGGTAACTAAATTTTTAAAAATCCAAACGCACATTTACCTTTGCACGTTCTTATGTACATACTGGTTGGTATGTACAACGAAGTCAAGAGACGCCGCGCCGCACTCTTTCAACGTAGCTTGACAGCTCTGGCATGCAGATAACGTATACGCCGTGTGTCACATAGTGCACATATTTTATTTGCATTACACGTACGCCTGTAGCTTGCTGAGATTTTCATGTTCATTTTTGGTTGCTGTGTGACTTTTGAATGCATGTATGGCATGGTATCTGGTGCATGCTTCAATATAGTATGACTTTACCGAAGGGTAACAACTTTTGATGTCGATAACGTACTAAATCGAACTCTTCGATGTTCATAACTTTGGCCTATTATCAGATAAACTTTTTATAGGTAAATACTTGTCCATGCTCTTGCCGGACATTAGTCAAGAATACATTTCAAAATGCTTGCATTTTGGCTATCTATTTTTTTCCCCCGTAAAAGGGTTCCTCACAGAGAGGTGAGGCACGACGACCAAAAGGTCTTATGTACCATACCCTTAACTTAAAACAAAGACTTTCCGCTTTCCGCATGAAAAGCAGTAAGTCTTTTGTTGGTATTGACCTGAGATGGAAGGGACTAATCCGTTCCTTTCCCATGTGACAGGCTCTGTCCCATACCAGCAATGGGCAGTCACAGAGAATATGTCTGGTGGTGCCATCGTCTTCTAGATAGAGCCTGCACTCTGAAGGGTCCGATAGGCCAATTTTCTGTAGATGATATCCAACAGTGTGGTGGTCAGATACGTAAGCAACCAGCAGCTTTAGGTCCGCTCTGCCAAGACCTTTTATTTTGATCGTATCCAGAGGTTTGACAAGCACTTTTGCTTGACGAAGCCCCGGAAGGGAGAACCAGAAATCTCTTATGTTCTCCTGCAGCCCATTTTTTATCATGGTTTTGATTGACGCAAACCAATACCACAAAACGGCGCAGGAAATGTAGTTAGGGTAGAGGCACCCTGTCTTGCTAGATCAGTCAGCGTTAGTGTTACCATCCACTCCCGATTGTCCAGGCATATAGCACGCATTTATTCCGGGCGGACAGGGTTTGTAGGTAGCTGTGGCATTCTATAACCATCCTGGAGGAGATGCTCCGGATGACAATGCCCTAATAGCAGCTTGGCTATCTGAAAAAATGCATATGTTTGCTCCCCTAGTTCCCTTCAGAAGGATACTAAGGACGCTGCATGGCTGACTTTTTGATGAAAATATGCATTGGTGTGAGTCCAAGGACTGACTCCAGGACAGCTGTCCCTCCCGAGAGAGCTATGCATACTAATCTTTGAAGCTTACTGCATTTGTTGATGGCCACAGTTTGCTGCGTCTTGAGCTACCATACAAGGGCTGCATATGTGACGATAGGCCGTACCATCATACGGTATATCCAATTTGTAATATGAGGGCCGAAGCCCCATGTGCTGCCAAAGAATTTTCTACAGGCCCACATGGCTCGAGTAGCTTGTTCTAAGTGGGAGTTCCAGTTGAGTCGTTTGTCTAGACACAATAAGATATTTGGCCTGGTCTGAATACTCCACCTCAGTATTGTTTATGTTTTTGCGATCTAATTAGCAGAATAGTTTTTTAAGAGACTTACTATATTTTTTGTCTTCATTCGAATCTAATTTTATTTTATGGTATATATGTATATTTATTTATTATTTATTAGGTTTGAGGTTAGGGTAGCAACGATCTCCGGTAAGAAAACGTACATGCCTAGGAGCTTGTTTCTTTTGCTGACGAGTTCCATACTTTCATATTATAAATAAATGCACTAAAGTTCCATGCTGTAGAAGCGACATAGTCCCCTATCCGCCATGCCAATTTTATTCAACTAGCTGTGGAGCCTACAGTATCCCATCAAGAGGCCATTCAGATGCCTCGTTTGACTGCTTAAGTCCTGATATCTGTGCACAGTGAAGCAGCTTTTTTTTACCGAGTAGGTTCCGTACCACGTGGCTACCAATCCCACAATATATTTCAACCACACTCATTCTACTCGTGAGCTTATTTCTCTTAATTTATCCTGTGCATTTCTTATTTCTTTGGCTTAGTTAGTGCTCCAATCCTATCAGACAGGATGGAGATATCCTTGTCGTAGAAGTTCTTTTGCAGATTGAATTCTGCACTCCTTCCAATAGCAAAGACTAAAACTTGTAAAATGCTGTTGTGTCGGCCTAGTGATTCGTGATATTTAGTCCTGAGACTTTCTACACCCAGGCCACTTCCATTTGTGTTTGTGGTTTCATTGTGATTTCATATCGAAGTTCTGATTGAATTGGTACTCAGTCAGCATTTCATCTTTTCATATTAAGTATATTGATTTTAGTAATAAACCTTGATCACAGAAAGTGTGCGGAACACTGCCTTAGGATATAAGGAAACCCCTCAAAGTAAACTAAACTATGAACAGCGTCTAACCGAAAAGACATTTTGCTTTTGCATTAAAATGTATGACACCCATAAAGATACTAAAAAAGATTTAAGTTGAGTAAAAAAAACACATTCTCCTCTTTTTGTTGTTATATCGATTGGTATGTGGTTTTGCGAAAACAAAGAGTTGGATTTAAGTAATCGTAATTGAAACTTTGGGCCATGTGGGAGTAACTGCCGCTTGGCAACAAAAGCGAAATTTGATTTCAAATCGACATAATGAGTTTTTAGCAGCATTTCTTGCTGTTTCGCTTGATTTATTCTCTTGCCAAATTGAAAATCAATACATTTTATAACTCGGATACACAGGCATGCACAGACTTTGGCTTTAGACAATGATTATAATGACTGCCGCCAGGCAACAAGTTTTAATTGAAGCCAGCCAAAGTGTTGTTAGCTCAGCCAAAAGTGATTCTGACTTGCCATAAAACTTAGCACTTATTTTTAATTTCAAAAAAATTTTTGCAGAAATTTAAGCGTTATACCCCTGCGGATGTGGAAAACGACATCGACCACGATTTTAGCGAGCAGGAACAGAAGCCAGCTGCGGCGCGCACGTTATCCAACCAGACCATAGCCAAGGAACTGCACGAAATCATGCTGAGCGATAGCGACAATTGCGGTGGTGTTACTTGCGGCGGCAGTGGTAGCGCTGCCGGCCTTGGCTTAACAACCGCGGGTGGCACCACTCATTGTCATCACTCCTTGCTGGCACTTCCCTTGCCACAAGGTGAGACCGCAGCCGTAGCTGTTGCTGGCAGCAGCAGTATAAAAAATGGCTGCTATGAGCTGACCCGACCGTCCTCCTTAAAACGCACATCTACCGCCTCAACGACCATGACCACAATGACAAGTGGCATAGGTCCCAGCAGCAGTCTACTCGATGCACAGTGGCAGCAATCACAGCAGCAACCACGCACGCACAGCTTCAGACACTCGCACCTTAGTATGGGCGGCAGCTCAGGCACGGATCGGCTGCGGGGTCATCATCACCATCATCACTTTGCACCGGGCACGCCTGCACCTGTCAGCGGACCATCAAGCAATACCAAGTCATTATCAAACCGCATAACCTCGCTGAAAAAGGAAAACAAAACAACCCAGACGCTGAGCATTGTTGTGGGCGGCTTTATTGCCTGCTGGCTGCCTTTCTTCATTTATTACTTAATAACTCCATTTCTGGAAGAGCACCAGGTCAGCCGCACATTAGCTAAAGTGCTAACCTGGCTGGGCTGGTTCAATAGTGCCATCAATCCATTCATTTATGCCTTCTACAGCGTGGACTTCCGTGCCGCTTTCTGGCGGCTTACTTGCAAGCGTTTTTTCAGCAGTGCCCAGAAGCCTCAATTCCCCACCAACACCATGTCTATCAGACGATAGTTGAGGCGTGCCGCCACCACGCGCGCTTCCCGCATGAGTACCGAAATGGTGCTCATTGGCGTGGGTCTGGGCGGCGTAGCCACGGCTGCTGTGCCAGCTCCGGCTCAACTTGTTGCTACGTGCGGACCGTACAATTAGCGAATGAGCTGTGGGGTGACGTACTTAAACGTAGGTATGTGTAATACGCTGCAATACCCGTAGAATATAACATATTATTAGCTTGCGTTATTCATTAGTTTACGGGTTCCAATGGAGGGCAGGGTGTGCTTAATTATTGTACACGCGTCAAGGACTGTCCAGACGTAAACACACGGTGTAATTAGCGCCCACGCCATTTTGTTTACCTTAATTTGTTATGGTTGACTTTTGTTTAAGGGTTGGTCCCCTTAGGACCTTTCGCTGACTAAATGCTCGACGTATACTTGTCTTCATTAATTTCAAAATTTAATGACATGTCCTTATGCGAACGGAAGCTCACACCGATGACGACGTTTATTGTTTTGTCTGACAATTTGATTACATGAGGCAGTAGTGGCTTGGCCGCTATGGCCACGTATTGGCCACATTGCAATTTCAATTTTGGTGAAAGCATGTTTATGGCACAACAAAACGTATACGTAATGTACAATAATTTAGTTTACGTAATGAGTGCTTTAAGAACCAAGTGCTTTAAATATTGTTCATACGCTCTGTGTGCTGACTTTAAAAACTTTCAACAGCTACCTCACTAAATTCATACCAATGCAACTAAAAATCTCATACGATGACACATATCGATTTAGTAATTTCCGTGACGCTTTTCCGCACTACTGTCAAACCGGCAGAGTTCTAGCAGCCATTATATAATGCCAAAGGCATTGCTAGTGCAGTGAATATGGTATAGAAGAAAACAGTTGGACAAACCCAATGAAACAGACAGCTTAGATAGATGAAGCAACTTAGTTAGATCGTATGGCGAAATTGCGCTTGCCATCCCGCTGAGGCGGCTAATAAAATATTTGCCAGGACATGCTGCCAGCTGTCCAGCTGCCCAGCTGGCGAATGGCTGCTGCACCAAAACCGTAGGAAATAGTTGAGCTCAATGTAGCAAAAGTTGTAGCCATTACGACCCTGACTGCCACCTAGTCAGTCCAAAAAACAAGAGAGCTACTAGCTCGAAAAAAGTACTTGGCTACCCAGACAACAGACGACATAAGGCAGCCACAGCCTGATGATGCCAACAATAAAAACAACTGTGGAATTGTGAAATTGCACAATGTATGCGTGACTTGCATAGCCCGGCGCTGATAGCCCTATTATTTATGTGCAGAAGGCGACTAAAAAGTTTTCCAAACTTTCGCAGCCCTCTTGGGTGGAGTGTGAGCTGTTGGTGTGGTGCGAGTAAGTCAAATTAAAGGCAGCTTAGGAACTTATTAAATAAACCATAAAATAAACATAAATTCATATTGTGATTTAGTTCTTAGTTGAGCAAAAACAAAAACCAAAAATATATTGTAATAATATGCGTAATGTAAGTGAAGACATGTATTAGACTAATACTAGAATTTAATTATTTGCAACAATTAAATAATTTAAATATATATAAGTTATTAATAATTGCTAAAGACGAGCAAAGTGTTAAGGCACAAATTAACTCACATGCATCTAAACAGATATGGCAGATTAAACCCATATAAAGTATTGCCCATTTACAGAATGTGTCTGTGTGCTTATTCATTTGTAAAGATATACTTAAGGGACTAATATTTAATCCAACTTGACATAAAACTGTTCATTAATTATAAATGTAACTTGTTCGTAAGTATTATACAAGCCAACAAGTGTGGTTACACCCACACAGCAGCAAATGCAAGGCCAAAATTACATTGAAAAAGTTAGTTGGTCAACTGTGACAACATCTCAAAATAATACAAAATTAAACTGATACCAAACGCAAATTCTTGGTAACCGAAAATTTTAGATACATCTGCACGCCATGCTAAGCATGCCTCGTCCTATACCAACCGCATCAAGTATTCTAATTTAGCATTAAGTATACGCAGCGTGGTAACGAACGTTCAAAAGCCACAGCCTGCAGTGAATGTCAGGTTGTCACTGTGCGAGTCCGTTTGGTATTCAGCGCAGTAGACACTTGGCACAATTAAAGTCATTAGACTAATGTTTGAATAAATTCTGTCTGCTACAAAGAAGTGTGTCACAAAAATCAAAGCTTACCTAAATATACCAAAACGATTTTTGTCTTTTCAATTAAATGTACTTGATTATAATTTTAAAACAAAACTAACTGAAATATTATTTATCTATGGCCATCAAGCAGCTTACGGCACAGTATTTGCCTCATATAAATGAAATACCAAAGACAAGCAATTAGACATACTTACATAGATATAAAGCTAATTGTATTATGTACACAATAAGTATATTGCTTAACAATAACATAAACATCTAGAAATGTTATGTTTTATTTTAGCTTTATGAAATAAATAATAAATCAGTTGGAATTTAAAGAGTCCGTTTTTGTGATGTACACAGCCTCAGCATTAATTACGCAACTCACACAAACTGGTAAAAAAATAAACTAACCTGCCCTAAAGCACTTGCCCACATGGCGTATACTTCATAGCAATTTCTGGCAATGACAGTTTGGAAAATTTATTTGATTTACTATTTCGACACGCAACAAATTATTGTTGAAAACGGCGGCATATTTGCTTTATTTATTACTTATGCTCTTCCAGTAATTTGAACTTATGGCATATCATATATATATATCATATATAATATCCGCAACCAGACTACCATATATCAATTTTCAATGTTATATCCAGCTTACCTGCAGAGATCTATAATTAAAATTGCTAAAGTACAGCAGTAAGCACATATCTTATATCCCTTTTCGTTACTTAATATCAAAATGGAAATAGTAATACCTACGTGAAGCATTTTATACAGCAAAAACAAAGGACTAAATGAAAATACAAGTCTTTCTACCGAATGTTGCATACACTTTCACTTCATGGGTCACTAGTTGTTCTTTAAATTGAAACTTTTCAGCGGGTAATATCGTATTTTAATAAGGGAGCCAATAATAAAAATTGTATCTTTCTTACTTTTAGTTTTCTATATTGCATTCGAGTATTTTAAAATTAGTGTAAATAAATTTTAAATTAATTTCGAAATGAAATAATAATTGTTTCAACACGATAAAAGTCAAGAGGAAATTTAAGTTATTTATTTAGAAGATGAGTTAATGATTTAAATATTTTTAAAAGACGTAGCATCAGTGACCTTCAGCTAATTCATTTATTATTTTATTGAATTTGATTTGAATAGTCACAGGAAAAGCTAACTAGTCTCCATCGATATTTAATGGTTATTATAAAAGCGAGAAGAAGAAAAATTAAAATAAGAATTAGAATCCGGCCCAGATCAAGGACATTAAATTTATCATCTAATAACACTAGCTTACAAATTACAAATAATTTTGGGATCCTTCACATGATTTAGTCATTTTCGCTGTAAAATGGCATGCTGAAAATTTATGAAAAATCATTTTTGGAAAACAAACAAAAAGAAAATGAAAGGTTGTAGTAAATTTTGACTATTTTTTTATAATATACTAGCCGGCCTCCGCTGCGCTCCGGCACGCTCGCTTCGCTCGCTCGTCTAGATCTGGAATCTTTCCGATTGGAAAACATCATCCGATTGATCGATGAGTGGATTAATTTCATTATAAAATTTTCAACCACTCGCCATCTTTACATTTTAACCATGTTTAATGGAGATTTGGTAGTTTTCTTCTCGGCATTGTAAGCAGTATCTGATATTAATGTTTTCGTGCACTAATAATGTTAACCTATAATGGCGACAGGATGTCTTTTTTTTTATTTTTTCACGTTCAGTCAAGACAAATCACAGATTGAAAAATATTGCGTAACGCGCCGTCCGCGAAAGCCACGAAACAGGAGTGTGGAAGGCTTCGCGGCTAACTTCGCGGCGTTCGCGCCCGTGACCACACCATGAAGGTATAGTCGATAAATGAAAAAAAATGTTAGGAGTGGCAACCCTTATCTCTTAGGGGTATGAAAGATAGATGTTGGCCGATTCTCAGACCAGCCCAATAAGCACACAAAATTTCATGAGAATCGGTCTAGCCGTTTCGGAGGAGTATGTTCACACAAAAACCAATATTCACAATCCCACGAACTAATTCACACAAACTCATCGCAATAGGCTTAAAACTTCCGCATTGACCTCTAACAAACGCAAAAATCAGATTCATCGACTCGTTCATGAGAACACCCATAATACGTAAAACATAAGTTTCTTCTTATATATAAAATTCTAGTTTCACAATGTTGGTTACCATACTCCTCCGAAACGGCTGTACCGATTCTCATGAAATTTTTTGTGCCTCAATAAAATAAAATTTATAACGATTATAATTTTTGTGTTCCCTTTCGACAAAAACAATTAACTAAAAAATATTAGTTAATCTGACAATGTACACAATGCCAACCTAAATTAAAAAAAAAAATTTATTGGAAAATGAAATTGTCGCTTTTAGTATTTTCAATTTTCCTAATTTTTCTGTAAATTTTCCAATGATATTACATAGCCTATTTGCGGCCCAAGAAGCTTCTGAACATTTTAAAAAAAAGTCCCATTAAAATCGGACAATGAGTTTGGCGTGCAACCCCGTACAAACAGACATACACTTTTTTTTATATATAAGACTTATAATCAAACAAATTACACTAGTTTACACGAAAAATTACCTTTCATAAAAAAGTATTTTGTAGGATAGGGTTTGGTCAAAAAACACAAAAGTGGAAAACAAAATTTTCTTCTGCACCTTTTTCGAGATTTTTTCAAAAATCATATTTTTGGGCTCTTGGTTCAGTTATTCGTTAATATCTCGTTAACATGTAAAAAAACTGCAAATCTTCACTCTTATTTTGCTTAGTCGCATATTATATATTACCGTAACTTTAACTTTTTGTACTTTTTACAACAGTTTTCGTTATATTCTACATTTTCTCCGATTTTAATAAGCAGCTACTCATATTCTTCGTTATTGATCGAATTTGAAGGGCCTTGAAAAAACTGTAAAATTTTTTTATATTTTTAAATATATAAACAAATATAATTTCTTTCAAAAAACAAGAAAACAAGAATTAATAAAAAAGTCTTGCACTCAGATCGTAATATATAATACTTTTAGAGTTTTCTTCAAATATTTTATACCTCACTCCATGAAAAGCGTTCCAAAATTATAACACTGAGCACTTTACATTCTTTTCGACTAAGCATCTTTAAAAGGGTATGCGAAATTTAAGAGTAAGTGGAAAAATGGTATTGTTGTCCTTTTGCCTTTTTGTTGATGTTTGTTTAGTGTTTGTATATGGCCAGAAAATGGTATTCAAAAGTGTCTGTTGTGGCTGCTATTGACCAAAAAACAAAACAAAAAACAAGTTAAAAACCAATGTTTATGTAGAGTAGTGCATACCAAAAACTCTTATCGCTACAAAGCGTCGGCTCCAGCTCCTACTCCTGCCTTTACAACGAAAAAGGAAGTCAGAAGAGCGAATTCCAAATGGATTTCACTTAAGTCGACACAGCACAGTTTAGCTTTACTGTTATTTCGAACATGGATTTTCATTTGCGCTCTTTTTATACCCTGCCAGAGGTCGGAAAAAAATTTACATATGGATTTTTGCATGCGTTTTGTGTAGAACACAGTACATGTGAATCTTCGACGCTTGGGATAGGACCTTGCCGACCACTAGTTTAAAAATATATTTAACAATCGTATTTCTTTAGGAATTATTAAGCAATATACCGGAATTAATTGCAATGTGGTGGGTGGTACAGGGTATCTTAAAGCCGTCCACGCCTGACATAAGGGTACGCCATTTTTTAAAGTGCAAATAAGTAAGCAAAGAATAAAAATACATCTGTTAAAATTTTTAATACATTTAATTGCAATCGATTATGCTCAAGGTAAAGTTTTAGTCTTATTTTCAAAATAATTTATTGACTTTATAAAGCTGGTCAGGTAAGTAGAAAAAACTGAATTGCAAAGACCGCGTATCCACTTTAACAAAATAACCAGGTCTTTAAGTCCTTTGGGTTTGAATAATACTCTGAAGCCCATCAACCCATCATGAAGGATTTCCAATTTTAGTTTCTAAAATTAAAAAAAATTACTAGAAAATTCCACTTTATTTATATGTTATAGGTATATTGAATTTATATATTACTTTCTTTTATTGTGTCTCTACTTTCAGTGCACTGCGGCCTGACGACCTTTTGCGCCGTACCGATTTTTAGGGCAAAAGACTATCTGCCTTCCTTATGAAGTAAGCAGTAAGTCTTTCGTTGGGATTTGACGTAGCTGGAATGGGCTGATCCATCCAGCTCCCAAATATGTTACTTTGTCTCCCACTATTGCTTGACAGTCATACAAGATGTGTTTTGTCGTATCGTCGTCTTTAAAACAAAGCCTGCACTCTAAAGAGTCCGATAGACCCATTTTATGTAAGTGATAACTTACAGTATAGTGCCCAGATAAGTAGGCTACCAAAAGTCTTAGGTGAGCGAGATTCTCGTGTTGGATTTGACAACTCCAGCACATACACCCTGTTCCTTCTTGGGACCATCCGTAAACCATTGCTGGCACCAGACGTTACCTCAAGGATTGCCATATGACAGATCTAAATTTCATATTATGGAGAAGTAACAATCAGATCTTGATCAGATCGATAGGCCAGAAAGAGAACTTAAAAGCTTAGCATGAGCCGGATCCGCAGAATACTTTGCATAGCATACTTTTTGATGTGTAGGGGCAGTGGAATCAGTCCAAGGACTGTCTCCATTACAGCTGTAAGACATGTACTCATTGCTCCCGACAGAGATAGGCATATGAGTCTTTGTAGCTTACGGCACTTTTCGATTAATTCCAAAGTTTGATGCAAATAAAAAAAAAAAGTTTCAACATAAGTTGCGTAAGCGACAATTTTTTTAAATTCGTTATAAATTCAGTTTGTACAATACAAGCAGGGAGGATATTGAAAAGGGGACGAAGGCTTAACAAATAGAGTTATTACTTTATAACTGACTAAAACTTTGATCAAATCCAATTTTAAGTTGGCAGGCAGTCGTCAGCTCTGTCGATTTTTCAATCGCAATTTTAAATAAGGTCTTAAGAACAAATGTTCTTCATAGACAACAACTTTAACCTTTAATCTCGGAGAAGTCTCGATCTCAATTGACAGTTGGTTGATTACTGAAGGTCGAGAAATGGAAACCCAAAAACATAGCTCTAATGAATAAATTTGTGAAGCTTACGGAGGCGGTGCTGTAACCAGAAAAAAATCCGCGAAATGGTTGGCTCTTTTTCAATCTGATAAGTAATGCTGAGTATCTGGTCAAACGATTGATTACGTTCTCTACTGTCAACAACTAGCCAGATTTAAGCAAGAAATTTAAATAAAACGGCCATAATTGATCAAAAAAAAACACACACTACTTTGATGAGCCAGCACTCTCTTTAAGTTTTCTGCATTCTATGTAACTGGCATACAGGCCGCGTAAAGCTGCCCATTTACTTGAAGAAAAAAAAATACTTTCAAAAACTTAATTCTTGTTCAATGAACTGCAAAAAGCCAAAATTCACAAATGCGCTTGTGTGCGTTGACGTTTGAATCTGTGTTCCCTACCGATAGCAAAATGTGCTTAACATTTTTTCTATAACGTATACTGATATGTGCGCGTTTATATCAAAAAAAAGGTATCAAAATATTACATAAATCCCTTGGCGTACTGAAACCAAACTGCCTGTCCAAGATGCAAATACCCGGCAATACCCGGAACTCAAATAAAGTCATTCTAAAGAAATGACAAAGTGTTTGCAGTATGTATTTTTGAATGCTCGAATGTATAATATATAAAGCGTAAATTGAATGTATGACCAAATGCAAATACAAATTTGTAAAAGAAAAAAAAAACAACAAACAATAAGGAAAGAAAATATATTCGTATACAATTCCATGTACAAGCTGAGTGGAGTACGCAAATAAATAAGAGTTGTATATGATTGCACGCACGAACAATGGCTTCTGCAACCCAAACCGGAAAGACGCACAAGGACAATAAACTTGCGACTATGTAATTTGGAGACATATATGTGTCGCCTGGGTAAACCGATTTCCTCCGAGTTCAGCTCCCGCTGCTGCTGCTTGTCCCAAAAGTCAAATGTCGAGGTCAAGGTGCGTATAAATATTTTAGGCAATAGCAACAGTAACATCAACAGAAATTTGAATGAGTCATGGTGGCGCTTGCAAATAGCAATCCCTACGTCCATTTTGGCTGAAAATAAAAAGTGATTATTTGCGCTAGGACTTCTGTTAATACTTTGAGTGTTGTTTATAAATATTGGCGTTGTTTGAGGAAAAGTCAATGTTTTATGGTTAACTAGTGAGTACGGCAGACGTTGTCCTGCCCAAACTTTTTGAATACTCTTAAGTGAATAATCATCGTAAGATTCTCTAGTTAGCCTATCTAGAAAAATATAAGATTTTTAGATTACTTTGCAGCTCGATTCAAACTTGCACCATTATTAGTCGAATGTAGCGCTTCACGGGTCTGGCTTATCCGAATTCTTTTAATTCATTGCGATCATCACATTCCTGGGCAATACGATTAGGTTTATAATTAATTTGATTCGTTGCGTTTCTTCCAATTGAAATACATCATGCATTGACCGATTAGGAGACGGCAATTCCAATTGTCCGGATGCTTTATGAGCAATCGCGAAGCATAATTCTTCAATATGAATTAAAGCTTCATTGTAAACTTCGTCGTTAATTCAATCATTGGATTAGTTTTTGCTTGACGTACTCGAAACAAAATATATTCCGAAAAATGATCTTGATATTTCATCCACAATTCAGGTGGATATGATGAAAGCTTGTTGCCAAAATAATCGCAAATAGAACACGTATTTGATATGGATGAACACGTTGCACACAATACACCATTCACTGTTCTCAATGATTGAAACGATGTTGGATCTTGAACATTGATTAACAACAATACCAGTTTTTGTATATACGGCAATATACACACAAAAATTGATATTTACAAAAATACGTATATCTCACGGACCAATACACACAAGCAAAAATCGAAATAGGCTTAAAATCTCCGTATTGACAAAATCTAACACACGCAAAAATCTGATTTGAAATTCATAGACGCACTCATGAGAACCTTCGTAACACGTAAAACATAAGTTTCATTTATTTGCCAAATTAGGTTACGATACCTTCATAAACAAAACAAATCAAACACAGACGAATTTTGAACCAACAATATTTTTTTTATTAAAATAAACTTGTCTGCTATGGAATAAAAAGGGATCTAATCTGAAAGTTTGGTTGCTCCAGCTCTTGCCATCTCTCAGATCTAGGCGTTCATACAGACTGACGGTCAGACGAACAGACTGACGAACGGACAGGCAGACGGACGGACGGACAGATGGACATGGGTATATCGGATTCTCTAGTCACCCTGATCAAACGTTAGGTAACTTTGGAGGGTCCCCGACGTCTCCATATGGTGCGGGGTATAAAAATACGTTTTGAAAAGATATAATCTGTTGCTTTCTTAGGAACTAAAAAAAAAAAAACTTGCTAAAATAAGCTAAAAATCAAGGGTATATCTGATAAAAAAAAAGATAAGCTGAACTGCTATCAAAAAAAAAAAACGCATATTTAATGCGTAGACCTTTTTGAAGATATTTTTTTTAAAGCACATTACTGTAACAATTGAATTATTTTAGTATTATAGGTATTTTCTCATAATTTTCCAACGATCCACTACAATTTTAACAACCAGCCATAAAATAATTAGCTGCACATTGGTTTTGTTTTTGGCGCCAAGACCAAACAGCTGTTTTTGCTGATTGCGCCATCTATGGTTTACCATAGGCGTCAACCAAAACAAACCAAGCAACACTGGTTTGCATACAACCTAAAAGTAAGAAAAAAAATTCATGACCAAACTTTTGGTAGCGTTTTTTTATGAAGTTTTATTTTTTTGCGCTCACGTCTAGTCCTAAACAAAGACTGCGTACCGATATACCAATGCAGGGAGAATATATAGGATTTTCAAGCTAAAACAAGCTTAATGCAAAATTAAAAATGTGCTAGATTTAAGGCTATAAACATTTAAAAAAAATTATAAGCTATTTAGTTTAAACACTGCATGATGCTTTCCAAATTAAAAAATTCTTAATCCTTGTCTATCGAAATTTCCCACCGATCTTTAACATTTTTGCACACAATGCACAACTTTTGCTGAAATTTTGGCAATGGTCTCTTAAGGTGTCTATAGATATAGAACTACATTTCTCAAACGACAGGCGAATTTATGTTAATCAGGCATTTTATACCTTTGATATACATGCACATATACTTATATTCGGGTAGTACACCTGGACAAACATCTTCTACACTGAGTCGTTTCATGCTTTCAGTTTGTTCAGCCATTCATTTTGACTGCGGAATTATCGCCCACCAAGACTTACTTTCTGACTTACCCTTAGATATTTGCCGGTGTTATGCACGCACGCGTGAGTGATTGCTAATAATGCTCACACCTTTTGACCTATGGCTTAGTATACATTAAAGGTGGTTTTTAGAGTTCCACATGTTTGAATCATAATAAAGCAAAGAAATATATTTTTAACATCAATGAAACGGGCTTTGTTGGAGAGAAAGGTTTAAAACATTAATGTTTAAATATGATTTCGGTAATGTGCCCGCCACTGCTGGTACGTACAAGGTGCAATGTGAAACACCAATTTTCACAAACCAACACGACCAACGAATCCTCACTCCAAATGCGAAAATTCTGATTATTTTCGTACCCAAATTTTAAACCAAAAATGGGCTTCATGCAAGTCTATCCGTAATGAAATGTCAAACCAAACTAAACAATAAGTAACTCTCAGCTTTTAAATAAATTGTCAGATAAAGTAGTGTTGCCAACTCAAAGTTGTGAACCTCTGAAAAAAACACGCTCTAAAGATATGTGCCTGCGATTGCATAATATAATATGCAATAAATAGCTAAACAAGAAAAACTCGCCAATTAAGCAGGAAAATATTTTCTATTGGCCGTCTGTAGAAAGTTTTTTGCCACATCCGCTAGCACTTTTACAAACACACACACACACTTCTATTCTCACCTCACTGTGACTGTGTGAAATGTTTTTGTTTGCCTCTGTGCTGAATGCTTCGTGCATGCGTGAATTATAAGCAATTGAGTGGAAAAATGGCAGCAGAAAAGAGAAAATCCTTTGTGTACTTAGCGTTTATTCACTGTTTGGAAAATGCCGAATTATCAATGCTCTTTACTTTTGGATCTTTTCTACAATGTACACAGATAATTTTGTTGTAGGATGTAAATGGGGACTATGGAAAAATTTTGGATAATGGTGCCTTCTAAGGGGGTAATTTTTTTATACACACACTGAGCCACAGCTTCCAAGTGGAGTAAACTTGTTTGACTTACAACTTGGTACATGTGATTTCGAAACATGTTAACTACCTAGCCAACCTTCAGATGCAAACATGTTCAGAAGCAAGACAAAAAGATCATACGACTTCAATACCGCAGAATTAATTATTTTTTTTAGTTTTGTATCGTGAGGTTTTGTGTTCCGAAAATTTGCCGTAAGAAGCGCTCGATAGTCTAGCAACGTTGATTTGCTCTTAAGTCTGAAATATGCCATATTGTTTTTCACAATTTCTACACTCTTCCGGTGGAATTTTTAGTTCTTTTATTCTGCTATTTTGGTCGGAGATCATGAGATCGTAGACGTCTCTTTTTCCGGTCTAAGTTAGCGTATGTTCGAGAATCAATTTCTCCCAGTATGTATTGTTCATTCTAGGAACGTGAGCTATGCATTTTAGCCTTTGAGATTTTGAGAATTTGACTTTGTCCTCGCCTTGTGACAGTTCTGGCAATCACTGATCACTGTATCCCAATCTCTAATTACCTCTTTCATTGCACTTCGGTCCGAATATTTTTCTATAAATCTTTCTAACGTCGTCATTGGCGATACTTCGGATCCGTAGGCGGCTTTTGGCTTTATATATGTATAGCCAATCTCAGTGGCAGATTTAAGGAGCAGGCAACATAGGCTGAAGCCTAGGGCGGCATAATTAAGGGGCGGCAAAATTTGAGTCACCTATTACTACTACAACTATATTGTAATAAATCACTGATGACAATCACAATCGCATTTAATACATATATATTTTTATACCCTGTACCGTATGGTACCAAGGGTATATTAAGTTTGTGCAAGCCGAAAATGTATGTAACATATAGAAGGAGACGTCGGAGACACCCCAAAGTTACCTAAAATATGATCAGGGTGAATAGAGAAGTCGATATACCCATGTCCGTCTGTCCGTCCGTCCGTCTGTCCGTCCGTGTGAACGCCTAGATCTCAGAGATGGTAAGAGCTAGAGTTATGGGGGGTGTTTGAGACGACCTCGACAAAAAAAAAAGTGTTTTAGATGAATAATTCGTTTGTTTATGAAGATATCGTAACGAAATTTGGTATTCGAAAGTTTTTTATAGTTCCCAATCACTGTACCAAATTTGATCGAAATCGGTTGACTATATCATATAGCTCCCATAGGACCGATCGGCCAAAATAACTTTTTTAAAGAAAAATTCGCTATATTTCGATTATTAATAAAGATATCCTAACCAGATTTGGCGTTTGGAAATTTTTTAAACCACTTAAGCAATGTGCCAAATTTGAACAAAATCGGTTGACTATATCATAGGTCCGATCTTCCAAAAAATCGATTTTTTAACAAAATTTGTTGTGTTTCGTTTGTTTGTTAAGATATTGGGACCAAATTTGACATTCGTGAGTATTTTATAGTTCCTAAGCACTTGTACCAAATTTAATCGAAATCGTTTGACTAGCTCATATAGCTCCCATAGGACCAATCGGTCCAAAAACACGTCGATGTGTTTTGTTTGTTTGTAAAGATATTTGAAATAAATTTGGCATTCATTTCTTTTTTAAGGTATTTAGGCACTGTGTCAAATTTTATTGAAATCGGTTGACTATATCATATAGCTCCCATAGGAACGATCGGTCAAAAAAAAATTTTTTCTTAAAAATTCTTCTGTTTTTGGTTTTTTGTGAAGAAATCGGACTTTATTACAAGCTAGTGGTACAGGGTATCCTAAAGTCGTCCGCGCCCGACTTTACGTCCGCCATTTTTTTTTTGTTTTTGAAAAAAAGACGGCAAGTTATAGATTGCCTAGGGGCGGCAAATATTTAAATCCGCCACTGGCCAATCTACATTCTCTTGATAATATTTTTGATTTAAAGAGGTTAAGATGAGCGTAGAAGGCTTGGTCGCTCTTATAGGCAGCCTGGTACATTTCAATAGAAGGCCAAAATAGAAACATAAGTAACCCATGTGTTTAGGTAGTATATTCACGCGTTGCTTAGATGTTGCTTAAGAACAGGAACAAGGTAACCATACATAAAAATCATGATTCAGGACCTGAAAAACCAGTACTAACAATTTTTAAAAATAAAATAAAAGTAAAGTGGTTAATTTTTGTACTTATCGAACGTATTTATACGCGTTTATTCTATTTTGTTTCTATTTAGAAGCATAAATTTTCAAACGTACATTAAACAGTATACATTAATTAACAAATCCCACATTCGCCACACGGCGAATGTTCTGTATTTATCATTATTTAGACAGCGTGGGAAATTCAACGTTGTAAAAAAATAACAAGCGAAAAAGTCATAAACCTGGGTTCCAAATTTTGGCGGTTCATAAAAATGACATGAGCTGTTTTCTCAACCCAGAACTTGGATACAATTCATTAATGACCTACTACCCACTCACTCACACACTCACAAGAATTTTATAATGTTTTTGTACTCAGTTATACCGGCGGTGTTCTTTTAACGCCATCCTAAATTAACGAGAGAAGAAAATATAATTAACAAAATACTGTGGCAAGGAGCAGGCCGCTTTGTTTACAAGATTAACTCTGTGGGGCATGCGCTGACTCAGCAAGTTCGCCTCAATTCCATTTGACTTTTTTAACTAAAAATAAATATGACGGTCATCATTTTTTTCAGTACAGGGGAGCTGCCTGTGGAACTGTTATGTATGAAAATTAATTTTCGTAACCGTAACTTGAACTTATTTTGTTCTAATTAACCTGAGATTTAAGTAGCTTAGCGAAAAACCATCGTACCACAAAATATAGCTTAATATTTGCAGCTTTAACTTTTGTGCTACGTATTACAGTAAGCAAAGTGTTTCAGCATGTTTAAAGAAAAGCTTCATCTTCTAAGTAGTGAAGCAAAATTTGTATGGAACATATTTTGAAATTATATCAAAAAAAACCTGTTTTCGAAATTAAAAAAAAAAACAAATATATAGTATCTGGATATACTACTTTTTTCTAAACTACGAATAATTGAATTAAGCTATGATTATGTTTGGAGCATATTTTTATCAAATTTACGGGCAGAACGCTATTTATTCCATCATATAGAATTTTTATATTTTTTAACTTAGTTTTGAACAAATTTCTATTTCGAACGTAAATTTTCAAATTATTTTACATTTTTAATACAGTATTTTTCATGGTTAGTAAATATAGATCGATAACGGAGAAAAATATTATTTTTTTTTCATTTGTAGCAAGCCATTTTACTACAGAAATGAGTAAAACATGTTGAGGATACATATATATATATTTTTAAATTTGTTGACGAGTGTAATATAAAAAAGTGATGCAGTCAAGGCGGTCCCCTATTCCTTTTTTGTTTCAAAAACAATTTCATTCCTGCATATTTCTTCAAAGAACTTGACAATTATTTCAGTGCAAATCAATACATATATAGTAAGGAATTTACATTTTTAACGATTTTGATTAAAATTGAAAGTTACGACAAATAAATTATTTAAAGTTTCTGTTGTGTTTGTCAGATTTTGCATAAAACCTTAAGATAACTCTGGTAAGTTATAAGATCTTTTAAAAATATTAAGCAGTGTGGTAGCGCCAAATTTTACTAGGAGGAACAGGGATGAATATATTGAATGCATTTTTATTGTGTCCCAAGTCTATGTTTCAATCGCTGCACGAGGTTATGATAAATATTTTTAAACAAAGGACTTGTGGTCTGCCACGCTTTCTTCTGTTCGTTACATAAATTGAACAAATTTAATTAACCCTTTGTACCTGTTGGTACAGGGTATAAAAAGTGATAGGCTGACGATTCTATTTTTGTATGGTAGTACTTGGTGCATAAATTTGACTAAGATTGATTAAGATTTCATTAAAATGTTTTTGGTTAATTTTAATGCAGAAATGATGGGTTAAGTATAATAACATATAACCTAAAAATAATAAGAGTTGGTTTATAAAGTATGTAAAAAATGTATCTAACACATATAAGAAGATTTGTCAAAGTTATTATTTTAAGAGAAGATAAAAGATAGTGTTAGTAAAACTTTCGAGTTATTTATTTTTTCGATATCGGCGTTATATGTATAGTATAGATTTCAAAGTTTTATTACATTGCACCACAAAATTTAATTTTTTTTCATTTATTGTTCATTAACTCAGGCAGATATTGACGTTCGAAAAGTTTTTGTAAAGTTACTAAATTCTCCATAATATCCCTCATAGAACCTATCGATCGCAAAGATGTCATTCAAGATATCAACAGGCAGAGTGACTGGTTGTGTCGCAAAGCAGATAATAGGGAGATGTACTAATTTTGTAATACATGTACAGAATCTGGAAGATTTTTCCGTAAATCTACAAAATTATTTTGTAATTTGGGAGTTCTTACACCAGATTCGTGATTAGCGGCCTCGAAAACCAATATTTGTATACCCAACTTGAACTTAAAACTTGGTTGGAAATTTGGGAAAACTAATTAAGTACTATATACCAGCTACCACAGGAGTGTCAGAATAGCATATAAAAGGGGTTGAAATAATGTTTTCTGTGATTAAGGTTAAAAAATATATGAATTAAATTATGGAGTCACTTTGATTTAGCAGCCATGATGAAATGTCAAGGACGAAAATTTTATACCCCGAAATATCTTACAAATTGAAGTGTAAGGGGGCTGTTGCTGGTTTGACAGGGACTAACCCACATATATATTTAACTTCGTAATAAAATATTTAACAGTATATTTGTTTTTTATAGCGGCTTTATGGCCTCCGAAAACTTTTATTAAAGCCACATGCACAAAAAAAATGTTTGTAAAATAGGTAAGAAAATAAAAAACGAAATAGGATCTGCTAAGAATATACTAATATACTTATCTTAAGGCAAAGTAATCTTTAAAAAAAATAGACAAGCGTAAAAATGCTTACAACAAAAATAAACATCTATCATTTTTCTTGGAATTGTAGGAAAGGCAGGCAGCTGGAAGACAATGAGCCATACGACCTGTAACACTGTGCGTGGTCCTTGTGAACTTTGTTGCCAGTTCATATTTTAAAAGTTCTCAGCCATGAATGGATTTGACAGCTCATGAGAAACATCAGATAGGTTGAACTGCGGGGTTTTGAGAGGTTAAAAAAACTAGTACTGCAAACATTTATTAAAAGAGTTGGTGGTCAATTAAATTCATTGTGTATTCGTAATTTTAATATACAATAATTTGTACATTTGATGTAATTGCATCGTTGTATAATTAATCTTTTATGACAAGTTAATTTGTTCATTATAATAATAATTTAATAATATACAAAACGTATTTAATTTTTAAAGCAACATATTATTAATACATATTAGAATTTGTAAAATTTACATTTATCGTAAATATAATTTAATTTCTGCTGTAATGTTTGCTATGAATCCATAAAGAATTAGTGCTCTTCGGAGGACGACTTTTTTCTGTATATGTGTACTATAAACGCAATATATTTCACTACTACACTAAAATATTTATGCCTAATCTCTGCAAATACACGCAAATTGTACAAAAGTATTCATCAAATTTAACTAAAATGCACACACAACTAAAACGGGCCCTGCCAGATTATTCCTGAGGCATTGTTATGATCCGAAAGAAATGTGTGTTTATGTTATATTGTTTTTTTTTTAACCTTTACTGAAAGCAGTATGACACATAGCTCCAGATGTGTGTCTGTGACAGAGACTGCCTGCTGCTTCGCCTCTGACATTGCCTAGAATAAAAGCCCAATATGGCAAACGTTAAAGTCGGGCTTGGCCGACTGTGTTATGTCCTGCCAGCACATAAGTAGGCAATCATATTTTTCCCATTTGGCTCAATTGGGACTCGAACCTCTTGCAAGAGTCGACTTACCCTTAAATTCGTAATACTGAGCCGATTTGAAAGCTACTCTTCAATATACTATATTGGAACTATTTCCGATAATGGTGTTTGGTAGTAACCGAAAAATTTATTTTATGCCTTCCAATCAATTTCTTTAACTTAAATTATACAAGTCTACAAATAACGTGCTCATCTTAGTTGTTGTTTGACCCATCACGTCCGGATTTTACGATATGTGAATTTAGGTTGTCGAAAAACGGAGACTTTTCCTCCTTTTGAGGTTATATTAAGGTTGCGAAAAATTCAGAAAAATAAACCTTAAGCGGAAACTTTCAAAAGAAATTAATTAAAAAAGTATTGTCTCAAAAGCGTAATGAAAAGGCTAATGACGTCAAAGTGATATATTTCGTAACTTCGAAAGCTATAACTATGCCAAAAAAAAATCGTAATTGCTCTTTAACCCCTAATTTAAAGGGTAAGAGTTGTACTATATAATGCAACTCGAGAAACAGACCCTATACATAAGCTCAAAAGTAGAAAAAAACACAGTTTTTGGGGTACTTAACCTCAAATATCTCAAAATCCTGATATGATGGGCCAATTCTGACCCGGGATTCGGAGCGTACGCAGCAAATTACTTTCGAAATTACCCTTAGCTTACCAACAACTTAACCATGTTGGCTTGTGTTTTTTATAAAATATTTGTTTGGAAAAATACCCGAATCTTTAACAACTAGGAAAATAGACGGATGAACCTTCTCTAGCTACACATGCATTTACACAAACTAAATATACCCCTTTAACTACAGGATAAAAGGGTATAAGAATTAAACTAGTTGACTTACAAACAGACAGAACGAAACGGGCGGAGTGACGGACGGACAGACAGTTTAACAGTTGCTGCCAAGCTTCATTGAGAATCAAAAGCTTCATCCAAACAACAAAGAACAGCTTTATGATATTACATATATACTATAATCTTTTTTTATATTGTATGTACATGTCTTTTATTTGGCAATCATTTTGCGGTTATGGTACTAAGTAAGAAACTGGCCAGCAGTTAACCACGGAACATGGCCATGTGATTTGGTGGTAGCTTCTGCTTGCAAATGCGCCTACATGTCAAACGCCAGAAAGCAGTGCGGAAATCCGGATTGTAAAAGGCATAAATGAATGGATTAATGGCGCAATTCACCCAGCCCACCCATGTAAAGAAGAACATAAGGTCCTCCAGAACGGCTGGTCGTGGCAGAAATGGTATAAGCAGATAATACACAAAGAATGGTAGCCAACAAGCGATCAGGCCACCCATGACAATAGTTAGTGTCTTTGCGGTCTTCGTATCACGCTTTGTGGTGGAAACACGCATCGGCATGCGCTGAGGATGCTGCTGCTGCTGACTGGGATGGTGATGATTATGCTGGTTATGGTGATGCGCATGAAGGTGCTGCTGCTGGAGCTGCTCATGCTGAGTAACTGCTGATTGCTGCTGTGGCTGCTGTGTGATTGTGACCAAGTTTGTGCTTGTTACCTGGTCAGCAGCGGCCTTGCTAAGACTCGTCTCCGAGAGCGAAGCTCGACTTTCGTTGTAACGCAGCAAAGAGGAACGTCGTGCCTCTGCCAGGGAAGCCACCTCTCCAGCGGCTGTGGTGTGTATGCAAGGACCGCCGTATTTGCAGCTTATTGCTGAACAGTGTATGAGCGAAGAAAGCCGCGAGATCTCAACCAGCTCATAGAATGTCGGCTGATGTTTTAGGGTCAGTGTTTTATCTGGCAAGCTTTTGAGTTGACATTTGGCGCAGTTAATGCTGTTAGAGCGGCTTTGATTACCATTGCCAGCAGTACTACCTCCGTTGTTATGCAATGAACCAAGTCGGCGACGTGACTTGTTGCCAGGTAAGCAATTGTGCGGATTACAATTGTAGTGCTCCGAATCCGACATGAAGTTGTCACCATCAATGTCATGATCCGCAGTTCTTTCAGAATTCTAACAAAAAAAGCAGGAACACGTAAATAAAATATTAGTATCAGTACGCACAAAGCAAAAAAAAAGGCATGCTTTTTGCCAAGCTACTAAACATCTAGACAGGCAATCAGCTTTGCAGTTGGCTAGATATGATTCCCATGAATGCACAACTAGTTTCAACATTTGAAAGCTATCACCTGGCCTGATGTGGGCCATCAAGTGGGCAGGATTAATCCAAGCTTACCGCATCGCGCACAATGCGCTGACGTCGCGATGTCAGCACATAACCAATCTTAACGTAGACATACACCATAACCGTAAGCGGCATGAAAAATGAACCCATTGCCGAGAATACCACATACCCTTTGTTTTGATTATAACGACAGTCAACATAGCCCTGCTGCCGTCGACCGGGTTCGTACCTGGAAATGAAAAAAGAAAAAAACGGTGAGTTTAAAGGCTGCAACTGCTATGACAGATGCTTAATGTTGAAAGCTTAAATTGTAAACAGCTGATGGAAAGCTGCCACCAGCGGGAATGGCAACACCTATGAGCTCAAAGGTGTTGTGGCTTCCATCGTTTATTTCATTTATTTGTTGCAATAAAAATTGTCGACGAATCGCAAAATGCAACAAAACGTTGACACTCATTTGCTGAAGCTGCAGGAAGGCTATAAATCACTCTTTTTTTTGTTAAGCTTCATTGAAACATTTTTGGGGGTGTCTGCCTCTAACATTTATTTTTGTTGACGTTGACATTTTTATCATCTAATTTTCATTTACTGACAAATTTGGCCACTTAATCAGAAAAATTTTTACCAACTGCGACCACAATCATTCCATGCATTTAACTATATGATTTGGCAAATATTGTAACTTTCTTAGCCAACATGCCATTGCATGTAAAAATGTAAGCTGAGGCTTCCGCTTATTTTGCTGATGAATTGATGAATCTCTATTAGCAGCTTTAGATATGTTGGTAAAATGAAAAATCTTGTAATTTGAGGAAAGTGTGAACAAGAAGAAGAACATTTTTTATTTTCTCTGGGATGTTACTTATCAATTTCTATGCATGGCGAAAGGATTTGTGAAAAAACAAGGTGCTGGCTCCCTTGCCGTTTACTTAATATTAAGCATTTGAAAAAGTTCGGTTACATATTTGATCAAAAAGGAAAACATTTTTTCTAATAATTGAAACAAACGTTATCAATCGAATTATGTGCTATTTTGATCGACAACCTTTTGCCATTTTTGGGCTAAAACCATAATTTCATATGAACAGAACTTTTGATTTTATGAGCGAAAAACTGATCCAAGTGTGTTTTGCAGGCTTCCAAGGAATTTAAATTTACACCATTATGAGACTTCTGCAGAAATCGAAACAAATGCTAATCGGAAGATACAAGGTCCAAGCTATATGGTGGATGCATCAAAACGTGCCAGCCAAGCTCTCCCAATTTCAGATGCTCATCAACGTAGTGTGTGTCTTTTGTTGATCAATATTGGCCGTTTTAATTGAGTTGCTTGCTCAAATCTCGTTAATTGTTGACAATAGAGAACAGAATCAATCATTTGACCAGATTGTAAAAGCTCGTAATGAACAATTCTTTTAAAATCACACCGGATACACAGCATTATTTATCAGATCGAAAGCGAGCAAACCACTTCGCTGCTGTCGCCGTAAGCTTCATTACCTTTTCAAGATAGAAAAGAAAAATATTACGAAAATGTTCCAAATTTCCAGTCATTTTTGAATGTGCATATATAACTTTTTACAGAATATTGCGATTTTAATAAAGTCTCCTAACAAAACAAAGCCCAAAATGTCACCTTTCAAAAAAGCTATAGCTTGGCTTCTTCCAATTTATATTACCGGATATAAACAAGCGAAAAAGAGACAAATTTTGCAACAAAAAAGGATTTTGGCTATTCAAGTTCTTGTTCCCAAAATTCGCACCAATTTTACTTCCTTTCCTTACATAGAGCACGTACTGAAAATAATATTACTGTGTAGCAACCAGTCCTTATGAAGACTGTGAAATGTCGTTCATCATATTTAACATTTTACGGAAGGATCTCGGTTTAAAACCATACCATATACAGCAGGCGCAAAAACCAAAGCCGGGCATCCTGTCCATGAAAATTCTTTTTTTATGGAATAATGGTCTTCAGCGATGAAGCTCATTTCTGGTTGAATGGCAAAATTGTCATTGGAGTGAAACGCAAACAAAAGCATGGCAAGAGCTGCCAACTCATCCAAAAAACTGTACTGTTTTGTGTGGTTTATGGGCCGATGGCATCATTGTAAGTTGATGAAGCTCGCTACCTCATTTCCAACTTTTTTTGCACAGAATAGAAGAGCTAAACCTGGTCGACAAGTGGTTCAACAAGATGGTGCGACATGCCATGGGTTATTGCGAGATGAATTTGGTGAGCAATTCATGCCACCTTTTGGACCTGTGAGTTGGCCGCCTAGAACATGTGATTTGAACATTTTTTTTTTGTGGTGTCGCCCTGAATTGTCGCTCTGAAAAACAACATAACTGCTTTTATTCGAGAGATACCATATATGATATGTTGGAAAAAGTATACAAAATTTTGACTTTTCGGATGGACCGTAGTCGCGGGGAACATTTACATGACGTAATACAACCTCAATTAAAAATTTCAATATAATTTTGTTTATTAATTTTAAAACCAAATGCTTAAAAAAGCATTTTTCTTAAGAAAATTGAATTAAAAGAAGATTGTGGATACAAGTGTCTCCTTTCATAGGAAAATAAAAGTACTCCAGTATTCTTGAACTGTATTCTATGTTATTATATTTCATATTGAAATTAAGTAATTTAAAAATTGAGTTGAACGAAAAATTTAATAATTTTCTTAAAATTATTTTAATTATTAAGACTTTAAAAAAAAAAATAAATCATTTACTTATTGTCTATGGGATAGAGTGTGTATATATAAAAAAAAAAAAAAATTTTTTTTTAATTCACGCTTTATGAAAAATTTTCAAATGATTACAATATCTTCAAAAACAAACGAAATACCACGAATTAAAAAAAGAATTTGAAAAAATTTTCCGAGCGCCAAATTTGGCTACGATATATTCGTAAAAAAAAGAGTCCATCTAAAACTTTTTGATTTTTCCGAGGTCCTCTAAGACACCCCATTGGTAGCTACATAGTATTATCCAAACATATATATAAGTTATATCCCAATATTGAAAAAATTACTAAGCTTATCTCCCGTGGCATAATAAGGTACCTTATCTGATAGTTTTTTTGCTCTACAGACGAACAGTGAGACAGACAGACACGGGTATATCTCTAGTCATCCTGATCATACTTTCGAAGTCTCCGACGTCGCGACGTCTCCTTCTGCATGCTACATACATTTTTGGCTTGCAAAAACTTTATATACCCTCTGTACCATACAGGGTATATAAACGTGTTATAATGACAAGGATAAGGACAAACTAAATTACGTCATGTTCAAACCGCAATTGTCAATTTGTATTTTTGCGGCAAACTTTTGTTTTTGGTTTTAATACAGTATATACGTATACATATATATTTATTGTTTTTTCAACGCCATTAGCTGCGTATTGGTTCGCAAACAAAATGGTTTCCCAACAAAATTTCTACTTACCAACCCAAATATGGCGGACATGTGATTGACAGCGCCGTTATCCATACAACGAGTATCATGAGAAGAGCCAAACGCTTCGAGCGTCGCTTTTTCGAATATGTCAAGGGCTGTGTCACGGCAAGATACCTGTAAAAAAAGAAACAAAGCAATAAAGAATAAAAACAGAAGAAACTGAAACCAAAAGTGAAGCTGAAACGCAATGAAAATGCCGTTGATAAACCGAACCGAGCGAAATGGCATATTGTTAATAAAGCTGCTCTAGCCAAAGCTCTACCACAAGCCTGACCAGGAGCCGCAGCAACAGAAAACTTGGAAATGCCATTAAAATGTAATTGAAACTTCCAACAAAAGCGACCAACGACAAACAACAGTGAACTGCTCGCAATTCAGAGCTTGGAACCGGGGGCTCGAAGCACTGCATGCACGGGACATTGTGACTGTCGTTTCGACTGTTTGCCCGGGTTTTCCTGGTCGCCATCAATGAGTTGGGGTGCGATGGGCATGTACAAAAGCCACGTCATGGCATAATAAAAACGTCAGCAAATAAATTATTTCGCACTGTTCTTCGCACCTATTTTTTTATGCGTTCATTACACCAATGCCAATGGCGGGCTTACTGCGAATGGAGATGGGTTCAAACGCATGACATCAGCTGACTCGTCTATTCGTAAGCTGCAACTTGAGCTGAACTTGTCTCGAGCGACCTTCATGGCCTCATAAACCAAATATCATTAGCTAATTTTTAATAGCTTTTTTGTTTCGTACTTTTATTTATTTGTGTGCTGTTATGTGCACAAATTGCGTATACGCCCCTTATGTACTGGATGTAATTTTAATAGTAATAGCACAAGCAATTAAATTTTGCAATTTGACTTTGCAAAATTAGTGCACTCACCTGTCGAGACTTATGGCACATAAACTCAGTATGGAACCAGTGCATAGAAGTATATCCAACGATATCCAAATATCACACAAAATCCAGCCAAACCTCCAGCTTCCTGTAAAATGAAAAATTTTCACATATATGTTAAGGGTTACAAAATATCGGACGTTAAATTCGGTTCTCAACTATCAATATTTAATAGCAAATTAAATGGTTTTAAAAACACTTTTTCATTGATCGAGTCTTTGGGTGCTATATACTATGGTAAGGAAATTATATTTTATGTTTTTCAGAAGTCCAAATTTGATTATGATATTTTACATACATTGATACATTAAAAAAGTTCCAAGCGCCAAATTTGTTTACGTTATTTGCCATAATAAATGAATTATTGCCATCCGAAACGGAAAGATAGACAGACGTATGAAAAGATGGATATGTCTGTATGGTGTCTACGTACGACTAGTTTCAAAAAAGCATAAAAATGTTAAATGTCTTCCCAAACCCTATTTTATAGCCTAAAATAAATCATTTCTTGCATGCGGTAAGGTTGATTCTAACTTATCTAAAACCGTTCGTAATATAATTCTTAGAAAATCTGGATTATTTAAGAAAAGCGTCTGCAGCACAGCACTAAAATTTATTTTCCTTTGCACAAACCCAAATTCCCGCAGAATATCTGCTTAGACGATCCCACATTTTTTAAAATGTCATTAGCTCGAGTCAGTTAGTAAAGCAAACAGTTGCATTTGCATTTTAAACTTTTTTGCGTCATTGACACTAAATTAAATTTTTATTTACCAAAAAATCAACTTCCATTGTTGATTATTTGTATTGTTGTATGGAAATACGTAAATTGACCAAAAGAAAACTATTGGATTGTAACAAAAGTTTCTCACTGCAACTTTCAACAAGTTAGGAACAATATTGACCATCAAAAAGCCAGATGTGTCCACAAAAAGAAACACAAAATCGCAATCCTTTTCACAAATAATGTCAGCCGGCATGGAAAACTTTATCTGCAGAAACGTATTCAAGCGACTTTTAAAGTAAAATACGTTATAATTGCGCTATGATAACAATTTTATTGATTTCTTTTTGTTATCTGGTTTGGCATGTTTGACTTAGCGGTGGAGAAGTTAAGGACATAAACTTATGTTGGCTCTTTTGACAGCTGGATAACAATCAGTGTAATTATTTTTGAAAAGCTTTGTCGTTTCCAAAACTTATTTCTTATTTTAACAAAACTCAATTAAAGTTTTTAAAGTTTAAGGAAAACAATTACATTTAGACAATATAGTACCAGATGGCACTTACGTAGGCTTATGTACCTAGAGTTCCTTATAGACATCTTAATTACTTTTATCCTGAAAATGTTTTAAGTATTTTTGTAGTAAAATGGCAGTTTAAAATCAAAAATAAAGTCCAACAATTTTTTCAAGGAACGGATTTCGAGATACTTTGAGAAACATTTTTCGAAATTTAAAAAAAATGGTTTACTTAAAATCAAATATATGTATTTGCTTATACCAAAGCTATTTTAATTATTTTCTCTACATATTCAATTTGTCGTAATTTTCTCAAATTTTTGGGAAAAATTTTATTTTGAACAAACATTTAAAAATTAAAAAAAAAAATTGTACACCGTTTTATTAATGGCTCGTAAACTTTGATCGGTTACGAAGCAAATGATCGGTTGTTAATCGAAATCCATGGAGAATTTTTTTAAAAATTCAATGTCAATTTGTTTTAAAAACTTAAAATTTGTTAATAAAGATATCGTAGCTAAATTTGCATTTCGAAAGTTTGATTTAATCAAAATCGGAACAGATAGGTCCAAAAAACGTCTACTTATATCGATTTATAACAATGGGTCACTTTTCAACAGAGACAAAAGAGTGGTCAAAATATAGCAATGAGAATCTGCCGAATGCTGGCAAGGCCATGGCTTTAGTTTTTGGAAAGGCCATGCCTCGAATTTTGATAATACCACTGTCAGGATGTCAGTATTTACTAAGTTCTGCTGTAGGCAGTTACGCCGCAGTCAGTTCTGCCGTAGGCAGTTCTGCTGTGTCCGCATTGTTCCAGTTCGTTCTAAGTCCGTACTCGCGTTAAACTAAATTTATTTAATAAAATTATTGTTTTACAAGTTAATCGTGACCCGACTTCTTAATTTATACCTCCCGTAGCACCAAACACTCGTATTGTGGAGCCACTTAATGCACATATTGAAGTCTAAGTCTTTGAAATGTTTTATGATGTACTTAACTTTACAAGTCTTTGTCCAAATTCTTACTGAAAAAGGTCTAATAAAATAGAATGATGTCAGACACAAGTGAGTGACAGATAGAAATTTGGTCTGTCTTGCGAGATTTCAATCCTTGTTAATGTCCATTTGGATTATTTAACCATCCTGATAAATTTATTTTTCCAGGGCATTCAAATTTTAAATCAATAAAATATAAATTTGCTTCTAACTCATATCTATTGCCCATATTATACATTATCTACATGAGATTCGGATTTTAATTACTCACCTGTTATATAAAGTATTACTGAAGGCGGCATTACACAGGTGCCCACTAGCCAATCTGTTATTGCCAAATTCATGACAAAACAATTGGTAACTGTGCGCAGCCGCCGCGTGGTTAGTACGGCCAATATGACTAGAGTATTGCCAATCACTGTAACCAAGATGAGCACCAAGAAAATG
The DNA here is from genome assembly GCA_037043745.1 of Chymomyza amoena. Taxonomy (NCBI): domain Eukaryota; kingdom Metazoa; phylum Arthropoda; class Insecta; order Diptera; family Drosophilidae; genus Chymomyza; species Chymomyza amoena. The sequence goes on along the minus strand of JBAMAX010003569.1, from coordinate 375,512 downwards.
GCAACGGCAATTGCCTTTGGCCAGGGCATGCTTAAGAAATATGAGTTTACGGAAGGAACGTCGATAACAGCTGCAGCCGCCGTTGCCGTTGCTATGCTTGTTGTTGTTGCAGTTGTACCCATAATGTCACTTCCGGCCGATAACAGCAAAGGTGTCACTGCATAATTGTGACCCGTCTGGCTCTGTGTCTGGCCATCAACGCTGTCATCGTCAAAGGCCATACTGATGCTGCTTCCATTTGGCTGAAGTAGAAGCAGGACATTTCTAGGCTGACTTGCTTCGGTTGTGGCTGCCAATGCAGAAGACAGCAATTTGTTGTAGATCAATCTTGTCAAATGTTGTTGGATGTCTAAATTTTCTCTAGGTCTTGCGGTTGTCATTATCGTCCTTGCAGCTGCTTAATACCGAATGGTTTTTATTATTTGCACTTAATTGGTGGCTCTGTTGCAAATCTCTGGCAAAGTCTTATGCTTTTGGCGTGCCTCATTTTCGATACTCCTCTCCTATAGACTTTTTCTTAGGCAAGTATTTACTTAATTTGTGAACATTTTGCAACGTTTTGTTATAACTATAAATATAAATAAAAAACAAAACTTAAAGTTTATATGAAATATTTAAGGTATACTAAAATTGAATATCTCGTCTCGTCAATATCTTGCCCCGTACCCTCGTTTGACAATTTCGCGGTTCGCACCTACACATTAAATACCACATGGAAGAAATTTGGCATCGCAAACGACGTGGGCCAAAAAGGTATTAATTTAAAACCCCCTTCCCTAAAACTATATTATGTAAATTAACCAGCTAGGGCCAAAAAGTTTGCTATGAGTGTAATAAACAGGGGAATTTATCAAAGCGAAATAGTTACAAAATAATTACATGTTTTGGGAAATGCGGATTCACTGATTCAAAATATTTTTGGTTAGTATTTTCTGTATCATATTTTTGCTGTCAAAGTTTTATATATCTGTGTCCCACGTTTTTCAAAAAAAAAAAAATTAGCACTATAACCTTTAACCTTGATTTAAATCTTGTTTTATATATAATTTTATATGCAACAATATCAACATGAATCACGACTCAAGTTTGATAGGAAAAATTATATCATGCAAAAGCCTTACCAACATATATTATCAGGTAGCGGTGCCACGCCCTCTACCCCCAAATGCGAACACTTAATTTTAGACTAGGATCAAGGTTCTAGTGATCCCTGAAAGTTACATCCATTAAGTACTTTTTCCAGATGGAACTCTTCGTTGACTGTATTATAAGGCATATTTGCAAAACCTATTCATTCTTGGAATCCTTTTTTTAAGTTTCTTGTCTAAAAGAAGACAATATTAAGATACAAAGTGGTACAAATTTTGCAAAAATATGTATCTCTTGTGTACAGGCTCTATAGCTTTTCAAAGAATTCTCTTACTTATCTAACAAATCTCACATCCTCATACTTCTAAGGCACACCCAGTCGTAGGTGTGGCTGGTCTTGTCATGCTATTCAGTCCAATATAATCTAACATACAAGAAATGTGGCCCAATGGCATAGAACAATGAATAACTCTGCACGGGTGTGGAACGATTCATATTTGGCTAATGACCCAGTTACCGCGAAGTGCACTTAAGCATGGAATTCGATTTAGCCTTGCACAATTTGAATTGATTGTGGTCAGGCACATAAATTCCAATGAGTTGGTTCGACCAAAAAACGAGCAATTAACAGCCCCATGAATTATGAAAACCAAAATGAAAAATACACAACAAAAAATTTTAATTAGAAAAGTTACAAGCTAATTTCACGAATTTTGCAGGCAACAGCATTTTGCCATTTCGGCCCAATTTATATTGCATTTTGTTTGTTTTTTTTTTTAATATGAAAAATGCAAACCGATTAGAAATAAATAAATCTGAAACATAAACAATTTGCAAACACAAATAATTTGTAAATGCAAATTATTATATTTACAACTATTATTTGCGAGTAAATTAAAAAAAAAAAGTAAAAACAAGCAGACAGATAAAATGTATGTCAGATATATTCCAGAACACAAAATAATTAATAAAAGATTACAGGCCTTTTATTTTTAAAGTAAGCATTATAAGAAAATTGCTAGAATAGTCACGTTACATTAATAATGAAGAAAAAAGACAAACAGTTAATTAGAAAAATAAATAATATTCATGCAACTCCTGGGTAGGAAAAGGATGTCCAAGGTAACAAACCTCTGGATATGATCTTTGATTATAATTCAGCGGAACTATCTACGAGATTAAGAGAATGTATGTATACGGAGAGCTAACACGAATCAGTGAGTCCCGAGTTAAGAAACTTTAATGGAAGTGTGTAGAATAGATGCATTTTTTCAATTATAATTAAAGGAAATCTGAATTAATTTTTTATTATAAAGATAAAAGACATAACAAGAAAACAAAGTTGCTCTCAAGACATAACATCTAGAACAGAACTTAATGAGAATTAAAATTGGCAAATTGATTCGTCATGAGAGAGGATTATAGGCCTTTAAATGAATGTAAAAAAAAAAATACAGTAATCAATATTTTTGCAATTATGCAATGCAATGAACATTATTCTTTTTTATAGTATTTAATATTTAATTTTCACTGATATCAGAAGTCTTTTTTCATATGCAACTCGTTGTCAAATATTCGAAAAAGGATTTTTTTTATATAACTGAAATTTAATTGATACTCGAAATCTTTAGAGCCCATTTGGGACTATTCAAATATTTTTTAATGTATATATTTTCACCTAGTGTTTTATAGGTATAAGTTATATTTATTTAAAACATAAAACTGAGGGTTGGAGCAAGAAGCACGCAGGGGCGGACTCGCCTAAAAAAAACTAACAATGAATTTTAATTCAGTTCATAAGTCGTAGAAATGTTGGATTATAGATTTTATTTTATATAACATATATATATATTTTCATTAAATCGACTTGGAACAAGGTACATGATTCTTTTTTTAGATTAACAAAATTGTGTGAGGCAATCCTTTGAAGTAAAATTATGCACATTGTATATGAGATCTTATTAATGATCAAAGTACACTTTTCAACCTTTATTCTAAAATGGTGCGTCCGTCTGTCTGTCCGTATTATGTCTTTCTCGAAGACCAAATGAACTACAGTCGTGACACAAAACACTTCTTATGTTTTAAGGTAGTAGGTAGTGACAGAAATGAGCTACTATTTTTTAACAATTATTTTAGTACACTTAGATAAGTGTATTTAATTGTATACATTTTAAGCGTGATTTAAGGAAGTCAATATTGGGGCATATTTAACAACTTTTCGCTTTCAATTTCCGATATATTCATTTTAATAATATTATCCCTCGCAGCATATGAGCTAGCATTGTAAATGGAAAAAGCATTTCCTTTTCTCTTTTTTTTTAACTTTCTCTAAATTAAATTTTTAATATCAAAATCGTTCCTAAAAGAACTAATTTTAATAGTTTTTATGTGCAAGATAATCCTTTTATGTTATACTTTCATGACCCTCTAAAAAGCCGTATGGACGAACTTACGTATTCTTAAGAGGGCTCGCACCCACAGAAACTGCATTTCAACCCCTTTGCGACTACGCTTCTGTCTGCACTAAGTGTCACGATATTCACAAAAATGTGTATATCTCACGAACCAATACACACAAACACATCGCAATAGGCTTAAAACCCTCCGTTTTGATAACTTCTAACACACGCAAAAATGGAATTGGAAATTTATCGACTGCGAATCTTTATACAAAAGCGTTGCTTAGCATTAACAATATTTGCAATGAGTACAAAACTGACTTTAAAATAAATTAATAGTCTTGGACACACCTACGAGACAGGTAAACAAATAATTTATTGCACTTTTTAGCGTTATGTAGGTATATACGTAGATATATACTTGTAATATTTTATAATTTTTTTACTGCGATTTCAACACACTGATCACTTAAATAAAGACTGCACTGACCATTTAAAATATATTTCATAAGCTTCAGTAAAAATATAACACTGCTGACGAGTTTTTAAATTTTATTATTGTATAGTAGAACAATTTAAATTCAATATTTTGTATTTTTTTAATATCTTTTGATTTCATTGTATTGGCAATTTAAATAATTGCAGAAAGCAGCTGGCAACTAGCACTCCTTTATTTAAATATATATATTTTATTGTATTTTCATATTTATTTATTTCTTTACTTGATTGTTTTTATTATATTATATATTCTTTTAATTTTCTGTTCATTTTAAATTGCACACTCGTTGATTTTAAAGCACATCTACAAAGTACTCGCGTCATATGCAAATTTTCTTTCATTGGCAACATTGTCTTTAAGTAATGCGCTTAATGATATAAATTTGGCTCCTATAATAAATACCTACACAGCCGCGCAGCTGCCTTTGGCACGCGTTGATTACGAACTGAGAAGCAAAGACGTCTGACGGCTGGCTGCCAACCTGACTGCCTGACTGAGATGATTCCAATGCCTCCCTCCGATGAGTGCTGCTGACTTCATAGCGCCAACAGGCGGCAGAAGTCAAGCGACAATCGGTAAGCGGAAAGCGTTTACGCGGCGTATGCGCAATATTTTCTCGGCATCTGAAGTACACAGGCAAGAAAAAAAACGAAAGATATTCTACGTATTTTTTCAACGATTTTGTTACTATTTAACGCGCGCGCGCACGTTTAGATTTTTATATATTTTTTGTTGTTGTTTTTGCTGGGCTATTTGTTTGTTTTTGTTGTTGGTGCTGGGGGGAACAGAGGCTGCTGTTTGCTCTTTTTGTTTGGAAAATATTTGAAATATTGCAAATATTGTAGGTAAGCCTCGCAACACAACTTGACTAAGGCCATAGGCCACAAATGCAGATAATAAAAAATATAAATAATAATAATAATAAAAGAGAAACAGCCAGTTAAAGTAAAAGAGAAAGGGATAAGACTTGCCGCTAAGTAATCCATAAGGGGTACCACATAAAGCTATAGCAGAAGCTAAAGATGAGGCTTCCTTAAAGGCATACGACGCTAAGTCTATGTAAGTATCTTTTTTTTTTTTTTGATTTGCTTGGCATTTGTTTTGAGATTTACTCAAGCTTTTTGTGCTTATTTACTTATTGTATAAAGAAGTACTACATATGACATTTGACTGGCAGTAATACTGTGTGCATATGGTAGAAAATTTTACAATAGCAGCCTAAATTTTGAATGGCAAGCATTAAACATAAAAGCAGATTCGTTTTTACGCATTCTAGCAATCATTATTGTATACATTTGTAGGAATAAGGTAATAGCCATCCTATTAAAAAGTTATCAAATGTTTAATGGTTTAACCACCTTTTCGATTTGGTAAGCTAAGCCCAAAAAATGCGGTAAAATAAAGTCATAAGCGGAAATAGCTGCGAACTTTACCTAAATACAGTGGCTCACAGCTTAAAAGAAAGAACCCATTTTTAAAAATCATAATATTTTTCTCTCTTGAAAGAAGCAGAGAGAAAACACGAATTGTGTATAAGAAACTAGTGAGCCTTTTTGAATACTCTTAAAGTGTTGGCTTATCTGGAAAAATATAAGATTTTTAGATTAGTTTGCAGCTCGATTCAAACTTGCGCCATTATTAGTCGAATTTCACGATTCAAGGAATTCTTTCACGTTAATTGCGATCTTCACGTTCCTGGGTAGTACGATTAGATTGATAATTCATTTGGTTCGTTGCATTTCTTCCAATTGAAATACATTATGCATTGATCGATTAGGAGACGGCATTCCCAATTGTCCTAATGCTTTATTAGCCATTGCCAAGGGTAGATCTTCAATATGAATTAAAGCTTCATTGTAAATTTCCGGCATAAATTCCTTCACTGGATTATGTTTTGCTTAACGTACTCGAAAAAAATATCTTCTGATAAATAATCTTGATATTTTATCCACAATTCAAGTGGATTTGATGAAAAACATGTTGCCAAAATAATCGTAAATAGAACACGTATTTGATATGGATGCGCATTAATAGCAGCATCTGGTAAAGTTTGATCCCAGTGCAAAACATTTTCCAACAAAATCAATTTTTGCACACAATACGCCATTCACTGTTCTCAATGATTGAAACGATATTGGACCACAAACATTGATTAACAACATTACCAGTTTTTGAATATAACACGTCACTCAAGAGTCCCCGGCCTGACATATAGAGGGCGACACCAATTGAAATTCCTTTATGGTGTTCGATAGCGCCATCCTTCATAAGATATGTGATAATATCATGTCATTTGGTTAATGCGTTCTCAAGTTATAAACGTCAATGTGAAGCTACCTCAGTGTTTTTGTTAAAAAGGGAAAAAAAAGAATTTCGTGTGCTAATTAAGCATTGCTTTTTAACCGGAAAAAATACGGTAGAAGCTAAACATTGGCTTGATAAATATTATTCGGACTCTGCTCCAGGGAAATCAACCATTAAAGACTGGTATAATGAATTTAACCGTGGTCGTACTGCCACCAAAGACGCTGAACGCAGTGGTCGCCCAAATACGGCTGTTACCGAAGAAAACATCATAAAAATTCGAAAAATCGTTTTGACCGACCGTAAATTAAAATTGAAGGAGATAGCTGAGGTCTCAAAGCTATCAGAAGGCAGCGTATTCACAATTTTTGAATTGTTGACACCGGACCAAAAACAACAACGAATTGACAAATCTGAGGCCTGTCTTGTGCTTTTTAATTTTTTTTTTTAATTGATGTTTTACCTTAGATGGAAATTATGTTGATGAATAAAATCGAATATTGCTAAAATATTGTGTTTTTCTTAGTTAGGGCGGAAACTTTTGAGTGACCTGTTATGTATGGCAATATTCACAAAACTGTGTATATCTCACGAACCAATACAAACACATCGGAATATGCTTAAAACTTCCGTATTGACAACCTCTAGCATACGCAAAAATCGGATTCAAAATTCATCGACGCGTTCATGAGATCACCCATAACACGTAAAACATAAATTTCCTTTATATATATAGAAGATTAGCTAACTGCTTCTTTCACATTTGTCTTGCGTTTCTTAACTTTCATATATATACGGAAATTTGTTTGCAATTTAGAATGATTTCTCTAGTCCAATGTAAAATATATGCGACGGGCCGACGTGCTTCAATAAAGCAGCGTGGACTTGTTAGGCACTCCGAGAAATAGAGGAATTTATTAACCTTTCCAATTGCACCGTTCAGCACAACATATATTTTTTTTTTTTTGACAACAGAGTGCTTAATAAAGTCCGATGATGAGCCGATAAATACATAGATTATTGCCCGGAAAATTAAGGATAACCAAAATATTTGGCAACAAAAATTGGTACTGAGCTGAATAAATATTTTTGGAAACACAGTGCAACCTAGGGTCGGTACCAGAAAAAAACCTTACATAAGCAAATATGATCAGCAAAGCCCGCTTTCATTAGCTAAAGACTATTTGTAGAAGATTCGAAATTCAACATAGAGTATATGGCTTTGACGGGAGGATATATGCATCTGGAAAGCCCAACACTGATGTAATGGTTTGGGCAACTTGAAGTAAAGGAAAATTTAAGATTTTACTATGATAATGATAGCTAGCACTAATCGCGCAGTGCAGTTCTCGTTGATCTGGAATAAATCCAACGTTACGGCACTACACTCTCAATTGCCAGGCATTAATATGATTAAAATTTTGTGGAACAAAATAACATCTGAAGTCACCTTTAGATTAGTAAATTCCGTACCCATAAGGATTAACTGTGTTATAGGCTAAAATATTAAAAAGGGTGAAAAAATTAAAATAATCGAATCAAAATAATGAAAATTCAATTTTTTAAGTTTTTGTTTAAAATAAGTTGTGAGTGTTTTTTATAGCATTGTTTTAGGTTGATAACTTGGAAATTTAAATATTGATCTATTTTTGTGCATTTAACGTTTTTTTTACAAATAATTTTGTTTGCAAATTAGAGCGATTACAAATACCTCTTCTGGCTTGGTTCATTTAAGCTGTGAGCCACTGTATAGCATTCCGCCATTTTGCAAAGTAATTTTATTTAAGAAATGCAGCGCATGAAAGTATGCTGCAAAGTTGTTGTTGTTGCTGTTGAGTTTTCAATTAAAAAAATATGGATACAGATGTCAAAAAAAAAAATATAAATTGAAAAAAATTAAACTTAGCAGATACGAAACAACGTAAAATGGAATCTGCAAGCACGTAAGGACAAAGATAATTGATTGTGAACCATCTACAATGCAGAACTATCGTGCGATAGAAGTCACGAACCAAAAAAAAAAAAATCTTAAATACAGTATTTATAGTAAAAGTAAAACCGGTTTTGCCAGCGTCTTTGTTGGATTTAATTATTAATGAACGCCGCGCCGCCTCTTCGCTAAATACGCCCCTTCAAAAGACTGTTTATGGCTCACGCCACTTTTAGCATTTCAATTATAAAATCTGAACTTATTTTTAGATTTTGCTTTGCCATTAGAAGCGCAAGTTTGCAATTATGAAAAGGCGATACAAAGAAAAACAATAAGTTTATATATACGAGTATGTAGGTGCCACCAAAAAAAAAAAAAAAATGAAGCCAAGTAAGAAATTTATTTCTTGCGCCATATTTTGTTGCACCATAACTCTTAGAGTTCGAAATTAAAACCATATAAAAAAGGTATGAAACGAAGATGATAAGAAATTTCTTTTATTTGTGTATAAATTTTATTCCATTTTTATTTTTTTGTTTTTATGGTAGCATAAGTGAACAGCTGTCGACCGCAAAAATTCTATTTGCAACAACAATTGGAACACGTTGAGAAATAATTCGAGTCTGCGTGCATAAAGAATTCTTGATTCTGGTATAAACATTATTCTTAAATATTGTATTTGGCAGACTGTAAACAGCAAACGATGATTATGCTAAGTTTATGGCTCAATTTTATGGTTGTTGGTAATGGATGCTGGGTTATAAAAATATTTTGTGTTACCGTCTGTCTGTTTAATTAATGTCTATCAAAGTTTTTTTTGGTTTTTTTGATATTAGATTGCACTTGCTGAGCACATGGATAAATAGATAGATACATCAGATACAGCTGGATACATTTTCGCGGTTAATTCAAATTCAGTTATTCAAATCCATTTGCATTTTAATAAGGCTTTTGGAACCTACCAATTTTAGTTCTATGAGTAAGCAACTTGTTGCACAGCAACAACCATCAACCCACATAGACAGAGTGAACTTTCGTTATGGGTTGGCGGAAGTCGTCCGTAAGTAACCATAAAAATGCGGCACAGGAAATCTCATTAAGTCCTCGGTGTGGGTTTGACTGATAGCCCACAGTTAATTGACAAATTTATCAGTTGGTTATGGCCCTAATAGACCTTGGGCTTAATGGTCGCTTCTTCCTTGTAGCTAATTGCTGTTTATTATTTAATATCACACAAACCATTTACATTTGCGTTAAGTTTTTTTTTATTTCACATACAATTGATTTATATTTAAATAGTTTGGTTTTCACATTTATGCTTAAGGCGCCTTTAAAATTTAACGAGCTGCCTTTGGCATAATATCGTAGATATATCGGTTAGCACTTAGATTGTCTTTATATATAATTTATATACAGAGTAGAATTTATATTCTTGCTTTAGTGCTGCCAACCGGCAGGACGTCTCGCATACGACTGAAACGTTCTGCTCGACCAAAGAACGCATTTGGCTAATTTGTCTGCCAAACGCGTTGGCTTGGTTAACACGCCGCTTCCTATTTATTGCGTGTGTATGTGTTCATGTCTGTCTTTGAGTGGGCGTATGTATGGGTTATTCTTATATGCGTGGCAACTTGTGCGTTTTTGTATGTGTATTTGTGGGCGCATAGGGTGCAATTTTTATACCCTCTACCCGTAGGGACTGAAGTATTATAGATATGCGTAAGCCATTAGTTGTTTATACCAAAATGATCAGCGATGATTCGGGTATCGATTGAAATATGTCCGACTGAGCATCTAAAACAAATGAGCATATACCCTGATCGGAAAAATTTTACCCAAAATGTAACTCTCAGAGTCCCCCATAACTTCCCTGACTGGCCCTTGGGAAGGGCATGGGTATCTCTGTTAATAACTGCTCGAACAGAACACGGACCTACAGCTTATAGCCGAATCCGCGAACGGCGGTGTCTTTGATTAATAGAGACTTTTTATAAAATACAAATATTTCCATAAGCATAATTTTTATTCAAAAAAGGAAAAATTTCTCGCAAAAGTTTCTTTTAATTAAGTAGTTACTCTTTATACTATACGCATACTTTTATTAATTAGTATTTAAGTTATGAGTGAAGCTGTTGTGCGTTAGGGTCTGGCAGAATATAAGATACCCTTACATTGCAATCAAATTTGTTATATCGCTTTAAAAAATCTTGGGTACAATATCTGCATGAACAACGAAATTTTGCACAAATCTTTATAAAAAAAACGAAAAATCATCTAAACATAAGAAATCGAATTTGTAACTTTGGCTGATGCTATATGCAGATAGACAGACAAACTCAGGATATAAAAAGTGGTTTAAAAAAGTCACTCCCGAGGAAATCTAAATGGCAGGTGATAGATCAACTATTTTCGAGCAGTTTAAAGGCCAGTTGGTTGTACTAAACGTGCTGAAACCAAGAAAATAGGTATAAAGCTTTACAGTCATATAATCGTTATTCTAATAATAAAACAACAAATAAACCACAAAATGATTGTTTTTAAGCATTCTCAAATAAAGAAAGCCTTTCTACAAAAAACACTCTTGAAATAAGAATTTTTCTCTAAATAGAAGAAAAATTGCTTCGGGCGTAGGGGAAAGGAAGTTTTTTTTCTATATCTCGATATTGAGCTATAGCTATAATCTATAATAAGCAGATTATTTAAATTGTAAAAAATTAGGAATTTTACAGACAATTTTCCAAAAATATTGAAATAATATATGCGAGAATGGTCGAAAAATGTACTAAAAGCAGTTTTAATTCGTTTCAATGATAATCCACACAATAAAAAAGTCATATAAATAACATAATAATGGAAATAAATGAAAATAGATGTGTGGCAACTCACAAGCCAAAAAGTGTGGCAACTCACATTTTGGAAGATGCATTGCAAAAAATTTTCCCACTCGCTGTATGTCCAAAACCCATTTTTGTTTATGAAAATTCAATGAATTTCAATTCCAGAACCGATATTTCGTTGATTTTTCATTTTGATTTGATCACTTTATGAGCGCAATTAAAAAAATTTGTTTTTTATTCTGCGATTTTTTTAAAAACTATTTTTATATTTTTTTCACACAATCTGCGTTTTCGCATCAAAAATACATTAAAAATTCATTCCGGCGTATTTGCCATCAAAGATAGGTAGAATTTTGGTGTTTTTTTTTTGGTTAGGCAACTTTGAAGCCCTGGCAACTTACATAAAAGCCTTTCCCATACTTATTACATCACCAATTCTCATTTCAAACGTAAAAACCTTTTGATTTTCCACGTGTAGTTTGATCTTTATCTCCGAAAAAGGTTAAATGGGTGCATTTAATAAAAAAATTTTATTCAGTGGTTTGAGATACACTCTTCGATATTCGGTAACTGCCGCTTTTTGCCGGTATCTAATTAATTGTGATTTTAGGAACCAATTCGCACTGATCGTAGCCACGTAGAACTGGAAATTTCCACCAACTCTTCTTAGTTCCGTATAGTTTTGCTGTTGGAAATATAATATGATTCATATAAATTTTGTACATCATAGTTTAATTGATATAATAAAAATACAAATAATAATATAATAAAAAAATAACAGTAGCGGAGCCAAGAACTTTTTTAGCACCTTAATTATGGATTTGAAATTTTACTTGCGTATGAGCCACAGTAAAATATGAAATGGAATCTATAGGAATACGAAACTTTCGATTTAGAGGTTACAGTTTAATGATTCAGGTTCAGGCTAAGGCAAGAATCATTCAGCTGATGTTTGAAAAGAAAACCAAGATGCTCAGAGTATTTCAAAGTCGTACAACGCTTTGACTCAAAGGTATTTTGCTTTTTTTTTTAAGTTATCCAGCTTTACATATGCGAATCTAATTTGGGACATATTTTAACATAATGCAGCTGCCGAAGCTGGAGTGTTTAAAATTTAACCAAACTTTGCTTCATATGCACAGGTTGAGAGCCAGGGTTTCCCAGGTGAGCACAGGCGCCTGGGACTTTAAGTAGCAACTGGCATTGCTGGCTCTCACTTTTTAATCAATACGCCACGCCGTCTTATCATAATTAATAAATTCATGCCTATGTTTTATGACACGTGCACAAAGCAAACAAGCTAACAAATGTATACGTCTATACTTATAAAAAATATGGCTTTAATCACAATTGATAACGTTTCATTTAAGTATCAATACATACTCGCGCCTACGTATGTATATGTTTTTGCATATGTGTTTATTTTTGCTTTTCACGCGTAAAAATCGATTGTGTTTGTTGACGCCGAGTCACTCAAATTAAATACATTAAAAAGATCCCACAGGGACTTCAACGCCCAAACCATGCGACACATAGATACACACTCACACACAAACTCACATTCGTTTGCGCAGCCCCCACTGAGGTCAGTCTTTTCCATGTGTCACCATTTTGTTTTTACAGCAAACATACGAGGATTCACTTTGACAGTGCTAATAAATTTTCATTTTTATGGGCAGTTGACTTTTAATTACTAGCATAAACTAATACATAACTAATACTCACGCATTCGTACATATGTATATGCACATATATGTTATGTATATAAGGAAATGGTTTGATCTCCTCAAATCGTACTGAATTTTTTTCCAGTGTAAAGTGGCATCAAAAATATTCATTACCTGGCATTAAGTATGCCACAGTACCTTAAATATAGTGTCCCACATTTTGCAGCGCTAAATATGAAAGTAATTGGTTTTTAATAATTTATTAAGAGAACTCGAACCCGCCTTGTCCTACCCAATGTTTCCATTAAGCAAACATTGAACTCGCATTGCTGTTTGTCGTCGCATGATTTAGCAATAGTTAAAGTCACGTTGTTTAAAATTAATTAGAGGAAATTGTATCAATCACTCTATTAAAGTCAACAACCTTCATGGAAAGGTGTGTTCAGCTAGAGGCGTCCAAGCAGTTGGCTGGACAATGTAGGGTTTGCGTGTTTGGCCAAATTGGTGGTGACAAGTGTGCGTTATTTTTGGACACTTGCCAAACACAATAATTTGTATTTTCACATAATATTATATACCAGAATATACGTAGTACAGCTAAAAGTGCTAACAAAATATATCATGCAATGCAAAATATTGTATTTCTGCCCTCTCAAAATTCGCGTGAGCTGCAAATTTAGAGGGCTGTTTTATATTGAAATACAGAAAATCACAATTAATATATTGTATTATTTTTTTTAAATAAAAATATTTTTTTTTCCAAGTAATCAGTATTTTGTATAAGCACCTTTTGCAGTCAACACAGCTTAAATGTGACAAGGCAAGGTTGTGATTCCAGTAGCAGTAAGGATCTTTATTTTTTTAACTTCAGATTTCAAAAACACCCAGACGTTCTCGATAGGGTTCATGTCAGATGAATGTCCTGGGCGAGAATATTCACTTTTTTTTTAATAAAAATGCTGTAGCCCTCCAATATGAATAAAAATTTGCTTCATTTCGGGAAGCAGCTATGTTTTAAATGGCGAACGCTAATCCGGAAGCGTACGATTTTGGAATACCTTGTACCACTAGCTTGCAATAAAATCCTGTTCCTTCATAAAAAACCAAAAACAGAAGAATTTTTAAGCAAACAATTTTTTTTTGACCGATCGTTCCTATGGGAGCTATATGATATAGTCAACCGATTTCCATCAAATTTGACACAGTGCTTTAATACCTTAAAAAAGATATGAATGCCGAATTTAGTTCAAATATCTTTACAAACAAACGAAACACGTCGAATTTTGTCATAAAAAACGTTTTTTGGACCGATTGGTCCTATGGGAATACGATATAGTCAACCGATTTGGATTAAATTTAGTACAGTGCTAGAAACTATAAAAAAACTCACGAATATCAAATTTGGTCCCAATATCTTAACAAACAAACGAAACACAACAAATTTTGTTCAAAAATCGATTTTTTGGAAGATCGGCCCTATGGGAGCTATATGATATAGTCAACCGATTTTGTTCAAATTTGGCACATTGCTTATGCTCTAAAAATTTCCAATCGCCAAATCTAGTTACGATATCTTTATTAAAAAACAAAATATATCGAATTTTAATTTAAGAAAGTTATTTAGGCCGATCGGTCCTATGGGAGCAATATGATATAGTCAACCGATTTTAATGATATTTGGTACAGTTCTTGGGAACCATAAAAAAATTGAATACCAAATTTGGTTACGATATCTTCATGAACAAACTAATTATCCATCTAAAACCTTTTTTTTTTGTCGAGGTCGTCCCAAACACCCATATGGGAGCTATATAATTTATCCCCAATATCAAAAAAACAAAATAAACTTGTCTCCTATGGAATAATATGAGATCTATTGTGAAAGTTTGGTTACTCTAGCTCTTACCATCTCTGAGATCAAACGAGTTCAAACGGACAGACGGAAATAAGTATATCGACTTCTCTATTCACCCTGATCATATTTTAGGTAACTTTGGGGTGTCTCCCACGTCTCCTTTTATATGTTACATACATTTTCGGCTTGCAAACTTAATATACCCTTTGTTCCATACGGTACAGGGCATAAAAACTGTCGAATGTCAAATTTGGTTGCGATATCTTTATTAACAAACGAATTATTCATCTAAAACTTTTATTTTTTTTCAGGTCGTATGAAACACCCCTATGGGAGCTATATAATTTAATCCAAATAACAAAAAAATTAAAAAACTAGTCTCCTATGGAATAACATAGGATCTAATGTGAAAGTATGGTTACTCTAGCTCTTACCATCTCTGAGATGTAGGCGTTCTAATGGACAGACGGATGGATGGACAGACGGACATGGGTATATCGACTTCTCTAGTCACCCTGATCATATTTTAGGTAGCTTTGGGTTGTATCCGACGTCTCCTTCTATATGTTACATACATTTTCGGCTTACACAAACTTAATATACCCTTCGTACCATACGGGTATAATTATGTTAATTTCGCCATTTATAACTCAAGAACGGCTGGACAGATTTTAACGGTCTATCGTAAGATCGGAAGAATTCACATAAAAAGAAGTAAACCGCGACATTCTCTTACGCAGTCAGAGGGGCAGCCATCGACAAAAATCAAAAATCTTCATCTGCGTGACTATAATGTGCATCTTTTGGCAAAATATAGTCTCTGAGATCCTTTTACTCATACGGGCAGAGGCTCGGCGGTTGATGCTGAACAAGAATATGCTGTTTCTGGAGTGCAACTATACATAGAACGAAGCACAGATAAGACATAGAGTTTAAGATTATAAAGAAGGAATACTATGCTTCGAAGACAGCTTAGCCAAAGTTAGTGTTAAGGCCTGCAAAGCAGGAACTTAATATATTGCGTAAGGGAAGAAAGGCTGAAGATATTAAGCAAGACAGGCAATTAAGCAATATTATGCAAAGAAAACTGCTAAGACAATATTTAGATTTCAACATTTCGGAGCAAGATGTTAAGAAACCTATAGACACAACACAATAGAGATTCGCTTTTTGAGAGCAATAATGGAATAGCTAAACAACGAATCGATATTACCAGGCAGTTAGTAGGAAGGCAAAAAATTCCATTTCAAATAGCTCCGATAACAGCTATTGACAGATTTACCAGAATATTTAAAAAACTTATAATCATGATAGGAAGGATTAATATCTAGATATAAAACAGAACAGTATCAAAGAAGTACTTGTAAATGTTTCTATTTCAGTTGTGAATCCGACCAGCCACCTTAATTGATTCGTGGTAGTTTAATGTCGAGCAAGATAAATATTATAGATATAGATAATTTTACAGGGCATATAATAATTAATAATTAATTGAATAAAGCAGACTGTAAGGGGATTGATGTGCGGGGGGCGGTGATCCCTAGTCTGTAATAATAATAATTAAAAGCAAAAAAAAATAAAAATAAAAAGTAAATTTGCAGCATGGACCTAAAACTATGACAAGGGACTATAGTTATATATATATATAGATGATTAGGTTAAATCTACTTACTATGTAAAATATAGTTAGTTCTTTAAATATATAATTTTAAAAGTTGTAACTAAATAAATTTATTATGCATACACAAAAAATATCAAAAAAGACTTATTTCAACAGTTTAAAGAATTTGGTCAAACACTTGGCGCCACCTACCAGGATTATCAAGTAACTTGTTTTAAGCGCCGGTTTGAGAGCAACTGTATCGCAGCTGAGCGAAAAATGTAGCCAGCAAACGGAGCGAGAGAACGTTAAAAAAGAAATCGCTTTATTTTGCTAACTGCGCAAAAAAGTTTGCATAAATTTATTGTTGGTGAGATTTCACAATGAGAGAAAATTTCGGCAATAGCAACATCCCTTTGTAAAAATGTTAATATATGTACTATTTTATTACTTCAAGTGACGGTAATTGAGTTTTTTGATCTTTAAGGTTTTGTATATACTTGTCTTATTAATAAAAATCGAAAAAAATTTTATTGCATTTTCTAAAAGTAAGTATTACAGAGAAACTTTCCCAAAAAAATTATAAAGATCTGACCAAATTGGCTGCGGTAGAGCAACTTTGAGTCATCCGCAACTCACGCGTTTATCTCGAAACTTTTTATTTAAAAATTTTGGTTGCGGTGAGCGAAAATTCTTAAGAATTAAATTCGTTCACTAGAACTACAGTATCTAGGTGTGTGCAATGTAGGTACGGACAAAAGGAGGCGTGGCAGACTCCAAGTCCTTCGTAACAAAATACTTATCATAATGTCGGGTAGCAATTGAGCCATGTCTGCCTGTCCATCCGTCCGTCCGTCTGTACGAACATCTTGATTTCGGAGACTTTAGAGAGAATATGAAATTTTGTTGTATCATTCCAATCTTTTCCTGCGTTCACCCGAAGTATATATTCGCCGTTTAATATTTTGATCTAAAATTACACTACAATACACCGACTGTATTTAATTTTTTTGTTTCTTTTTCAGTTTCTTCTGTATCATGCTCGCTGTGAACGATGTCGGTAATATTGTGTTTTAATACAATGACTGTTGTGACTTCATTTATATAGAATTATAGAAATAGTCTTGAAGAATGTCAATAGTCAGTAAAGAAACCTGCAATTGTATTTTGTAAAGGCGAATGCACTTGAAAAATTCTATATTTAAAGCTAGACGCACTTAGTAAAATTTATAAGCATTTCAATTTTGAAATATGCTAGATCTAGCTGTAAACAAGATAAAATTGCAAATATGGCGGCAAAATAGAACAGCTGTTCGTACACAGCAGCACTTTTGAAGGCAATTTTTCCAGAGGGATTTTTTATACAGTTTGTGAGCAACGTGTGCCTGGTTGTAAACACAACTAACAAGAACAGACTTAAAAGCTTAACTGTAGATGGCGCTCATTACGAAATTTGTGTAAAGCACAAATAGTCTGTTTTCTTTTCTTATATTAAATTAAATGAAAGTACTATTGGCAATAATTTTCGAACAATTTAATTGTTTATTGAATTTTATTGATGGACACATACATAGATAATACACAAACTTGACTTAAGCATATAAACACTTAAATTTCTCATTATACTGGGTACAGTAAAAAACAACATTCCATGTTGCTATTTATGTATGAACGATATTCACTTGTATGTTTGTATGTATATCTTGACTGACTTGATCCAACACGTTGGTGTTGGTAAAAATACTGACTGCTTACAATAGATACTGACTTGCAAATACACAGTTGCATATTTAGTTTATATATAGTATATATGTATATAATGTATGTATGTATGTATGTGGAAGTTGGCCTATAGAGAGCGTAAAACAAAACTTAACTATTGGAAAAACTTATACAATAACAATATCACAATAGACAGTGCTTAGCAGCACAACAAAAAGTATCTAACCAAATATTAACTAGAGAGATGGATTAAGAGATTTAAAGAGCGTACAAAATTCAGTGGAATTTTGATTTGAACGCACACAGCAACAGATTTCAGTTTTGTCTTTCAGGTAATTAGTGAAATTTTTGGTAAACTTGGATACTTAAACGTAATCCTCATGATTCTTTAGCATTGATTGTTTTTCGGTGCTGGTGGCCGGTCCCTTTTGAAGCTTAGGAGTCAGCGAGTTGTGACGTTGTATGGAGGAACCGTGTATGGTGAAATGAGATGTGCCGTGCATGGAATCGCTATGTTTGTACTTCAAGGCGCTTTGGCGACATAAGCCCAGTCTGAAAAGAGGGTTGGGGAACATGTCGTTAGTTTGGTGTAGCAGGATGTTTGTGTTAGAATCTTACTTGGATAATAAAGCAAACAAATCCTGTCGATATTGGGATGTTAGTATGGCATACAAATAGGGATCTGCGCAAGAGTTCAATGGATAAAAGAAAACAAGCAAGATTTTGGACTTGGTAACATTGATAAGCGGATACCCAGCCAAAGCGGTAAGGCCAAAGAATGCGATTGGCGCCCAGCAAGTAAAATTCGTAAAGACCTGAAAAACACAAAGAGAGAGGAATTTTTTTGTGAGGGCTGCCAGTGTCAGCATCATCACTCACCAACAAGGCCATTTTCTTGGCAATGCTCATATCTCCGGGATTATTTTGCCGTGCATGTCGTGTCTCACTACCCAACGAGAGATATATTTGCGCATAGCATATAGCGATTATAGAGAACGCAACGCCGTTGCAGCCCATAATGGCAATCAAATAGACGGTGTCATATGTATCGCGATTCTCCATGGGCAAGCAGATGCTGCAAATGTACAAAATTACCACGGTATAAAAGAGCGCACTAACACAAATCATACTACCCACCTGGTGGAGGAGTAATTACTAATGCCTAGCAGTGGCAGCGATGACATAATGATTGAATAAACCCAACCAGCCGACATTATGCATGCCGCCGGACGCAATTTAATGCGTTTGTTTAGATACAATGCATGTGTAATGGCCAGCCAACGTTCGATGGTAATCACGGTCAATGTGAAGACCGACAAATGACTGGCGAATACAGTCAAGAAGCCGGCTACCCTACAGCCAGCGCCTGGCCCAAGTTGCGAAACAAAAGCATCAGCATAAAAGTCCAAAAGCTGAATCAATTCCCATTACTTACCGTACTGCCAGTCGTAGGCGTAGTTGAAATAAGCCCCCATGGAGTGGGCATCGATACAGGCAATCAGCAACAGGTAGAGGCCCAGGCAAAGGTCTGCAAATGCCAAGTGGCACATTAGAAATCGCGGCACAGACGTGGGTTCGTTCCTGGAATGGCACACATCAATTGTAATTAATTCAATTTGCATTACATTGACTTGTTGAGTGAGTGCAAAACGTACTTAGTTAAAAGAATAACCGTCAACACGGCAACATTGCCAACTACGGCCAGACCGACAACAATCCAGACAGCAATTCGTAGCCACTGATAGCCCATAACATCCTCGCAGGGGTTTAAGGGATTTGGCATGGGATAGCACTCAACATTCGCCTCTCTGTCAGAATCAAAAGCAATTACGTCTTTCTAGCTCTCTATTGAATGGATAATGGCTTTGTCTGGGCTTACCTGAATGTAAAGTTGCCACAATACTCTGCCAATTGGTCATCATCCGGATTAATGGTGATTTGTTCATGAAAAAAGCCAATATTATTCAAGGTGGCATCTGACATGTAGTCATTCGAATTGAATTCTGGTTCTGTTGCCGATTGCGACTGTAGCCCCATCATCATCAAATCATCATCTGCCTCATCCATGCTAACGACAGCAGAATTTGAACGCCTCTTGCGACTGTAAGTAAAAATATATCAATCAGTATCGCTCCTATCTATTCCCTGAATCCAATGATGCCTTTTTGGTTGGACGAAATTGCAATTTCTTTGATTCCTATACCATGTTTGCAAAATGTCTATATAAACCATTATCTACCAAATTATGAGGCAAAACCAAAGTTATTTTATTGAATACAACAGCCAACTTCGGCAGAACACGTAAAAGGACACTATAGATCACGGCATTAAGCCAAAAGAAGCTTAGGAAGATGCTTGATTACACCAGATGAAAGACAAATAGTTACACATCCAGTAGAGTCATTGGGCAATTCTTTATTATGGTACAGAATAATGCTTTATCCCACAATGCCCATATGATTCAAATTTTTGAGAGAAATTGGCAACCTCAATGGTTTAATCTTAGCAAAATACAAAAGTTTCATTTACAACAACCTTTTAAATAAAAAAAAACGATGGCTTAGTTGATCAAGATCGCGAGAAGGGACAATTGTTGAAGAAAAAAGGCGTAGGAAGGATATTTTACAGAAAACATAGCAAAAATTGGTGAAATCAATTCCCGAACTTTTGGAAAAGGTCTCTGACGTCGAGGGAGTGTTTATATTTATTATAAATTTTATTCAATCTAATCGACTACTGCGCCGGCATGGTCCTAAGGCTCACACATACTGTGTTGAACACAAAACGCGGGAATGTTCAATACAAACGTAGAAAAAATTGCATATGTATATTTTGCAGGCCACTTATCTAAAGTTACAGCTTTTTCTCTTCATCTGTCAAACTATTTTATATTGTCAAAATACTTTTGTCCGCTAACATTTATGAAAAATCGTTCTAATTTCCTAAACTATACTTTTAAAAATAATAAACTTATGCATTTGGAGCTCATGCCGCACTTATATATTCCCTTCCTGACGTATCGATCTGCCCTAGATCAGATCTTATTATCAGGAAACTTTTTCATAACAAGAAATTAATATCTCTTCTCCCAAGTCGGGAGACTTCGTCTGATGGCAGCATCCAACAATGGTTCAAGGATGGGTCCAAAACTGTGCAGGGTGTAGGTGTTGGAATCGTTGGACCCAACACCAGAATCTCTACCACAATGGGCATCTGACCCAGCGTCTTTCAAGCGGAGATTTATGCATTAGAGATCAGCGCCCTTAGTATCCTTCTCAAGGGAACTAGGGGAGCAAACATATACATTTTTTCAGATAGCCAGCTGCTATTAGGGCATTGTCATCATGGAGCAACTCCTCCAGGATGGTTAAAGAACGCCATAACTATCTCAAAACCCTGTCCGTCCGGAACAAAGTCGCGCTATGTTGGGTGCCTGGATACTCGGGAGTGGATGGTAACACGATCGCTGACGATCTGGCACGACAGGGTGCCTTCACCCTAACTACATCTCCTGCCCGTTTTGTGGTATTGGTTGGTCCACAATCAATACCATGATAAACAAATGGGCTGCAGGAGAATATAGGAGATACTGGTTCTCCCTTCCGGGGCTTAGTCAATCAAAAGTGCTTGTCAAACCCCTGAATGCGATCAAGACAAAAGGTCTTGGCAGAGCGGACCTAAAGCTTACCTAACTGGCCACCACACTGTTAGATACCAACTACAGGTAATTGGCCTATCGGACTCTTCAAATTGCAGGCTCTGTCTAGAAGACGATGAAACCACAAGATATATTCTCTGTGACTGCCCAGCGCAAGTATGGGACAGAGCCTCCATCTCAGGTCAATACCAACAAAAGACCTACTTCTATTCATGCGGAAAGCGGAAAGTCTTTTGCTTTAACTTAAGGTTATGGTACAAAAGACCTTTTGGTCGCAGTGCCCCACCACTCTGTGAGAAACCCTTTTACGAAAAAAAAAAAAGCATTTAGAGTTGCTTAATTTATCATTATAATCAAAAAATGTTGTATAAGCTATGTATATAATTATTAAATCATCCAATCCATTTTTTTTTACTTTTGTGCAAATACTTTTGTCCACTATTGTAACATAGCATAGCAGAGAGGAACGGGTCTCTGAGCTTTAAATGCTTATACCGACCGACGGATGAACGTATAGACGGACATATGGTCACTACTCAATTTGCTGCTTCTTACATACTTCGCATACATATCTATAATACACTTGCCCCCATGAGTACAAACAAACTAAAAAACGTCAAAAGAATCAAAAGGAAGCCTTGACAACATTCCACTCAAATGTCAGCCATTTATATTGTGCATACCTATAATACGCATTAACATCATTCTGTTCCAGCTGTAAGTCACTTACAGTGGCCGGGGGTGTTGTTCCATATTTGCCCAAGAGCTCACTCTGCTGAATAATCTGACTAGCTTGCCTCTTACGTTCTTTCTCCCGCTCGCTGTGACACTGTTCGCGCCATTTTTCCATTTCCTGCACGCGCTGGGCATGCCGCTGCGGATCGTGTCTCGAGGGAAATTGGAAAGCACAGCAGTGAAAGGAATGCGTCAAATAGGCGCGTTGTAGGTTCTGCAAAAGCCAATAGAGTATAAAATACTATATGTATATGTATGCATGCGGATTAGTACTTACTTGAAAGTAGTAAATGGATGGTATGGTCTTAAGAGTATGTGTATTCTCAATGTGCAGCGCCTCTAAGGTTTGCAATCCAGCTGAGGGCAAACGCACCAGCGATGTGCTTGACAGATCGCTAAAAATATTTTAAATAGGATTATTAAAAGCATAGAAGGCCATGTAACCGGGTAGTTTACTCACAGCTCGGTTATGTCTATAATGCCGAAAAATGCATTTGCATGCAGTTCCTTGAGTTTTTGGTTCTCCTTTAATGAGCTGAAAGTGGGCAATACTCAATGAATGTTTACATGGCATGTCTTTAAGAGACTTACAGTTTAGCAATTTTCGATCCATAAAATGCAGAGTCATCAACGTAACTTATGTCATTATTTGCTAAAATTCTAAGAGGAATAATAGTTGTAATAATAATGTAATCCGAAAAAGTAACATGGCTTTATTACTTACAATTGCGCAGTCTTGACTTTAATAGATTTTGTGTCTATTCGAGATATTTGATTGTTATCGAGATCGCTGTAGCAAAATTAAAATTTTATCGTTAGCACAAACAATTTATTTAACCTTAAAATCAATCTATATACATAACATATGTCGTATAAAAAAATTATTTATTGCATACCTATAGGAGCAAGCTGCTCATAAAAACGCAAAAGCTAACCATATATGATGGTTACTTTTAACCACTATATATTACTATATATATATAACCTTGTAGTAGTATATTAAAAATATATTTTATATTTACTTACATCATTTGCAATATTTTGCGGGGCGGTAAATGTGTCAGATCGGGAACGCTATTAAGGCCGCTATTTATGATGCGTCTGTAGCAAGTAAATAAGTAGATTTTGTATATATTTTTTTTAATATAGGTATATTTATGTAGCCAAGATGTGAGGAGTATATAAGGTATATACATATATTTATTCCTTGTTGCAACGTTTCGCTCCTAAAGCTAATGTTTATTATTTATTTGCCAACTAACTAAATTCATAAACTAATAAAAAGGTCCTTTACGCTTAGTTGAGTTTCTGTGAAAATTGTTTTCCACCTAACTTATATATTAAAAAATATGGTTCATGTCAAAGATTGCCCTTAATTAATTTCTATCGAAAGATGTAGAACTATGCTAACAAAGAGTTAAGTATGCATGGGTAGATGGTAAATTCGGACTTAGGAGCACCCAAAAAAAACTAAAAAAAACTCCCTAGCCAAATTTTCCAAATTATCCTTTAAACTTTTATTAAAAAAGCATTTTTGATCGTGATAAATGAAATTGTGTAAAAAAAATACAGTGTAAAAGAGAATTGAGTGTATTCGAGGTGTGTTCAAAAAGTAAGGTCAAGGTTTCAAATTTCGCGGGCAACGTATTTTCGATTATCGTTTTTTTTGTTTTGTTGTTTTGGTACACTCTTCTTGAACATCTGTACCAAATTTCAAGTGAATGGCATTTTTTGTTTGGTTGTGACAGGCGTAAAGGTTATAAGTGTTTTGCGCGCTCGGCGATTTTTTTTTCGGTCTTGGCTCTTCTGGCCGCTTCCATTGGGACGATTGGACTTTGGTTTCGATATCATAACCATATACCCATGATTCGTCACCAGTTATGACCCTTTTGAGTAAATCTGGGTCGACGTTAACGTCATTCAACAACTTTTGAGCGATGCTCATGCAGGCGGCCCATTTTTGGTTTGAATTTTTGAAATCGTAAAAGTTGGTTGAGGACAAGCTTTTGTCGAAACTACTGCCACTTGTCTACGTCGATAAACCAGAGACAATTGAACACATGCAAACAGGGGCGTAGCGAGGGGAGTGCGGTGGTGTGACACCCCCAAACATTTCATACATACATACATCATCACATATTTCACGTAATATTAGGTTGTCAAAAAAGTCTTGCGGTATTTCCGCAAGCTTGTCTTTGCAAGCGCGTAGTTCTAGTTGTATTCGTCGCATCGGCTCACGCTAGAGCTTTTGGAAAGCTCTTTTCACGTGCTAACACGTGTTTGATTAATTGTTGTTTGCTTTTAGTCGTTCGTGAGTTATAGCGTCGCAAACATGGAGCAAAATAAAGAGAAAATACGGCATATTTTACAGTACTACTACGATAAAGGCAAAAATGCATCTCATGCTGCCAATAAAATTTGTGCAGTTTTTGGACCCGATACAGTTTCCATTTCCACCGCACAACGATGGTTTCAACGTTTTCGTTCTGGTGCAGAGGTGATCGAAGATGCGCCACGGTCCGGAAGGCCTGTTGTCAAAAATTGCGATAAAATCGCTTGAATTGATCGAAAGAGACCGGCATAGTAGCAGCCGTAGCATCGGCCAAGAGCTGGGCATGAGTCATCAAACCGTTATAAACCATTTAAAGAAGCTTGGATTGAAAAAGAAGCTCGATGTATGGGTGCCACACGACTTGACGCAAAAAAACATTTTTGACCGTATGGATGCATGCGAATCGCTTCTGAATCGCAACAAAATCGACCCGTTTTTGAAGCGGATGGTGACTGGCGATGAAAAGTGGGTCACTTACGACAACGTGAAGCGTAAACGGTCGTGGTCGAAAAGCGGGGAAGCTGCCCAGACGGTGGCCAAGCCTGGATTAACGGCCAGGAAGGTTCTTCTGTGTGTTTGGTGGGATTGGCAGGGAATCATCCACTATGAGCTGCTCCCCTATGGCCAAACGCTCAATTCGGACCTGTACTGCCAACAACTGGACCGCTTGAATGCAGCACTCATGCAGAAGAGGCCATCTTTGATCAACAGAGGCCGAATTGTCTTCCATCAGGACAACGCCAGGCCACACACATCTTTGGTGACGCGCCGCCAGAAGCTCCGGGAGCTCGGATGGGAGGTTCTTTTGCATCCACCGTATAGTCCGGATCTCGCACCAAGTGATTACCACCTATTTCTGTCCATGACGAACGCGCTTGGTAATCGGAAGTTGTCCACAAGAGAGTCCTGTGAAAATTGGCTCTCCGAGTTTTTTGACAATAGGGAAGCGAGCTTCTATAAGAGGGGCATTATGAAGTTGGCATCTCGTTGGGAACTCGTCATCGAACAAAACGGCGCATATTTGACTTTAATCGCATTATTATAACCAATTTTATGAACAATTGAAAATTCAATAAAAATACCGCAAGACTTTTTTGACAACCTAATATATACCCAATTACTGTTCATGCAGTCGGTAATTTGTTGAAGCGAGTTAAGGCTCATCACTCCCCACATTCAACGCTCTCGCTACGCCTCTGGAAATCAACACTCGAAGAGTTATTTGCGAAATACGGCCGGAAACGTTGCGAAAATTTTTTTTGAAAATGTATGTTCCAGGTTGTGCCTAATACGCGACAGCCACATGGCCGAAATCATATATTTAATAATGTACCACTAGCTTGCAATAAAATCCAGTTCCTTCACAAAAAACCAAAAACAGAAGAATTTTTAAGCAAAAATTATTTTTTTGACCGATCGTTCCTATGGGAGCTATATGATATAGTTAACCGATTTTAATCAAATTTAGTACAGTGCTAAGGAAATATAAAAAACTTACAGCCAAATTTGGCGCACTGCTTAACTGCTCCAAAAAATTTCTAAGCCCCAATTCTGGTTACAATATCTTAATTAAAAAACAAAATATAGCGAATTTTGCTTTAAAAAACTTATTATGGCCTATGGAATAATATGGGATCTAATGTGAAAGTTTGGTTACTCTAGCTCTTACCATCTCCGATATTTAGGCGTTTAAACGGACAGACGGACATTGGTATATCGACTTCTCTATTCACCCTGATCATATTTTATTTAACTTATTCACGATGGCCGCGAGGAATCGATTTGGCGCCGATCGCAACAGCTTGGCCTGTCGTATTCAACCACCTGGCGCATTTTACATTTGGATCTCGGCTTGAAAGCATACAAAATTCAACTCAGGCAAGAATTGAAGCCGAATGACCTTCCTGCACATCGCCGTTTTAGTGAATGGGCTCTTGGTAAGATCGATGAAGATCCGTTGTTTTCGACCTAAATTTTGTTCAGTGATGAGGCCCACTTTTGGCTCCACGGCTTCGTGAATAAGCAAAATTGCCGTATTTGGGGAGAAGATCAACCCGAAGAGGTTCACCAGCTGACATTACATCCAAGAAAAACAACGGTTTGGTGCGGTCTATGGGCTGGTGGAATCATTGGTCCGTATCATTGAACGTTACCATCAATGGCGCATGCTATCGGACCATGTTAACGGACTTTTTGCTGCCTGAAATTGTTGCCCGTGATCTCGACGACATTTGGTTCCAACAGGATCAAACAATGACTCTATTGCGAGGTCAATTTGGTGAGCGATTAATTTCACGTACGGGACCCGTACCTTGGCCGCCAAGACCGTGCGATATCACACCGCTCGACTTTTTTCTTTGGGGTTACGTAAAGTCAAACGTTTGATTTGATTGAAACGTCTGAGGCCTTGAAAGCCAACATTGCTCGTGTTATTGGCCAAATACCAGTGGAAATGCTTGAACGAGTCATGGAAAATTGGACCTTCAGGATGGACCATTTACAACGCAGTTGCGGCCAACATTTGAACGAGATTATTTTTAAAATCCTTTCGAAATCATAAATAAAGATCCCAACATTCCATTGAAATTTGCATTTGACAAATCATCAAAAAAAAGGTCTTAATGAATCACCCATTATTTACCGGTTCTTTGAACATTATACGATTGTAGTAATTCCATTTCGAAAATAATAACGAAATTCCGTTTTATTTATTTTAAATTGTTTGGATTTGTTTTGAAGTAAAAATTCAATTGCTTTAAATAGGTAGAGTATGTAAAGTGGCATTCAATTGAACAAATAAAGCGCACTTTATGTTCATACAATGTCTAGGCTCTCAATTTGTAATATAGCTTCTATCATACTAAAGTGAACTGACCAAGGAGCGATATAGAATTTCTCAAGTTCATATTTCATTCAAGCAATTGCCAGGACAACAAAGTAAACAATAAACGATGCTATCCCAGATTTACCCACCCAACCAACCAACCACTTAGCTGCCATGGAGCCAACCTCAACTGCTGCATATTGCTGTCTTGTTTTAAAGATGACTTTATCGAGGGACAACCAATTTAAGGCCTTTAAGCTTATGTGTAAAGGGCAAATGTCGTTATTTATAAAAAATTACTTTATCACAGAGAAGTGAGAAAGTTATTTTCAGACATCATGATTTAGTTTATCAGGTTTGCTGAGTAAGAGCTTTATTGAAGGGCCGGTATTGGTTTAACCTTTTGATGATGAATTTAAATTAGAAGTTGTCTATTGAACAGATTTGTAGTCTTTCTTTAATTAATTGCGGGCGCCACGCATTGAAAACACAAAGCCTATTCTAAATCTGTCCATATGGTTGAGAGGCGCCACAAACAGACCCGCCCACGCATATTGGACAGCGTCATGCCATACAGCCCGGTTACGCTCGATAGTGAAACTTGCGGTTGGGCGATAATTATGCCAGCCAGGCAATGGCTGCTCATTTTCCAAGGACTTTTAAAATTATGATGGTGGTTGTGGTTAAGTGTGTGTGTGTGTGTGTGTGTAAGATTGTGAGTGTAGAGGAATACATACTAAGTACATGTAATATTAATAAGTTTAATTGCATTGACTTGACTTACATAATTTCAATGGTTTCGGAAATTCCCTCAAAAACGTCTTTCGACAGAAAGCTTAATTTTGGCGCATGTGAGATATAACTAAAACAATAAAATGTAATTAGCATTATTTAAAATTTCAAAACCATAACAACAGTAGCTTACATAGTGCGCAGCACAGTTAAATTTGCAAAGGCGCCATCTTGTATGCCCGCCAGGTGCATGCAATCCGTAAAAGTACTGGGAAATATGAATGCAATAATGCTGGGTTACTATGGCAATCTCAATGGCAGTAAGTAACAATCCCCAGTTGCTTTTTTGCTTTTTTTTTACAATTTTAAATTAATACTCACACATCTAACAATGTAGAGCCATAAACCTTTAGTCCTGTGGAGCGCAGAAGCGGCAGGCCCACGGATGCTATAGTAAGCGTTTGTATGGGTAACTTTAAAGTTTGTGGCACGCGTGTTAGACCTCCGCCCTCGCAGCGACACTCATTCTGCAACAAATTTTACAATGTATATGCAGCATATATGTATGTACTATGTATAGTACACATACTATATAGGACTATAGTTTATTTTACATATATTGTTATTTAAGTGCATTTCCCTTAATAGAGCGCGCAAAGTGCACACAACAAATTTGCTGTGTGCCATTTTGCATTAATACAATTCTCTTTGAAGAGTTAGTTCCAGGCAAAATATCTTTACATGTTTGTTGTTTTGCCATCAATTTAGACAGCTAATGTGCGTAATGAAGTTGATTTTCAAAACTATGAACTGGCATCGAGCATCGCATCGAATACGGCTCATTTAATGTAATTGATAAAGTATGTAAACAATTTGCTTGGTTCATATTACAAAATTATATAAGCTTGGATTGGCAGCAGCAGCGTTAGCTATGTATGTGTTAGTGTATACATATTGAATCCTTAATGCTTATGAAAGCCATCAAGTAGCCGTCATATTGTCATTGTCGTTAACGTTGTTTTAAATAGCTATATAAGTGCATATGGTTCGTTTAAAGGCAACACTTACTTGATTATTTCCACCCCAGCAGCAACATCTCCAACCGGAACTGTCTGCCATATTAGCGTCCATGCCAAATGGCCGTTGGGCCAATGTCAGGGTCTCCTCGGATGTATTGCGGCCAGTCCATGCCGCCAATGACCCATTACCTGCACTTGGATAGTTATCGAAGCCATTGTAACTATCATAACAATTGCTCCATTTTGCACTATCCGACAAAGTGGCGGATGCGTAATGCGTCCACTGAAGCACTACTGCCAGCAGAAGCAGCAACAATAACAAATATCTATAACCTTTTGTTGACATACACTTGCACTTCATGTTTATTATACGACACTGACTTTGCTGCCGTTTGATTTGTGTCTCCCGTCTATCGTCGTCCCTCCTGTAACAATTGTTGACTACTTGTTGTTTTTGTTGTAGTTGTTGTTGTTGTAAATGTTTGATATTACTTCCTTTGTATGCAGTTGTTATTGCTGTTGTTGTGCGCTTTGTTTTCACTTGTACTCTCCACTCACTAGCTGTATGTGTTTAGCGTATGCAAATCATTGCAGTTTGTTTGTAACACACAAGCGGCACTGCTCACACTCACACTCGCACTCACGCACGCACACACTGCTGAGCTGCTGGCTTACGCTTTGTTGACGACACATTGTGCTTAACTTTGAAGTTTTTACTTTTGGTCGCTCTTTATCGCTTTCCTTTTCGAGTATTTTATTTGTATACTATGTATGTAGTTAGTTCAAAGCAATGTTGAAACATCAGTTGGAAATCTAATTGAATTAGAGAATAATAATTAATTAATATTATTTGCTTGTGAGAAATGTTGGAAGACGTAAATAATAAAGAGATTAGATGGTAATTAGTTGAAAATTCGTCGATCGTGTTTAATTTTTTATTTTTTTTTCATTTAACAATGCTATGGCTCAATTTATATTAAGCTGCTAGTTTACGGCAATTTTATTCTGACTGATGTTTTCTTTTATTCTAGTTGATTTTTATATAATTTTTTAACGTAATCATATTTCACCGACATGAAAAATAATAAAATGCTGTTACAATTCCGTATGTCTGAAATAAAACAGCAACACAAAAAACCCGACTTTCGGATCAAGTTGTCTATTTAATATGTTTTTGGCATCGCTGAATCCGAATCCAAAAACATGACAGCATGTCAGGGTTGCGTTCTGACAGAACTTTTTGTCTTATCTGTGACCACAATCGTTCTAATCAATCAATAAATTGCAAGATAGTTATTCAATTTAAGCCAACTTCAATGTCCGAAAAGTAGTTTTTTTTTCTAGGAATTCCAATTGTAAAGTTAGCAAAAAACTCCACATTGTTAAATAAAACATTGTTAAATAAAACATTGATAAATAAAATATTACACAGATATAGTCGGCTTAAATGATAAAATAAGATGCACGGACTTGTTGGAAAGTCCTACCTGATCTCGAAAATAATATACTAGCTTTGTGAACATCTCAGTAGGCACCGACTCTAATCGTTCATTATGTTGTGCAAAGTGTGGTTTCAAGAACATAATGTGGACGTTCTTGAAAGGTCTAGTCAATCCCTAAAAAGACGATATAAACTAAAAAATTGCATTTTTAAAGTTCTGTCAGAACGGAACCCTGATATGCTGTCATCTAAGTGCTTTTCACTTTCAAATAGATTTTTGGACACACAAGTATTTTACCTTAATATAGTTTAATTTCGTCAAAATATTATTTCCCGGAACTGAACGACTATTTAAATTTTATCACACCCGAGTAAAAAGTAATTTTAATGTAAAAGCTCTCACATTTAATTTTAAAACGATTTCAAAAAGGTTTTTTTGCAATTTTTTGTAACATACTATATATATTCCATTTGTTTATGGGAATACCATGCCCTTGTCATTATGCCAAATTTAATCGACTCGTTTTATTCCATTATGGGACTAACGGCAAGCGAATCATGCAGGATCTGCAGGGATCCGGAAGTCCCTGAGACCCTAGCACACGTACTCTGCGACTGCCCAGCCATCTCTAGACATCGTCTGACCACCCTAGGAGAACCAGCGTTTGTCGGTCTAGAAGAGGTGGCCAGGCTACAAGTTGGGCGGCTACTTAATTTCGCTAAAAAAGTCAAATTTTTAACCGACTATCACTTTGCGTAATAACCTCAAATCTGGCACAGCTAAGGACCAAAAGGTCTATGCTAGGTTGCACTCTGTTGTGGCCGGCCAGTGTAACCTAACCTAACCTTTATTCCATTATTAGTTGGTCATCACAACACAAAAGGGTATCTCAAGGTCAGTCATGTCCGACCAAACTATTTTTTTCTATTATTTGTGAGAACAAATCAAATAAATGACACTATATACTCCGTAAAGAAGAATACATAGCATGGTCGCAAAAATTCGTACGTTTTCGTATGCATACATAGTAAATATGTAAACAAGAAAAAAAAAAAAAGTGGAGAACAATTTTGCACCCATCAGTTAAGCTGTGAATTGATGTGTCACGTATGAGAGCGTGTTTGATTAATTTCTTAGTGAATTAATAACAAATTCATACAAATCGTATACGAGCAAATTAAAAAAAAATATACATAATATACACATATGTATCTATTAAATTGTTCGAGACGTCAAAGCATGCAGATAGAAATCGAATAAAAATTTGAACTAAACTGCATGCATCAAAGCGTTAAAGGCAAACCAAATATCATTTTGTTAATATTAAGATTAGCAGAAATACTGATTCTGATGTCGACATACATATGTACATGCATATATATACATACATACATATGTACACAATAGTAAACATTAATACATATAAACTGATTAGTTTGGCAATTTGCTCTGTACACAGGAATATCTGCTGTGTGTCTTTCTGTATGCGCTAGACAAATAGACAACGAAAATTTACTATACAATATGAGTTTATATAAAGAGAAATAAGTTGAACATTTGTTTACACGCTATTATGGCAACTTTTTTTTATTAGCCAAATTCAGTTTTATTAACCTGAAAATTGATTGAACCTGCACTGCAGGGCTAACTGATGCTCTCTTTACACTGAACTACAAACGATATTGAGTCAATTTGTGCTACATTGTACATATTTACCTACACATACAACAACACGCGCAGATAAAATTAAAAAAAATAATTTTTTGCATACGTATTTATAGGCAGGTGTAAATAACGTAAGATAAGTATAATTTATTTATTAACGCATCGCTTTAGGCAAACACACTTTTATTTTTAGCTATGAATGCCTTTTATTGTTTCCCCAAAGTCACGCGAGCTCAGTCTTCATTTATTTTACAACTTGATATTTCAGATTTTACTTTAAGTTGAGCTTTTTCTAATTGTTAGCTTAAAATTAATTTAAGGCTCGTACTCGTACTTAAATGCAGAATATTGAACATGTGACAGGACTATTTTGATTGAAAATAACGCTATGAACCAATTGGTTTAAAGTTATGCATATTAAAAATTGTATTAAGGTAATCGTCGAGTTTTTAATAGGCTCAGACTCCCGCGCACTCTTTACAGGCAAGAGCAGCCATTCCCGGTGATAAGTTAATTTTATAAATAACGTAATTAAAATCCAATTTGTTAAAAGTTGTACAACAAACTGTACCATTGGCATGGCAACTATCTATATAAGTTGGTAATTTAAAGTTAAAAACATTGTCGCCCGCCGCCATTCGATGAACCAATTTGCCAAAATCTCAACCGGAAAAACCCAAATTCAGTTAGACATAGAGTCTATACAAACTCAATTTTAAGCGGAAAAGTAAATGTGAAACCAAATGAACAACAGGGGCAGAAATGTATTAATCTGTACAATGAGCTTAGCTTTAATTCAAGTTTATAACTGGCTTAACCGGCTCCACCCTTAAACCTATTGGTTACAAATAACTAGGTGGAGTTAACTTTGGTGAATGGTTGCGTAGGTCGATTTAATTGCCAGAAAAATATTTGCTACCTATATTTTTATGGCCTGTACCGTATGGTATATACCCTATATTAAGTTTGTGCAAACCGAACATGTATGTAACATACGAAACGTCGGAGATCACCCAAAGTTGCCTAAAGAAGGATCCGGGTGACTAGAGAAGTCGATATTACGATTTCCGTGCGTCCGTCTGTATGAACACCTAGGTTACTCGGCACTGTACCAATTATCAAAATCGGTTGACTATATCATATAGTTCCGGTAGGACCGATCTAGCTAACAATAAATTTTAAAGACGTGGCACGATTGTTTATGAAGATACCAAAACCATTCTAAAGTATTTTACAGTTTCCTAGTACTATACCAATATTTCGGATTTGATTGTAATGTGGTGGTACAGGCAATCCCAAAGTCGTCAGCTCAAATTTATTATTATTTTTAGATTTCTTGACACGGTCCCTTTTTTATCTCAATAATTTCAAAGCGCTTTATTTATTACAGTTATTATAAATTAAATGCGGAATTAAAATACCCATTGATTGATACCAAATATCGAACAAAAATGTCGGCGTTAGTACACTATTTTAAGGCAGCGCTAATGATGAAAATTAAAACTTTAATCCCACCGATTTTTTAACATTTTTTAATAGCGAATCATAGACAATTATTTTATTTAATAAATTGTATTTCGTTTAACTTCGCAAACCAGAGCAGCTATGCGTTTCAAACATTGTATATTCTATATTAAAATTTAAACTAGGGGGAGACCGCAGTGCGTGTTTCGCACAAGCACAGCAGGGGCTTTGTCATTTTTGGCTATAACTAATTTTATGAATAGCCAATATCAAAGAACTCAATGCAAGTGCAGAACTAGATTAAAAACGCATTTTTTTTCATGGTTCTATCCCTTCATAGCCAAGCAATCTTATAGCACTATTCTAGACAGATTGAACGGAATATGTGTCTCTATTGACATGACTTGATACAAATCTTTGTACCATATTGTAGTCAAATCTTTACACAGTAATTACTATAATGACAAAAACATCTACTGAACTTTTTTATTAGGTAAAAACATTTAGTTTATGAAAAGTGATTAACTAACTGGTGTCTGAATGTCAATAGATAGAGGACACGTGCTTGCATTTTTCAGCGTATCTGCATACTTTCATCTAGTCCCTATATAACTATATTTACATGCATGCGTAATTCTTGAACTGTTTAGTCTATTAAGTTCCCAGATATGGATCATATCGTACATACTATGTATGTACGTATGTACAAATTGATACCATATGTACATTGAGCGTGGCACCGTCATTGCCTTAAAAGCAAACAACATTTCAAGTTAATAAAAAGCGCCGCCGACAAGTGGGAGCCACGTTTCTATAATTTTAATTAACAAATATTTGCATATGAAATACATATGTATGAAAAGGTTATATATTATTCACTCCATATACTACTCTGCCGTCTCGCACGATCTTCTTCGACCATTCATGCATTCACTTCAATTTGAATCCCTATACTTTACTTTTTTAGTATATACAAGATCTAGATCTTGTATACATATACTAATGAAGGCTAAGAAATATGTTTTCAAACGATTGTCAAAACAACTTTAATTTTCAACAACTTTCGTTCTTCTACAATACATGAAAATATGGGCTTTTTTAGAAAATGTCCAACATTGACGTTTTCCTCGGTTTACACCCACACTATAAAAGATATCGAATTAAAATACATACATATATTAAAGTCGAGCGTGGACGACTTTGAGCTATCTTGTACCACCAAATTGCTATCAAATCCGATATATTGCTTAAAAATAACACAAAAAAGTTAAATTCTTCACCAAACACGTTTTTTTAACGATTGGTCCTATGGAACTATACGATATAGACAACCGAATTTGATCAAATGCCAAATTTGGTAAAAATATCTTTATAAACAACCGAATTATTCATCTAAAACTTTTGTTTCTTTTCGAATGAGACACCCCTATGGGAGCTGCATGATGTAACACCGATACCAAATAAACTTGACTTCGATGGAATAATAAGGGGTCTAAATTTTGTTGCTCTAGCTCTTACGATCTCTGAGATCTAGGAGATCATACAGCCAGATAAACCGTCACACAGACATGCAATTATGGGTATATCGACTTTTCTAGACACCCTGACCATACTCTGGGGATATTCGACGTCTCATTCTGTATGTTACATACATTTTGGGCTTGCACATACTTAGTATAGATTTTCCAGATTTTCAATTTCAAAAGTTATTTGTTTAAGAGCTAAGGCTTGTCATAAAAAGAAGTGTAAAAATTAAAAATCCAGTTGAATTAATGGATTAATGGCTAGAGCTGACTATATACGTTATTTAACTGCAAGAAGGTAATACAGGAACGTTAGGATGCTTCTGACACTTTTAGGAACACAGTCCAGCGAATAAGTCAATATAACATATGTAGGTATGAGCTATAGGAAAATTCGTTTAACAGAGAACCGACGAATTCGTGTACGCAATGCACGAATTCGCACGAACGAGAAACTGGAATACAGATGGATAAGCAAGTGACGACAAAAGTGGAATCGTTTGGAAAAGTTAAATTTTGTATTAGTTTTTAATGTTTTTCTTTACAAATTCAAAAATTATAATGCATTACAGAATTAAATTATATAATTTTAATAAAAATGTATTGGATTAAATTCAACACAAAAAGTGGCGGATTTATAGTACAGGCAACATAGGCTGAAGCCTAGGTTGGCAAAATTTGAGTCACCTGAGTTAAAAAAAAAAACAATTTTAGTGAAGAGTTCGAGCAATATGAAGAGAATCTCTATTTTCACAATTTAGGAATACAAAACACTCAGGCAGCGTCGAATCAATCAGAATCTACAACCTGGTGAAAATAGTATCCAATTGCGTGGTCGTGACAACTTTCGTATCAACACATTCAACGTTATCTTGGACCGTACTTTGACAGAATTGACACGAAGACGTAAGGCATATCAAAAAATCTATTCGAAATTTTCTCTCATCACTGATATGAAACAATCGAGCAACGAAGAATTACGTGAGATATCCACCATATTGAGCAACTACTACACGCAAGATCTTGAGGAAAATTTTGGAAATGAAATGGTCTTTTTCAAGGCATACTGCATCAAAAAGAACATTTCAAATTATTCTCCCATGGAACTGTTGGAAATGCTGAGACATCTCTTACCCTAATCTTAATATTGCGTTGTAGATGTTTGTTGCAATTCCTATTTCGAATTGAAGCGCAGAAAGATCGTTTTCTGTTTTAAAACGAGTGAGAAACTATCTAACATCTTCATTGGGCGAAAACAAACTGAATGCTCTTGCGTTGTTAACGATAGAGTCAGATTTGTTTCTATCTATCGATTGTGACGATATCATCCGCGAATTCGTAGCTGAAAAATCAAGATGTAAAGAACTTTGAATAAGAAATGTTTGAAAAAGGGTTTTTGTTGAATACCTTATCCATGCCAATGTCGAATTTGTTAATTCCGTTATGTATTTCGGTAATAACGAAATATATTGAAATGAAGCAGTGATGACAATCATAATAGCATTTAATATATATATATATTTTTTTTTTTGTGAATAAAAGGCGGCAGGTTATGGATTGCGTAGGGGCGGTAAATATTTAATTATTTGACTATGAACACAAATAGTTAAAACATATAAAAAATTCGCAATATAAAATATACTAAAATCCCATAGAATCGTATTAAACAAAATTTTGTTTTGCTACGATGAATTATTTGTAGCCGACGAACCTTCAAATAAGTCTGTTTTCACAAAGCCATTTTAACAACAAACATACTTTTTCTCTGAAATTTTAAAAATATAAATTTTGTAATTTATTTATTATTTGAGTATTTCGCAAATGTAAACAAACACACAAAAGAAGAAGCACAAACTCAAATTTGGTTTTTCTGCAAATATTTCATTTCGCAGCAATAAAATAATAAAAATCAGTGTAATTCGTAGCTACTCCAGCTGCAGGCTTAATTAAAAAGAGTTTACACTTTGACTCGGACTTTTTAATTACCGTATTTTAATTGCAATGTAATTTGTTCCCATTTACAAAGGTAACCAAACTCTGGAAAAACAATAAAACTCAACAACTCAACTCATAAAGGACAACTGGGTTGTTCACGCTTTGGTCTGTTGATTTTTCAACACTTTTGCAACTCCTCAACTCAGCACAAAGCGTTAATAATAATACCCAAAATGTGTTCTTCCGGCAGATCAGTCTTGCAGCCGTACAAGGCAGGTGCCCAAAAACTCAATTTTAAATGGATTATGTTTCCCAACTTTTCTAGAACGTTTAAAAATGCTAACCAAATTAGAGTCAAGATTTGTGTTCACTCTGGAAAAATAATATATTGCAGTCTAGCAGCATCTAGCTCTCTTTATTTTTGTAATTGTTCTAAGCCTAACATTCTAAGGTATAGGCAACAATTCCCATTCCATTTGGCACTGCAAATTACAAAAACAATTTCGCTATTTACTCTCTGAGCTCTTTCCATGAGCATAGCAATAATAGGAATAATATATAACACTATACATAGTATATATCTTAATCTCTTATAACGAAGAGCGCCCTGGTCGACCATCGATCTCAACTGACGATTCAAAAAGTAAAAGAATAAGTGCTTGAAAACAGTCGATTAACTATAAGAGACATTGCTGATGAAATTGGCGTATCAAAAGGATCAATTAAATTATTTTGAAAGATGTGTTGGGCCTCAAACGTGTCAAGTCTCGATTGGTACCAAAAATGATGAATTTTCTTGAAAGTCAGCACTGATTCTTCGCGACTTTTTCGCCAAAAATACAACCAATATCGTTCCGTAACCACCTTATTCACCTGATTTGGCTCCGTGTGACTTCTGGCTATTTCCAAAACTCAAAAGACCACTCCGAGAAAACCGTTTTGAGTCGATTGAAGACATTCAACGTGAATCGGCGCGCGCTCTGAAGGCTATACCCAAAGAAGACTTTTTGGCATGCTTCGAGGACTGGAAAAAGCGGTGGCCTAAGTGTATTATATCGGGAGGGAACTATTTTGAAGTGGACGAAATTGATTTGGAAGAATAAATAAAAATTTTTTGATTTATAAAAAAATTCCGATTATTTTTTGGACACGATACGTTTAAAGTCGAGAAGGACCGAAATGAACACTATGGAAATAAAAAAAAGAACGGCGGAGTCCCCTATTTGTTGAGTTAAATAATTTAAAAACATAACGTAAAAATGTCATGTTCACCAATAAGAATTAAAAAAACAAGAAAAGTTTTATATTCCCTTAATATTCAAAATGAAACTAATAAAAAATAACAATAAAATTCCCAAAGTTGTACGTCAGAGCCCGATTGAATTGTAATATAACGTCACGCCAAGCCTATTTTTGCTTGGGCCTTTTAATCGTCAAGACCAGTCGCTAATCAGGTTTTTAATTAAATATATCGCTGCTTAATTGATATGAAATTACACAACTTAAAACATTTTACTTTTTTCTTACAAAGGAAACGTCACGCCTAAATCATCAACCTTGGCGCTACAGCTATAATTCAGCCTTCTCGTTTCGAACAATATTTTTCCAATAATCTCTATCCTTTGCAACTGCCTCCAAATTTAGGACGTTTAATTTTTCAAAATCATCTTTCACTTCATTTATACAGCATGCTCGGGGTCGCCCATCTACTCTTCAGCCATCTTTTTTTTCAAAACTGTGTTTCGTATTCTCGCAATATGTCCAGCCCACCTAAGTTTTTTTGACTTGGCATAGGAAGCTAGACTTGTGTCGTTTTTCGGGAAGATTGCGACTTTTAAACCAATGCAGGTTGATGTCGCACTGATTTTTTTTAATTGGCCCCTTATAATTTCTTACAATAGATTCAAGAGAGCTACCCCTAAAAAATAAGTATAAGGATACTTAAATGTTGATTTGTACAGCTAAATTAGTTTTATTTACATAATAGTCATTCAATAATAACGTGAAAAAAGTAAATGTTTTAGCGAGTCTTATTTTATATTTTTTAAAAATGTTACTAAGCTCCATTTTTTTAGTTTAATTAGTAACGCTATGTAAAGTACTTATTAACTGGGCTGAGTTATCTAAATGAGTAGATAAAAAGCATTCGTCACTCGACATGCAACTGTCCTGCACTTCTAAGAAAATGCATGATTTCCGAGAAGGCTATTGTTGGAAAGTTATATCGACAAAATGTCAGAAACTGCCAACATTCTTTAAAGGAAAAACATCTCTCTATCTTTAGCGCCAACTTATGTAATAACAGATTAGCAATTTGCTTGATATTATTTTTTAATCATCGTCCTCATCGGCGCTTAAGCGTTTCTCTGGCTGTTTATTTTTTTGTGCCATAGTCCACCTATCCACTTTTTTTTGTGTGTTGATTTCCTGAATACGCTGCGCCTCCAGACGCTTTAGCTGCTTGCGTCGCAATGATGCTTCACTGTGAACAAAAACTGGGCGACACTTGTGTCGCATCCATCCTCTGATGGTGTTTCGTTTTGGTTGCTCATCTTCCTTCTGTTGTCCTTCTGTTGTTTCTTGGCTGTCATAGAGAGGAATACTATCGTCTTCCATGAACATTTTATCTACCTCTTTTTCTTCCTGCTCAATCTCCTCCTCGTCCTTCTCTTCGCCGTCATGCTCTAACCACAAAGTACGTCCTTCGCACCAACAACATAATACTATGCAGCCGAAAGTTATGACAATGTATGCCAGTATGAGTAGGAGCTTATGCCACCACAAAAAACTTGTGCCTTCTGATGCGTCTTCTATTTCTGGAACTGGCAGTGGCATAAAAGCCTCGACCTCAGCTTCCAGCAAATGTTTCAGCTTGTAACAGTCGTAGACAGTCATGTCTTGCAAGTCAGACTTGTACACAGCTGGTATCTCGTCGTGCCACCAGAGCGCCCACTGATTCTGTTGTTCACCGGCAAAGAGATCGCCACAACGGGCACACACTTTCTGCATCCACTGTTGGCATTCGTCACTGTAAATATCATCCCTACAAACTGGATTCATATTGTTCGAATCGATTTCGAATTAAATCTCGCCTCTATTATGACATAACAAAACCCACCTACTATAAGCTACTTTAAAGAGTCCTTTAGAAAACGCGTAATAATACCAATGAAGATAATTAAACGTAGTTAGTTTTGTGTTGTGGAACTAACATCTGTCAAGCCCATGGAAAGCCAATTAACGAACCGTCAATTCGTCGTTTATTAAACAACTTGGCAGGAGGCACTTTGGTAGAAAACTGTTTACAATAATAAGGCCAAGTTAACAACTTGTTATCCAAAAGTTTGTTTTGCGCTTTTACGCAGTTACCAGCAACTAACCAGCAACATCTACCATAGACTAAATATAGAACTTTATACTTAAATACGTTGATTAACTTTTACCCCACCATGATTAAAGTTTTCATGAGATTTCGTGATGTTGTAATTTATCATTAAAGAAAGCATATTGATTGCTTTCAATATTTATACCCTGTACCAGGCTATGTTAAGGGGTATGTTAAGTTTACGGAAATGTACAGGAAAAGGCACCAGAGACCCTCAAAATTCATTCTTGAAGATTATAAGAGCTATGATTACTGAAATTGGCAGTCCAGTCGAGTCAAATTATTATTTTCAATTTGGCTTTTTAGGTAACGTTTTTGTGAAATGCTTATGTAAAGGGGTTTTTTTTTTTAGAATCAAGACTTAATACGCAGCAGTGTAAAACTGCGTGAAAGAAATAAAATCATAAAAAAACTCTAGGAATTTCGGCAGCCATCTTCGATTTGTTTCTGACATCATATCGGGAGCTCTTACGCCATCAAAGGAGCGGTTTCTTGGGTCAACCTAATAGGGAAAAATCGCAGAGAGCCAAATCAGGTGATTTTGGTGGTTGTTGGATGATATTCGTTCCAAATGTTCACAGATAACGATGGTATTGTGGCGGTGCGCTATCATGCTAGATCCACAAGTCACTTGCCTACAAATCCAGTGTCTGTTTTGTCGAATTGATTCACGTAAACGTCTCGTAGCGCCCAAGCAAGACTCCTTGTTGACGGTCTGGCCTTGTGGAAGGAAATCGCGATTCACAACACCCTTTTACTCCATTAAATCTGTGAGCATCACTCACAATGGTATATTTATACCCTGTACCGTATGATACCAAGGGTATATTAAGTTTGTGCAAGCCGAAAATGTATGTAACATATAGAAGGAGACGTCGGAGACACCCCAAAGTTACCTAAAATATGATCAGGGTGAATAGAGAAGTCGATATACCCATGTCCGTCTGTCCGTCTGTCCGTCCGTCCGTGTGAACGCCTAGATCTCAGAGATGGTAAGAGATAGAGTTACCAAACTTTCACATTAGATCCCATATTATTCCATAGGAGGCAAGTTTATTTAATTTGGGGGTGTTTGAGACGACCTCGACAAAAAAAAAGCGTTTTAGATGAATAATTCGTTTGTTTATGAAGATATCGTAACGTTATTTGGTATTCGAAAGTTTTTTATAGTTCCCAATCACTGTACCAAATTTGATCGAAATCGGTTGACTATATCATATAGCTCCCATAGGACCGATCGGCCAAAATAACTTTTTTAAAGAAAAATTCGCTATATTTCGTTTTTTAATAAAGATATCCTAACCAGATTTGGCGTTTGGAAATTTTGTAGACCACTTAAGCAATGTGCCAAATTTGAACAAAATCGGTTGACTATATCATATAGCTCCCATAGGTCCGATCTTCCAAAAAATCGATTTTTTAACAAAATTTGTTGTGTTTCGTTTGTTTGTTAAGATATTGGGACCAAATTTGACATTCGTGAGTATTTTATAGTTCCTAAGCACTGTACCAAATTTAATCCAAATCGTTTGACTAGATCATATAGCTCCCATAGGACCAATCGGTCCAAAAACACGTTTTTTATACAAAATTCGATGTGTTTTGTTTGTTTGTAAAGATATTTGAAATAAATTTGGCATTCACATCTTTTTTAAGTATTTAAGCACTGTGTCAAATTTTATTGAAATCGGTTGACTATATCATATAGCTCCCATAGGAACGATCGGTCAAAAAAAAATTTTTGCTTAAAAATTCTTCTGTTTTTGGTTTTTTGTGAAGAAATCGGACTTTATTACAAGTTAGTGGTACAGGGTATCCTAAAGTCGTCCGCGCCCGACTTTACGTCCGCCATTTTTTAATATACCTTGTTTGGATAGAAAAATTCATGAAAATAATGTTTAAATATGCATTTGGCCATGTGTGGATTATTGTCACTCCAAATGGGGATTCAACCAAATATGGGTTTCAAAACAATTTGCAAGCGTTTAAATCTGGTTTAAGTCTCTATCTCTAATAATCAGCTGTTAAGTGGGTTGTCAGATAAAGCACCCAACGCATAGTTGTCAACCTCTAAAAAAAGCACGCTATATTACTATTACATACACAAATCTATAAATGCAAATATTTGATGTTTTTTTTTAATAACAGTGGTAGATATAAATTTAATGGTCGATAGACATGTAAATGCATTTGCCAAATCAAACAAGGCACAATTTCGATTTTAAATCAATTTCAATATGCACATTAATTAAAACTAAATAAGCTCTTTTAAGTGCATTCTCAGAAGCAAATTCTTGATGGCAACGTGGGTGCAGGGATCTGTTTTCAGCCGACGAAAAGTTCGCTTAAGTTGAATAACAACTAGGATTACAACTGCCATAATCTTAGCCTTGAGCCCATTTTCGTAAAGCCTTTGGTTATGTATGTATGTACTCATGTACTTACATACTTTCCTGGTTTTCCTCATAATTCCTATTATTATATTATAGCAGGACAAATCAAATTATGGCTGAGCTTGTGGTCTGTAAGCGTACAATTTTCATTAGACGCTCAAGCGAAAGCTCCAAAAAATATTCAAACAAGTTGAGTTTAAATTTTAAGTTTACGATACTCAGCGTCGCTCATTAACAACTTGGACTTACTTACGCTTGGACGTAGATTCGGCATCGAAACGTGTTAAAAATCTCAATACGATCTCAAAGTGACACCTCTGTTGGGTTGTTTTTATTAAAATTTTACAAATACCTGTTAATTGTTGTATTAACAGCCCCATATATCATGACAACGTGTACGAAATCAGTCAGTGGCAGTCATTTAAACGGAGTAAGTGTTCCACACAAGACCACTGTAAACAAAGTATACTCTAGAACATATGTGTATATGTACATATATTTATTAACCCAACTAGGAATTAGGAACATGTGTATGTTCTCTACTCGGTATGTAACCATGAGCACATATGTATGTACGCTTGTTTGTATGCCTTTAGCATGGAATGTTTTTTATAGCATGCTTTTGGGCTGGCTCGTTGGGAAAGGGGGAAAAAAACTTGTTAATACTTTAATTGAATTGATTATTTGAGCAAAAATGCATTTCTTGTAATTTAGCATAGATATCCAAAGTAATTGAAATTGAAATTATTTTCCAGCCGATGAAATCATTCTAAATGATAGTAAAAGCATTGTCTTAGAATTAGGGAACTAGACACTGCTTCAACGACTGTTTATTATTAATTTATTTAAATTTAACTCAATCCTTGCAGACTTCAATTAACTTCCAGCAGACTGCTTATGCATAATTTTATAGCATAGAAAAGAAGACATCCCATTTGATAATTGAAATATTTTTGAGAGTTCTCAACTTTATCGAAATCAATTCACTAAGTCATATGGCACCAATAGGGCCGATCAATCACATAAACGTTTTTGGTGCATAAATCGTTTCTTCTTTATTTATTTAAAGAGATATAGGATATTTGGAAATCAAAAGTTTTTGTATTAATTACGCAATATACCGAATTTCATTTCAATGTGATGGTATAGGATACCTCAACGTCGTCCACGTCCGACTTTAAGTACGCCGTTCGTCTTACGCC
Source organism: Chymomyza amoena (assembly GCA_037043745.1). NCBI lineage: Eukaryota > Metazoa > Arthropoda > Insecta > Diptera > Drosophilidae > Chymomyza > Chymomyza amoena. The sequence continues at coordinate 331,298 of JBAMAX010003569.1, read as the reverse complement.
CACATAAGTATCCATCCAAATTAATATGCTATATCTACAACCAGCTACGACTTGTAGCAGTTTAAAATAGGATGGTATTAACTTAATTCGTTCTGTGGATATCTTTCAAAGGTTTTGTCCATTAGTAATGGTCTCTTAGAGTCTGCAACACTAATATATCTATAATGCCACTATATGTATTTAATTTTAAAGATTTTTTAACTGATTTTTTGAATTCAAAGCTAAATAATTGTTTCATCTCTGTGCTAAGTTTACTGAGATAAACAATCGGTAAAGGCTGTAATTAAAAAAAGATATTCCAGATCTAATATCATGAACACAAGTAGTTTCCCCTTGTTACATATATTGATAGAACACTTAAAAAATAATATTCACTTTAAAATCAACCAGCAACATTATAGAGTTATTATTCTTAATATTTAGTTATTGGTTTGTCCAATACCACATATTTACGGTCAACTATATCGATTTATAAATTTGTCTACGTATCCAATTTTCGCCGATATGAGAGTTATATTGACAACCGAATCCAAACAGATTATTTTTGCAAATAATATTACATATATTGACTATTCGCATTTCTACGATCAGGAAACGATATTTGAAATGCCAAATTTGGTTTCGAAATCGTTGTAAAAAACCCAATTATGCCTTAAATACGTTTTATTAGACCATTCGGTCCATTAGGGGCTATATGATATAGTAAAAAGGATGCTTTTTATCAACCGATCTCCATCAAAAGTGCATTGTTGAAAACCTCTAAAAAAAATTCAGAATGCTAAAATTGTTTTCGATACCTTTATAAAGAAGCGAATTAAGCTCTAGAAACGTTTTTTTGACCGTTCATTCAGTGACTATATGATATAGTCAACTGATTCTGGTCAAATTTTGGTACAGAGCTTTTAAAAAACTTTCGAAGTCAAATTTGGTTAATATATCTTTATAATTCCGAAATATTCATCTTAATTTTTGTTGTTTTCGAGGTTCTAAAAAAAAATACTAAGGGAGCTATAAACTCGATATCAACAAAATTGATATTTGTCTCCCGTATCATAATAAGGAATCTAATCTGAAAGTTTGGTTGCTCTTTATCTTACCATCTCTAAGATCGAGGCTTTCATACAGGCAGACAGACACACGGCCATGAGTATTTCGAATTTTCTAGTCACCCTGATCATGCTCTAGATAACTTGAAGGTCATCCGACGTCTCATTTTGTATGTTAGACAAATTTTTTGTGTTTGTTTTTTAAACTATCGTAACAAAATTTGTCAAAATTTGGTTCGATTTCGTAAGCACTATATCGAATTTAATTGCAACATGATATAGGGTATTTCAAAGTCATCCACACCCGACGTATGCCATCTTTAAAATGTTATGTTGAAAACATTTTATTTTATTTATTTATTAAGTTGAAAAGGGTACGAAAAGCGATTGACCTTTTATTATTATTAAAATATTTAAATTAAATATTGAAAAATATAACGAGGAAAAATATAGATATAAACTAATATGTACCGACTCATTGCCATTTAATTTTACAGCATCTGTTGACACACTGACCTTTAATGTTTTAGAGCAATTTATTTGGATCCGTGTAACGTATATAGATTTATCGGCTCAGACATTTTACATCTTTCAAAAAATTCATCGTTTTCGTTTTAAATCCAAAATATTCTTGCTTAATATGCAAATATAAGGCGTTTCCTTGACAATAAAATACAGTCAATAAAAGTTATTAACACAAGTTCGTCGTCAAATCAATTGACCACGGCCGTAATTGGTCGAAAATATTTATTACCAACAAGGGCAAGTCTCTTCAGAGATGCCAAGTACTAATAAAAGGCCAAGTACTAATAAAAGTTAGGCCTACAAATTTCGTTCGTAGACGAAAGAGTGCTATATACCTCTGAAGGATATCATCAGACACAAAATGTATATAGGACTTGCGTTTTGTTTAAAGAGCATAAAGATAGCGTTTTACATTGCTACTGGTTCAAGTTTTTCACTTTGGTTCAGTGTAACTAAGTACCGCCTCCAAGATTGCATGCACTTGACCCACGTGGCAGTATGTTCGTGCGTGTCATTAGACCATAAGATACTTTTGCTACCTGTTTTGAAAGCCATATAATTTCCTATTGACACAGCCCATGCAATTTGCTCTCCCACTCCTCTCATGTTGATTACTGATGTGTTGATTAAAAGCTCTATCTTGTGCTTAATCAAATTTTATTGTATTATTTATTGTGTTTTAGTTTGGGTTGTGACATTTCTATTCGAAGGCATTTAATCAATTTTTAAAAATAGAAATCAATTTTAGTTACTCACTATACACATATACATATAGTATATTTATTGTTGGTTTGAAGAGGAGCCCTCTTTGAACTATGGCAACAAACCCATTTTAAAATGTCTACACATGAACTTAATTAAGACTGATTAGGTCAATTGTGTGAGACTCAAGTGCTTTATTATACAAAAAATAAAAATAAAAAACACGACACTTATAGCTTATTAATATTGAATTGGCTTTTATGTTGATGAATGAACGGAACGATTGATGTTTGAAATACAAAAATAAACTTACTTTCAATGAACAAATTAGTATATAATTATTAAATTTCCACGTGTATTTATATGAGCTATTCACAATGTGCATATAAACAAATAAATTTTAGGCATATACAGGCATACATATGCATGTGGAATTTATTTAATTAAATATAACGCACACTTTAATCGGCCTAATTCACACATTTTTTGTTGAACTTGCTATTTTCCAACATGCGTAACGCAGCTGTTTATTAAATATATGCAGTATATTTGAATTTTTTACAAAAATATAATACTTATAAACAAATGCTCAAAATTTCACTAATCTCTTTTTATTTTTTGTTTGATTTTTAAACATTTCGTATATGCAAATTTTTTGGATTTAAACAAACATTTTAAAAACCGCACCGAAATTTTTTCTTATTATTTCACACATAACACAATGGCCGACGCGATGTTTTCAATTTTAATACTCGAGCCTCCGATATTCTAGACACCTGTTGAGCGACAACGACGTCAACGGAATGAATCGTACAGAACAGTTCGCACCAATCTAAACCGGAAATCACAAAAATACAAATTTCCGAACCACAACGACAACGACTGCTATGCTCGACGTCCGACAGCAGACTCCGTCGTAGACAAAGAGAACGCGCGAATGTAAAACCCGAAGAACCGTCGCGACAAATAACACCAACAACGAGTTGGGCGTTCAACTTGGAACCCCGAAAGCTAACTAACTATATATGTACTGTTATCGCATCTAACGGCACATCGAGTTTTTGTCTCAGCTTTACATGCTGCCGACTGGGTGTGTGCTCGAGCTGTCTCTGGCCGTTTGGGTTTAAGGGCGAAAGCTTTTCCGCACTTATTGCCCGCCCAGTCTGGCCAAGGCTGCTACTATCCCGGCTGCTAATAGCTGTTTTTTTGAATTGAAATTGAATTGGCTTTGCTTTTTTACTCACTCCATATTGTAGAAAACAAAAATTATACAAATTCCACACACGTTTCTGAAATCTAAAGCAAACAAACAAAGCATTGTTAATAAATCTTTATTCGGCCAGCTCTTAAGATAAATATGTATTTTCAGTTCAAGAAGGATCACTCATTCGAGAAGCGCCAAGCTGAGGCGGAGAAAATATTACGCAAGTTTCCGGATCGGGTGCCCTTAATTGTAGAGAAAGCGCCCAATGCGCGTATTCCCGACTTGGACAAGAAAAAATATCTGGTGCCCGGCGGATTGACTTTGAGCCAATTTTATTTTTTAATACGTAAACGCCTGAACTTGCGGTCTAGCGATTCGCTGTTTTTCTTTGTCAACAATGTTGTGCCCCCCATATCTACCAAAATGGGATCTTTGTATTTCGGGCAAAAGGATAAAGATAAATTCTTGTACCTGGCCTATTCTGATAAACAAGTTTTAAATTAAACTGCATTGGGATTAGCAGCCAATGTCAATATCACAAAAACAAAGTGGACTATCGAAATTTCCATAAATTTAAGAACCTCTAATAAACTAAATTTTTGCTGCCTGTTGATTGGATTAATTATTATACTAATAAACTGAGCTTTAAATTTGAGAAATTTAATCAAAGTTCGCGCTAATTAATTTGTTTATTAATTATTCATAAAGACACAAAATGTCAAAACAAGTTTTACAAAACAGATTAAAAATAAACCTGCGTTAAATATAGATCATTTTATTTATATTATTTAATTATATTTGAATTCGTTTTAGTTTGTCTTCTCATTTTATTTACTCTGCTATTTACAATCTTACAAAGATCAAAAACTTTCCGCTTCAATTGGCAAGGGAATATTTTTTCATTTTTATCAGAGACATATTTTTATTGTAAGAAAAATACAAACGTATGTTGAACATAATTAAGAGAATACCATTTAAATGATTACCAAACAAATGACGTAGGAGATAAATATTTATATATCCAAATGAATACAAATATTTTTCAGATTTGCATTGTGCGCCAGTGACTTTGGGATACTCTTGGTTTATAAACAAACGAATCATGTCGAATTTTGTACAAAAATCCATTTTTTGATAGATCCGTCCTATGGGGGAGCTCTATGATATAGTCAACCGATTTTGATAACATTTGGTACAGTGCCTAGGAGCTTGAAAAAGTTTCAAATTTGGTTATCGTAATATCTTCAAAAACAAACGAATTATCTAATTGAAACACTCATATGGGAGCTACGACGTCTGCCCTCGCGTGTCCCTCAACGCGACGTATTTTTTTTAGAATTATTAATAGATTCTTAGGTACTTTAACATTAAGTTTCTTTTATTATTTTTTACTTTTTAATTCATACTTTTTATAGGTAGGTTATTAAAAATATCTCAAGAAGTTTTTGGTGGACTTAATATTTTAGTTTTCGGAGATATTATGCAATTGCCAGACAGACAGACAGACACGTCAAACTTATAACACCCCTCTTTTTGCGTCGGGGAAATCGTCGGTAATTTTTTTTATTTCAGTGTGGTTTCATTTGAGACCCCATCCGAGTATATTTGCAGACATTCGGTTATTCTCCCCACTTTCACTCCAAGGGATCTAATGTGAATTTTTGGTTACTCTAGCTCTTACCATCTCTGAGATCTATGCGTTCATTCGGACGGACAGACTGACAGACGGCTGGACATGGACTCCTCAAATCGCCCTGATCATACTTTAGGTAACCTTTGTGGGTCTCCGACGACTCCTGTGTTACATACATTTTCTGCTTGCACAAACTTGATATACCCTTTGTACCATACGGTACAGGGTATAAAAATAATTTAATTTACATTAAATTTAAAATTGTCATAATGGATAAGCAAGATGTTTGCAACCACGACAAGTTACTAATCATCTAGACAAATGCAAAAATGAATATGTGTGTACAATCTATCTTCATAGTTAAGATATAAACTCACTCACACAATTATGCATCATTGCTAACAAGGAAAGCAACAACAATTGCAACCAATTGTATTACTTTGCATACATATTATAATTAACATTTGAGCGCGAATTCAAAATCTATCTCACATGCTAAAGGTTATCTTGTAGGTATGTGTACACCGTTATGTACCTACTTGTTTATATAGTATATAAGCACTTATGTATTTACAAAGGGTAATAATAAAAATAGTTTTAAACATTTTCGATTATTATTCGTTTTAGTGTAGGTAATAGCAAAGAATGTTGAACTAGCATAGAGCACACTTCTTATTTGCTATGATTTTAAATAAATAATTAATTCAATAATTAACAGCTCGTGTTGGTAAATTTTTGGTGTGACTAAGCGCAATATAAATTGATTAATTAATTTATTTATTTATATTTACATGTTCTACAATAACAATCAACAGTTATCACGCTCTTATACAGCAGCCTAAACGACGCGTCGCGACGCAAAACAAGTCAAACGATATTCATACAAAGCTTCTTAGCAAATTAAGAAGTTTGCTGTGATTCCCACTGAAATCAAAATTAATGTATTAATGACAATGATTTTTTTATCCATTAAACAGTTTATTTTTAATGACTCTTTGACTTTCTTACTTAATGAAATACTGTCAGTCATTGAAACAATGCCGTACACTGCTCACCTGGTTGATTCGTAAAAAAATTTAAATGTACAAATTATAAAAATTGCAGCAAAATAAAATCAGGGATTACAGCGATACATATTTTTATTAGCTTATCTAAACACGCCAGGCATTTAAATTAACGCTGGGCAAATGAGGATCATCACAGCTCAACAGTGGGTTTCTGTATTTAAACAAGAAGAATCGGTTAAAAACTCATTCCAAACCAAACTGGCCTATACTTACCCTGGAAAATCAGCGCGTATAAAGGCGGATATTGGTACCTCATGCAAAGTCAGATGATCCGCATTGTCGCATATCAAACGTGCCATGCTCACTTTACGAATTTCATGCAGTTGTGCCAAGCTAAATGCGCCTGGATTTACCTTGCCATCGTATTCATAATAGTAGCGATCACCTTGTTTAAATCGTGCAAATTGATCGGCAATAATTTCTGCAAATGTATTGCCCACAATGCCATCTTTGACGGCTTTTTCCAGAAGACCGCCAACCCACAAATCAATGTCGGCTGGTGTGCGATAGACCTTTGACAGCCTACCTCCAATCTGAAATAAATTGATTTCCATAATAACGCAAACATTCAACGAAAAATCAGCGACTTACTTCAGCTGGCAACTGTTCAAATCTCTGCAACTTACGCTGTCCCATCACCTCGAGATAGTCATTGTAAGAGCGCAGACCCTGGTCGCGACCACGTTGTATATTTATAGCAGCCAGGTCCAAGCCAAAGGGATTATGTCCGTGAAATAAAAAGCGACTGAGCTGTAATCCGAAACTTAATATAGTTTTTTATTTATAGATTAAAATTAAAATCGTAGACTTACACCATGAGTAATAGAACTATCCACCTTCTGCATAGGCTGAGTGAACAAAGTACGTAACATATCGTCGTAGAAATTAAGTTTGCGCATGCGCGATGGATTAAACATCACATCGGGTATATTAATGATTTCATCGATTTCATTAGAGTGCGCCTTCTGTATCCGTAGCTTGCCATCTACACTTGAGTGTCCCATTCGAAAAGCAGCGCCAGAGAACTCATTGGTAATCGCTGGATTGACATTGATGTTGTAGTCCTTGGAATAGCCATGATGTTGTGGCTCCAGGCGAAAACGGCGCATTTGCAATGGTCCAATAATTGCAGGCAAGTACTCGTTATAAGTGACATGCTGCAGTTCAGCTATTACTATGCGACGTGACTCCTGAAAGAGCCATTCATCGCTGGATGATGGATTCAGCTGTGCTAAAATAGAGGCAACACGGTTATGCTCACGCGCAAAGAGAATATGAAGTGCGATTAGCGAAATAATCTGGTTCGTACGTCCATCACCTGTTGGGACACAATAAATAATAAAGTTATATGCTTAAGTATTTACCATGTATTTTAATGACAACTTTGCACGAGGACTTACCCGACTTAAAGCAAGTTTTTCCTGGCTCTTCACTATCGCACGTTTTCTTATCCTTTGTGAGTGGCAACAAATCATGCCCAAAATCATCAAGCATTCGCAAGGTTCCACCACGAAAAGTGCGCAAACTACGTGCTACCTCCTCGCTAGATCCATATACTGGCGAAGCATCAACAAAATGTGTCACCTTACTGCGTTGTTTTCCATAGCTTAGCTGACATTCGGCACTAGGCACCAGGCCAAGTCGAACAAAGTTTAAACAGCGCACGTTAAATGCTCCATAAAACTCATCATCATGAGCCACTGGTATGGGCATGCAGGCGAAATGGGACTGTTCTGGGGGCAATATAGACTTGCCACCAGGGCTGCAACACTGCACCAACTCACCACCTTCAAGACGAACGGAGGCAGTCTGAGAAACATCATGGGCCAGAAGTTGGCCAAATTGCATGACTAACAAATTGTATTTTGGATGTGGGCGATCGATGTCTTCCAATAGAATTCGTGAAACATCGCGAGCACCCATCAAGGGTATACCATCGCTGGAATGGATTCGTGGCGTCCAAATGCCATCTTCGTAGGATGGCGGCAACAAGCGTTCCATGGGCTGACCTGCAGCACCCCATAAAGATCGCTGAGGTTTTGGATTGTTGCAAGTGCCATCGAAACTACGATATGGCGACTTGACGTTGCGACAAATTGGCGGACCCTCGCAATGTTGAGCTAGCGGTGTCTTTGTGAATTTAACTGGAACGTTGTTGGTTATAAAATCATCGATGGGCACCTGTTCCTTTTTGCCAAACACTTGACTAGTGATGACTTGCTCGATTGCATTGTTTGAAATTGCAAAATTTTGCAACTCTTCTTGATGCGTTGAATGAAAGGCAATACCATGGGTAAAGTCCGGAATACCAGGTCTTACAGGCATATGCGCTATATCATGCATCATATGTTGAAAGTTTTTGCGGGCCTCCTCAAGCACTTCAGGCGGCAGGAATGTGGGCAAAGCTGATCGACGTGGATTTGTTATAGGGGATCCTATGAGAAGTTAAATTTTCTAAGTTATGCTCTCTTAGTCTTCGGCTTTTGACTGTTACCTGTATGATTTTGTCCAGTCTGACAACAATAACCAAATTTATCACCCGGTAAATCACATATTTGTGGCTTCTCATGGTCCTCCATTCGCACATGGGCAGGACACTGAATTTGTGGGACACAAAGCACACCTTCGGCACATGGTTCACATTTCTTCAGTAGACCACTCTTAGGCGTCACTTTAATAAAAAGAAAGATACAAATTACCGTTTGAAGAGCCGCTATAAACAGTTAGTCTACAATTACATAATTGAGAGTTTGTGTCGACTTTTAACCCCTTTAAAAAGCGCACAAGGCTTAATTTCTATTGGTATTAATGGTGGCTAATATCAAATTTTGACTGCAAGTAGCGAACTAGATTTCGTAGATTTTTTAATGACATATTGATCGAATTGGTAAAATAAATTTCTTTTAGTTGTCTTTTCGTTTACAGTAATGTACTATACCGTTTCATCGTTTAGGTAAGAAAACTTGAAGAAATCCAGCACATACATATGCATAAGTAGAGCTCATTAAATGAGGTTATGGTCGGCAACTAGACTTACCGCCTTCAGCAGCCGGAGAAGTATTTAAGTCGGGCTTCTTGCTAGCCGGTAAATTTGTAGGCTTCTGTTCCGACTTAGTATCATTAGAGTCATCCGCTGTTTCATGTTTCGCATCATTTTGACGCAAAGAAAATGCCGTCACCTGCGTTGCTATCGTCGAAATCAAGCAAAGCACCAAAGCACACGATAAAAAGCGCATTTTAGACAATAAGCAACATTTGACAAATTAAAAAAAAAATTAATAGTTCCGACAACGTTTTAGAGACCTGCCTTCAATTAAACTTCAAAAGAGAATAAAATTAGTTTGGGGCGGGAAAATAATCTTGTATATTAACGGTGCTATTCCATGCCATTCGGCACGAACAACCATAATTCATAACATATCGATATGTTACACATCGATATATCAGTTCGTGAGAGGGAAATTGTTGGGCAAAAAATGCAACACTACAAAAAGCAACCCTGTTCAACACAGCTAGCAGCGTTGCCACCTGATGCGACTGTCAGGTCCGCCATATTGTTCGCGTCTATTCGATTTCAGTGACCAGCTCGTCGTCATGCTGCGAAATAATTAAGAAAATTAAGTGAAATACATTGCAATTGTTAATAAAAGTGTGTACAAAATGTACAGAGCGTAACTGGCGAATAGACGCGTGTGAGTTTGACCAGTAAAAAGTGTTATTTGCATGCGTAAAAGCATTGCGAAAAATTTTCGTCGTTAACGCAGACAGCAAAAAACTTGCACACAATTCGTTTCGTTTGTACCGAGCGCAGCAGTAGAGCAGACCGTTCCTTTTAGTTTGTGGTTTGTGTGCTGCCTACACTGCCTCCCCGCCCGTCTTCTTTATCGAGTTTGTTTTTAGTATATATCGCCAACAGTCTATGGACGGTCAATGCGAGAATATATTCCTACATATGTGTAAGTGTATATTATGGCTGGGTGTGAGCATAGTTAAGAAACACAAAAAAAAATCAAATTATACATATAAAAAATGTGGCTAAGCTTTCGCCCTGTGCAAGTGCAAATTATATTCGCAAGCTAACAAAGATCATAGTTTGATTAACGCATTACACAGAAAGAAAAAAAATAATCCACATCCTTGCATCATCAACACCAAGAGCATCAAAAGCAATCTACGCCAAAGTCTGAAAAACCACACCAAAACGTAAAAAACTTCCTAAACGAAGCACAAACGAGACGACGGCAGCGACGAGAATCGCTCGAAAAGCCACGGCAAACGTCAGCAGCAACAACAAACATAACTACAATAGATAGAAAAATATAAAATAGTGCAATGGCAGTGTATGTTTATGAACATGTAATTGATTGTTTTTATAAAACATAATTATTCGCCAAAATTGTAAAATTATCAAGTAACATTTGTTAAAGAAAATGTGACGAAACTAGTTTTGTTGTCACATTCGGCATTAAAATTAATGTTACAGCGCTCCTCAAAGTGGTGTATGTGAGTGTGCGTGTGGGTCTAGTGCCTAGTGGCTATCTCGCTCTTACCTTCTGTTGAGCATAACAAAAAAAAGCCGCATGCGAGCGAGTTAAATACATAGCATCAAGCAACCAACGACGGCACGGCAAATGAGAGCGCGCAAAAATAAAATGCAACCAAAAGCAAATTATAAAAAAAATATGAAAAGAAAATTGCAAAATAAAAATGTAATTATAATTATAATAGCAATTAGCGTGCCGCAAAAAGAATAACTAATATTTATTGCAAAACAAAATTTAACAATTGTTAAAATCATTTTTTATATTGTCGTTTGTGTGTGCATGTTGTGTGCGTGTGTGTGTGTACGTGCGTGGTATAGAACAAGAAGAAAAGAGAGCGGTCGCGCTTATTTGAAGATCGCCTTGTCATCAGCAATTTATTGTGTGTGTGGTGTTTATTTTTCGCTGTTTTTAATGCCCCTTTGTGCACTGTGCTCCCTCCCTATCACTCGCCCTTAGAACTGTGGGCGTAATTTGCAACAATCCTTTTTTTCTGTACAACTAAAATAAAATGCATTTTCTGCATTCCTTCTCCTCCTCCATACAACTTATAACATAATCGGACTATATATATGTAAATATATATATATACTTAAGCACTATATGTATATACATACATTATATACAAGCAAGTCGCGCGCCACAGAAGCGGCAGCATTTTGTAGCTTCGTTTGTTCCCATTGAAAGTCGCCGTTCAACTTGCTGTCGCAACGTATGTAGTATATGTCGCTTTGGATGTGTACGCGTATTGAAAATTAATTTTTTCGCAGTAAATTCGTCACTGTGATGCCTGAAAAGTGCACATGCTTGCAAAGGAATATTTAGTTTAAAATGTAATGCAGCTACGATCCATCATTGTGCGGTAAAAAAGTGAAATTTCAATTCTGAAAATATAATTACGAAAAATCATTACTGGCCGTATAACATACAAAAACTAATGAAAGCCTTCCCAGGCGCATAAGTGTGCGAACGAGACGCACATATATGGGACAACTTGTGCAAACAAGTGAGATGGCGTGTGCACATTTCTAGCCGCCAAATGTAAAGAGCGCGAGAGAGAAAAGAACTGAGAGCATTTTGTGCGACCGACTGGGTTGTCAACGTACGTTAAGAAAATTGTGGTAGCTAAAATTTTTAAACTAAAAAATGCTGCATATCCAAAATATAAAATAACCAAATTCTCTTAGTTAATAGTGTTTGTTTGACAAATTATGTGTGGGGAGGGAGACACGTACAAGTTAATAACTATCTTTACCAACTTGCAGCTAACATAACCTCAAACTTGCCGCTGCAGTCGGAGAAGTCGTCGTCATCAGCGTCAACAAGAACGTTGTCGGTGGTTTTTCTCCAACAAAAACAACAACAAAAGCCACCAGCAGCAACATAAGGACATGAACGACAAAATCAAATCGCCCTCGTCGCAGCAGAGTGGCAGCGGGCCAACAGTTGCTGCCGGCGGTGGTCCAACAACAGCTACATCGGCTACCGTAGCAGGTGGAGCAACACCACCATCAACAGGACCTCCCACGCCAAACAACGGTAACGATCCTATAATACAACAAGCTAATGCTGCAGCTCCCCATCCCTATGGTGGCCCACCGCCACCCCCGGGCGCAGCACCTGGAGCACCAAATGATCCCGCAGCAGTTATGTCACATTACCACCACTTGCATCAACAGCAGCAGCAATCACAACATCCTCATGGTCCGGCACCACCACCGCATATGCAACACCACGGCGGTCCACCACCACCACAAGGCCCCGGACCATTACCCGGCGCACCTGATCCGACAACGCCTGGCGTTAAAGACGAATATGGAACGGCGGGCCATTTGCCACCACCACCAGGCGCCCAGCATCCACACGCTCATCCCGGGTATGCGCGCTATCACACCCCCGATCCTAACATGGACCCTTATCGATACGGTCATGCGCCAATGCAACAACAACCTCCACCAGGTGGTAAGCCCCCTCCGCCGCAACATCAACAACAACAGCAAGGCGCTGGTGGTTCTCCGAATCGACCACCTCAACAACGTTACATACCCGGTCAGCCGCCACAGGGTCCAACGCCTACTCTTAACTCACTGCTGCAATCTTCAAATCCGCCGCCTCCTCCACAGCATCGTTATGCTAACAGTTATGATCCGCAGCAGGCTGCCTCAGCTGCTGCGGCAGCGGCAGCAGCTGCCCAGCAGCAACAACAACACCAGCAAAATGCGCAACAACAGTCGGGAGGTCCGCAGCCGCCACCGCCGGGTCATGGACCACCGCCGCCGCATCAACCTTATGGTGCACAACAAGGCGGATGGGCACCACCACCACGGCCCTATAGTCCCCAGATGGGTCCGTCACAGCAGTATAGAACACCACCACCGGTAAGTAAAGTCATCCTTATACACGTGTGCAAACAAATATGTACAATTTTATCTGGACTAGTTTGGAGCCCCTTGCTATTATTTCGGTGTTTTTTTTTTTATAGCTTTTTTGACATTGACACTGATTTCCATTTCATCGACCTCGTGGGTAACTCACCCACACACACACACATACTCACGAGTCCAAACACGAGTTAGATTTATGTTGGCGCTATACTACGCTTTGCCCCTCTGTCACTCCCCCTTACTTTGCTCTGCTCTGCTCTGTAGAGGGCCCGTCACGTTTTTTTTTATATATTTATGTATTTTTTTATGCAGCTGCGACTATGTTAAAGTTTTGTTGTTGCAGGCAACTTTTTTTTGGTTAGTTTTTCATTTCTTTTGCTTCTTCTTTGCACGTTGTTTTTCAAGCCTTGCCTAGCTTAAAAGATTTATAAATTTTGTATGCAGTCGAAATAAGCAGACGGCAGACTTACTGACACACATAAAATACACAACACAGAGAGACAAACACACACACACATACTTAAAACATATTTCGCGCATTTCTCTGAGCCAAGAGGCGGCAACAATAACAACAACAGCGACAATAACAACTTGCCAAAGTATATGAGAATGTACCGGCACTTGCCGCGCCATGGCGGAAAACAATAACAACAAAACATGAAAAGGCAGCACAAAAAAAAAGCATCAAAAGAAGAAGAAGAAGGTGAAACAACAACAACATTGTACACAAATGTTATGGCTTCCTCTTATGTTTGTCTCACCCTCCTGCCTACTGCCCAGTTGTGCTTCTTCCTCCCTACCACCACAAGAACAGAAGAGGCACGGCATGTGCCTTTTTCATGGGTGTGCGTGTATGTCAATAAGTATGTTGTTGTTGTTGCTGCCAGCTGATTTTCATGAATAATGGCATGAAATTTATAAGAGAAAAAAAAGTAGCGAATGAGATTGAAAGCGTGGCACCAGTCACATTTTTAAAGGTGCCAGCCAGCCTTCTTGCTATCAATGCAGGCATTACAAAAGCAATGCTCCAAATGTTTGTAAAAGGCATGTCTGAATGGTGGTTGTCAATGGATTTCGGTTCTGGTGGGTTATACTTTCACTTTCAATCTTGTTTCCCACATTTTTGATATCAAAAACTTAATCTGACTGCGTTTAATTGCATAACTGTGGAAATGCAGCGGAATATGCATTAACAACGGCGGGGTTGACAAGCACAGTAGTGCTCAAGGTATTCATCTGTGCGTGAACTTACTAATTCCGATTTGCAAAATTCAACAACAATGAACACTCATAATTCTTACATGTGCATTGTCACACTTTTTTCCCCCCATTCGACAAGTGCGCGCCAAAATATTGTATCTAAAAGCAAATCGAGCAGTTTACTGTTGTTATATGTGTATAGTATCTTCTGAATGCTTTGTTGCTGCTTACCCGAGCAGACTATGCCGGTCTATTTAGCTTTGTTGTGCTTTTTATTATTGTTATTTTTATTTATTTTTTTTTTGTGATCCGCACGTGATGAGATTTCTTTGCAGCCACGGCATGTGTGTTTGTTTATAGTCAGCTGCTATTTTTATCGCCTTTTTTCAGTTAATTTATTATCATTGTTTTTTTGTTCACATAATTTCATATGCCGTCTATTGTGTGTATGTCGTCGACACAACCCTTTATATAAATCGATAGCAACCCGTGCCAGCCTCAAGTCTCTTTTATAATTTTTTCTGTTATTTAGACGAGCACGTGCATTTTTGTTTACATATGTTTATACCCTGTAGCTATAGGTTCAATGTGCAATTTACGTAACGGATAGAAGGAGGCGTGGCAGTCTCCAAGTTCTTTGTACCATCATTGTGCTTATCATAACCTACGATAGCGATTGAGTCGTTGTTGTAGTATTTCAATATCATGCTTCGTTCCCCCAGAAAATTTTGGCGGTTTTTTGGCAACAGCGTCTAATATAAGGATACATCTTTGCGATTTAACAAATACAACAAAAGTTATAGTCAAAAAAATAAGCAACGTATAGGTGCAGATTTTTTTTTAAAAAAAAAGGTATCACAATGCTGGGCATATCCTCGACTTTATCACATTTTTTTTTTTTAATCTGATATGTTTAATATTTTTAAATGAAAAAACTTAGAAAACCAGGTCTTGGCTAAGGAATATTAATTTGTTTCTATTTTACTTCTATTTAAATGTCTCTTTAAATTAGTTATATTAGAAAGGCAACCTTTGTTGCCTTGTCTATGTTTTAAAGGAAAATTAGGTAATGTTTATTTAACCCATTACAAGTGCATTGTTTTCAACTTGTTAATAACATAAATTTGTAGTACACTTTAATATCAGTGGAGTCGTTGTTCTTTACATTTTCGTGATGTTCAAGTACATAAGGCGCTATTTGTAAAAGTAAAGTCATTGCCCTATAAAATCTTTAACTGTTTAGATGCTAATAAATTTATGTGAATCGAAATAGAAACAGGCAAGTGGCCCTTATGTGTACCATGGGCTTTACACTAACACAAATAAATAAGGCTGAGGAGCAAACATGTTTTTTTTTTTTTGAGCAGTCTATATTGGATAAATATTGGGTCACCCCATGGTAACATAATAAGGTAGTGCCGCCTGTATGCTCTATCTCTCTTATGTTAAGCAGGTTGTTGGCGGAAAACATTTTTAATTTCTTATTTATGTTGTTGCTCTGCAATTCTGTGATTTTCAACCAGTTCAGCACAAGGAAGTTCGCACATTATCATAATACGAATGGTAACTAGAAACGTAAATACAAAATTTATGAATGCTCGTGTATTTTCTAAATCTGAATAGTACAGTCAGTCCCTATCCACCCCATAAAAAATATTTTTTATGCAATGTTGCTATCCCTAATATCCGCACAAAAACGGGTTTGACTAAGTTTACTTATTTATTTATATAATTAAAAAGTAGAAGTTAATTCTAAATTATTAAAGGGTTGTAAGCCAGAGTAAAGTAGGCCTTCATGTTGATGTTTACTTAGTAATCAAATTAAAATCTAGTACTTGTGAATTTATATAAAATATCAAGCAGCTTACATTTGCTGGTCTGGATGTTTGATATTGTTTTTAATGCGTGTCCGTCTCCTTCAGCTACCTTTTGGTTGGCGTTTATTTGCCAGATAATGTTGCAAATATTGTTCTGTAACCTAAACCTCATTCAATAATGATACAATGGAAATCAGTGTGCCGAATCGTAAGAATCTTCACTGTTCAGAGTATAGAAGTGAATCCGCATTGTATGAGCCAAAGCTGGAACCTCAAAACAACACACATGCAAGGACAAGCATGTGTATGTGACTGTAAATAAAGGGGACCTTCGCAATTCTAAATTTAGGCTACTACTAGACGCCATGTTAACCCATTTTATGAATGAACACGGATTTCATGCCAGCTATTTAGTAGGACAGGGCAAGCCCATTGACGATGACTACGTCAACGATGTTGATGCACACGCAGACTGTGTAGGCAAAAGAGGCGTACGGTAGGGGGTGGGAACATGTTGTGCTTTATAAAGCAGCATACTGCGTGAGAAGCCTGGCCAAACCCACGCACATATGTATATACATACATACCTACTGCAACATAAATACATTTCCCATATTTGTCTGGCACATAGCAGGCGTACGCACAAAATGGCGGGCAGACTGGCTAACTATCTACACTACAATCTACACTTGGAACACATTTTAGAAAGCTCAGCTCAGCTGTAACCGACAAGACTTTGTTGCAACATTTTTCGTGGATGTGCATCGATTGGTTTTATGTTTCTACTCTTTTGACCGTTTTTAAATACTGTTTTGTTTAGTAAGTTTATCATTAAAGACATTTTTAAGGTTAAGCAATGGGAATTATATCGAATGTTGGTTTAACATTAAACTTCCCCAAACTATAGATATGTACTACATATGTTTCGCACTTCCATGCATGCAACGAAACAAATAGAGGAGATTGAGCGTGGAGTGTGCTGGATGGCTGGCTGGCTGACTGGCCTGCATTGCAATTCAGTCAAGAATGAAGCTGTTGCTGCTAGTTACCATCAGGAATAACCCTGCCGATGCCGCCGGCAGTGCTACCACCAAAAACAACATCATCCCACCATCATCATCGGGTTGCGTTTACAGTTTTCGGTTTTGTCTTCTGCTTCCGAGCCGCCTCTATGTGTGTTTTTGTTACTCATTTTTTGCCTCCTTTCTTTTGGTTTGGTCCGTGTATCGGCTTGCTGTTGTTGCGCCATTGTGTGTGTGTGAGAGTGAATGAGCGTTCCTTTAAAGTTTGACCTTCAAAAAAGTGGAGCACATAACGGTTTGCCTCTGTTGCAGCAGAGGTTGGCCTTGTCGCTTGTGCGCTCTGTCGAGACATTCTTATTGTTGTTGTTTTTATACCGTGCGGGTGCCTCCATTGTATTCAATCATATCTTTTGGCGGCCCTTGAAGTACCTTTAACTACGAGTTTTACTTTTTTTTGTCTTATAATGATTGAAACGCTTTTACCAAAACTGGTTCTTATTTTTTATTTTGGTATTAATGGCTCTATATGATACTTTTTTTCCAAAGAGAATTATTGCCCTGCATTTGCTAATCGACAGAATTTTATTCCATGTGCTTGCTTGCGATTTCGAATTGAATTGAGAAAATTATTTTTCCTTTAAAGTCCTTTTGTCGGCCTGCTGATTATTTTGACGTTGAGCTGCCCCGTATCCCGCATACGTCATACATTCACACATATATATACACATAAGCCGCAGTGCACACACAACTCACAAAATACAAAGAAGGAATTGCTGTAAAGCGACCCTTTCTGCCGGTTTTACCTTTTTTTCATATATTGTTTGAAAATCGCATTACTACGTTTTTCCCCTACAATTTATGCAAGTGCTGCTTGCTAGCGTCTATCTGTGTGTGTGTGTGTTGTGTCTATGCATGTGTGAGTATTATCATGAAATTATAAACCCAGCACACGGCTAGAGAGAACTGAACTGAACTCCCTGCACGTCGTCTGCTACGTTTTTGTTGTTTTATTCTCTTACTTTCCGTCGCGTTATTATAATATAATAGTAGCAGAGGCAGCGGCAGTGACAGCATTCCGTGCCCGGCTTTTAACTCCGAAAACCAACCACCACTGTTGTAGTATAGTGGCAACGGCAGTTGCTCCCCTCATCGTCTGCTGCACCTCTTCTCTTCTATCGTTATCCTCTTCCTTCTGTACTGTCGCACTCGAAAATAATTTTCGTCCGACGTGTGCGTCCGTCCGTCAGTGAGTCAGCAGCGCCAGTTGCTCGTTGCTACTACCATGCGACCGTACGACCCTTGCTGCATTAATTCAAATTCCACTTCAGCTCCTGCTATCCTCACACTGGCTGCTGCCGCCTGCCTTCCTGCCTGTCCTTGCCTATCCCCGTACACATTTTTGCTTTTGATTTTCATCCATGATGAGTTTTCCCTTTTTTTGCTTTATTTTCACATTGCTTCTGCCACACACACAAACACACACACACATTTACAAAAACACACAGGCAACAGAGTACCAAAACCATCCATTCATGTTTCCTGTCACCCTGCAGAGTGGACCGAAGCAACATTTTGTGCGTCTTTGTTGTTGTTAGTATTGCCATTGCCATTGCTGGCTGGCTGCTGTTGTTTGTCCTCAGTGTCCTCGCTCCCCAGACCAAGCCGGTCCTCGCTCTGCGTTCGTTCCTTCGTTCGTTGGTTCGTTGGTTGTTGGTTGCTTTGCTCTTGCTCGTGCTCCGAGTATCCATTAGATTTATTGCCACATTTTACTCTGGCGCATTCGCAACAACAGCATGGACTGCTGTGGATATGGATAATGTTGTTGTTGGTGTTGCTCGTTGGCAGTACCATTTGTTATGCATGTGGGTGTGTTTGTATTATATTCATACACACATATAAACATACACACATATATGTAGTATAAATGAGTCTGTCTGTCTGTTTGTGCGCTTGGGCGCCTCGTCACTTGCCAGCGGCGCTGTGACTTGGTTGGCCATCGTCGTCGGTCGCACTACGTCAAGTTGAAAATCCTTTCATTAATGGCATATGTATATAAAGTTCTGTAAGTTGTTGTTTTTTGCTTTTGCTGTTGTTTGTCCTGCTGATGCTTCTGTTGCTTACTCGGATTCTGCTTTGGTTTTGGTTGTCTTTTACACCCACATGCTGGCTATGCTATCTGCAAATGTAACTCCATGTGCCGACTCTAGTTTGTATGTTAAGACATCCTGCGTTTTCTCTTGGAGTGGTTCTCTCGGTGGAGGGTTAGGGAACGAGCAACTTGTTCAAGAGCACTGTTGATTTTTGCCGGTATCTTTTGCAATTTTCATTTGTTTTTCGTATGTAATTATTTGTGTGTGCAAAAGTTCTCGAACCCGAGCCACTCATTTCTAGTTGTCTCGTTAGAAGTTCCCTTTTTCTACTTGGTGTTTGACGCTTTTCCTGTAGTGGTCTTGCTGGTTTTTGCTGATTTGCTATTTAGTTTCAATTTTATGTAGCTAAGATGGCTCGATGGCTGTAGTGTCTGTAGAAGGGTGAAGTACCTGCCGTTGTTTCCTTGCTGTCTCTGGTGCTCCGGGACGTTACAAATGGCTAAATGGAAATTAAACTTTATGAAATTTTACTTTGACGTTGCCGGGATATTTTGAAACAGTTGAAGTTTTCTTACTAGCTGGAATCTCATACTGATTAAGGGACTATTAAAAATAGTGTTGTCTGAATTTACCTAAAAATAATTCTTATAAACAGTACCCAAACCCTATACACAAGCCAAACAAATGATGGCTATAGCTATAAAGTATTTTTGGGTTTATGGCAGTTTGGGAACTGCCCCCAAAGATATTTAACGTTGCTGGCAACGAAATCTGGCATACTTAAATGTTGGTAATTAGCATATAAAACCCAATAGTTATAGTTCTAAATTATATACTTATAGATATAAATGAAAGAATTGGAATGCAGGGCGACCAAATTTTCCATGTTCTAGAGGAAGTAGGTACGAATATCGAAATGTATGCTCTCTGCTGTTACATTTTTTATTATAAACTTTTTAGATTTTTACTTTTGTCTTTTTAATCTGCACATTTGTGACTGTCAAATGAAAATCCCCTTGAGGTTGTCTTGTTGTACTTACATATACATATGCACATATAAACATATATGTATAGCTTTCGAGTGTGTGTGTGCGTGTGTGCGTCGGTGAAATTCGTGTTTGTGTAGGTGGTTGTGGAAAATCGATTAAAATGATATGTACAATAAATGGCATGAGGATTTCCAAAGCAGACTGCTGCTTGCAATAACAACAACAAACAAGAGCAATGGCCACCCAACTCGAATAATAAAGCTATGGAAGAAGAGAACCAGGAAAAACGAGAGAGAGCTCGCGCAATTTTACGCTCTCTGCTATCTACCACAAAGCATTTTCTCTTTAAAAAGGTTGTTTAGAGGCAGTTGTAAATTAGTGCAATTAAATTGGGTTGAAGGACTTGTCTTGTTGCTCAGGTCTTTAAGGTAGTTAGAAATGAAGACAACCAGAGTTAGAAGAATATATAGATGTTAATATAAATCTAAATGGGTTATAAATCATCATTAAACTTTGACCAAACTCTTATTTTTAGACAAATACTTCCAGAGGTCAATCACCTTATCCGTCAGCGCATGGTCAAAACTCAGGTTCCTATCCAAGTTCACCCCAACAACAACAGCAGGCGGCGCAGCAGCAGCAGCAAGTTGGTCAACAAAGTGGAGGTGTTGGTGCGCCAGGAGCATCGGCACCACCGACAGGAGCGTCACAGCAGCAGCAACAACAGCAACCACAACAAAATACACCGCCAACATCTCAATATTCGCCGTACCCGCAAAGATATCCAACTCCACCTGGCCTACCAGCGACCGGACCAAATCATCGAACTGCCTACTCGACGCATCAGGTAAGATTGCATAAGAGTTATTGGAGTTGGAAAAAAGAAAACCTTTTGGAATTGACAAAGATGCGTGCGTTCCTTTTTTGCAAGCATTATTTTGGATGTTTAATAAATAGACAATGCTTCATAGAGTTGGTAATACTTCAGCATTATTTTAGAGCAGTCATTTCATTTGTCTCTTGCGTAGTTAATCGAACTGTCCAAGTTGGGTATTGCCAAAATAAATTAATAAAACACAAAACCGGAAAACAAGAATTTTTGATGAAACACAAATACAACACATTAGCGTATGAAAATATATAGAGCTCAATTTTGTAATTTTCGTATCGATAAAAAAATAGAATATATTTTATTAAGAAGGCAAAATATAAATATTTTTTTTTGTTGAAGTCGGGAGTAGTGCTATAGATAAAAAACTTTTTATGTACACATCTATATATAAAAAAATGTAAAAAGTTAAAATTTATTCATATATATGGATATGAAAGCAAACTTTGCATATGGCAAGCACATAAAGGATTACTTAATTGAATAGGCAGCAGTAGTAAAAAAATACTACTGATTCATTTTACATTAAATTAATATTTTATAAAAACTATGTAAAACTGAAATATTGTTTGTCCGTTTTTCGCTTTTTGCAGTATCCCGAACCCAATCGGCCCTGGCCAGGTGGTTCATCGCCTGCGCCTAGTCCCGGACCTGGTCATCCGTTGCCGCCCGCCTCACCGCATCATGCACCACCGCCGCCGCAGCAACAACAGCCGCCACCACCACCTCATGGAGTGGCTGGTGGACCACCGCCTAGTAGTAGTCCGGGGCATGCGCCGAGTCCATCACCGCAGCCCTCACAAGCGTCGCCTTCACCACATCAGGTAATTAATTTAACTCTTTTATTTATATAACCGCCTGTGCCCGTGTATATTTATGCGCTGTTTCCCAACTGCAGTATTTTTTAGCATGCGCTTGGCAAGAGATTATTACCAAATACATTGCACATACAACAAAAAATTATTGAAATTACCACAAAATAAAAATAAATAAAAAAGATGGCGTACATTAAAGTCGGGGTCAGTTGACTTTGGGATACCCTGTTCCACCACATTGCAATCAAATCCGGCATATTACTTCAGATATTTGTTTGCCAAATTTGGCTACGATATCTTAATAAACACACGAAGCATTTAGGCAACCGATTTTGTTCAAATTTGGCACAGTACTTGAAAACTCTGAACGCCAAATTTGGATACGATATCTTCACAAAAAAAACAAAATAATGAATTTTTAACACAAATCTCTTGTTAATTAATGTCCTATAGCAGCTAGATTTTAATAAAATTTAGTACAGTGATTGGAACTCTAAACTCTATAATATCTTTGTAAACAAACGAATTATTTATCTAGAATTCTTGGGTTTTTCGAGGGCCAATTAAAGACCCTTATGGGAGCTATGTAAAATATCCCCGATATCAAAAATATAAAATAAACTTGTCTCCCCTGACATAATAACGCATCTAATATGAATATATGACGGAGGTGGGCATATTGACTACTTTAGTCACTCTGATTATGCTTTAGGGTTCTCCGAAACCTCAACATACTATTCATTTTTAGGCTTGCGCAAACTTAATATACCCTTTGTACAATAAGGTCCAGAGTATACAAAGGGGGTTAATAAAATACAATTGAATGTGTGGAAAATGACGACACGGTGTGTTTTTCATTAGTATCATGGAAGGAATTATAGATATGTGCAATATACGGAGAATTTTTCTAGAGCTTCAGTAACATAAAATTTCGCTAAATATGTACATAGCTTCATATACGGACAAGTTAATAAGATCAAGTTCATATTAAGCTGAGCACCCACATAATAGCTACAAATTGCTACAAAATGCGACCTTTTGTCTATTTAATGTAATACTTTTTTTTGTTCACAGAAACCACAAAAACTTCAAAGTATACGAATGTATATCAGAACAAAAGTTAAAACCTATTATACGGTGGGGAATCGGTTGATTTGATTGTAAATTGCGTTTTATTCGTTTACTTTCGAAAAAAAATTGGGCAAATGTATATATCAAATGCAATTTGGAAACTACTCAGCAGTGATGAGCAGTCTCTTAATTTACATACCTCGTGAGGCTATTGCACCAGTCGAGTCACGCATAGTGACGGTACTTGGCCGGACTCATTTTCAAAGAAGTACGGCCCAATTATGCCGCCTCTGCTCTAATCTGTGGTGTTTTGTGGATGAAGTAGATTCTCATAATACTCCCTTGGTAGCTGAAAAGCCCATATGAGGCAGTTGTACTTGTTACAGTAACCTAAGAGGTGGTAGCTGAAACCTTCCAAGAAATTTTACATTTTTTGTTTGTCAAAGTGTAGTGAAATTGGTACATTTTTGACTAGAACTTTTTTGCATTTGTTCGATTTTTTTTTTTATTTTATTATTATTTTTTTATTTTTTATGTCGTTACATGGTTATAATAAATAGCTCTGTTAAATTTTAAGCAAAGCGAAGCTCTGCGGGGTAAGATATATAAATCAACTAACTTCATCTGCTTAGGGACTATGCGCACCAGTTGGTAAAGTTTCCAGTCTCTACCTCTTATAGTCTCAGAAATCTAGGTAGACAAACGGACAAGCCTCAAGCGCTACACTATACAACATATGATAGTTATTTTGGTATAAAGAACTTGGGGTCCATTCCTCTTGTCCATTACATACATTGCACAACTTAAGTATACTATTTGTACACATAGGTGCAGGGTATAAATACCAATCGGTTTTTGAAGCTTCAAAATATGTATTGTAAAAGGCCAAACACACAAAAACAAACGTATTGTGCACCGGCGCTCGGGGGAATTCTTTTTTTGCAATACATGTTTTCTTTGTATGTGTTTCTCTGTAAATATTGTTGCTCTTTTTATGCCTTTCAAAACTGGGTCATTAAACTCTGCCGCTGCAGCACGTGAACTTGATTCGTGACGTCAGTCTCTGTCGCAGTCGCTGTTGTCGTAGTCGTCGCCAAGCGGCTCCTTATAGTATATCGTTCTTTGCCTACACATCCAAACCAACCTAATCGAGGCAACAAACGGCAGCCAGTGGAAAGGTCTAAACAAGTGGCTCAGACTCAGTCAGGTCAAATGTTGACGTTCTTGGGTGCGTTTATATTTAGGTTGAGTCTTTACCTTTTTCTCTACTCTTACCTTGTCTCAGTAAGCGCCCTTGTGCGTTGTTACTGGTGCGTTTTGCCAACCCCTTTACTCCGTTAAACTTCTTTGGAATTTGAAACAGAACCTACAGTTCGAAAAAAAAAAAAAAAATTGTTTTATATGCGCATTATTCTTGTTGTATTTCGCCGCTGTTTTTATTTTGCTTTTTTTTATGAATCTTAATGATCTTATTTTTTGTTTTGATTACTATTTCGTTTCTTTTTACCGCCCGCCTATCGTAGAGAAACAAAGGTCGACATTGGCATTTTTATTGTCTTTTGTTTATTTTCGCCATGCCGGCACAATGTGCCAACGCAAAAAGAAGAAGAAAAAATTAAAAAAAAATACTGCGCCTCCCGCCACCTTCATATATATGTATGTATGTTATGTACACAATCTGGATGTTAGTCTCTTGTACTAAGTGTGGGTCTGTTGGTTGTGTGTGTATTTAGTTGCGTGTTTCGCACTTCCGCTCTTTGTCCCCACTCAGCCACACAAAAAGTTATTTTATTTTTATTGTAAGTCTAACTATTGGGATTAGTTTGATTATTGTGACTCCGATATGGCCTTAATGCTCTACCATAACTTGCATTGGCCTAGACCACGGTCGTAGATTTTTATTTACTCTTGCATGGTGCAATTTTATTTTAAATAGAATTGGTAAATAATAAAATAAATATTGGAAGCTTCAACCCAACAAATTGTAACTTTTATTTTTTGTAAACCTTGTAACTAACATTTAAACAAAAAAAATGGTATTTACCTATTCAAAAATTAGGTCAACCAATGAACCATATAAATGTAACTAGTATGGTACGGCGGCTATTTATATTGTTGTAATTTGATACTAGTTATCTCATTGTCATTAACTGCAACAACAGGAAAAAAGAACTACAACTTTGTCGCTTACATAGCTGGGTTTTTTTTGTCAAGCCTGCAGACGTACCCATGTTGTACGTTTGCTTGTACCCCATTTCACATTCATTCACCATGTCCATAGTCGTCGTCGTCGCTGTCTTTGCTCAGCGTCAACAATTCTCCTGACTCTCATAATATTATTTTGCCTTTTTTTTACTCATTCCCTTTACAGCACATACAAACAAACATATAATGAAACAACTAAACTCAAGATCATATACAAAGCGATGACTGTGTTTCTTCATACGTATATACATATATATTTGGGTCAATGCCAAGGTCAATGATGGGGTTGTTGTTGTTGGTTTCTTGTTGGCAGTCCACACTAATAATCGAAATATAAATGGTTTCAGATTGATCGGCCAGTTGAATGAACTTTAAGGATGCATCAAAAATCAATGCAATATTTTTGGCAATCCTTCATAAACGCAAATGAGATAACATTCCTTTTCACCAGTTAAATTCCTTTAATACTTTCAAGCAATCGAAATGTACAACTGGAGCAGATCTGATTATAAATGACACAACGCTTGTTTCAAAAACTTGAAATGAATTCAATATGAGCTGCGTCTCATCTCTTATTTATTTGCACAATTGAGGCACAAAATTAGATACATATGTACAACTGTTTCTTTCCACTGACATCATCAGAAACAAGCTAAAAAAATGCACACACACTGAATGCATATAAAAACTGCTGTTGCGTCGCGACGTCGATGCCGTGACGGAACGGCAAGTCGTAATCAGAGAATGAAAAGCAATCGATGACGACACAGCGTCAGAACGTTTTCAATGTTTTGTGATGCGTTAATCGGAAATATGAATAACTTAACGGGAATCGTAAAATTTATAAAACGTTTTCACTCGAAATTGCCGAAATTGAAAATTCGAACACCTTGTTTTTTTTAAATTCGTGCGTGTCTGTCTACAACTCTGAAATCAGACTCACAATTCTGGTCCATTTTCGTTTTACGATGCAGCTCTTCAATCGAAATATTTTCCCAACTCGATGTAATATTTAATACATCTATATACCCTCTAATTTCATGAGATAAATTTTAATCGCGAATGCTAACTAACTGCATAGTCTGGCTGATAATAAATTATGTCAAAGGTGGTGATTTGATGAAAAATCACAAAAATTTCAAAGCACTGGCTACAATTTATTCGTAAATTCAAACTGATACGCTCATAACTAAAAAGTTTTTCGACGAGTTGTAAAACCAAAAAAATCTGAAATCTGAAAGGACATTGTGTATGATAAATCAGCACAATAACATGTAAATAATCTCAAATCTTCTCGAAAGTAGAGTGGTGCGAATATAATCAATTTTTGGTACCCAAGCAGGGTAAAATGGGCAGTAATATGGGTTAAAGCCGAGAAACGGGTTTGTTGTTTTTCAAAATATTCATCAGGAATATAAATATTCGAAACACTTATCCTATCTCACTCTGAGATAGGAGTGATATCGTAATATGGGTATAGTCAGCCCCTAAGTAAATGTGATCAGCAAAGCCGGGTTTCGTATGACTTTGACTAAATGACATATGCATATACAACACTGAACTGAAAAAATAAAATGGAAAAGTTTCAAACGCGAAGATGGTAGTGTACCACAGCAGGTATTGAAGATATTGGCTTTAATAAAGGAATTATAGATTAGAATGTGTCCCTCTTTAATTTAAAAAAATATTTTCATCAAATCGTGAATAAACTTGGTTTATGCATTAAGACAAAAAGTGGAATATCAAAAATCAAAATACGTATTTGGTCCAAAAACGAACTCAAATAAGCCATCAGTATGGAATAGAATAAAACAATACTATTTTTTTGTTAAAATTTTTTTAAAAAATATATCAAGTTGATAATTTCTTAGTTTAAATGTTGATTGTACATTTAACATTTTTTTATAAATGTCTTTATTAGCACAAGTGGCCGTCGGTGGCGTAAGTGGTAGCGTACTCGCCTCTAAAACCGAAGATCGGTGGTTCGATTCCCCGTAGTAGCACTGGTGCATTTGCCTAGCACTGGCATCGCTAGCTCAAAGACGTTATTTGCCATTGAAAATCTGTATTAATTAAAGACACCGCCGTTCGGATTCGGCTATAAATTGTAGGTCCCTGTTCTGTTCGAACAGTTATTAATAGAGATCCCCTATGCCTCTCTAAGGGGCCTAACAGGGAATCATTTTTTTTTTTTTTATTAGCACATGCTAGCGATTAGAAATACATCCTCTCTAGTTTGGTTCATTTAAGCTATGAGCCACTGTATGTATTTACATATTTTAATATTATCTCTGCGCAATGTGTTCGTTCTATAGCCAATTTTGATTGCTGAAGTTGCACTCAATGCTGATTGTTGTTGCAGCTACCACTGCTCACTGCATATATTTTATTCTACCAAATTGTGCCGCAGTTTGTACGCAACAACATCAAGAAGAAGAACATTGGCATAAGCGCAGCGCAGTTGTTGTTGCAGCTGTTGTTGTTGGCAAATTCAAAGTCTGGCCCAAAGCCACATGCCTGCCTGACTGGGGCTGGTTGGCTGGCTGACTGACTGCCAACGAGCAATTTTGCCGGTTTTTCTCCCGTCATGTTGCTGCTGGGGTTTTTAGTGCCCCACTCATTGTGCTGGCTCAGATGTTTTTGTTGGCATCATCATCGTTTTTCATTTTCAGGCCCCACACAAAAAAAGTAACCAAAAAGCAAAAAAATAAAAATAAAAAAAACTTACGCAAACGTTCAGAGTTGAGTTCGCTCGTTCGTTTCATTGCTGCTGCTTCTTGCTGGCTGCTTCGCTTATTTTTCAGTTCACTCGTTTGGATACTTGAACACAGTCCGCATCAGCAGCAGTCATAGATACAGACACAGACACATGCACACCACGCAGATTCAACGACGAGCACGACCGAAAGCCAAACGAATGAACCAACTTACCGGCCTGCCTGCCTGCCTGCTTACCTCCCTGAAGCTGCTCCCTTTGGGCCAATGCCTTGCCGCTGCGCCGCTCTGTTAGTTGTCGACGTTGGCGCGCTCCAACTCGTTTTATGAGAGTCGTAATGGCATGGCACGGGAAGAGAGACAGACGGCACACTCACTTGGCGTTCGTTCGCTTTGCTAAAATTGCTTGCCAAAGTGGTTGACTGACTAACTGACTATGGAGTGTGTATGTTGTAGGCAGGAGCGGATTAAGGGCTAGCGTCCTGGGGCTTTGGGCCCCCACTTAAAATTAATTTCTAGTATTAGCGATTGTGCGAAAACAATTCTTTCTGTTTGAACTTTGCGCCTTATCATTCAATTCTTTAATATCCGTGGAACATTGTTGTGGTGTTAAATCGTAACTCCCCCCTCTTAACAAATATACGTAGATCCAATTTTCCTATGCAACATTTTGATTTGGTGAATAGAGTATCTTAAACCAGCGAGTTAGAGTCTCAAATTACTTTCAAGCTATTTTGTCCAACAGTTAACCGATTGGGAGCCCTACGAGATTATTTTTTGAATTCGCCCCTGGTTGTTGGCGTTGCTGCTGCTGTTGCTTTTGTTCATCGTTGCCTGCATGGCTGGCAGTCTGGCTGACTGTCGGAGCTGTTAGTCAGTAACATGGAGGTATAACGAACGAATCGACTGCGGCGGCTGCTGCTGCTGTTGTTGTATTTATTTGCGTGCTTTGTGTGCTGTTGGCGTTCCCTTGTGCCATTTACGCCATCCATACACATACACACACACACACGTATGCATATGTATATATGTATGTATATATATAATAAACTTAGCCCCACACAAACTTTCGTTTCGCTCATAAAATTTCAAGCAAGCACAAGCAGAAATTGCATGAGCAGCCACCATACTCACACACACATTGTTAACGAACGAATCTTGTTAATGTGCGTGTGTGTTGGGTGTGTGAATGTACACAATTGTACAACGTACATCCATCCAAATGGTGCACATTGTATGTACATAAACATATACATAGTACGTTCATACGTATGATCATGTTGCGTTGCGACGACTGACTCAACTCCGATGTCTTTAGAATTTGTCAGTTGTCTTCGTTTGTAGTTCTGTTCTGCTTAACAAAAAATTACCGACCCCACTGACTTCTTGGGACTCATGCTTCAAGTCAATCTTATGAAACGTTTCGCGCTTTCTATAAAATAATCAAACAAAATAAAAAGAATTTAAAAAAACCCAAACGACTAAAGAAATGAAATAAACGACAAGATTGAGTTTTTCTTAAGTTCAAGCAGTTCTATTGGATACTTTATTATATTGTTGTACGGGACTCTTTATTAGTTTAATTCGTTGTTTTTGCCAAAAAAAAAACAACAAAAATTTGTATAGCTGAAACAAAAACTGTTCCCAACTACCCAGAACCGCCTTTTACAAGATTTTTGTATCTTTTGTTTTTGTTTCTAATAGTTTGGTTGGTTATTGGCAATTGCATTAATGTGCCACAGAGGTGCATATCTCGTCATCTCTTACTAAAATGTTAACTCAAATCCAATGTACACATTGAATCGAGCTGGCAACCTTTGCGATATCAGCGTTGACCCTTATTTTTTGTATGCTGCAATGCACGCAAAACCTGTCCAAGGGGTAATCAATGACTTGACATTTTATTATAGACAAGCAGAAAAACACACACTTAATAAAAACGAATGATTAAGTACGCACCTACGAGGGCAGTTTGATAAGTTAGTAACTTTTTTGAATGTCTGAATGATCGGAAATTAAAAGTCTTGGAGTGGGGTGGACTGTAAGCATCTTTACTGAATATATAGTACATGTCGACCTACATTATATGAATATTTCGGCATGTTTAAGATCTTCGGTGCCGCGATTGCTTAAACCCGAGGATAATGAATTGGGGTGTGAATTTTTGTCCATCTATCAGATCTGGCAAATAGCGAATATTTTTTGTTTCCAAACCAGAAGAAATTCCTATCTTGAGGAACTTGAACTCCCTTAGGGAATTAGGAAAGAATCAAGAAGAAATTATATTGAATTGATGTACCTTCAATATTTTGAAAATTTTTGACAAAAAATGCGAAGTAAATAAAAATTTGTCTCGACATTTCATTTAGGTGTGTGACGATTTTTATTCCCTGTACCTATCTATAGGTATCTATATCTATCTAGATATATCTAATATACTCAGATTTGTGCATTGCATGTAACGGTCAAAAGTAGACGTGGACGTTTGGGTACCCAAAGTCCATTATACCAAAATGCGTAGCGTAACCTCAGGTAGCGATTTAGCCGTGTCCATCTGTATGAACACCTAGATTTCGGAGTCGGCACGCATGCTTCCTCACAAGATTAAATTTTTTGAATCATGTCAATGTTTTTCCCAGTAGTAGAGTTTTGCAATTTTTAGCTACGCCGATTAGTATTTTGATTTACAGACCTATGCGTCGTGGGTACTTCCATCTGTGTGTTTCAAATGAACAAAATCGGGAAAATTACATCAATATTACTTGGCAGTACTACACAACGGGAAAATCAGTACACCTTTCCAAACAAACACAGGTGTTAGGCAAGGATGCCCCCTATCACCACTACTATTCAATATAGTAGTTGACGAGGTTATGAGAGATGTATGCAGGTCTAGGCGTGGAGTCTCACCCGTCATTTGGAAGACCTAGATTACGCGTCGACATTTGTCTCATCTCTCATAAACTAAGTGATATACAAGCAAAAGTGAATGATCTCGAGATCCTGGCCAGCAAAGTATGCGGGATATTCTGGCCCAACAGAATATCAAACGCGGAACTATGGCACTACACTAGTGAAGTATCTGCAACCAGATACGAACACGCAAGTGGCGTTGGATTGGCCATGCACTAAGAAAGGATCGAAACAGCATCGTAGCTAAGAATGGAACCCACAAGGAAGCAGACGAGTGGGAAGGCCAAAGGCAACCCGGCGTCGTACAACACTCAACGAATTGTCCCAACACAACATCAGCTGGGACACAGCAAAGCAAACTGCGCCAAACAGAGTCCAGTTGAAAGTTCTTGTTGAAGCCCCAAGCTCCCTGGAGGAGTACTAAATGGGGGAAAAAAATAAATATATTCGCTAGTTAGGCTAAATATTAATTAAACTTCCGCTTAGAAAATAAATTGCATTTTCCGATTTAGACTATTGAATTAAAATTTTCATTAATAATTGTGAGCTATACTTGCTTGTTTTAAAAATTTTCAACTTTTAACTGCTTGATATGCTATATGTTTTATAACAATCCATCTAAATAATAGTATAAAATGCAATAACTTTTATACACATAGATACAAACATCTACGAGTAGTATTCAATTATTCAATTGAGCTTCTTAGCTACTTTCCTGCTTATATACCAAGTATTGAAAGATTTATTTTGGCAGCAAACTGACTGGGCACATTTATTTATGTTTGCACAATATATGCTCACAAATTCATAGTCTGACATTTGACTTGATTGCTTTTAAAGTTTTTGTCAAGATGAGCGGAGGCGGTGGGGGGTAGAGAAGATCTAAAATCATTGAAAAAAAACTACAACTCATCATCGTCATCAAAACCAACACGAATACTTTACTCATACATACAAGAAAAGTTCAAATGCTGCAACTTCTCACACTGTTGGCTGCAATAATTTCTTGTCAGTTTGTAAACTTGAAGGGGCACCAAACAATCATTATCATCATCAGCAACGTCATCATGATGAACTTTCAAGTGCCTGACTGATGACTGTCAGCCAGACTCTACCTGCAACTAACAGTAACGTCATCATCATTTACATTTTTAAGAGACCAAAAAGTGCTGGCTCATTTGTATGCTGCTGCTGCTGTTGGTTGGCTGGTTGACTGTGTCGTGGCTGCCTGTGGCAGCGGCGACTCCAATGCAGAGCAGCACACCATCCATATCTCTAGCCCCTTTATCATGATTTTTCGTTTTGGGTTTTGGCGCGCAAATTGCAAGTTATATTGAGTTTAAACTTTACTGGCCATTATTATTGATGATTAATTGAAATAGTTTTTAAAAAATATCTCATATGTACGGCAAAGATTAAGTGATGGAAAGTATAAAAACTTTTCGAGTACTTTGCGAAACCAAAAATTGTTATTGTAAGGCTCATATGTTTGCCTATCGCTGTTCGCATACTCGCATACTTTGGCATAAATGATTTCGTTGTTATTATTGTTCCCGCAGCGCTTGTTTTTCTTTCCAAGTAATTTTTCTACACAGGCACAGCACAGCTACAGGCCTTCGCCTTAATATTGGTGTTTGTATTTAACGTCGTCGTTGGCGTCGTCGTCGTATACACTACACGTATGTATATATGTACATATGTACATGCATATAGCTAGCTTTTGCTTTGCTGTTGCCGTTGCTATTGCCTTCGCTACTCAAGTGTGCACAACACTCTTGGCCCCTCTCCAAATCACCAATACACACAGATACTTTCGCACTAACAAATCTCTTTTGCTGCTGCCCGCTTGCTTGGTCGCATGAAACGAACGAGCAAAGAAACGAATGGCATGCCATGGCCTGGGTCTGCGACTGGGCCCGGTCTGGTCTACGTACGCTGCTGTTGCCACTGCCGCCGCCGCCGCCGCCGCCTGCTTGCCATTGCTTATTTCATTTTATTATGCCAGCGTTGTTGAGTATCTGTGTGTGCGATTGTATGTGTGCATGTGTTGTTTCTTATCTACGTCTTTGTCATCGTACGACGTACAATTCGTTCGTCGGAACGTTCGTTCGTTGGTTCCAAGCGCGCCATAACTACCACAGCCGCTTACCCTGCCAACCGTTGAGTGTTTCAAGTTGCAGCCGTCGTAGTCGTCGTCGTCGTAGTAGTGGTCTTTGTTGTTGTTGCAGTTTCTGTTGCTGTCGTTTCACATAGCTTTTGTGTGCCGTGCCAGTGCCCGTACCCATACGCGTACTCGTGCCCGTACCCGTGCCTTTGTCTATGCAATACACTGATGTTGTGTGCTTTGCCATCGTTGCCATCAGTTCTCGTAGTCGTCGTCGTCGTCGCCGTCGTACATTTCATTTCACTTCACTTAATTTCTCAGATACCAAAACGAACGGCGTTGTATATTTTTCTGGTGCCAGTCAACCGTCGTCGTCGGCGGCTTCGTCGTTGTCCTCCCCTCTGGCGTTCATCGCCAACGTTTCTGTGCGACTCGAATTGGTGCTGTCGGTTTAAGTTTTTATATACGTAGTATGTTTGTATGGTGAGTTGGACGTTGCGCGCTGCTCCCCTTGACTTACAGAAATTGTTTGGGTTTTGGCATTTTCTTTTTTGTTTCACCTATAAAGACAAGCAGCCAGCAAAAAGTTGAAGTCGTGTCGCGTCACATTGGATTGGATTGGGTTGTAAGAGTAGAGTAAGTTGGTGTTGGTGTTTTGATGTTGTTGTTGCTGCTGCTTATGTTCCTCTTGTAATGGTTGTTAGTGTTGCTGTAAGCCGCATACAATGAGATTGGACGGTTATGATTTCTTTGTAACCTGGTTATTGCTGGTTCCCCAAATTGTGAACGTGAATAGACTTTTTGCAAACGTTTATTGCAGGCATCTCAAATTTGTCTATAAGCAATGTCACAAAAGGTCGTCGATGGTCAAAACACAGAGAGAGGAGAGGATAGGGCAGAATATTTTGCAGTCATATTGATTAAAATTATAACTTGTTAACATTTAAAAACGACAACAAATACCATATTTGTAAGAATTCTCGTGCTTAATTTTATTAATAGCTTTGTTTATTATTATTCTTTCAATGAATTGCGCACTCACACATATGATTGCACTTGTTTTTTAAACATTAAAAAGATAAATTCAATTCCATTACTTTGCCGGCACTATCACTTACCCAAGCTCGAACATACGCAGCTGTAGTTAGCCTCATTATTCACGTGCCAGATTTTCGCATTTTCTGATATTAATTAGACCAAGTTTCACAGTTATCTCGTCCGCACCTTTGTTGGATTTGTATTTCCTTCTTTATATCAAGTAAAAAGTATGTGTGTGATTTGGGGTCAAATTATATTAATATGCATAAATAGGTTATCTAAGATTCAATACAATTTTTAATGTGCGTTGCATACAGTACAGGTGTTGCTCAAAGGACAGTTCGGATTCAGTTTATTTTTTTTTTTAGAAACAGCTGTACGGTCAATAGAGCAACAACAACTACATTAAAAGAAGATAAGAAGAACAAGTGACATGGGCATGTCAGTCAGACAGACAGACAGTCAGCCAGCCAGGCAGCCAGCAAGCGCTGACTGCTCTGCTTTACTCGACTAGTTGGCGGCAGCAACCTTTTGCCAAAGTATCGCTGTTAATCGCTGCCATCCGTAAACAAATATACACATATACATACATGAATAGAGGCAATGCCAGAGCAAAACCAGCGCCCTCACCCCAACCAATACCATAAAATTTTCATTCATAAAATGATTTATTTATGTTTGTATAGGCAATGTATAGGTATGTGTAATAGTGGGGTAGGGTGTATATTACGCTTTGGCATGGTAAGATTAGGTATGACGAGATGAGGTAAGGGTAAACGAAAGTCAAAGTCACGCATCTTGAAATCCGACCGGCACAGTAAACTGTTGTGGTTGTTGTTTTTGCCGTCGCTGTAGCTGCAGTGCCATGAACACGTGCATATGTCTGTATATGCATGTACATAGTAAGTACATACATACCCCCATTATGTGTAAATGCTGGCTTACATATTTGACTTATACCTTATTGCTATTGTTGTGCTCTCCTAATTCAACGGTCAGACTAATTATAGTCAATTATTTTAAGTTTTCCTCTTTTATGCAGAAGTCCATATAAAAAGGTTAATCAAATTTTCGTCGCCGTCGTGATTGTTGTTTTTGTGTCTTATTTAATATTAACAATTTACTATCAGTTTTATTTAAATCAAGAAATGCCGGCCGGCTTTTCTCTTTTGTTTTTGTTTGTGCCCGGGGTGGTGAGACCAAAGCAAAACTAGCAGCTGATTTAGTCATTCAACAACATACTCTGATATATATCTGTGTGTATGCGTAGCTATAGTTACACTTATGAATAGGATTTTGTGTATAGTAAGTATCTTTGATCATATCTAATTGAAATTGTTGTCTTATAACTTCAGGAACTCATTGGCCAAAATAGCAACGATAGCTCAAGTGGCGGAGCACATAGTGGCATGGGTTCTGGACCACCGGGAACACCAAATCCGCAACAAGTCATGCGGCCCACACCATCTCCAACAGGCTCGTCAGGTTCACGTTCCATGTCGCCAGCAGTGGGTAAGTGCTGAAGCTGAATAAAGCATCGAAAAATATATAATTTACTGATATTTAATGTTTACCAAAATAGCACAAAATCATCCAATTTCGCGTCCAGCGAGCAATCAATCAAGCAGCGGCGGCCCATTGCAGCAGCCACCACTAGGTGCTGGTCCGCCACCGATGCCGCCGCACAGCTTAACCGGTGGCCCGCCACCACCGCAACAACAACAACAGCAATCTCAACAACAGCAAGCCTCTAATTCGGCCTCCTCGGCAAGTAATTCGCCCCAACAGACACCACCACCAGGTCCACCGCCAAATCAGGGGATTAATAATATGGTGACACCACCACCGCCGCAAGGTCCAGCGGGTGGCTATCCAATGCCGCCACATATGCACGGGAGCTATAAAATGAGTGGGCCTGGGCAAGGTCCAGGTGCGCAGGGTTATCCACCACAACAGCCACAGCAATATCCACAAGGTAAGCATTCCTCAAGTATTAATGCAAGGATGTCTTTGACTTTACAATATTAAAAACCCACTCTGATAGTTAAAACTAGAATAATTAACATCATATTTATTTGTAGGCAACTATGCGCCACGGCCGCAGTATCCACCAGGAGCCTATGCCACCGGACCTCCGCCGCCGCCAACAAGTCAGCCCAGTAGTAGTGCTAACAACATGCCACCAGGCGCACAAGTCGGATATCCAGGCCGGCCAATGCCCAACCATAGCGGTGGTAGTCCACATGCACAGTATCCGCCATACCAGTGGGTGCCGCCATCCCCGCAGCAAAATGCGCCAGGTGGTACACCTGGTCAGGTTGGTAATCACGTGCAAGGCAAAGGAACTCCGCCACCTGTGGGACCACCACAACCGCCACAAGGCAGTGGCTCACCTCGTCCGATTAACTAT
This sequence comes from Chymomyza amoena, assembly GCA_037043745.1. NCBI lineage: Eukaryota > Metazoa > Arthropoda > Insecta > Diptera > Drosophilidae > Chymomyza > Chymomyza amoena. Next base: position 294,918 of record JBAMAX010003569.1, on the reverse strand, counting down.
CTGAAGCAACACTTACAGCACAAGGGCGGCTATAGTGCCAGTCCCGCACCGCCCCAGGGTTATGGCAATGGACCGGCAGGTATGCATCCAGGCATGCCAATGGGTCCACCACATCATATGGGTCCGCCACATGGGCCGACAAACATGGGACCTCCCTCCAGCACACCGCCACAATCAATGTTGGGAGCTCAAGCTACCACTGAGAGCGGTCCTGAACATATATCACAGGATAATGGAATTAGTTCGTCGGGTGCTTCGTCGGCATCGGGTATGCATGCAGTAACATCGGTGGTTACCACCGGACCAGATGGTACACCCATGGATGACGTAAGCCAACAGAGTACGCTCTCGAATGCATCAGCAGGTAAGTGATAAAATTCTTGCTAAAACGCTTTGTAACTTTTAACTGAAATTCCATTGCAGCATCCGGAGAGGATCCACAATGCACCACACCAAAGTCGCGAAAGAATGATCCTTATGGTCAGAGTCATTTAGCACCGCCAAGCACATCGCCTCATCCCGGTGTTATGCATCCTGGTGGTGCTGCGCCCGGCGAAGAATATGATATGAACTCTCCGCCTAATTGGCCACGTCCAGCTGCTAGTCCGGTAAGGAAAATTAGTCATAATATACGTTTTTGATTTCGTAGTAAGATCACTTTTTTTTATCGTCTAACAGCAGGTGTTCAACAGTCATGTTCCTGTGCAACAGGAGCCTTTTCGTAGCACTGTGACAACAACAAAGAAATCCGATTCACTTTGTAAACTATACGAAATGGATGACAATCCAGAGAGACGAGGCTGGCTTGACAAGCTCCGTGGCTTCATGGAGGAACGTCGCACACCAATAACTGCCTGTCCAACCATCTCAAAACAGCCACTCGATTTATATAGGTTATATATTTATGTAAAAGAACGTGGCGGATTCGTCGAGGTATGCAAGGTGCCGTAGTAACTCCTTTTACTAACTTCTCTTTAGATCTACTAGCAAAAACCAAAATCAAATTAGTGTACCAACCAACTACCTCAAACCAAAACAAAAACATACCAAAGTAAAAATTGAAAAGATAGTTGGATTTGTTTATATAGTGCCAATCCAAGCAACAATTTTATTTACATCCCAACCAAACTGCCTGACTGGTTACAAATTATGCCATCAGCTCCTTTTAAAGTATCCAGTTCATTTCCAAATTATATAAAGTCAAAACGAAAACATTCTTCATTTTAACCTACGGCCTCACCAAACACAATTTGAAATGTGCAGTGCAAGTTTAAAAAAAAAAATAATTTTTTAAATAAATGCATGCCAGTTTAAAAAGCATGTTTTTAAATTTTATTCATATTTCTGAAATTCCATAAAACTTCTTTTTGTTACAATTTTCGATGCAATATCAAAGCATCCGTGAAAATAATTGTAGTTAAACCCCGTAGAAAAATTTTCCCATCCCAACAACCTCTTGTTTTTAATTTAAGTATTAATTCCTTAAGTATTGTTTCTGTTAATCGCTCCTAATAAATAATGCCTCATTTACACTACTATTGGATTCGCCATTAACACTGCGTACAATCGAATAGTGAAATTATGGCATTATTATCAAAACTATTTTTTACCCATTTTGTATGTATGTGGTTCCAAATACATGTTTTCAGCGCATTCTAACACAACATGCCTCTCTGCTTGCAACTCTTTATTATTTTTTATACAAAGTTCAGTTTTTTTTTTAATTTTCAAAGTGTTTCTCTTGTCGCGTTATACAAGGCACATCCTGATCCAACTAACTAACCAATATCCATGGCAAAAATTTATTTTGTTCCTGCTAGGTTACCAAAAGCAAGACCTGGAAGGATATTGCGGGCCTTTTAGGCATCGGCGCCAGTAGCAGTGCTGCATATACTCTTCGCAAGCACTACACCAAGAATCTGTTGGCCTTTGAATGCCACTTTGACCGTGGTGACATAGATCCTCTGCCCATTATACAGCAGGTGGAGGCGGGTAGCAAAAAGAAAACAACAAAAGCCGCTTCGGTGCCGTCGCCAGGTAAATATTTAAACAATAGTAATTATTCATTTTTTTTTTTTTTGAGTAATTAGTATTTAACTAAAAACTGTTTTGGTTTTGTTGTTTTTCTTTATTTTCTTTAAAACATGTTTTTCAACACATTTTCTTCAAATCGTTTTCAATAAATGAATAAACAACAATCGCCTAATCCCACACATTGCAACCAATCGGTGGTGGTCATTTGGATGCGGCAACGACTAATTCGACAGGCTCGTCGAACTCACAGGATTCATTTCCGGCACCACCTGGTACAGCACCCAATACAACGATTGATGGCTATGCGGCATATCCAGGTACGGGCCCCTACCCGGGTGCTGCGGGCCCACAGCCAGACTACGGTGCAACAGGCCAAATACAACGGCCGCCATCGCAAACAAATGCGCAAACACCTCACCCCGGTAAGCCATTGTACACTTTAAAATATAAAAAAAAGAAATTTGTAAATAAATTTTTAAAAATTGATGCGTACATTTCGGTCATAGTTAATTTTGCAACACTTTATTGTAATCTAAGATAATTTGTTGGTATTATTTAAGAATACATTTATTTAATCCTTTTCAAAAACTGCACTCTTTAATTTCCATGCATATTTATTTGTTGCCTAACTTGTGTTTTTGAATTATTAATTCTAATTTTTTCATGTATGTATGTTTATTTCATGTGTGTATTTTGTTTATTTATTTTTATTGTATGTTTTTAACGTTAATATGGGCACGCTACTAATTACCAACAACAACAACATCATCACGACAACAATGCACAATCGAACAACTACAAAACTTCATACAACAACTGTGTCATTCAATCAAATATATCACATCACATAAATTCTTTTGAATCAATCCATTCATTCATCACTCATTCATCCATCTGTTCATCCGTTCATCCATTAACGCCGCTGTTCGCCGCTTCAGGCACCCAAAATCAAACTGCAGTCGCTGTTCCCGGTGACAATGTCAGCGTGAGCAATCCCTTTGAGGATACAGTTGCTGGCGGTGTGGCCGGTGGTCCTGTTGGTACTGCAGCTGCTGCCGCTGCTGGCGGCGCACCACACGGTGCTCAGCCTCCACCATCACATTCCCCACATCAACAGCAGGGCATGGCACAATTGCCACCTCCGCCGCCGTCGCCTCAGCAGCAGCAACAACAACAACAACAAACGGGCCCACCCCCACAGCAACATGGCCCGGTGCCCCCATCACCACAGCATTCACGCCCTGGAGCTACTGGAGCACCTTATCCCCAGGGTAGTTCAGGGTATCCAACGCCTGTGTCTAGAACGCCAGGTATATTCATATTAATTTCATTTGTTTTTGCTTTTCTTTACCTATTATTTAATTTTATATTGTTGATATAAATTGCCGATGTATTGTTTTTAATTTTTATAATTTGTTAATTAGATTTGTTTAGAAGTAATGACACTTTCAAACGCCTTCAATAGATAATTTTAAAAATTTCATTCTGTAATTTTACAATATGCCAACTGGATAAATCTGTTTTTTAAAGTTTAAGGCAACACTGAGGAATTACAAACATTTTTTTTTTGTTTTTATTCAACAAGCCAAGATGCGAGATTAGTTTTTTGGTGTGCTCACATACAATAAAAAAAATATTCCTCTTTTGTTTTCATTACTAAGTGCACTTGTTTTACTTTCTTGTGTTTGGCACCAGCCAGAATGTGTCCATTAATTGTAGTCCTATGTGTAATGCAAGTAAGAAAGACTTAAAATAATATACATTTTTAATTCGAACAAGAGTGGTTCATAGAAATACTACGTATGTAAATAAATTTTTTACGTTTTTTAATCATCTTTGACATTGCTCTTAGTATTATAACTACAAAGCCAAATGGCTGAAAATTAAAATTAGTAACATTTTTGGCTTTTCATTCATTGAATTTCACGTGCTTATGGGTATCATGGTTTTAATTAAGCTCATTGTATTGATAATTTTGATGTATTTTTGTTGATATTAACCAAATTTATTTATACACAATTTTGTAGTGCATTTTATTTTAACATTCCCTTCATATTCTCATAAAAATTAATAACAATAGCACAAATAACTATCATGATTTCAAAATTTTTAGGTTCACCTTATCCCGCACAACCAGGTACTTACGGTCAGTACGGCTCGGGCGATCAATATAATGCTACTGGACCGCCGGGTCAACCATTTGGTCAGAATCAAGGGCAATATCCGCCGCAGAACCGCAATATGTATCCTCCCTATGGACCCGAGGGAGAAGCGTGAGTTCACATTCATTTAAACTATTCCAATCTACACTAACTCATATACATATTTACATACACTGTACAGTGTTTCCATAAGCCATAAATTTATTTGGCTTTCCTGCTTTTAAAGCCAAGCAACATTGTAATACAAATGATTTAATCTTGATTTTGCTTTCATAGTCCCCCGACCGGTGCTAATCAGTATGGACCGTATGGCAGTCGACCATACAGCCAGGCACCACCAGGTGGACCCCAGCCACCTACGCAATCTGTTGCAGGTGGACCACCAGCTACTGGTGCACCAGGAGCCCCACCTAGCGGTACTTATGTACCGGGCACGCCCACACAGCAAGACTATTACAGGCCACCAGAACAAGTAAGTATGCACAAAGTGCAATTGCAGGCATTGAACTATATATTTGTTTCCTACAAGCAGAGTCCACAACCGCGACGACATCCCGACTTTGTCAAGGACTCACAGCCATACACGAACTACAATCCGCGGCCACAGCTTTACGGTAAGTTAATTCCATTTCATGCCTAAACGACCAGAAACTTATTTTCGCTTACTCTAGGTGGCTGGCAAGGTGGCACTCAACAATATCGTCCGCAATACCCTGCGTCACCCGCACCGCAGAATTGGAGCAACGCGCCACCCCGTGGTGCGGCACCACCAGGTGGCCCTCACGGTACGCCAAGCCAGCAACCCGGTGCTGTGGGTCAATGGGATCAACACCGCTATCCGCCACAACAGGCCCCGCCACCGCCTCAGCAACAACAGCCACCATACCAGCAAGGCACTCCGCCTGGGCAGCAGCAGCAACCGGCACCACCACAATGGACTCAAATCAATGCAGTACAAGCACAGCCACAAACGGGCATTGCCCCACCGGGCTCTCCCCTACGTCAGCCCGCCAGTGGTGGAGCGCAGCAACAGCGAATGCCAAGCAGCAGTTTGCCCATGTCGCCTCAGCAGCAACAGCCACAGTCGCAAACACCGCAGCCCCAAGTCGGAGTGCCCACAACTGGTATGCCTCCTGTGGCCGCAGGTATGGTAAAGCCGCCTTATACAATGCCGCCGCCTTCACAAACTGGCGGTGCACCACCCGGCGTTCCCATGGTCAGCGCCACACCCGGTGGCATTCCTCCCGGCAGCATGATACAGCAAAAGCAGCCATCAATTGTGGGTCAGGGAATTCCAGGGCAGCAGCAACAGCAGCCTCCACCGCATCAACTGCCACCCAATCAGACAACAGCATACGCGTCACAACAGTCGGTGGGCCCAGGGCCAGGTCCGCTTACCAAGAAGGAGCTTATCTTTCCACATGACAGCGTTGAAGCAACTGCCCCAGTTTTGTATCGACGTAAACGACTGACCAAGGCAGATGTCTGTCCCGTCGATCCATGGCGTATTTTCATGGCCATGCGATCTGGCCTATTGACAGAGTGCACATGGGCCTTGGATGTTTTAAACGTATTGCTTTTCGATGATTCGACGGTACAGTTTTTTGGCATCTCCCACTTGCCCGGCCTTCTGACATTACTGTTAGAACACTTTCAAAAGAATCTAGCTGAAATGTTTGATGAACGCTGCGAAGATGCTTTGGAAGAGCCCGATGATGATGCTGATAGTGGAACAGTAGTCACCACGCAGGCTGAAAATAAGCTGCGACGCCGCCCTGCACGGTGCTTGCGCAGTATTTGCAGTTACAATCGCAGAAGGCACTATGAAAATATGGACATTAAGCGGGGCAGTGAAGCTGACGATGATGATGACGCTGACGAGGGCATTGATTTAGGGCAGATACGCGTGCAGCCCAATCCCGAGGAACGTTCACTTCTCCTTAACTCGACGCCCAATTATACGCTTGTGTCACGTAAAGGCGTTCCGGTACGCATACAAACGGCTGATCACGACATATTCGTGGATGAACGTCAAAAATCATGGGACATCGACACAAGCAAGTTGTACGAGCAACTAGAACCAGTAGGCTGCAATGCGTGGACCTATGGTTTCACGGAACTCGATCCACTAGATGGCATAATTGATGTTTTTAAATCAGAGATTGTAGACATTCCATTTGCGCGTTACGTACGCAGTGACAAGCATCACATAAAGAGTGAGGATGCGGCTCAAAAAGTAAACAACAACAGTTCAAAGTCGCTGGATACAGCAATAAAACAAGAGGACAACACCACTAGTAGCACAGAGGACAGCAGCCTGCTTCAGCAGACATACAATAAGAAACGACGACTGGTTAGCGGTAGTGGAACTAGTGTCAGTGGTTCTCTAACCACCAATTCCAGTGATAATAAAAAGTCGAAAATGTGTGATGAATTCGCACTTCCTTCTGTCGATGTGAGAAAAGAAGCAAATATTTCAACAGATAGTGATTGTCGCACCGTTGACATGGAAATTGACTCACCTCAACAACATACACAGCAACAACGTTTAACCAACGGTGTAGCCTCCTCCCCGCCCAAGGGCTTCGACCCAAAGTCAACAGTAAAAGATACCGCCTTGGTGCTACAAAGACGACGAGACTCAAGCTTTGAGGATGAATGTTATACGCGGGACGAGGCTTCACTGTACCTGGTGAATGAGAGTCAGGACTCGTTGGCACGTCGTTGCATTGCGCTATCAAACATCTTTCGCAATTTGACCTTTGTGCCTGGTAATGAAACGGTGCTGGCCAAGTCAACACGCTTTCTGGCCGTCCTTGGGCGACTGCTGCTGCTTAACCATGAACATCTACGTCGAACACCTAAGACCCGCAACTACGATCGCGAAGAGGACACAGACTTTAGTGATTCATGCAGTTCACTTCAGGGGGAGCGGGAATGGTGGTGGGATTACTTGATCACCATTCGTGAGAACATGCTGGTTTCCATGGCAAATATAGCTGGACATCTGGAACTTTCTCGCTACGATGAGCTAATTGCACGCCCACTAATCGATGGCTTACTGCACTGGGCAGTCTGTCCTAGTGCACACGGTCAAGATCCTTTTCCCTCGTGTGGTCCGAACACAGCACTTTCACCACAGCGTTTAGCTTTAGAAGCGCTATGTAAGCTGTGTGTAACCGATGCGAACGTTGACTTAGTCATAGCAACGCCGCCGTTCTCACGTTTAGAGAAACTATGTGCGGTGCTTACGCGCCATCTGTGCCGCAACGAAGATCAAGTGTTGCGCGAATTCTCGGTGAATCTGCTTCACTATTTGGCTGCGGCCGACAGTGCTATGGCGCGAACCGTGGCATTGCAGTCCCCTTGTATTTCATATTTGGTGGCATTCATCGAGCAGGCTGAGCAAACGGCATTAGGCGTGGCTAATCAACATGGCATTAACTACCTGCGTGAGAATCCTGACTCAATGGGCACCAGTTTGGATATGCTTAGGCGCGCAGCGGGCACGTTGCTGCATTTAGCCAAGCATCCAGACAACCGCTCATTGTTTATGCAGCAAGAGCAACGGTTGCTTGGCCTCGTCATGTCACATATTTTGGATCAGCAGGTGGCATTGATAATTTCACGTGTGCTGTACCAGGTCTCCCGTGGCACAGGCCCCGTGCATTCGGTCGAGTACAGATTGCTACAGCAACGTCAACAGCAGAAGCATCATCCGCACAGACCTTTGACAATAACCCAATCAGATAAGTCAATATCAGGCAACTTAGCAAGTGTTAAAACCGATGCCACTAGCATTAAGCTAGAGTGTCCAATGATGGACACAAAACCAGCCACTGTGATCAATGCAGATGAGAATAGCAATAGCAGCAGCCAGCAACTACCTCCGGCAGCAACATTTAATGATGTAAGCAACAGCAGTACCAACAGCAATAGCTGTGGGACGGCCAGCAGTAATCTGAGCAACAGTAGCAGCCTTGGCAGCAACAGTCAGCAAGCCCCTACGCTCAATAATGTGGCGGCTAGTACTACAACTTCTGAGCTGGCTCACAGCGGCGGTAGTAACAGTAGTAGCAGCGAACAGCCTCATCAGCAATTGCAGTTGGGCAAAGCTGCTGCGTCTTTGTCCAGCAGCAATCTGAGCAACTCTACGTCAAGTTCAGCCACGAATTCCGTTTCTGCTGCGGCGGCGGCTGTTGTCACACCTACACCATCAGCACCGCCGCCGCCAGCGAATGCTGGAACAACAGCCGCCGTTGCGTAGTATACAACTATGTTGCCAGCGTCTTACCCTTGGCAACGTGGCGGTGCAGTCGACTAATCAATATCGAGCAAAAACTTAAATAATAGGAACTTTATAATGTGGATATTACAGAGAGACAGACACATACGTGAAGAGACTAAACTGCAAGAGAATTTATGCAAGTGTGTGTCGGCGCATCGTTACAAACAAAATGTGTAATTATTATTTTTTTTTAAATATATATATATATATATATATATATATATATGTGAACAAAGACGTAAAGAGAGGGGACAGAAATATTGTATAATAACAAGGAGACTGTATGTCAAAGAAATCGATCGTACTAATTGTAGCATAGTTACATTACGTATATGCTAAAGATTAACTCTGCAAATGAAGCCCAAAAGAAGCAAAAACAAAAAAAAAACGCAGCAAGCTTCAATACACTTTGCACACACACACACTGACACAATTGTATATTTTTCCACCCAAGTCGCTAGTAAATACACGAATATGCATTAAATAACAATATTATATATGTATGTATTGATTGTAGTTGCGTTTAAAATTTTAGCAATGAATTTTTAATAACAAAAGATTGCAAACAAATTAAGATCGCTTCAACGATAATCCAAATAGGAAAAAAAATGTATTAAATTTAATTAAAATAAGTACACTAACGATTACCTACACATACGCATACGCACTAAATGGTTTATACATACATACAACATGTAATACTATACAAAAATCATATATATTAATTACAAAAATATAACACATAAAACAAAACTCCAAACAGAACTATTTATGTAAGCGCATATATAAATATAAATGTAGGAAATAGTTTCTAAATACTACTATTATTACCATATAAACCAACTCATAGTGAACAAATCAGCAACCACAAGTAATAATATTATTAAAAATCGATGACAACCAATAAGAAGATATATTATTACATAAATTTATTAAAAATAACAAATTTCAAGCATAAAGAAATCAAAGAGAAAAACTTTGTGCAGTATATAGGGATATATTTACAAAATTGTATATATTTAAAGTTGTGTGTATTTTGTTTATACAGGTCTGTGCATTTGTTTTAGCCATGTTTGCGTGTTGTATGTGTGTGTGAATTGTCCATTGTTTTGTTTTGCCTATCTATAAGTGTAATTAATAAAAATTCAACACTTTATTTTTTCTAAAGTATTGTTTGATTTTACGTCACTGCACACAAAAGATAACAAGAAGAAACATGAAAAGCTAAATGTTGAAAACTAAGTGTTATTTGTATTATTTAAAAAAAATGGATGCAGTTCTGAAACCGTTTTATTTTTAAGAATTAATACACATATATAAATGCATAAACTGTAGACTTTTTAATTTTACATAAAGCTTGAGGAGACAAGCAAAATATTGTATTGTATTGTATATTAAAAAAAAGCACATGTCAAACAACAAGCAACTACTTACAACTAGATCAAGTCTTAACTTTCATTTTAAAACCAAGTTTATTTATTAAACAAAAACACTTAATTGCTACGAACGAAATAAGTTAAGGAGATGCAAATAAATCGTAACACATACATAGTGCATTATGCATTAAAAAGCGCTAAAAAAAAACAAAGAATTGCAAAACAATTACTAGAATACTTGGAAAAACCAAGACATACGCTACAATTTGTATACAAAAAAATTCTTATATACATATATATATATATAAATATTTAAAGATGCTAATATTATGATAAACGATATTACAGCGGATTTAACTATGTACTAAGCATTAAAACGAAGCAGTCTAATGGGGGGACGGGGGACTACATGTTCGAACGAACTTTCATAGCTGACTATAGATCAGTTATAATAAAAAACATAATACCTACATGATAGGCGCAAAAATCCGCTATTATACTGTTGATCTCTTGATAGATCGAAATGCGCGTATGTAGTTGTTTCCAAGAATAACATTAAATTTAATAGTAATGCATAATATGAATGATGAGAGCATCTCGGTATTTAAAGCGTAGTTATTAGTGTATAATTTCTCTAGCATGTATGTATATCCCTCAAAACTTAATTTAATAATTTAATTTAATATATACCTAAACATATATAAATATATTAATTATAAATATAATTTAAATATAAAATAAATAATGAAAACCATAAATCCAAAATTAATATGATTACGAAAAAGTTTAAACTTGACAAAAAAAGAGCAAAACGACATAAATATATAGTTTAAAATGATTATGATACACATAAAAAAATTGAAACGGAAGATCGACACGAAACTTAATAAACTTAATTATAAATATTACAATAATAAAAATACAAAAATGTTTATTGAACTTGGGTCAATTTTTAGTTTCTCTCCCCAAATATTTTATTAGTGATAATAAATAGTGTAGTCTCTTACAGTTGGAACATTAATACTCAAAATAATTTTGTGGAACGTTGCCAGTTAGGAGATTCTTTTAAACAAAATAAACTTAGCCGCCGCCTCTGTCGGTTTCGATTATTTGTACTTCTTGCCGCTTTTTTTAACAGGAACGTCAACAGTTGCTGCCACTGCATTGTTGTAATATTTATTTGATATGCGGTTTATGAAATATAATCCAATCAACGAAAATAGTATACTGCAATAACATTCATTCAAATATATAAATTTAGGTTTTAAAACATTGAATCTTATATGGTCTTACCATGTCGTGGCACAAACACGATGCACCATGCCCGCAGCGGCCATAGCTAACGACAAACAAAATACTATCTCCGGTATAAATTTTGCCTGAAAGTCTTGGCCAAACATTAATGTCTCAGCATTTGATAAGCAAGTTAAACTAAATATAAAAATCCATGAGCCGACAAAGCCACCAACCAAGATGTTCAGTTGGGAGCCATTGAACCAGTGGGCGTAAAAACGTAGCGTTCCAAAAATTACCAAACTCAATATTCCTGATATAATTGAGGAAACTAGGACACTTTTGTTGTTAATTGATGCAGCTAAAATACAATTTAAGAAATGTAAATCAATTTAATCAACAAATATAACAAACTTACACATATTTAAGCCGGTTGTACTGAGCAATTGAAGTGGAATATTTTCTTGTTGCAAGAATCGATGAATGTTATCGTTATTTTTTATTAGTGTTGAGTAAGTTTTCCCATTTCTAACATTTCATGGTATATTTCATGCTGTACTGAAAATTGTAAAAAATGTCACTAAGAATGTTTCCAAATGTCAATATACGCTCTTTTCTATCTAATAAATTCTTACCCACCCAAATTGCTATGAGTCTTGCTAGAGAATTGCTTGTAAGATAAGAATGGCTTAAATAATCTTAATATTCGCAATAAAATGTATTCCCCAAGAAAATGCTAATGTTGCAATATATTTTATTATATTTAAGAATTCATTTTGAATCTCAATCGACTGCAATTTGTTTTTCAGCACTTATCGATATGAATGTGAAAGCTTTTTCTTATAAGGGAGAGGCAGAGGCTTTTTGGGAAATTTCGAGCGAGAGAATTTAGGGCGATTGAGTGAAGTATATTCGATGTTGGCAACACTTGTTTGTGAAACTTTTAAAACAATCTGGCAGCCACTTCTGCTGAATTAAACGTCCACCGTACAGAAAGCAGAAAAGCAACCACATCGCATTCGGTCGAAAATCCTCTGACTATAAAGTTCGTTGACGCGCGTAGCAAGAATAGTTTTTATAACGACTCTCCTATTTGGTGTACGTACGGGTGTTTGTGTGCATTTTTAAAGCGTCGAAACGGTAATTTCTTTAAGAAACTTACAAAATAATACAAACAAATGTCTCTAAACAGGACTTTGATTTAGTTATTGTGTTCAGTAATTTTTATGCTTTATGAAAAATTTCTATGCTTATGCTATGGTTATATGTATACTTTTTAATTAAAAAGTTGTATTTTTTAGAAAATTTAGTCTTAATTTTGAAAACAGCCTAACAACGCTTGTTTAACATTTTATTAAGATTAAATTGAAAGTCATCATCTTTAAAATTTTCACAGATAAAGTTTAGTTTGCCTTTGCCAAAAAAAAATAAGTAAATGTGTGTATACACACCCTGAATGATGCATTTTCTCTAAGTTTTCCAAATATGCGCATTTGTCGCATGGTCACTTATAGGCACTAGCATCTGTGGAGTCTATTATCAAATAAAAATCTCCTACAGCAGCCAACAGTCCAACAGCAGTGTCTTTCTTCTTGTTGTAGTTGTTGCCACTTTTCAGCTCGTTTCTTTTTTGTATCGATTTAACAAAGTCGTTGTACTCTTGCGTGCCGCTTACTCGACGCGCATCTATCAAACATAATACTTTTACTTGTATTTACTAAGTAGCTGGCATTAGTTTACTTAAGCAAATGCCTATATATAGATATTTTTAATGGCCATAAATGGTCATTGGTTTCTGTTCAAGCTCAAGTTCATTTATAAATATTTAATTTTTATCTATTTAACTGGTTTAAAATTATTTTTCCACAAAAGCGATAGAAACCACAGTTGATTAAACTGATTGTCAACACGCTTAGGTGCGTTTAATTAAATTTCGTTTTAATATTTGCCATTAATTTGTTAAACGTATATGCAACGTTTTTAAAAAAGAAAGATGATGGGCGATCAATTCAATTTTCACTATCAATTCAATATCCCACTGTTTGGCACCGTACTATCTGATACTCTTATCTATTTTTACCCAGAGGATGGAGAAATCGCGGTGCACCGTAGACATCCATTAAAGTTACCATCATCAATGAGTTAGTCGATTTATTTACGGGCACCAAAAAACAGTTCATTTAAAATATGCGGCTCGTGGAAGCCATAGAATAACAGATTTTTTTATCTTTTGTCGAAAGCAAATTCTCAATGAGTTTCCCTAAATATGAGGAAAACAACAAAAGCGTCTCTCGTTCAAACACTATTCTCACGCCCCACATATTGTACAATTATCTTTTATTTCTCTGTTTTAAAAATAGCTGCATTTCTATACACAGCTGCATAAATGTGCCCAATTTAATTTTATTCTACTAAGTATGTTTGTATTTTTTCTGTGAATGTTTTGTTTTTCTCAGTTTTGGGCACTGGCACACCTGACTAATGAAATTCAAATAAGGCATAAATTGACATCCAGTTTCGCCGGATATTTTTAAGCCAGCTGGATTAGAATGCAAATTTTTTTACATTGCCTTGACTTGCCGGTAATCAAAATAACTTCAGAGCTAAAAAAAAATGTATAGGTTTTTTGCCTCTCGCTTTGAATAATATTGAGAAAAGAATCTAAAGCAGCACGTATTTTTACTACTCAGTCATATTCGAAAAACGTTTAAACCAATTTTATGAAAGAACTAAAACAGATGACTAAGAAAACTAATTATCATTAAAATAATAACATTAATGGTGATAATGATGATGGTAGAAAAGAAAAAATACCCCAATAAAATTGTAGACTGCAAAAGAAACCTAGTATTGGTGTACACGTTGTTCGCAGTTCCTAAAACAAGTGCATGCTTTTAATACATATGTATGTACTTTTCATATAAAAGTATGTAGGTTTATTGGGTTTTATCGAGTGCCAACCAGGTCAGACGATTCAGCAGCTATGTCTATGTGTGGGAGTAGTACTTTATTTGCTTTTAGCGTACCCCCAGTTCACAAGTCCGTTAAATGGGTTGTAGTTTATCCAATATGACTATTTGCGACTTGTTCTAGTTTTTTTTTTTCAAATTCTTTTAATGCTTGAAACCATGAGGCAAATCAGCTGCATTACACATGAATATCGTATATTCTATTAAAACCAAAGTTATTTGTTGACTATGCGTCTAATAACTCCCGAAGCAGTTCCGAAATAAGGGTTTAATCCATATTTTAAAAATATGAATATATTAACCGCTTGAACATTAATGGAGTACTTATTAGTCCTAAAAATACATATTTAAAGCGTAATCGGTCTTTTTAAATTATATTATGAACACCGGCATTCAAACTAACTGGAAGTCAGCTCAGTGTGAAGTTCTGAACATTCCCAGTCAACTACCCAAAAAGTCGACTGGTTAGGGGCAACACCAATGCCACACAGACATGACTGTTACACAAAGCTCCCGACAATTGCTCGCCATGGTAGTCGGTAGTCAATGGCTGTTGTGAAAGGGCCTAACAAAGTTCAATGGCCTCTTGAATGTTGGCTCATAAGTTGATTGTTATAGAGTTGATGATGTTGTTGTTGTTGTGTTTGTTGGCGGTGGTAGTAGATTTTTTTACAGCCGCAATATTATGTCTGCGATAGTTTATGTGTTCAGCGCTTTTGAGCACCGTCTGAAAGTTGTTGCACCAAGGAACAGAAACATACATATAGAAATAAATACCCAAGTACGGCACAAGCGAATGACATTTTCAGACATGTTTATTCGGTTTTTTTTTCTTTAATTTTGTTGGATGGTTGTTTGTTGGGGGTCATGGCACCATAATCATCATTATCATTTTCACCATCAACGTCAAAAGGGAGCACTTTTTGTAGATTCTATACCCCTTCCCATTATTCTATAAGTATGGATTTATGTAAGTTGCATGCATACTGATATGGGCTTTCTATGGAATCATGCTGACGTCATTATTGTGCATATAATGTACCCATCGTGTACACTACACAAATCTAAAAAGCAGATGTTATTATTGCTCTTAAAGCTATTTTTATTATTGTTTGTGTGCATTAAGAGTTGTATATATGTATGTACATACATAGGTATGTATGTTTCGCCCTAGTTTGTATTTATGTATGTATGAATGAACGAATTCAACGAGGTGTTCATTGAGACCTGTTACACTCACAGAGCAGAGAGTACATGCCCAATGTATGTATTTGTAATACTCAAATACATAGTATACATATGTATGTGTATGTATAATACATTTCCACTTGCCCAAGTGGCTGGCACAACAACAGTAACCCAATATCAGCTCTGAAGCCTAACCTCAACCTCTCGTTGCAAATTTTTACGCTCTCTCCTCGTGCAGTTCTAGTCTATGGTTGCAAATTGAATGCATTAAAGCGCCTTAATTGAGTTAAGTTAAATACACAAACGTTTAGTCTGAATAAAGCTCTTTATTAACCGTAATTATTCACGCATATTTCTGGTATAGCCAAACCCAAAATTTTAATTATTTTGTCTGGTCAGTTTCGAATAAGTGTGTCATGTTAAGTTCTTTTTGTTAGATTACCACCTATGTATGCACTTTGCTTAACCCATTTTGTATGCCAAATAAGAGTTATAGTAGTAGTCCATAAAAGGCAAACAAACGATCCATTCGTAGAAAACGCAGGAAACGAATGGATCATTTGCATATTTATTCAGATACTACGTACAAAAATATAACACATACAAATATATGTACAAAAAAAAAGGTTTTTTCAATTGCTATCCCAGCGGAAAAGCAACTGAAAAATATTTTTTTTTAAATCTGCAAACGAAAAGCACCAACGCAATAAATCATCATAAAAATGGGACATAAACTTCACATTCATAAAGTGCTAAGAATTTTATCACACACTCTTCCAAAACAGTAATCATTACTCGTTTGCTGGACGGTGGATTATGCACTAAGCGTCTGTTTGTTGTGATTTTCTGGGGTTGTTTCCATAGCCACACAACCGGTCTAATGTGCAGCACGTGTCCTACCATCCATAGGACATCGTTTGAGTGGGGCCGTGTGCTTCTGGTTATGTATGAGCTAACCCAACCCCCGAGGGTTCAAGCTAACTTCTAAGTGATTGTCGCGATATGCACAACAGCCCATTTCCTTATAACGAGTATGACTCATCAGTGGTTGGTGCAGAAGAATAATGCTTAAAAGAAAATTCTGCCGCTTCTGGGCTGTTATGCGCATGATTCCAAAGAAAAGTGTATTTAAAAGTATTTGCTTGTTATACCATTTACCCAATTGTTAGGTGGTCTATTATTTAAAAGATATCAAAATTATCAGCCAGACAAAATAAGTTGATTTAACCAAGTTCGTCGACTATACTTTAAATCGATATTGCCTATGTTTGACCATTTCTCTGGTGCCAGTTTTTTTATAGTTGATTCAAAATTGAAGACAGACAGAAGCCGCATACACAAAAGATTGTCACAAAATTTTGACCATTTTACAATAATTACTTATATTTTGGTTAACTCTTAAGTTAATACAAAAAAGTTTGCAAAAAGATAGAATCTTTCTGTATGTATAGATTTTTCTAGCTAGACGGTATTTTTTGTACCTACTACATAATTTGTTCTACCCTGTACTAAGAAGTAAAAAGGGCATAATGACTTCTTGTAAATGTATGTAACGGACAAAATGAGACAGAAAAGATCTGAGAAACTATAAAAGCTATGGAGCTGAAATTTTAACAAAAGATGCGCATCACAATCTGGCAGATCAAGACTTCGATTTATATCGATCTTTACCCGTTTCCACGAGATAGAATTTCGCGACTTCCATCCACACTATAAAAGATATCGCATTCAAACTTATAACGCTTATACATAGTGGTGTGCACGAAAAATAACAGATACTGCCCTACAACAACATCAAGAATAAAACCCCTGTTACGGACATACAAGCGATTTTCGAGTTGGGCAATAAAACCTGCATACTGTGTGAAAATGGTTTTTTTAAATTCGGCGCGTTGCTGCGTTCTGCTGCTTGAACACTGAAGGAAATTTTGCAACACAAGATCGTACAGGGGAGAAATATGCCAGTTACTATTTTATATTAAATTGGCAAAAAAAAAAAGTTAAAACTGTTGTTGCAATAAGAATAACCGATTGAGATGCCTATCATAAAATATGGGCTTGCTGCATGATAAGGGCTGGTCTACATTAATATAAGTTACCTATGCTTAAAATGGGCGTGGTTCACCTTGTTTTCTAAAATAAAATTTTTTGTTTGTTAAGTGTGGCACGCGTGTGGTATGTTTTTGATAACCTTATCAACGTCATAAACACTTCCAACAAGAGTCGACATCAACGATTGTCATTCGCCATTAGCACTATCAAAAAACTATAGTTTGTACGTATTAACAAGAGAATCTAAAGTTCAGATCGGATCTGTACCAGTAATATTTAGGATATAACCGTGAATAACATACAATAAATTATTAAAAATATTTGAGTTAAAAAGTCTCATTCGATTCCATTTGGCCTTAATAATTTACAGTCAACGTGGTCGCCTTTGGAGGTCGCCTAGATATTTATTGTTTGTTATCAATGACGCCTTATCAGCACTAAAGCATAGTATTAATATTTGCCTAAATTTCGATTTTAATTTTAGAACTACGACAACATTTTAAGTGGTCAACATGTCCACCAGCCCCAAGCCGGTTAAAAAAGTCCCCATACACTTGCAAAGCGCTCAGAACCGAGTGTATATTAAGAATGGAGAAATAGTTAACCACGACAAGTCTTTCAAAGCTGACGTCTACATAGAAGATGGCATTATCAAGTAAAACTTTACTATCACTAAATTTACGACTTGGTATATAAGTGTCTTTAATCATGTGCAGATTTGTGGGTCCATCTTCTGATATTACGATACCAGGTGGGGTACGTACTATAGATGCAGCTGGTCTTTTGATTTTGCCGGGCGGCATAGATCCCCACACGCACATGCAGCTACCTTTCGGTGGCACTGTAGCCGTCGATGATTTTTATCATGGTACAAAGGCAGCTGTGGCCGGTGGCACTACAATGATAAGTAAGCTATTTCTGAATGCAATTAGACTTTTATTAATTTTATTCCTATCGCTTTAGTTGATTTTGTTTTGCCCAATAAACACGAGTCAATGATTGAGGCGTATGATAAATGGCGCAGTTGGGCAGATCCAAAGGTTTGTTGTGACTATGGCTTGCACGTAGGCATCACCTGGTGGTCCAAATCCGTATCTGAGGAGATTGGTATACTGTGTAAGGAGTTGGGTGTCAACTCTTTCAAGACATTTATGGCCTATAAAGGACTGTATCAACTGAATGATTCGGATCTTTTGGATGTGTTTGAACGTATAAGAAGCTTAAATGGTGTCGCAATGGTGAGTAACAAACACAAAATATTTTGAAATTTAAAAGGAAAACTTTGCCATAACCTTGCTGTGCAAGTCTGTTGGAAAATCGTCAAGATTGTATTAAGGCTTCCAAAGATGTAACCATTGTTTCTTGCTTACCAGGTGCACGCCGAAAATGGAGATATTATAGCAAAAAATACTCAACGTCTATTGTCTGAGGGCATCAACGGGCCCGAGGGACATGAGCTGTCACGGCAAGAAGAGGTTGAGGCTGAGGCAGTGCATCGCGCCTGCATTTTGGCTCATCAGGTATGCTAAATATAATTTTTTTTAGCCTAAGTACTATTGTAAAGGCAAAGGATCTATAAACTCTTATACTATGAATTGCTATATATTTTAGTTTTTATTATTTTTTTTAATTGATTATTATTTTCCATTATGTATGCTGTGCACCCTTGTAAATATGAATGCGGTTTGTGGCACTCGAATATTGTTCCCAATTAATCATGATCTGATGTTGGCTTTCGGCTGTCGTCTGATGTATGCATAGGTCGACTGTCCTCTGTATGTTGTTCATGTCATGAGCAAATCAGCCGGTATTGAGGTAGCTCGTGCCCGCCAACGTTATAGCGGTCGCTACATAGTAGCTGAGACGTTAGCGGCGGCTCTGGGCACTGATGGCACCCACTATCGGTGCCAACACTTTGATCATGCCGCTGCGCATGTGCTGAGCCCACCACTCAGGCCTGACAAAACAACACCAGAGTTTATGATGAAGCTCTTGGCGCAGTAAGTTTTGAACTCTGGACTTTTCTTCGAAGCAACATACATTTGTGTACATATAATACCAATTAATGCTGGTTTTCATATAGGATTGTTGTTACTAACGCTTATTGTTTGTTACCAACATATGTACATAATACATACTACATATGTATGTATATACATAAGTCGCTCGCAACTAATTTTTAACTAAAATAATATTGTAATTTCTTTATGTTCATGCTTCACTCACACGCACAAACAAAAAAAAAATTCAAATTTGGCGCTTAGATGAAAACTCCGCTGTATGTATCTGGACTAACCAGCAAATCCTCTGCAGAGCTTGTAGGTCGTTCACGGCGTAGTGGCTACTGCGTATTCGGAGAGACTTTGGCTAGTTCGATTGGACGCAGCATGAATGGAGTGCGCAAGGCCGAACGTATCTATTACGTCACCAGTCCACCGATTCGTGACTCTGCAGAAACGCCTAGGCAGCTCATGAAGTCCCTGGCGTAGTGAGTATCCAGTTAAAGAATTCATTAATAATCATACAACAGACACATTATTTCGGCTTTTGTTGGGTTCTGGTTACTGTAACACAAGTTTTAATTCTTGTTATAGCTCTTACGATTATATTCAAATCCATAATTATCCATTTATGTGGCATTTTTAGTGATGACCTGCAGCTAACTGGCAGTGACAATTGCACCTTTAATAAGGATCAAAAAGCTCTTGGTATTGGCGATTTCACAAAGATTCCAAATGGTGTCAATGGTGTTGAGGATCGCATGTCGCTGGTCTGGGAAAAGGGTGTACATGCTGGGCTACTGGATCCTTGCCGATTTGTGGCAGTCACCAGCACTAATGCAGCCAAGATATTCAATATTTACCCTCAAAAGGGTCGCATTGGTAGTGTTTCTTAAATATATTTAAAAAAGAATATGTAAGAACTTTATTTTTGTAGCCGTTGGCTCGGATGCCGATCTCGTTATATGGAATCCACAGGCCACGCGAACCATTTCTAAAGACACACATCATCATGCTTGCGATTTTAACATATTTGAAGGCATGACTGTACACGGAGTACCAGAATTTGTGCTCGTGCGTGGTCGCATTTGTGTTGAAAACGGAATGGTGCGTGTGGCTGAAGGCCATGGACGCTTTGTGCCTACTCCTGTGCGTCCTCCTTTTGTGTATGACATTATTGAGGGTAAGGTGCCAACGTCGTCTTCCTCTGAGGAACACCATGAGGAGAAGCTAAATGGCAATGTGGCTAGGAAATTTGCAGAGCTAGACATTCAAATACCACCACAGGAGCCCATCTCTGCAATGCTGGCTGGAAATTTGCCTATGCCTGCTGAAGGCTCAGTGTGCAGCACACCATCGGTGCGTGGACGCGTTGATGGCAAGCGCGATATGCAGGAATCCACATTTTCAATAAGTGGTAATTATTTTTATATAGTAAAAGAGGAACCATTGTAATATGGTTATTTTGCAGAGGAAATGGACAGATCGGGCGTCCGCGCATGCATTAAAGTGAAGAACCCACCTGGCGGAAAATCCTCTGGCTTCTGGTAATTGAACCAAACCAAAAACTTGCGCACAATGTGGAGGAGGCTTTGCGCCAAAGTTTGCGCTTATTAAGAATTGGCATTTATTATAAGTCTTGCAACAATACCAATATTAAACCAAATCGAATCACACTAGAGAGATAACTGAACAAAATAACTAAAGATTAAACTTTTAGTAAGGATCGGTGTAAACCTAAATATAATAACAAATTAACTTATACCATGACCTCTTTGCCTTTTGTTGTTTACATGTTTATTTAATTACATACTCGTATTATATTGTTTATACATAATCGTAATATAATACCACTTAAAAGTAAAAATCTTAAAGAACTAAAACATAGCGGCATAGATCTTGATTCAGCGACGATTAGTAATTACATATAAATATACCCAAGACTTCAAAGAACATTTTTTAAATTACATTTTAGAGCTATGCCCATTGCGATTTATTTAAAAAATGTTTGTCCCCTTGCAAATTTATGTGTGTTAATGAAACTTCCATTAAATTGTACATGATTATTTAGGGCAATTTATACAAAATCTTCTAACTACTTAATAAATACTAAATAAATAAAAACAATGCGAATTATATGCGCACTGAAATAATACAAAACTATTTTTATTTTTGCTTATTGTGAATTACTTGGATTAATACACTGACCAGACAACATAGGTTATGCCTTTTCTCACATGTAAGCTAATTAGTGAAACAAATAATAAATATTTGGCGATATATAGTATGTGGGTAGCGTCTTCAAAATACCCAGAAGTTTTTCATTTATGTATGCCTACATGTAGATCAGTTGTAACTGTCCGTTTGACCAGTATAAATATGATCATATTTTAATAAAAATATTTAAAAATTGTTTGTAAGATCGCGTTGTACACAATTCTAATTATAATTAGATAGCTGCTACATTAAAACAATTTTTTTCTTTCATTACTTTAGCTCCTTGGGGAGCATATAGGGCTACTTCCCAATTGTTTCAGTTGTTTTTTCCATAAAAACTTTAAACAGACGTAAATGTATACACTTAATAACGAAGTGAGTTTTGACCTGTTAAAAGTAAGTTGTAAGACACTATTTGATGGATAAAGACGAGCAGAGACCGACAGGGGAATTCTCTATTTCAATTTTGTCCACAAACACCCATCTTATACTTATGCAAAATCTTCATAATCAATTTATTGGTTTATTAGGCCTACATGAATAAAAAATTTGCTAAGGGGAACAATATTTAATAATAATAGTTGTCATTTTGTTTAAAATGAAAATAGGGCGTTCCAAGTTTTATTTTCCCAGATGCACTCGTTTCACAAATCTTAAAATCCTATCTAAACGTTTACTAACTTTTCCATCGGGAGTTGGCATGACTTATAAAAAATGTACAGTACGAGGTGTGTTCAAAAAGTAAGGTGACTTTTCAAATTATCCTTCGATTATTATTTCGGGCGTCCACAACGAGGCTCGCCATTGGCATCTTCCCGCCATCTTGGAAGAGTTTGTACCACTTGTAAACATTTTTTTTACTCAGACAAGTTTCACCGTATGCTACTGTCAACATTTCAAGTGTTACGGAGCACTTAATTTTATTTTTTACACAAAATTTGATGCAAATCCGTTGATCCATATTTTTCGATAGCAAAAAATCGCCGAGCACGCAAAACCCTTTACGCCTCTCACAACCAAACAAAAAATGCCATTCACTTGAAATTTGGTACAGATGTTCGGGAAGAGTGTACCAACACAACAAAACAAAATCGATAATCGAAAATACGTTGCCCGCGAAATTTGAAAAGTCGCCTTACTTTTTGAACACACCTCGTACATTGAATTTTTTAATTTATTTTTATTTTACTCTTTATTTAAAAAGTCCCATGCAATGATTATTGACAAAAGTATGCACAATCAAATGGTAAATCGTATATATAAACTGAATACATAATAATTAATATTTATTATATGATGAATAATTACAATTGCTTATTAACATGTTGCAAAGCTATCGACGCCAATAAAACAATTGTTTTTGAAGAAAAAAAACCCTACAAAGGAAATACAATACATTTATGTATAATTTAATATTAATTTTTTTTTTTTAAATTATCCTCAGAGGTAAAATACAAAAGTATTTGCTTTACTTGACTTCACTACTTACACTTTTTTCATTAATTATTAATATTAGCATACAAATCATAATAATAAACAAACTAATCAACTGAAATTGATATAAATAAACTGTGAGTGTGTAGATGATGTGCTTTGGGAAAACGAGAAGTTGGCGGCAAACTTTGCTGCCCATCATTATTAATAACATTTTTCTCAGCTGTAGCTTAAGCACTAAAAATCATTTGTAATGCGACCTAAAATTGGCTTAACAACTAAATATAAATCGTATTGACAATTTATGTTTTTGCGCTTGCAGGCGGTTATTGATGGTGGATTTAGGAATGCATACGGCCGCTTAACGCTGATGCAGTTGGCGATATAAACTCTATAAATTAAATATTTTTTAGGTCTTTGTTAAACTATGTGTGCATTATAATTACCACTTAAAACATCAGTGCTTGATTAAAGCTTTTTCAAATATGCGGCACACTTAACAGCACTGCTAACCTGTCCTGTGTTTATCAAACTCAGTTTCTTGTGCTTAGCGCGGAACTTCTTTACGTAGGCATCAATCAAGTTTTTAATTTTATGTGGATTGATTTCACCAGAGCGACTGTGACAAATCTGTAAATCACAATTTTTCTTATGGTCAGTACAAATCAAAATTTATTTTTATTTAAGTATTTTTACCTTAGGCACAGCGCGTCGCATAATATCCTTGTAATCATCCTTCGTAATCACCTTTTTATTGAAATGCGGTTTCAAAACTAGTTTTACTTCCTCAACTACACGTTCTTGGCGATTCAACTTGCGCAAAAACTAAAAATGCATACCCAAATCATAAATCATGAAGGTGACACTTTTTAAAAAGGGTAACTTACCTTATCCTTGACTTGTAACTCAACTGCCGAACTTGGCACATCGTCGTATACTTTAACGAGTTCGTCACCCGACTTCCCAACTATAAAGACAAATTGAATATTGATTTAAATAATCTTCAAAAATATAATTTTTCTTACATTTGATTGAAAAACGGCAAAAAGAAATTAAATTTTAAAGTTCAATTAAAGTGGTTAACCTCCATTTTTTTTTCAAAACCAAACAAAAATAAAGATTCTATATTTAATTTCTACAATTTTAAACTAGTTGCATGTTGATTTATAAAAAAAAATAACATTAAAATTATTTACGCATATAGATACATCATTTTTTTAAACCCACCTTTGACTTTTGATTTGCGATCATTTTTGTTATTAGCACGTGATTGTTTCTTTCCTGTGCCGCTATTGTAACGTGATGAAAGTCGTAGTTGTCCTGCGGGAGGTGAACTGCTGCCAAATAGATTATCAAACATTTCCGCCTTGCCACTACCACCAGTTTGTGCACCACTGTTCTTTGAACGACGCTGTGTTGCGCCCCCAGCCCCCTGTCCCTCTGGCGGTGGCTCAAACAGATCCTCGTAGTCCGCTGAGCCGGGTGAGTATGGACTTTCAATATCAATGTTAAAGGAGTCATCTAGCGCGCCAGTCGAAGCTCCAACTCCAGCACTCCCATTGCGCATTGGACCGCCTACCGAGGAAATATTGACGTTGCCACTGCTACTACTAGCCACACTACCGCCTGGTTTTGGGAGCGATGATAGTTTCTTTGCGATGGCTGATGGGGGTGTAGGACTAGATATGACAGGTATATGCTGGGAAGCACTGCAACTTGTTAGTAAAACGTTTGAAAGCACCGTTATGGAATTGCCACCCTCCTCGGGCTTGTCATCGCCGCCAACTGAGGATGAAGTTATAGAACTGCTGTTAAGATATTGCGACGACGGATCACATGATTTATTGGATAGTTCTTGTTGGCCACCCCCGCTATTGGTTGGCTTGCTCATGAGCGCCATAACTAAATCGACGGGATTTATAGTGGCATTTTGGTTGGTCTGTGTGTTTGCACTGCTTGCATTCGAACCGATTGGTGTTCCTACGTTGACAGCTGAGGTCAGCTCGTCGCCGAGACTTCCATGTTTTTGTGAAGTTGCCTGTGGATCCGTTTTATCACCTACGCCGGTGCCACTAGATGTACAGGGCTGTGAGACCGTTGGTTCAAGGCTCTGCGCTGGTGTTGGTGAACGAGGAGATAGAGAGGGTGACTTTGTCGGTTCAAAGGGATCGTAAACATCTGGTGAACAAGGACCAGATTCTGGTGGGGTGTTCGGACCTATCTTTTGGTTAACACCCATGCCATCGTGAACGTGAGGCTGTGTTTCCTCATCTACGGAGTTTCGCATGACATGGGCTGTTTCCAGCTCGTCCGCTGAGTTTATGTCATCCGCTTCGTCATGAAGAGGATTGTTGCGCACTTTGTGTTGCTTCTTGGCAGGGAGATTGAATTTTACTAGAGGGGGCTCCGGCGGCGTTTTGGGTCCCGTCGTCTGAGGCAGATTCTCATAAGAGGTTTCCATGATGGTATCAAGACTTTCAGGTTGTGGCGTTTTGTTTCGTTGACCGTGCTCAGAGACCATCGCATCCTGCTCTGTCGCCGAAAGTACGCTACTACGTCGCCTTTCGCGTCGCTTTGTCAGCTGGTTGTCGTTGGCATCTTCGCTATCTGTTAAAACTATTACATCAGCTGGCTCCTGGTGCACTTGGAAGGGCGAACGTTCCAAATCAATTATAGCTACAGGTTTTGCTTCAAGTTTCTTTCGCTTGCGGGACTTATCCCTCTTTAGCTTTTTGTGTCCACTAGCGTTTGTCAAACGATCAATGGAGGCACGTCGACTTACAAGCAGGTCGTCTCGAGTTGGAGGCAATGTCACTACGGTGGTTTGTGGCTGCTGCGAAGTTACAGTATTGATATTATTTGCCTCCTTATTAAAGCTTACACTAACAAGAATATTATTGCCAGATGCAAAGACCTCCTTTGATGGCAGCGGTTCTGGTGTCTGGGTGCGACGCTTGCGTTTTTTGTCTTTGCGCTGTTTGTCAACAAGTTTCTTATTTTTTTTCTTGTTCTTGTCGCGTTTGCGCTTATTTTTCTTGCCCATCAATGGCGTTGCACTTTGTCGGAGGTTGTCTGCATAGTGACCATGAGCATCAGGATCCAGTGGAGACGCAAGCGGCGGTGTCCAGGAATTATTTTTTTCCCCGCCTGATTCGCGCATAAAATTCATGTGATCCGCCGCAGACATACTCGGAGAAGGTGAGGGCGACCAATGTGTTGTTTTCTGCGGCGAGTGCCGGCGCTTTTTGCGGGGAGCAAGAAAATCATCGGCGTCATCGAAGGGGTCCCGTTGCCGTGATATGCGACGTTGTCGAATCATGGGACTGATGCTGGCCGGACGTTTCTTGCCCTTCTTTTTTTTATCACCTTTCCTTTTCTTTTTTTTGTTAACAGCTTTAGGACTCTTTGAACGGCTTCGACTAAGTCGAGGTGTATATCGAGGCGAGTTAAATGGTGATCGTTTCGCTGCTGGCAGTTTACGTCCTCCGTTCATACGTGGCGGTGTGTTGGAGCGCGAACGCAAAGAAAGGGGACTGCGATTGCGTTGCCGCAACGGCGAGCCGCGTCTATGAGGGGACAACGAAGGCGAACGTCCAAATCGACGACCTGGTGCTGCTGGTGACAGTGAGCAGTGTCTTAACTCCTGCTGATGATGATGGGTTTCGCCTGGTGGTGGTGAAGGGGATATACTAAAGCTGCGGAATCGCTTTGGAGACCCCGAACGGGACCGAGAACGTGAGCAGCTACGCGAGAAACTGCGAGAATGCTGGCGCCGCTCAAAGCTTGCCGATCTAGAACGCCCGGACCGAGCGGCATCGCGTCCATAACGATCTTTTTGATGGTGACGGGAAGTCCCAACAACGTGGCGCACATCATAGCGCGGTAGCTCTCGTCGTTTGGGTCGCTGATATGGTGCAGATGTCTGTGGTTGATTGTAAAAGGGGCGCTGATTAAATTGTGAATTTCGATAGCGCTGGTTAACGCCACCCCGTCCACGGTTAAAGCCAAACCCTCTCCCGTTGTTCCTATAATTATTGTTGTGCGGCAATCGATTTCGCCCACCACGCGGGCTTTGCGAATACGATCGAGAACGGGTGTAAGACTTAGAGCGACTTACTCGCTTCCGACCACGTGGTGATCTCGTGCGACTGCGACTGTGGCTCCGACTGCGATTAGGACTGTGAGAAGCTGAGCGGGGGCTGCGTGAATGTCGTGAACGACTGCGACTGCATGACTGTTGTTTGTCACCCCGATAATTACGACCTTTTTGACGCTTGCCAATCTTTTTAAAAGTCTCCGCGTTTTCTTTACCACGCTTGTTGCTGCGTTTAGATTTGCCTTCTGATGGTGCAGGCTCATTTCGTCGACGACTACGACTGCGTCGTTTATCGGTTTCATTGGTTAGGTCATCTTCATCAGATATCAATTCTGTTTCAATATCACCAACACGCACGGCAGCATTTTTTTTCGATTCGTGTTTTTTGTCTTTAATAGGTTGTTCGCCGTCGTCAGCTGCGGTATTATGCTGCGGGCTCTTTCCCGCCTCTTCCTCTTCATGTTTTTCATCTAAGCACGGAGTATAGGACCTATCTTGCTCAGTTGTTTTGTTTGGCGATTTATTCGGCTCGTTTTCAGTTGTTTCCTCGTTCGTAGTAGTTTTTGGTAGAGTTTCTGAATCTGCATCACCATCGAGAGCTTTTTCAAATTCTTTTGGCTTGTCTATGTCCAACTCTTCCCAATCACTGTCATCGTACAGTTCCAAGACTCCTTTACGCCTGTCTGCTGCGCGGCCATCCCTTATTGTTGGGCTTGGTGTGCTACGGGTTTTCGTCTCATCATCGTCATCAAGCTCTTTATTAGGTGGAACGTCTGAAGAAATAGCTTCCAGATTGGAATTATTTTCAGTTGAGCTACTGGTATCACGATCGGGATCGTATTTCTCATTGCCGGCGCTGCCTTTTCCTGTGGTTGCTTTGTTGGTACTACTCGCAATGCTTGCAGCTTTATTTTCGTTGTCATTCGGTTCGTCATGCTCCCCTGTTGGGTTATCAGGCTCGTATAGATCACTATCGGCATTTTCCTCTTCGTTAGCATTATTTGTTTTTTTAAATTCGGGCGGCAATGGTATATCGTCGTCATCGTCTAATTGAACTAAATCTTCTTCGTTTATGTCCTCGTCATCCTGAGTAATGAAATGATATTTTGAGAATTGAAAAAAGAAAAACAATATTTCACGGTTAGTATGCCAAAGACTCGCTTGATTTTGCTTGGTACTATATACATAGAACCATCCACTATATAAATTGTATGTCAAATTATTTTATTTTTTCTAAATTTTTACTCTTCATTTTCTATTGGAGCTAAAATCGGTTTCCATTCAAGCAGTTTATCGTAAATTATTGATTTCAAATCTATATAAAAACTTAGTTAAGCCCCCAATAATATTTTTTTGTAAACTATTCTCTTGCATTTTGCCATTTCTCAAAAAAAATTCGATTTTGAAAAGTTAATAAACATACCTTTGCTGTTTCAGCGGCTTGTTGCTGTTGTGCAGACAAGTCTGCTGCCTTTGCTACTGCTTGTGATTCTTGTGAGTAAATTGAGAAATTCGGACAGTTTTCAGAATCATCATCAGCATTTCCAGTGTTCCTTCTAGGATAATCGGAGTTCAGCTTAAAAAGCGAACTGTTCCAAGGTAAAGACGCCGGTGGTGCTGGAGGTGGTGGCACAGATAAGATGGGTGACATTGACATTCGTGTTGGCTGTATTCCCAGCGTTTGAGGCTGATGATTTATTGGCGCGGGTAAGCCACTAAATAATTGTGGCTGTTGAGGCGGTTGCATTGGCAGCATGTGCTGAAAATTTGGCGATGTAGCAGTAGGAGACGCTATTGCAGTAGGCCCAGCCTCCGCGTTATTATTATTGCGAAAGGACAGCGATTGACGCTGTTGCGTGTTTTGATTACGTTGCTGTGGGTTACGTTGATTGAAGCGTAAATTAAAAGGCGTAAAGTTAGAGTTGGATGAATTATTGTTGGCATTGCTGCTACTATTGAAACTTCGATTACCAAAACCTTCACCAGCAGATGAACCATCGCCACCACTGTTCGTAGAATAACGTTGATACTGATTTCCAGAGCCGCCGCCGCCACCAACACCACTTCGATAGCTATTGTTTCCCCCAAAGCGATTGTTATAGTTTCCGCCACCGCCACCGGTACCAGCACCACCACCACCGCCACCTCTGCCAAAGTTTGGCCCTGAGCCACCACGTTGGTAGAGCGGTACTTGCGTCACTTGCACAGCAGGACCAGCAGTATCTGTTGGTGTTTCGATGCTGGTTTTTACTTTGGGCTTTGGCGCTTCTGAGACTACTCTTTGTCTCTGTGGTAAATTTAAGCTGCCATCAGCATTGATGTGGACATCACTAAAGTTTCGCGAAGCATCATGCCAACGGTCCTGCAGGTCCATAATGCTAGATAATATATCTGTGGGAGGAGTGAGTGTCGTCATCGATGTAGATGCCATACGTGCTTTGCCCAACAACAGCGCCTTTTGCGTTCGTGAAGGTCCAATGCTTGCAACACGCATCGATGTTTGCACAGCTGTGCCATTGCCCGAGTCCATTTGTGCCGACGTGCCCAAAATACTGTCATTGCCGTTATCACTGTCCGAAAAATATTCCAAATCGTTTGCGTTTCCAAAAAGCGTAAAACTGGCCGCACTTCCACCGCTTAAACGAGAACTATGCATTGAATCAAGCTTGACTCCTAGCTGTTCTGCCAACCGTTTACTAGCTGTCATGCGAGTAGCTTCACCTCCTGATGTATTTGCTCTACGACTTTTGCGTGTTGTACGCCTTCGCCGACGTCGTATCACCTTCTTACTTGACTTTATTGCAAACTTTTCATCAAAATTGTTGACGTCATACTCTACAACGTAAGTGCGATGCCGCGTGCGCCTTCGCTTTCGACGCAGAGTTGCTCCGGTTGCAGGTGCACGACCACGTCTGCTACTAGCATTACGTTTTGTGGTTGTGGTGCGTGTTGTTGTTGTCGTGGTCGTGTTGCGACCGCGTCGCGTTGTCGTGTGTGTCATCATAGTGGTTTCTAACTGAGCACCAGCTGTTGAAGAGCTTGCACGGGTTCGACGCAGTACGGCCGCTCGAATTCGTTCATTTTGCCTAGTACGCAAAATGCGTGGCTGCTGCACTTCGCGTACACGCAGTCTCGTTTCTGGCAAACCCATACCACGTATATCCTCGTACAACATATTAAGATCTTCTGCTAACTCCAACTCTTCGTCTTCATCTTCGTCATTGGAGTCGATGCAATTGTCACAGTACCAAGAACCGTCGGGTATTTCGTGCATTGGCGGATCCAGGCAGTCCATATGGTATCCTTGGTTACAGCTGTCGCATAACAACATGACATCCTCACGTTCTGGGCTGTTGCATATCTCACAGTTGGTAACATCGTCTTCGTTGAGCGCTAAGCCACTCTCTTCGTCATCAAAAACCAGCTCTCGCTTGGATTTGTTCGGATCTACGTGTATTTCGCGTAAGATATTGCGACGTGCGAAAGTATCGCGCACGATAATTTTTTCAAACGCTATTCGATCTATTGGACAAGTTTGAACATTTTTTGACCAGGCCTCAATGCACTCTGCACAAAAAGTGTGTTCACATGTAGCTGGCGTTCCGATTTGCTGCTGCCGAAACGTCAAAAGACAAATTGGGCATTTCTCGAGTAGCTCGTTACTGCTACTATCAGAACTGAAACCGGCCTCTATATCCGCTTGGGGAGTCGACACGAGGACAGTCTGTTCGTGACGCTCGTCATCGGAAACGATGTATCTCTTTTGTTTTTTGCTGCGCGCTTGAGAACTACGTAAATCAATCTGAAATTTAAGAAATCAAAATAATCTATTAGCAAAATATTTAATCTCATATAAACTAAAATGCCAAATAGGTAAACCATAAAATAAGTTTGAAAGATTTAAACATGAGAAATAAGTTTATCAATGATTCTTGCAAAAAAGTCTAAATATAAATTAAGTTACAACATTTATTAGATACAATTGTACATACGCATGTACTTCAAGCCAAAACCGGTTTTTGGTCTTGCCTCAAATATTGAATCAGAAAAACCCTAGCATGCGAAAGCACGAATCGGGTTCTAAAATAGAACCGACTCATTACCTCACTACCGCTGGATGAAGTAGCATCCTCCAAATCATCATTAAACTGCAAACGGTTGGCGCCACGCCGACTTTTGATTCGATGTGCCGGTATCCTTTGTAGTCCATCTGAATCGGAATCATCAGCGGCAGGTTGCTTGATGTTTGTCTTTCTTGAACGGGAACTCCGACGCATTCGAGCAGCCGAAGAACACGATGGTCCGGTGTCAAGGTCAGCTCCATCATAGTTATTGCTAGATGCCGAACTGGCTTCATCAGTGTCGTCAGAATCTTTAAACTCTATGCGCATAACAATACGCCGTTTCCTTTTCTCACGATCGTTGTTGTCGCCTGGGTTTCTTTTGCTGACAAAGGTTGACCCTCTACCGGCGCCATTGCTGCAAGACGCTCGATTCATATCTTCACCGCTGCTGCTACTGCAACCGCTTGAATTGTTGTTAGCCATACTTGTGCAATTGTGTATATATGTACTAATTAAATATTTACAATATACAATCGTTATATTTGCACATATAGTTTCCTTTTCACAGAACCTTAATTATGTATGCATGTATAACTTTTAAGTTCTTCCTATGGGCATTGTGGGTTTTTTTTTTTTTTCACAACTACATTGTCATTATTGTTTGAATTTTTCTGAAATCTTTTAAGCTCAACTTTATTGATTGTAAAGCACAATTTTAAGATTTCTAATAAAAATGGATTTTGAAAACCGTTTTTATAGCGAAATTGTATATTTTTAATACGTTTTTTCAATCCAATTTTTATTGCCTTTACAATTATTCACACACATATTCGGATTTCAGCCATTTTTTTTCTGTTAGCGAAGTGTAAAGTTTTTACCGATATTATCTGTTTTTTTGGTTTCGATGTATCGCTTAACTCATCGTTTGCGCAGCAGCCCTGTGCGTTTTGACAAGTCTCCACTTCCTTTTCGCTGTCAAATAAAAAACAAGCAAGATGGGTCGTATGCACGCTCCTGGGTAAAAATGATTTTAATATTACTCTAAGTGCGATTGCAAGCAATAACTTTTATTAAAAATAATTTTTAAATGCTACAAAATTGTTTGGTATACATAAATATGGTCTCCCCGTGTTATAATTTAAAGAAACAAAGTGCAACCATGAAGCCACGCACATGTTGCAGCTATATTGATTGGAGACCTACATATTTCACACATATTGCTGCTTCTGTACATACACATACTTACAAATTCTAATAATTAATTTTGTTTCTAGCAAGGGTATTTCCCAATCAGCCCTCCCATATAGACGCACTGTCCCTTCATGGCTGAAACTTAACGCTGAAGATGTAAAGGAACAGATCAAAAATCTCGGCAAAAAGGGATTGACTCCCTCAAAAATCGGTAAGACCAATAGCTTATTTAAAAAGAAATTATGTTTCATATTGCCCCATTGAAAACTAGGTATCATTTTGCGTGATTCCCATGGTGTGGCCCAAGTGCGTTTTGTCAACGGCAATAAAATTTTACGCATTATGAAATCGGTGGGTCTAAAGCCCGACATTCCGGAGGATCTGTACCATATGATCAAGAAGGCTGTTGCCATCCGCAAGCATTTGGAACGTAACCGTAAAGATAAGGACGGAAAGTTCCGTTTGATTCTGGTTGAATCTAGAATCCATCGTCTGGCTCGTTATTACAAGACAAAGAGCGTCCTGCCTCCAAATTGGAAATACGAATCCAGCACTGCATCCGCTTTGGTTGCCTAAACTAAACAGGTTCTGGTGTAATTTGGATTTCTCTACATTTTGTAAAAAAAAAACCAACTGTAATAAACTAAAAATTTAAAAAAAAAAAGTATTCAAACGGAATTCAATACATAATAAAACTAGGTGCAAATTAAAATTCGGCACGGTGCAACAAAATGTCTCCAAATATAATTGTATTTTGCAACACTTAAATTTAAACTACCAGATCGCGAAAACTACCAGAGTTCCCAGATGTTCAAAAGATGTAAAAAAATTGAATGCATATTTTATATATTTTTATTGCTAAAAATAATGTTATAGTTAATGTTTATCAAAGGGGCCATTTACAATAATATTCACATAATTCGTATATAATTATTTTATTTAGTATTAAAATACAGTCTGCTAAATGTGGAACATGCCAATTACACAAAGGCAACACTAGTCAGCAATTTTCTTTAAAAAGCGGAATGTCGCGCAGCTGTTTGTCATTACTTTGGCGCGCGGTCACGGTGTCGTTCCTTAATCGTTGTTTCTCATTTCAGGCTTCAGTTGTGTAGTCTTTATAAATTTGGTATTCCGCAATTGACAACAAATAATACAACACCATAAAGCACAACAGTTCGTATATATCCGTCGTAGCTAACACTTGCAATTTTGATTGATCAATACTCAAAATACAAAACTATTCTCACGCTATTAGGCATTAAGCGCGTTTATTTTTGTAAAATGTGTACATGAAAACGGTGTGATTAGATAATTATAGAAAATTTGCATTCAAAAAAACATTGCACTCCGGTCTATGTATTTGCGCATCTCGTGATTAATTAATTAATGAACAGTTATTGTTCCTGTTACACAAATATCTAACTGTAAATCATACAAATACCCCGTTCATAAACAAATGAACGGTTAAACAACAGACCAACCCTCTGCTAAATAGCGAAATTCCTACATATGTACGTAAATGCATACATAGTGTAGTGTTTGTTGTTAATTGTAAATCGTATTGGTTGATTTAATACATTGACTTATACAAATGTTCACTATTTGGTCAATTAATGCTTTGAAGTTCATATAAAATTCGCGTTACAACGACTCATCCGCACTATGTTTGATTTTCATGCGCAAGATGCTTTAATATGTACATACATATACTTATGTATTGTATGTCCGTATGGCTATGCATATACATACATATTTGTGTGAATCATGAGCACAGTACATAACTTACAAGCATTTAGTGACCGGCATAAGGAATTCTAATAAAAATAAGCAACGTTTGTTTTTGTGAATTTAGTATGTAAAAAACAAAATCTACAGACAAAACTAAATAGCTGATTGGTTTTTGATTTCTAATTACTTTTTATTGTTAAAAGTCATATCAATTACAGTTTGTAAAAAATTAGCTTACCGTTTGCAAATGTATTGGCATCTCTTCTAAAACTCGAAAACATTAAGCCAAAGCAAGGATGCAGTCAGTAAAAACTGCAGATTTACCAGAAAATCCAAGGGAGAAAGCTAATTTTATATCAGCAGCATGTTTTTGGTAAGCATTTTTATGCATAAAATTGATTAAATTACATGTGTTTGTGTATATACCATGTATATGCAGCAACCTTAATGTTAACTATACATTTAAAAAATATTTTAATTTAGATAACTAAAAATATATTTTTTTTAGGTACACAATGCCTATATTTGTCAAGGGACACAAAAAAACACTTGACTCTACAGATCTTTATAAGGCTTTAAAGGAACACAAATCGGGTAAAACAAACAAACTCTTATTTTACGCAATTTTTTTATAAATAATTTAAGTACACCTAATTCTGTTTTTACACGTTAGTTACGTTACAAAAAAACCCGTGTAAAAAAGGACATGAAGTAAATCCTTAAGCTGCTATGAAAACAAATTAGAAAGGGAAATTTTTTGTCTAGACAGTGTTATTTCAAAACCGTGTAAAGTCTAAAGACCTTGGAAAAAAATGGCTATATTTTCAAAACTGTTGATTCAATGTTTAACTGGAGCAAATTATTTACTTTGATGTGCATATAAGAAAAACCTCTGTATTTATTATGAGTTGAGAGCATTTTTTTTTTTTAATAGAACTGTGCGCAACAATCAATTGAATTCAATTTGTGAATCCGCCATTATCTAACGCAACATTTGTATTGCCCTACTATTTTGCATAATTTCTAAACAATGTGATATTTAAACAAAAAGAGGTCTAATTCATAAAGATTCCAATCAAATAAAATGAATATTTTCAAAAATGTTTTGATTTGTGCATAATTTTTTCCTTGGTAAATGTGAGACTTCATAATTGAAGCTCATTGACAAGCAAGGAATTCACGGCGATCTTATACGAATATATATAATATGCTATATACCCAAAGAGTCATTGAACTTTTTAATAATGTTTTCGAAATTTAACGCGACTAAACGAAAAAAATATAATAAAAATTCACAGATAAAGCTGATGTTTGTTTTGCTTTAATATATTATATAATGTAATATAATTGCAGAAACACTTGGCAACAAGTTATGTACAGCATGGGGACACGAGCTACAAAAGAAACAAAGTGCTAAAAGGCCGCCAAGCCTGCTAAGAGCCATTGTGCGCGTGTTTGGTTGTTATTTTGGTGTCTTAGGTATGGTTCTCTTTTTGCTGGAATTAGGCCTGAGAACATTGCAACCGCTATTTTTGCTTAAGTTAATAGCTTATTTTGCACATGCCACGGAGACCTTGGAAGCAGCCTACTACTATGCCGCTGGCTTGGTAATATCCAGCGCGTTAAACGTGTTTATAATGCATCCTTACATGCTTGGAACCATGCATGTTGGAATGAAAATGCGCGTTGCAATGTGTAGCATGATTTACCGAAAGGCTCTTCGATTGAGTAAGACAGCACTGGGTGATACCACAGCAGGTCATGTTGTTAATTTAATATCCAATGATGTGGGACGCATGGATTTGGTCACTATATTTGTGCATTACCTTTGGGTAGGACCTTTGGAAACTCTTTTCATAACATTTCTAATGTATCAGCAGGTAAATATGACTGAACAAATTATTTATATTTATTAAAAGCTAATTGCATTTGTTTTAGATTGGAATTGCTGCTGTCTTCGGTGTAGCCTTCATGCTTCTTTTTATACCTCTTCAAGCCTGGCTTGGCAAAAAAACGTCGGTGCTACGTCTCCGTACAGCTTTGCGTACCGATGAACGTGTTCGTATGATGAATGAGATCATTACTGGCATACAGGTCATTAAAATGTACGCCTGGGAATTGCCTTTCGAGAAAATGGTTGCATATGCACGTAAAAAAGAAATCAATTCAATTCGCCATGTATCCTACATACGTGGTATTTTGCTCTCGTTCATAATTTTCCTTACGCGCGTGTCCATCTTTCTGAGTTTGGTGGGATATGTGCTCCTGGGTACGTTTCTGACACCAGAAGTGGCCTTTCTTATAACTGCCTACTACAACATACTTCGCACTACCATGACTGTGTTCTTTCCTCAAGGCATCTCTCAGCTTGCTGAAGCGTTGATCTCTATTAAGCGCGTTGAGAAATATATGTTGTTCGAGGAGACTGATGTTAGTGATAAATCGCTGGATATACCAGTGCCTAACTATCCGGATAGCAATCAATCCACGGTGCATAAAAATCAATCAAATGAGGAAAAGGAATCTAAGGAAAAGCTTTTGTCGCCCTCTATGCCACATGTCAACGAGAATGCCGTTTTGTCTGAAGCTGGCATTTCGATAAATGGACTTAAGGCGAAATGGGATGCTAAGTCCCCGGACTACACACTAGATGATGTAAGTCTGCGTGTTCAGCCAGGCACCTTAGTGGCTATAATTGGTCCTGTAGGCGCTGGAAAATCAAGTCTTGTACAGGCTATACTTGGCGAATTACGCGCAGAGTCGGGAGCCTTAAACATAAACGGCAGCTTTTCGTATGCTTCGCAAGAGCCTTGGTTGTTCACAGGAACTGTCCGCCAGAACATACTTTTTGGGTATCCCATGGATAAGCGACGATATGCACAGGTTGTAAAAAAGTGCGCACTGGAACGCGACTTTGATTTGCTGCCTTATGGTGATAAGACTATTGTGGGTGAACGTGGAGCTTCGCTTTCCGGAGGACAGAAAGCTCGCATTAGTCTTGCGCGTGCTGTTTATCGTAAAGCGTCCATTTACCTACTCGATGATCCGCTTAGCGCAGTTGACACTCACGTTGGACGTCACCTGTTTGATCAGTGCATGCGTGGTTACCTACGAGAGCATATTGTGATTTTAGTCACGCATCAGCTTCAGTTTCTGCAGCATGCCGATCAAATTGTTATTATGGACAAAGGAAAGGTAAGCGCCGTTGGATCGTATGACTCACTAAGGGAATCGGGTTTGGACTTTGCCATGATGCTGACCGACCCGGATCGTGAGGAGCAGCAAGAATCTCGCTCAAGATCAGGCAGCCAAGCCGGAAGCAACAATCGTCGCAATAGTGAGCAGTCTTTGGTATCATTGGCTGACTCTTGTGCAGAAGATACGCCGGTACAAGTGCAGGAAACACAAGAGCAAGGGCGAATTGGATTGGGCTTATACAACAAATATTTCAAAGCTGGCGGTGGATTCTTCGCTTTTTTTGTTATGATGTCGTTTTGTGTGCTTTCACAGATAATGGCTTCGCTTGGCGACTATTTTCTTTCGTATTGGTAAGACAAAATTAATCAGCTATATGATGTGTAACCAATGATTTAATTTTTACACAGGGTAGCGAAAAAAGGTGATGTTTTACTTGAATCGGCATCAAATGACACCAATGTTCTGTTAGCCACTAATGAAACCATTAATTCAATGCCCAGTCATGTGCTAGAGTCACGCTTATCAATATGGCTAGCTGAAATGGGCTGGGCTGTTGATGCGGAAATGCTGGATACGTATATATTCACCGTGATAACTATTGCTACGATTCTGGTGACGGTTGTGCGCTCATTTTTGTTCTTTAATTTGGCAATGAAGGCCTCCATAAATCTTCACAATGCCATGTTTCGAGGCATCTCTCGCGCAACTATGTATTTTTTCAATGTCAATCCCTCTGGACGCATATTAAATCGGTTTTCAAAGGACATGGGTCAAGTAGATGAGGTGTTGCCAATGGTCATGATGGATGTAATTCAGATCTTTCTCTCACTGGCGGGAATTGTAATAGTTATAGCAATCGTAAATCCATTGTTTCTCGTACCCACGCTAATATTAGCGCTGATCTTCTATCAACTGCGAACAATCTACTTAAAAACATCGCGTAATGTGAAACGTTTGGAAGCCATTAGTAAGTACTAAGTAAAAGATTTTAATTTGCCTTTTTTCACGTTTTGATACTTTCAGCTCGCTCTCCTATTTATTCACACATGGCTGCCTCTTTAACAGGTCTATCCACGATACGCGCCTTTGGCGCACAACATGTGCTTATTACCGAGTTTGACAATCATCAGGACTTGCATAGCTCTGCGTTTTATATGTTTATAAGCACGTCACGCGCTTTTGGCTATTGGTTGGACTGTTTTTGTGTCCTTTATATAGCTATAATAACAATGAGTTTCTTCATTTTCCCGCCAGCAAATGGCGGCGAAGTAGGATTGGCTATTACTCAAGCAATGGGTATGACTGGAATGGTTCAGTGGGGCATGCGGCAGTCAGCAGAATTGGAGAACACTATGACTGCTGTGGAGCGCGTCGTTGAATACGATGACATTGAACCCGAAGGTAAATTGGAAAGTGAAGCTGACAAAAAACCGCCAAAATCATGGCCGGAAGAAGGAAAAATCGTATTTGACGAGCTTAGTTTGCGCTACTTCCCGGATCCCAAATCAGAGTATGTGCTTAAGTCGTTAAACTTTGCAATCAAACCATGCGAGAAAATTGGCATTGTCGGACGGACTGGTGCGGGAAAGTCTTCGTTAATCAATGCATTGTTTCGGTTGTCATATAACGACGGATCTATAATAATTGACAAGCGTGACACTCAAAATATGGGCCTTCATGACTTACGTAGCAAGATATCGATTATACCCCAGGAACCAGTACTTTTCTCTGGTACCATGCGTTATAATTTAGATCCTTTCAATGAATACAGCGATGAAAAACTATGGTCATCATTGGAGGAGGTGAAGTTAAAGGATGTCGTATCTGACTTGCCTGGTGGCCTGCTAAGCAAAATAACAGAAGGTGGTACCAATTTCAGCGTTGGCCAGCGCCAGTTGGTATGCTTGGCACGAGCTATTTTGCGTGAAAATCGCATTCTAGTGATGGACGAAGCCACCGCTAATGTTGACCCACAGACTGATACCCTAATACAGGCAACCATAAGAAGTAAGTTTCATGAATGTACAGTGTTGACAATCGCACATCGTTTGCACACGGTTATGGACTCGGACAAAGTTCTTGTTATGGATGCTGGACGTGCCGTTGAGTATGGTGCTCCGTATGAGCTGTTGACAGCATCGGAAGCTAAAATCTTTCACGGGATGGTTAAACAAACAGGAAAAGTGACCTATGAGAACTTGCTTAAAGTTGCACAGAAGGTGAGACATCCAAAATTTATAAATACCCAATTATATAATAATAATCTATTTTGACTACAGGCTTTTGAAGCTGCACAGCAAAAAATCCGATCATCCTCATAAAACAGCCAACTATATTGAAAACCAAAAATTATCGAATCTTGGCGTACGGTAACAAACTATTTAACTTAAGTGTACTTAGTTGCCTGTAAAGTGCAACGTAAACCATTTACCTGAGAAAACACCCAGCTGTGCTTTATTTTATTATCTGGCATATATGCTGTGAGTGAACTTACGATCAACCAGTTCGAATTATTTAATTTTTAAGTTAAGTCTGTTTCTTTATAGTACAATATGATAACGTATTTAAGACAGAAAGTCAGCTAGATCTTTTTTCAAGTGTGCCTTAAATGGAAATATCTAATTTTATGTCTTTTGTTATGTTTATAAGGGAATAAGTTTTGTCGACTGAAATTCGATATGGCTTTCAAATATTCTAGGAATTGACCAATTTCCTAATAGTATTTTGTATGTAAATATTTTTTGACGTGTAATATTTATGTATGTATTATTGTTGTGTAATATATAATATATTTGTTTATTAAATGGAAAGAAATTATTCTAAGGAAAACAACACATTTGCAGATTTACTGTATATGCTATACTGAAGGTACAAAGGAATAGTCATTTAATTTAAGTTGGGAGATTTCAAACTAAGGATCACCTGCAAAGCTTCTCTGGGGGGCTTCGATGTTGTATATGCTCGCCTTCGCACAGTGCTGCATGGCATAAGTCCTTACTGACTTGAAAAGCCGAACTTTATATTCTAGGCTGAGTTGGGACAGTGGGCCTAAGGGATCTAATATGGCAAACAAACAAATAATACATAAGATATCTTTGAGCAGTCTTCAACGTTTAAAATTACATTAAGGGTCAGGATATATGTACAAATGTTTCAGATCTTCATTGCGTATTGCGGCTGTGTGACTCTGAAACATTTTTATACCCTGTACCGTATAGGACAAAGAGTATATTAAGTTTGTGCAAGTCGAAAATGTATGTAATATACGCAAGGAGTCGTCGGATATCCCCAAAAGTTACCTAAAGTCTGATGAAGGTGATTAGATAAATCATACCCATGTCCGTATGAACGCCTAGATCTCTGAGATTTTAAGAGCTAGAGCAACCAAATTTTCAGATTAGATGCGTTATTATGTCAGGGGAAACAAGTTTCTTTTACATTTTTGCTATCGAGAATGTCTTATGATTCAGACGACCTCGAAAAAAACAAAAAGTTTTAGATGAATAATTCGTTTGTGCCTGACGATATGTAACTAAATTTGGCACTTAATAGTTCCCAAGCACTGTACCAAATTTGTTCAAAGCCCGTCGACTATATCATACAGCTCCCATAGGAACGATCGCTCAAAAAAACATTTTTGGTTGGAAACTCGTCTGTTTTTGGTTGTTTATGAAGGGAACTAATTTGGCAATCAAATGTCTTTTGTTGTTTTTAAGAAATTTTTTTTTTTAGTTGAAATCGAGTGGTACAGGGTATCCCAAAGTCATCCGCACCCGACTTTAACGTACGCCATCTTTTAATGTATATACTTGCATATGTGTAGAAATAGTAATTGAAATTAATTATACAAATATAACTTAAAATAATGTTGGACACAGTTCTTAAATTTTGATTAGGGCAGCATGTTTAATGCATGTTAATTTTAACCGCCACAAAGTTTGATTTCTTACAAAAGCTTTTTAAAGAGTTGCCACACCGCTTTTATTTTTCAAAATTTTTAAACTGTGGCCATCTACATTCAAAGCACGCTTTCTGTGTGTTTCTCGATGGAAACAAAAATATCAACAAAATGGAAAACATTTGTGGCGTTCACTTTATTGCGAAGATGTGTTAACTACAATATTAAAAAAAAAAAACAGCATACATATCCATATCAAACACACGTTTCACATAAATTTACGTTCGTAGCCCCGACTTTAACTTCAAAGCTTTGAGCTTGTCCACGGGCCAGACAGAGCCTATAAAACCGTCTGCTAAGCTTGAGAGCTCAGCATTTCACTCGGCTTTAACGTGTCAAACTGTTGCAGAACAACCGCCCCGTGGTACCCCAAAAGTTGTTTGGGTTTTCGTTATTTGAGTCTCGTTTAGTGATTTTGGCAAGGAGCAAAAATACCGTGTAATAGTTCGTAAGCCGCCGTTACATCCGATTCTCATAACAGCACTCATATACATATAACATGCAGCTGCAATTACTTGCGGTAAGTACTAAATAAACGAAGCGCACTACAAGGATCTTTTAACGGAAGTGTCATATGAAAAGCTGTGGTCTTCACCAAGTAAATTATTAAAGATACGAAACTAAAAGTTTGCAGCACAAAAACGCAAACTAAATCTGTTCTTGACATTCTCATTAGTTATTATTGAATTTGCATTTAATCGAAAGTCTATGTTATACTCAATGCAATCGCCAATTAAATATTTCCAATTGACATTTGTAAACCAAAAATATACATAGCTACATACATACATACATGCGATTCAATCACTGACAATCGTTTGTTTATAAAATAATTTC
Source organism: Chymomyza amoena (assembly GCA_037043745.1). Lineage (NCBI taxonomy): Eukaryota > Metazoa > Arthropoda > Insecta > Diptera > Drosophilidae > Chymomyza > Chymomyza amoena. The sequence continues at coordinate 252,890 of JBAMAX010003569.1, read as the reverse complement.
ACTTAATTGGTAACCAATCCCTCGGATTATGAGATAATTGACGTTTGCTAAAACGCCTCAATATAATTGTGGAATGCCAAAAAGGTCAACTGGTTTATTGAGATCTTAATATATATATATGTATGTATATATTTTTTTTGATAAATGTTGAAAAGATAGTATCTAATTTGCTACTAGCTTGTTCATAACCTGAGCATTGTTTTTGAAAAAATTTAAAAGCTTAGTTGTGTGAACAAGGTAGGGCTCCGATGCCAGCACCGAATTTTAAAATAGGAAATTTGCTGGTCAGAAGTGTTTCTGATGAAATACATAACTTTGAAATTGTCTAACAACCGCTTGCTCTATATCTATCATATGTATGTAAATGCCTGGCTCTAAAAAGCATTTAATTTGTGTTGATTGATTGGTTTTGACTCTATGCAATTATGGGCATGGCAAACTTAATGAGTTTGCCAAAAAATATAAAAAAACCTATAAATAAAACCCAGCTAAAGGTGCTCCGCTTTTGTAATTTGAGTATATACCACATACATATGTATGTATGAATGTAGTTATGTATGTATTAACTAAAATTCGTCACGATATATGTATTATATATGTATATCAAGGTTAAGTTTGGTTCCACTATGCAAGTCACTTTAGATTCAAAAACGCACAAGCCAATATAATTATTCGATCATATTAGTGCAAGCGCATTTATGAAACTTATGTATTAACATGTATGTATGTATGTATGCAATGCAAATTCTCAATGAACTGGTACATACATATAATGCATAAATAAACCTGAAGTAGTATATGGTAACATACATATGTATGTATATGTGCACTCATAACTCTCAGTATTAGCACTACGCAATTGGGCGTATGAGCGCATTACGTAATACATGAGCGTATAAAAATAAAGAGTTACATATGTATGTATTTCTTATAGCCGGCTTGAAAGTGCACTGACAACTATTTCAACTCAGTCGGTCCTAAGAAATACGAGCACTTGTACATTCATACATACATAAATAAACATACTCACATCTGTATAGTAGAAGCCGTATGCAACGATCAAGAGGTCTGCGAGATTTTTCGAGATCGAGTTTTTAAAAATATTTTTACGTCGTTTTTAGTTTTGTTCAATGACCGACCAGCTATATAAACAAAACTCAAGGCCAAATGTCCTGACTCCAAGTTTTTGTTACTAATGAACATACAAAATGCAATTTCACCCAAATGAATCAAAACACTGACGCCTACATGATAGCATAACCTGAGCTACATAGTCTGGCGAAAATTGTATTCAATTTCCTTGAACCAAGCTGTAGTTGTTGTAGCAGACCAAAAGGCAATTAAATCAAATCAAGTTCCCCAACATATTTAACAGTATTGGTACGGGCTTTACTCTAGAAAAAAATGCGCGAACAGATCACCTACCGCCGATTTCAGATATTCCAATAAGCCAACCAGCTGGATTTAATTTTTTTCTGTTTTTATGCTTTTACATTTTTAACGCCAAGTAGTTCACTTGACCAGGTAGTTGGGCAGGCAGCCAAGTAGCAAGTTGGTCAGCCATTGGAATGCTTAGCTTGAGTGGGCACAAGGCAAAATAAAGGCGTGTTTTGGCAGGAAGCCAAAAGTATAAAAAATACTTATTGGCTGACTTCACTATGTTTAAATAAATTGTTTTTAAAATTTGTCATAGCCACACTTAAAGCTCGCGATCGGTTTCTTTTGGGTTTTATTCATTATTCAATATTAATTGTGATAAAAGCTGATGCAATCCTACTTTATGATTCCTAATAAATTTTACTTGCAGAAAAAATAAATTTTGTATGTTTAAATTTTTTATGTTTAAACTTATTATAAGCTTATATTTTTTGTTTTTATTTGTTCACCCTAAAATAAGATTTAAGACTTATCAAAAATTTAGTAGGTAGATAAAAAATACATACGTAAATGTAAATAAATAAATTCGAAAATACGCAGAAAATCATGAAACACGTAAAAATATCATACTTTCAGATACTTTCTCCGTTAAAAAAAAAATGTGACTAGAATTTTAATTTTTTGTAAATAGACCCGAGTTTTTGCTTACTTATTTAAACATCAGTAATGTGATTTTTACAACTTCGTGGATATTTCATTTTTTCTTTTTTCATATTAGTAAATCTTATTCGATATCAATTGAGTTTTAAAAAAACAGATACTGAACCAAGCACTACAGTGGGTACATGACCTTTTAACCGTGATATATTTTAAAACAACTTTAAAGCAAATAGATCAAGTTTAATCAAGTTACGAAAAGTTGATCATTTCTCGTACACGGCAAAAGTCACAGTACACCTAATTCTGTTTTTACACGGTCTTTTTATAAACGATTTTGAAATAATCCGGTCTATAAATATTTAATGTAATGTTATTGTTTCAATTTATTTAAAAAAATCTATTTAATTGAAATTATGTGTACTTACTGATAAAACATTGATATACATATGTATGTGCGTACGTGTTTCCTTATTGAATCCTTAAGGTGATAAACCCTAATTAAAAAACAGCATAGAATAAAAAATATTAGATGTGTCAAATAGGTTCCAGTGGCTTGTGAGACAAATAATTTATAGTAATTTACCAAAATTGAGAGACTGTCTCATAAGTGTAGCCTTCGGCTTCATGTCATATCTTTTGCATTTCTTTATAATTTATTTGCAAATAAATAAAACCATTTTGGGTTCGTGGAGTAATTATCTCTCTTTTATCGATTATTAAACATAACAGTCTGCAACATGCGTAAGTCTGCCAACTTTAGATAAGTGGATGCTTTTTTAATTATAGCAGCTGTTTTATTATACAATAATTATTGTATTATATATCAGGTAAAACCCTTTTTTATTCAGTTCAGGAATCGGTCCACATATACATATGTATGTACATATGTATGTATATGCATTTAAGTACATTGCTTCAAGCCATATTAGGACAAAAGCCAAAACATTGAAAACATTTTTGAGCATGGTCAATTAATAAGCTATCAAGTATACAGCCCTCAGCTTCTTCAAGTTGTCGGTCGAAATAGTTAATTTTGATCGTATAATCACGTGGCATACATATTACCATTCCAAGTCGTCTGACCGCTTGCAAGCCATATGTCCTAGACACTGACTTTATTTCGACCGGAAATCCAAAGTGCAAATATTTTCAACATGCAAGCAAAAACTCGCATAAAATAACTTTGTGGAGTTTTTCTTTTGGGTATTCTGTCTACATTGGCTCCGATATACATACATACATACATATAACTGCTACTGGGTAGCATGCAAATTACGCAACTGAGGCTCGACAACAATTTGAAAAGCAAACTATTTTTGTTTTTTAGTGTAGTTGGGTTAGTTTTGTTATGATCGATCGATCGTAGCGTGGCGGGCGCTTATTTTCTGCGATTTGCTTTATGTTCCACATTTATAGGCATCGCTATGGTCGTTGTTGTTTTGTAGTTTCCACCGCCACTACCATTAGTTACAATTTTCTTACAAATTTTTGCTGTAACACTGTGTGGCACAAATATAAACCAGTTTTATGTGCAGCACGTTAATAAAACACTGAAAAGTAAAATGGATCGACATGCATAGTCTCCCAAATGTGGATCTTGAAAGAAAAATTCTTAGAAACCGTTAAGCCCAATTTTCAGCAACGAAAAAAACAAGTAGTTGAAAGTTGGCCACTAATTAAATACATATGTACTTACATATGTGCCCAAATTCGGTCCGAATGGTTTTTGTCAAATTGGTCACGCGTGGCCACGATTGGAGCAGTAATGGTTTTGCAACATTACAGAGTAGCATTAATTAATGCCAGTAACTAATGAAGTCATCGTCTTTAATTCAAGCTACTCCTATTGTGCTCTCTGGGTGTTGCACTGGTACAGGCCCAAAGCGGAAACTATCCGCCCCGACTGAATATACCCGGCGCCGTTGTCGCCCCTGTTCGTCAGCCAGTGGTACGGGTTCGGCGACCAGTAGCATTGCGTCAGCAGAGCCCATTATTGACATCTGTGACGCCCCGTGTTGCTATTGACGAGCCAAAGCCGGTGACAGAGTCAGCTGAAGATGAGCAACCAGAAGCCTTTTTGCCAAATTTGCTACGCGAACAGCAACTCGCGCAGGCACAGCAAACGCAATTTCAACAAGCAGCCGCAGCCTTTCTGAACAATCAAGCCAACGTATTACAAGAAACACCAGCACAGGTGCAGCACTTGTTGCAGCACGAAGATACACAGCCAACGGCTATACTCCCAGCGCCGCCTCGCTTTGCTGATCGACCAGCCCCGCAAAACAATCGACCAGCATTTAATGATTTTGGCATTGGCAGGTTTGAAAATTCACAGCGGTTCGGGTTAGAGCGAACGACACCATTACGGCAGTCTTTGCCAGACCCAACTTCTGCTTTGCCACCACCACCACAGCGTGTTGCCGTCGTACGAACACGTCCAGCCGGAGCACCACGATCTGAGCCTGCACCTTTGCCAGCTCAACGTCCTCGTCCGAAACCCATACAGGCACGGCCCCTTATTGATGAGAATCAGCTGCAGGATGAACGATCTGACCAACAGCAACGGCGTCAACGACCAGTGGCACAGACTACACGCAAGTGGCGTGAAGAAAACGAGGACGGTAGTATTACTTGGGGCTATGAGAACGATGATGGCTCTTTTAAAGAAGAGCTCATTGGCGTTGATTGCGTTACTAAGTAAGTAAATTTCATATCTCATTCAATTAAAAGGTGTACCTATACTATGCATATTAACAGGGGCACCTATGGTTATATTGATCCCGACGGCAACAAACGCGAGTATCACTACGAGACTGGTATTAAATGCGACCCAAATACACGCAATAATGACGAGGAGTTGCAAGAAAATGGCTTTATTAACTACGAAGAAAACCGTGCTGTGCTGCCCAATGGCTTGGAGATCGATATGTCACAGCTTGGAAAAAAGAAATCAAAGCGTCCGAATAGTATCTACAGAAATTAAAAGATGTAATACGAATAATACACTTCACTTATTTTAAGTCATTTCAGTTAAGTCATTACGATATTTCTACTCATCATTTTACAATTAATATGTACTTTATATTTCCTCGTATTAAAAAATAATAAATGATTAGCGTCTAAATTCGCTGTGTATAGTAAAATAACTAATAAGGGCGCTGGCGTCTGGTAGGCGGTAGTCGATTTGGTGGAGTTATTGAAATGTCCAGAAAGTCACCGATGCTAAATTTGGCTTGTGCCAAAGTTTTATTATCATCAATGCCCTTTTGGCCAGTGCAGGTGACACCAATTTCACGCATTTGAAAGTGATTATTACGATAACTAGGAAACACGATAGCGAAATCAAAATAGGTGCCTTTCTTGCGAGTATCCGGATTAACATCGCGAACTAGCGAGGTAAGCTCGTGTAGCGTTGCATCCTGCCAGGTATAGATTTGCAATTCATTTGTAGGCGCATTTCCGTACATATATTCGGAGACCGAGTGGTGCCGGCCGGTCGAACAAAATACACGTAAGAGCAGCGGACATGTCTGAAGAACAAACAATATTCATGTTATGTGCGGTTACTTTACCGGCATTTTTAATATGTAATTTACATACCTTTTCTCGGTCAATTTGCTTTGTTTGCGTTTTCTCTTCTACAATCATAGACTCAACATTGGCCATGCTATTGGTCAGTGCAATACAAATCTACACCTTAGAGTTTTTTAATAACATAAAATGCAAGCTTAAAATTGCTTCAAAATATTTTGTTTAACATGAAGTTGGTTGCGATACCAGTGTGTTAAGCTAGTGTTGCTCAGTTGATAAGAGTGGTTTCGATAACATCTATAAATTGCCTATATTTTAATTTTAGTCTGGTAATCATCATTTAATGTTGACTCGTGTAGAATTAATAAAAGTTGTTATTAAAGTTGTACAAATTTTGGCAATAGTTTTTGCTGATACAAATAGAATGACATCGAATGTATGAACAATCGATTTTTTCACGATAGGCTTAGTCGATAAGATTGATAATTAAGTAATATTGTGGGCAAATAAAAACATTCGTAAAAAATTGTTGTACAGAGCGGTTTGTACGTTCGCGTATCGCTGCGAATGACGCAGAGCTTGCAAAACATTTTACATAAATAAAAATAGTAAACGCAGCTAGATGAGTCGTGCGCGGGCATTAAAGTTAAAGACTACAAAAATATAAGCAAGATATCCAAACTACAAATTGCAAATTTTTCCAGGATTTTGCAGATATCTAAATAGAATTTAAACTGTAAGTAAATTATTGCAACTGCGCGGCAATATATCGTCAATAGCCTATACCAAATATAAAGGTTTTTTGGAAACAATTGCTTATGTAATGCATTCTATGTTTGCATACAAAAGTCCAAACTTCTGTGTGAGCCTGAATCTGTTTTCTGTGCACTTGCGCTCAGCTCCTTTCCAGGCATAATCATTATTTTGACTGCAAAATATAGGTACATATATTTTATAGTCACTGCTACTTAAACCCCTGCAGACTTTTAATAGTCGATCTGCCATTGTCCGGTTGTTTTTATATGCATCACAATAAATCCTAGTAAATGCGGTTTAACTTAATTTTGCATTTCGATGGGTTTATTATGTTGTTATACATATTCGAATAAATCTATATTATTTTAATTACTATATAATATAGCCGCCATTAGAACGATCAGCTGTGAATATATTTAAGGGCATTCACACTTTGGCAATACAACCCTGGCCTTTTGTTTATAAACATTGCCAGGCCATTCATTATACTTTAATAAAGTTTTAATATACATTTATTTACATACATATGTAAATTAGTGTATGTATAGGTACCTACTCGTATGTCCAAGAAGCAGAGTTAATTGAATTCGTATACATATATTCACATACATACATACAATGTATTGATCAACGCATTTGGATGAACAAACTTGTACATGCAAATATATACATATGTGCATACATTTTATACATCAAATATTTCAATTGCATGCACACGCCGCCTTTGACCACCCAAAACATGTATACATATATACATACATATATGCATGCATGTATATACATATGTATTTACTATACCTATGCACTGCGGTAATAAAGCGAGTAAACTATTATAAATGCTATACTGTAGTTAATATACATATATACATAAATATAAACTTGCATATGTATAAAAAACCGCACGGTAGCCCAATGTGATTGTTGTTTTTGCCGCCGTTGTGTTGTCGTCGTCGTTGGCCAACACGAACAATACGTTTGTGCGTGGGTGCAAAATTTTCCTTTCTATTGAATTTCCCTTTTTATATTGAGTAGACTCACATGCGTTGAATTGCCATCAGTTGCTGGCTGGTGAGGTTGGCTGGTTGACTGGCAAGAAGTGGCGCTCCCAACTTGTCTGCTATAGACATGGTGTTTGGGGCAAAGAGGTTTCTCAGCCATGACCATGACTGACAGGCTGCTATCGTCGTGTGTTGTTATTATTATTGCTTCTGGGTTTTGATATTGTTGCTACAATTTTCAACGTGCGACCTTGTGGAAGATGCTTGCTGTTGATGCTGCGCATTCCAAAGGAAATTGTTTTAAAATTTTAATTGATCCCAACACCCAATCCTCAGTCCAAGAAAAGAAACATAAGGCACAAGTGTAACAACAAAAGGAATATTAGTATTGAAAAAAGTAAAACTGTTCAATGAAAAAGCAATAAATGTTCAAATGCAAATAAAGCTGGCTTGTTGTTTGGCCTTTAACTTTTTTGTTGGACAACAAACTAGGGATGACAAAGGGTGTCACCCATGTGTTTTATGCCAAAGAAACAACACAGTGAGCGCTTCAAACCATCGACCTTTAAATGTGCACCCAGTAACAAGCTTTACTGTCTAAATGTTTGATTATAGCTGACAACCATAACTTCTCTTAGATAGGATAGGAGTATGTTATTTTGCATTAAGAGTAATGTGGGGATAAAGCTCAATTACTTTTGAGACATTTGTGTTTAGTTTGCAAACTTTTATGAAAGTCACGTTGTAATTATTTACCAATTAAAATTCGTATTAAAACATTTTATGTTTTTATGCATATGCCCATACTTACATATGTATGTTTATATAGTGCATTGTTGGTTTCCAGACAAAAGTACATATTAAATCAGCCGCATTTTTGTTTTTTAAGCTATTTTTATTGCCTGCCAATTGACGTTACTTGTTTCTTAGGTTATATACGGTTACCGGCGTCAAATTGCCTTCGACGTTTCCACTGACGTCACAACAGTGCCAACTCATTTAACACATTGCCGATGCTGTCGATGCCTCCAGCTAAGTTTTCACTGCCTTTGATTGCTGACTAAAATATGGCTAGTTACAATAAAAATAAATAAGGCCATAACAATAAACCATTCAATTGAAGATAACAACAATTGTTAAACGTTATCTTACCTCAGACTATAGCAAGTTGAGCGAACTTGTCGCTGTCGCATCCAGTTGGTACGTCAGTGCAGTCATAGACGGTAGTACATACATACGAGTATGTGGTTGCCTGCGATAAGGCAGGCTTGTCCAATGACGACAACATCCATAGTACTGATGATTTAAGATTAGATTTTGGTTTTTACTTGTATTGTGCTTTCTGATTTGGCTTAACTGAAAGCAGTACTAAGTGTATCCTGTCCGATAGTTGCCAACGATAGCCACACTTTGATTTGTATTTCTTAGTAAACATATATGTACATATATACAAGTGACTGGGGTAACACATTTTTATGATGCTTTTGTTTCTTACCCATTTCTGTTAATAAATCGCTTTTGCATAAAGGGCAACGATGGATAGTTCGCAAAACTACTTTTTGTTACAGCTGACAAGCCACAGTTGCTTTTGACAGTGAACAACAATAAGGCAGGTCTGAAAACGTTAAATAACAATGCTGAAAATAGTCGAAGGCTGCACAAGATAACAATCAAGAATATGAAAGCATAGAAAATATGACAGCTAAAACCCAAGAACGCGCTGGAATAATATAGAAAGTGGCCCATTAAAAAGTTTAATGAAATTACTCTTTGTCATAACCATAGAAAAAAAAAATGCTTAAAATTCCATTGCTGATCCAATTGTTTATAATGACGCTTGGCTCCGGACTTATGTAAGCATATTTATTTTATTAAAAATCAAAATTAATACTTGGGGTTCGTCGCACCTCTGTACCCTGGGGTGCTGCCTTTCCTATTAAAAATTAAAACCCTTTAGCTCCTTCCATAGTCTCAGAAATTCCCATTTACATATACATAATATAAATTAAAGCTTTGATACGCTATTTTGGGGCGGTATTATCCTAAATTCTTACTTAGTGCTCATGTAATTCATAAATCGAAACTTATGCAAAACTCAGCCTCTTGGTGCCTACCGTTCGGGCTGTGCGTTGATCGCCAATTATTCAGTCAAAGAGTTTTCTACGCATAGATTATTATTCATATAGAATTTTTTGAATTCAGAATTATTTATAGATAGTTATGTATTTTGCTATGACTCATATTAAAATCGAAATTCTAAATCATTTTGGTTTTCTTACTAATGGCCCTGTTGCTCATTGTATGTGTGTATTTTTCTATATATGAAAATTGATTGCAAGTGAAGGGATGATGGGTTCATAAGCGATCAGCGTAACGTTCGTTAAGTTTATTTAATACATCATCATCATAAGGAATGCCTAGATCCTTTTGAAGGTTGCGATTCCGGATATACCACGGGCAATATACCATCAGCAATTTTGCTCAAGATTTTGTTTTGCAAAATTATAATTTTTTATATTGGATTTGGCTGCTGTTCCCCAGACTTGGAAGCCATAATACCAAGTTGGCATTATTAAACTCTTATAGAGGGATTATTTTCTAGGGATAGCTTGCTATTTCTACCTAGTTCTACACCGTGCTGTTATTATTTTAATGTGCTCTCTCCAACACAGTTTTTTGTCGAGGTGAATTTCGAGATACGGGTGCGATGTATAAAACTACTAAATATTCTAAATATTTTAGACATACTACCTTAGCTTAGACTCAAAACAGTTTTTGAAATTATAAAATTTATTTAGTTTTTGATGGATTGCTCTGTCTTTATTTCCACTCAAAAGATTAGAAAGCCGTAAATTCGCAATCGGTACAAAAGCAAAATTGAGAAGGATTTATTTTTGGCTTATTTAATTTAATTAGATTAATTAACAAAACTTTTATCAACTTTATTTTCTAATCCAACGAAATACCTTTTTTAATAATTAATAATAATAAATATTTCAGATAAAATACTTATGTACATAATTAATTAATTGTGTGCATAATTATAGTTTTGTGTTTCATATTTATTGACAAATAAAAGGTATGTTCATTTGAGGAATTCGTATTTGTGTTTATCAGTGCGTAAATTATTTAATTAGTGCGGCATGCCTGAAATTGTCGAGTAATTAAAAAAACCTGCTTTTGTCATGTGCCTAAGCACCAATACGCCTTTCAATTGTACTGCGACATTCTGCCTCCACAGGGAACAAAAGGTCAAAGTCACTAAGTCGGCCATTGATGCTGTTAGTACTTAAAATACTTCGAACGGAATATCCTTAAATCATGTGGTATCCGTTTAAGAATAGTTATCGAACTAACAGTATTAAACTTTCAGCCATATGCATGCTATATGTAAATGCACCTAAGCATGTAAATTAATTCACTAAAATGTCAATTTGTCAATATTGAACTGTATTTTTTGCAATATTTTAAGTAAAGAATTGTAGAAAATCAATCAAGTATGAATAACAAAGTTTTCTTGCATATTAGTGCAATATTTCTTTGCTTTTTTTTTTTTTAAATTAAGATATCATAATCAAATTGGGCAATCAAAATCTCTGCATTTTCTATCTGACTTTTATAGCTTGGTAATTCCTTTGAGTTTTTTTGTTTATGAAGATATCATAATCACATTTCGAAATCAAAAATCTAGATCTGACTTTTATAGCTTTCTGTAGGTGCTCTAGGAATGTTCTAGTAAGCAGATGTGAGAAAATGGAACATTATGACATATCAGAAGTAAAGTAAGAAGTACAATCTTAATTATAAAAAATAAAAGAATTCTTTTTTCGCAACTTCTGGCTAAGGGCGCATCATCTGATGGACTTTAATTTGACAAGAAATAAAGAAAAGTTTTTAAATGTCGAAGTCGGTTGTAAGAAGTTATAACCATTATTACATAAAAACCTCTTAGCCGAGAAAATTTCTTTTATCGAAAATTCACAATCATTACTTTCGCGCTTCTTATGTTCCAGTTTGAATTTAATTAAACAACTTTGATAATTTGTGACGTCATTTTTTATTGACATAGACTCTTGTAATGGCGATTATCTAAAGTGTTGAATGACCATTGACTTACCAAGTGCAAGCAATGTAAATCCCGAATAGACACAGGTTACAGCAACGTGCTAACATAAGTAAGCCGAAATTTTTGGTATGACTTTAATTCTAGCGAAACTTGAGGGTGGGATACAATAAATAAGCAGGAAACAAACGTCATGGCTTTTGGCATACTGTATATTGTAATTAAATTTCAAACTAAGTACTTACATACATATGGGTTGCCTATTCTAGGCACTACAGCTCTCTTTTTTACATCGTCTCAGCTCCTCTGGGGGTGGAAGTGCCCCTACTAGCGCTCTATACCTCGTACATTGGTACAGGACATGTTCTGCGTTTTCTTTTTCCTCGGGACATGCAGGACAGTAAGGAGTGTCGTCGTTCATAAACCTGTGCAGGTATGCGTGTGTGTGTGTGTGTGTGTGTGAAGGACGTGGTTGGTGTTTGAAATTTCAGATTAAAATTAAATCATTGAAATCAAAAACCATGGTAATTTGCTAGCTTTTTGTCACGAAACGCAACTTACACGTTGCAGTTCAGAGTCGGTTTCGACTTCGGTTTGTTGGTTTTCCTTGTTTTACTGTCAGCCGACGCAGTTGCCATTTACCAACTGACTTTTGGCATGCCTGCTAAACTTTGTAACAACGTCTAATTAACATCAACCTTTCTGCGGAAGGTGGCTTTCATGAGTATTTCAGTTGGCCCTAGGTCGCTTTAAAAGTATTTACAGCTTTTACTTTTTATATTCTAAGTAGAAATTAGCATAGCTCCTAGTCTAAGAGACGTAAACCAGCGCGTTGTCTAGCGCCCATCAGAACCACTTTAAAAAATGGCGTACGTAAAGTCGGGCGCGGACGACTTTAGGATACCCTGTACCACTAGCTTGCAATAAAATCCGGTTCCTTCACAAAATACCAAAAACAGAAGAATTTTTAAGCAAACATTTTTTTTGACCGATCGTTCCTATGGGAGGTATATGATATAGTCAACCGATTTGGATTAAATTTAGCACATTGCTTAAGTGCTCAAAAAAAATTCCAAATGCCAAATCTGGTTACGATATCTTTATTAAAAAACGAAATATAGAGAATTTTTCTTTAAAAAAGTTATTTTGGCCGATCGGTCCTATGGGAGCTATATGATATAGTCAACCGATTTTAATCAAATTTGGTAAAGTGATTGGGAACTATAAAAAACTTTCGAATACCAAACGATATCTTCATAAACAAACGAATTATGCATCTAAAACTTTTTTTTTGTCGAGGTCGTCTCAGACACCCCTATGGGAGCTATATAATTTTTCCCCGATATCAAAAAAATAAAATAAACTTGTCTCCTTTGGAATAATATGGGATCTAATGTGAAAGTTTGGTAACTCTAGCTCTTACCATCTCTGAGATCTAGGCGTTCAAACGGACATACGGACGGACATGGGTATATCGACTTCTCTATTCACCCTGATCATATTTTAGGTAACTTTGGAGTATCTCCGACGACTCCTTCTATATGTTACATACATTTTCGGCTTGCACAAACGTAATATACCCTTTGTACCATACGGTACAGGGTATAAAAATGATGACAGCAATTATGAATGAATGAAGGTCGCAAAACGACGGCAGTCGGCCAATCCATCAAGCCAAGTTATGTGGCTGGCTGGTTGGTGGTTGCCTGCCTGCCCTAACTGGTGGGTTGTCTTTATCTATTTTAAAGTTTGGTCTTTCGTTTTACTTTTAATATGCCTTTTATAACATAGCGACCACCTTTCTTGCCATCACTGTCGGTGTCTCTATCCTTTTGTTGTACCACCTTATGACGTCATAAGGCCGGTCCACATTTGCATGCCAGCAAGCTATTTATTCAGACACAGCCCTTTCTACGTATTTCTACGTATATGTTTGCTTACTTGCACTTTTCCAATTGCTTTTGTGCGTACTAACTTTGCCCTTCCATGCCGTGTCAACCTAGCACCACTTCCGTTCCAGCAAACAATTGTTTGTATTTCCGAAGAATGCAAATCAATCATTCAAAAATAGATCAAATTGCCTCTAGGGTAAATCGGATTTTTCTTCGTTATTTTGAAAAAAGCGTAAGTTGAGGTGAGACTTGAACTTAATTGAGTGCTTAAGTGCTTAACTCAATTCAGTTTAACACAATCTATGAATATTCCATTTAGAGATGAAACTAGTAATCTGCTTCAACAATTTGTATGTCTATTTTTTGCTTTATGTGTAAAACCCATAAATACATTTTACTGCACGCCATTACAATAAAAAATGTGATACAAACTTCATTCAAGAGTTTTACTATAAAGAGGATAATTATGGAAATATCTCTAATAGTAACAAATCGATAGAGCAATACCTTGATGACGCACTGTTTATTAAGAACGCTCCCGACTTAATTGTCTCTAAAATACTTGAAGGTGACTAGCAGCAGTGGCAAATTTTGTGAATGAAATGCTCACCGTAATGCCTACCACAAAAAAGGACAATGACGTCGTCGTTGGCAGCACTTACGAAAAATTTCAATTTATAGTGTAACCAAATACAGTGCATATAAGAGGAAAAATCCAATATGACCGTATGATATGTTTGACACATATTTCAATTTGCTCTGAAAGTTAGAACTTTGAATTCAATTTTTAAAACCTCTTGGATGTCGCATCAACTTACACAAGCTTAACATACCCCTTACGTTTGCTACCGGGAATAAGAGTTTAAATTTGATTTGAGTGCACTATCAACTGTCTTTGATTATATGTCAGGATATATATATATATAAACATCTTGTAGAGGATTATCCTAGAATTCAGGTGACATCACTTATTATTTTTGAAAAGGGGATGGCATAGCCGGAAAGAAGCTAGCTTGGACACATTTTCAGTGTATGTGTGCGTGCGTATGTTTGGGTTAACTTGGCGTAATATTAAGCATTTAGGCAGTTTTTATGATTATGATTGCTATTTTTATCTACAATTATATTATCCCCGCGCGTATGCTATTGTGGGAAATTCGCTTAGTGGGCTTAGTAAGCCGCTTCTATGACGTGGGACATAATGTATTTTTACCATTTAAGCATACTCTTTACTCTAATTATTAGTTACTTTCCATAATATACCCTAACCTTTTGCCTTGTGTATTTTTAGACAGTTGCCACAAAATGTCCGACGCGGCCAAGGCGACCAACGGCAGTGCTAACAATTCCAGCGATGTAAGCGACGCACCTGCATCACCGCGCAGCAATCGCAACAATAACAACAGACTCAAATCAACGCACAATAGCAGCGGGTCCGGCAGCATAGATAAGCTTTCACCGGATCAAGACATATACATTAATGCCGCCGATGGGCTGCCTAATGAGCATCCAAAGTTACCGCCCGAGTGCGATGTGGACAGTGAAGCAGAGCCAGAAGTGGATCCAGATTCTTTCGACGATCTTCCCACATCAATAATTGTGACCAATATACACTCTGAGGTATTTGCAAATCCAGAACTAAAGAATGCCATGGAGGAGCTGTTTCGTACATTCAGTGAATCGGTCACCTTCCAGTGGCTGCGCAGCTTTAGACGCCTTCGCGTTAACTATGACAACGCTGTAGCAGCTGCCAATGCGCGCATCAAACTACATCAGTACGAGTTTAATAAGAAAACCGTAATCACCTGTTACTTTGCACAGCCGGTGACACCTGTATCCAATAAAAATCTGCAGCCTCCGGCACCTGTCAAACAGTTCCTTATCTCACCGCCAGCATCGCCACCGGCAGGCTGGGAGCCGCGCGAAGAAGGCGAGCCATTGGTCAATCACGATCTACTAGCCGCATTGGCCAGTCTAACGCCTGGCGAATCGCATGAATTGCATCCCCAAAGCGAGGATCAGCCGGCTATCATAGTGCACATGGCCAACCTGCCAGAGGCCGTAGGCGTAGGCCTTCAACCAAAAGCAGCTATTGTGCAGACCAAATGCCCGGAGCGCGTGTAAGCCAAAAGCCGGTGTTTTATTTTGCATCAGAAAATTTTGAATTGAAAACAAACAAAACGAGACCAGACCAGACAAAATGCGTAGACATGTTACTAACTAGTTGAGTTGAGTTGTTTTAAATTGAGCTGGAATCAAGCTCATTTGAGTATTTTATGTAAATATTATTCGATTCAATTGTGATTAATTTACAAGTAGTTACGTTTTTGTATTAAGAAATTCGTTAGTTTGTGTTTAATTTCAAAAGTCCATTAAATCATGTACCGTGTAGCCATCAAGCATTTAGCTAGCTTCTGATCCCTGTATAAGCTTGTAATTTGTCCAAAAGCAAACACAAAAAAGACGCACTCAATGTGTCAAAATTTGATGTATTACCAATGTTTTGATGGTATCTGTATCAGGTAACTGATTGGTATTTGATTGGTTACAAAAACTATACTAAGTGCTGCTGCTAATTAACTCTAGATGTGTTTTCTCTTTATGTACCATATTGTTGTGTAACTTAAGCAAATAGCTTAAATATCTGTCTGTAACTTAGGAAGCACTCAATTCCGCAAGGGATTTCTTAAGCGACTCTACCATGAGAAAACGAATTAAACAGAAAACCCAAAAATGTATGTATGTAAATGTTAATTTAATTATAAGCAAACTAAATAAACTACCTATATCTGATATTTAAATACAGACATTTACTTGTATTATATATATATTTAAAAATCAAAAAATATATATATTCGAAATTGGCAAGAATGTTCCCAAACGAATCAATAGAATTTTGTGTGCTTCAATTTTACAGGTCCCTGTTAAATAAGTGAGCCGCTTTAAGTCGTAATACCTTTTATTTTACTTAACTTTCCTTTTTGTATGTATGGAGACGTCGCCAAAGACTAAAAAATTGTTTTTGCCAATCGTACAGGGTATAATAAGAAGAATGTTGACCTTCAACTGCCAAGGGAGTGGACACATTACCTGTAGTTACGATGTTAAAAAATTGCATTTCACTTAAATGTTTTATTGCTTTGATTTTGTACAGACAAAATGCTTTCGGCCCAGGTTCAAACATCTGCTGTACCAAAAGTCATATTTTATTTTTTCTTAAAAACTTATCTAATGTAAATTATTATGTCTGATAATAATAACCATAACTGCAACATTATTGTATTTATGCAAATGTATGAGAATGTTTGGCAAAAGTTTAACAACAAACAAAACTGACTGGAATGGCAGTGATTTGTGGAATATAATTTATTTCCGTTCAATTGTCTTGAGAGGCACCATTTGTTCCGGATCTTCGGGATAAATGCTATTCTGTCTTTGTTTACGGCCAGCACACTGGCTAAACCAAGTGTCGCCCTTACCAAAGTTCTCACCATCCTCTATAGACTCCGGCATTGGTTGATTCATTGTCTCAGGCAGGAACATCACCCAAAATCCAGATGCCAACGCCACTACTCCAAACAGTACAGCGGGTATCTTAGGATCGAATGAATCAAGCAGCGTAATCAGCGGTGTTAAAGCGCCTGAAAGACGTGCGCACATGGAGCCAAGTCCCATTGCTGAATTACGGACCACAGTGGGAAAAAGTTCGGCTGAGTAATTATAGATGACTGCAAAGGAGCCTGCAATCAGCAACTTGCCCATCATAACAATGCCGGTTGACGTTGTTGTGCCCTGGGCAATGTAGGCAGCTACAATGCAGCACAGACCGCCTCCAATCATTAACGTGCTGGTAATGGAACGTCGGCCCAGACGATCAAGCACAAACACAATTGTAATGTAGCTTGGGAATTCTACTAGGCCCATGATGAAGAGTATCAAATAAGGGTTGCCGTAAAGCTTGCCTGCACTAAGTGACAGGCCATAATAAACAATGGAGTTTGCGAACCAGCAGAGGCAAACGTTTAATGTCTTCATGCGCAAATTGGGCGTACGGAAGAGATCCCCAAGTCCGGCTGTAACCTTATCCTCAGTGGCAGCTTGCTGCTTAGCTTTTTGAACAAAGTACTCCTTGTCCAGTGGTATGCCGGAACCATTGATGCGCAAGCCTTTGGCAACAATATCCACTGCCTCGGCTGCGCGTCCCTGCATCCAAAGCCAGCGTGGTGACTCGTCCAGCAACCACCAGTGACCCAGAAACAGGCAACCGTGCAAGCCATAGACCACTTGCAGCATCTGCTGATCCTTGATGATGGCACCCCAGCCAGCAACGAGCATAATTCCGGCAGCAAAGACAGCCTTTCAATTTGACAAGAGATAACAACGTTTACATAAGAATAGTGCGGCTGTAAGTTTCTTTAGAGCTCACCTGGAATGTTATTCCGCATACTGTTCGCTTGGTGGGACCAACTAATTCCATGGTTAGCACAAATCCGCAAATATACGCGCCAGCAGAGCCAACAATGCCCAGACAGAAACGTGCCACGATAAATGAAAAGTATTCCGGTATAAACGCCACTCCCACGCCAATGATAAGCTGCAACAGTGCAGACCAGCAGAAAACCGCCTTGCGTCCAACTTTATCGGCCAGACCGCCCAGTGTGACAGCACCCGTGAATGTACCGAGCATAAACATGGTCTGCACTATGGCACCCATCCATCGCCTATCACAAACATGAGTCCAATCTATCGTGCGAGATGTATGATAATAGGTCGTATCATAGACGTATGCGGTACAAGGCACTGTTGCATTATGATCATCACTTCCTGGATCATACATGTGACAAGAGTCCAATTCGCCATTCTCTTTTAATGGGATTGCGGAAAGAATAGCGCCAGAATTCCACGGCACTTTGGAGAAGCTACTGTTGTCAACACCTTCTATGAAGCAACGATGTTCCGGCACAGCGGCAACTGTGACCAGTGAAAGCATGTGCAATCCTGCCGTCAGACCAGAAAGAACTTGCAAGAAGAATTGTGCAAATTGGTACTTGCCAAACTCGCCTGAAAAATTTTTCGATAAAAACAATAAGACAAAATGTAATTTAGACTAATTACTTTCCTTGTCATATAACTAATTGTGGTATATACATAAGTAATCAATGTATATGCATTACAAGTATCAATTTTTGGTACAAATCCTTCAAAATGTTACAAGATTTTTTAATTGAGCGGCTTAGTCGATCTAAGCTCCACTACCTAAAAGTATGCAAAATCTTTTAATAAAAATGTGGCATACTTCTTGGGGTTGCAGATTGTTGCGGCCATACTTTAAACGCGATTTGAAAGTAGTGTATCCGATCGGATATAGTTATAAAAACTAAAATTGTGAAAAATTTATATTCTGGATGATTTTTTTTGCAAATAACTGCTGAAGGGAATAAAATCATTTCACTTTATTTGAAGGGGATATAAAAAAAAAACGTTTAAAACTACGACAAACAAATCTATTTCATTTATCCTCAAAATTATTTTCAATCACAATATTCTTATAAGACAAGCTTATAATTTTTAAAATTTTTGGTATTCTCAACAGGTTTCACTATTTCCGTAGTAAAATGGCATGCTAAAACCGAGATGTAGTCCAAAAATTTGTTCGTGGAACGGAGTTCGTGATATATAAAAACAAATTTTTCGAAATTAAAAAAAAAAAGGGTCTACTTAATGATTTATATCATTTTTCTTGCATCGAAGTGTATCATTAGTTTTCAAAAACCGATTAGGGCAGTTTCCAGTACCTTATCCAGCTAAGCCCTTTGGTATTAAAATTATGTTATCGAAGCAACAAAAATCATTGACTTTGCCTTACCATAGATAACCATTTTCCTTTAATGGACAAAGTCTTTAATTTTTCCCAAAAATCGATATGTACGGTCTTGTAGACCAAAAATTTAAATAAATACTTTTACTTTTTGGGTATACAACCTCCTCAGTCTCCAGCAACAGTGTTTTAGTTTGTTTCTGAACTTCGAAAGTTTTACCAAAAAATGACTAAAGGTGAAATACATAAATGCCCAGTACCACCAGATTACAATCAGATACGTTGTATGTTCAAGAAGTAAAAAAAATTATGGATTGCCAATTTTGGCTTTTGCGTAACGGCCCTATTGGGGCTATATGATATTTATTAAACGGATTTTGATTTTATTTATTGGAGTGATTGGATCGAAAAACACGCCAATTGTGCACTAAATATGATTGATCCGCCCTGTGGTAATTACTTGATATAGTCAACCGATTGTGATAAAAGTATAAACAAACAAACACCATGGGGAGCTAGCTGTATGATATAGTTAACTTATTTTAATAAAAAACGGGAGTACCAAAAAATTGTTACAATATCTTCATAAAATCAAAATATAACTTTAAACCTACTTTTTAACAGATCGAACCTATAAAGTTGCGATTAGTATATTTTCAAGGTACTCCGAAGCACTGCTATGGAAGCTTTTTAATGTAACGCCCATATCATAAAAAGTATATACATAATAAGACATCTAATCTTTCAGTTTGGTTTCTTTAGCTCTTCTCATCTCTGAGATCTAGGCGTTAATACAGATAGACGGTTAGACCGACATAGGCATATATGTATATATATATCGGCGAAAATAAGTGAAGCGGGCCACTTTTTTGGCGACCTTCTCCGATTTTGATGATTTTTACACAGTTGGTAGAGCTGCTAGCCATTAGAAACCACGCCCAATTTTATTACAAAATTCCGGCTATTTATGGAGTTATCCATAACTGAATATCGGGTTTTTCATTTATAGACTATTTTTTGATAAGCCATATTTTCTAAACGAATAAAGATATTGACGCGAATTTTTTTTATCATGACAGATCAAAATCGGAGAAGGCCCCTAAAAAAGTGGCCCGCTTCACTTATTTTCGCCGATATATATGTATATGTACATATAGGTATATCGACTACTTTAGACACCCTGATAATACTTTGGGTGACTTTGACGAGTCTCCGACGTCTACTTCCGTATGTTACGCACATTATCGGCTTGTAAAAATTACATATAGCCTTTGTAACTCACGGTATAGGGTATAAAAAGCTACACCCACGGTATAAAATATGTATAAAAACCACCAAGATCGGAAAAACTAAGTCAGAATAATTACCTATTTTATTATTTCCATTACTGTAGTGATATGAGGCCGGTCGGGAGTAAGTTAATTCTCTGATTATCCCTTATTTTTTTTCATCACCAACTTGGTAAAATATGTTGCAAAATTAAAATAATGCGTTTTGGGCCCGTCGTTTACCACCATCACTGAGAATTTCCACTGGAAACATCTTTTAATCAAATAGTTTTGCTACATGTATTAACAATGTAGCATATCTAGACATTTATATTTAGACAAGCTGTCTATAACAAATACTCACAATCAGTTCCGTATTATTTACACCAAAAATTGTTTATGCCAAAAAAATGCTCAGCTATTATGTTATTGTTTTTTATATCTCGAAATTTAGAAACAGATTGCAATGTGGGTATTATATTGAATATAGTAGTGAGGCTTTGGGTCGCCTATATCGACTCTATGCTAGTAACAAATTATGGTTAAATTAAATGTATAAGGATTTGCCTACGATTAGGAATGGCAAATTCAAGAGCAAACAATAAAAAAAAGTATATAGAAGGTAAAGTCCGGTGGGGCTGACTTTGAGATACCCTGTACTATCACATTAAAAGACAACTTTTTATTTCACAAAAAAAATTGATTTAAAAAAAGTAAAACAGTCGAGAAGGTCCCCAACAGACAGGGTCGTGCCGGGGTGATAATTTGCCGCTCCCAGGCCCCTAAGAAAACTCCTGTCTTGGAGCAATCTAATTCCTTATGATCTTTTGCCTCCTTGCAATATTGGAGGTAAACTTGGAAAGTCAATGGCGTCTCCTTCTCATGTTACATATATTTTCACAAACATAATGTACACGGTACAAAAAGAATAGAATCAAGCTTTTCGTTTCGTACTATTAGCGCTTTCGTAAAGCTCTCTCTCAAAAATATTTATTTTGTCTTTTGCTCTTAGAAAAATGTGCTGTTGCTTACATTTTTTGTTTATATTCATATACATATATATTTATTTCCTTTTTGTGTTGGCAAAATGTGCAAAACAAAAAAAGGCACCAAAATTATTTTGAAATAGTATTCCAAAAAGTCTGTGAGAAAAAACTGAATCAAACTGTAAATGAAACTCAAAATTTTTTCTGATCCATGATAGATTTTATGGACATAAAATTTCGTAACTTAAACTTTTAAAAAATTAGTCACAGACTAGTTATGAAAATTTATAAATTTCTCCACAAATGCTCTATATTTATTACATTGTTGACTAAATTGTTTAAAAGTTATATACCATTCTCATGACGCACATCTATGTATATACTATACCTATAAAAGAAACTTATGTTTTACATGTTATGAAGGATCTCATGAAAGCCTCGATGAATTTGAAATCTGATTTGTTAGAGGTTGTCAATACGGAGGTTTTAAGCCTATTTTGATGTGTTTGTTTGTATTGGTTCGTGAGATATACGCATTTTTGTGAATATCGGTTCACGTGTCGGAAAACCATCTGTATTGTATATTTATACAGAAAACGCAAAAACAAAACATATTGTATACCATAGAGCTTTACAATAAAATTGTATCATTTTAATTGATTCAAAATTACTTGATTTTATTTAAAGACTTTATCAAATTTTTAAGACTTTATCAAATGCGCTGCAAAGCGAGCAGGGAACGTTAGTTATCTATAGAAAAGTGTGTATAATTGGCCAAAAGTTTCGATAGGATGATGAAGGAAATGTGTAAACGAGGTATGGAGTGCTTTGTTAAAAAAAAGAACTCCACCTGAATCGACAAAATTCACTTGTGAACGAGAAGTTCAGGTCTGACAACCATAGTTCGGCTTGTTTAAAATATTTTTATATAGAGTACGTGAAGCAAATCGAATTTTTTCTGAGCTGCAAAAACAAAAAATAAAAAACAAAAAATTTAACTACAGAAGAGTGTTGTATAGTATATAGGCAATAAATAATAAAATAAAATGAGTTTTAATCCAAAAACAATTCAATTTCTCCTGATTGGGTTATGACATAGCTAACGTTACGATGTCGTTGTCCCTGGCGCTATCTTCACCATGTCCATAACTTTTACGTCGATTTTGTCGTCACTTTAATGAATTTCGCGCGTATTGCAATTAAATCAAGTGGAATTTATTCAATTCGATTTCAATTGAAATGCATGCCAATGTTCGGTAACCGTGTTTTCTTGGGCTGAGTCTAAATTGAATTGATTATGACAAAGCTTTTCAATTTTTGCATGTGCTGCAGTGCGATCACATGAGGGCAGGGACTGTGTAAATTACTATGGACATAGCCTAGATATTTGACACAAGTAATTTGAAGCTATGGGCACATTCAATTGATTTGTGAGCAAACCAATTTATTGCTTTACACAACTCTTGCCTGACAAATATTTAAATTAGACCATCAGTTGAAAGGTACTCGAGCATGCCTTATAAAAGAATTATTATAAGATCTCTTATTGGTTTTGTAATGTACCCGAAGACATGATTACATGCTTCAAACATGTCGTCTGTGCTCTACTTAGAAGAGACTGTCGACTGACTGGCTAACCAATTAGGCATCAATAGACAAGCAATTATGACATAATTGTTTTAACTCCGAGAAAAAAACCTACAGCATGGCCGATTATTTCCGTTTTAATTAACACCAACTTGACTTTGGCACGATCTTTAATTGAATTAAACTACGCCCCATAAACACGCTTTATAAACACGTAATCTTCATCGAATTGCGTACATAAAGCCGCGATTGATAAGCGATAATAACAACTACATTGTAAATATGTAGCTATAGAACATTCTCTGATTTTATGATTTATTTTTTCCTATTTCTAACGATTGTTGCCGTGTTACGTATACGCCATGTGCGCATTGTCAAACATTTTTATGGTGAAACGCGATTTTCCCTACGTCAGTTAGCCAATGTTATGTATGAATGAAGCCGAAACACATGAGTTTCGAAGGTTGCCCTCATTTTAAGCTGAAGTAATTGAAATTATTTTGACTTTATAATTAATCGTCGAGTGTTTTCAAAGTCGTTCTAACGTACAACCAACCAATAACACAAAACCTTTGCATTTATTAAGACAGAGAATGTAAAAAAAACAAAACAAAATACACACGAAAAACGAGTTTTAGCTTTTGCATTTCTTGCCGGCGAATACTTCTAATGAGTTCAACATCTTTCCACTTGCGGCTTTTTTTTTGTCTAAAACTAGTTTTTAGATAGTATAGGCAATAAACTGTATTTTTTAAAGCGATACCCCAAGTCATACATACATAAATATGTGTAAAATGAAAATAAAAATATCAGCTGATAATCAATCATCTACTTCATTGACGAACTTTTGATAGCTTGTTTGAGTAGTACTTTTCGGAATTTAAATTAAGCACTTGGATACAAAAACAACAAAATTATTTTTTTACCTAAGAAAAAGCAATCTAGTAAGATAAAAGCCTACTAAACAAAAGGCAAACAACGTGAGTGAAAATTAATTTATTATATTTATGCAAACGAATGCATTTTGTTGTTAACAAGCACGCTAACAATTGCTCTACTGTACTTCACTTGGCGTCGTAGTGCGAAATTCTCTAAAGATAGCTCTTCATATTCACCCGAAAGGTTCAACACATGTCAAGTTCTAGTAATTATGATTAAAGTCAGTTGCTAATTGTAGCAACATGTCCGACACACACTCAGTCTGAGCAACCTTGAAATTTATTAATATATACATAAGTAAAACAAAAAATTATAATAAAACAGTAGCAATTAAAACTAGATGATTAGCGGCGGCTTCTCTTGACAAACGGATGAAGATAGACAGCTACTTGGTATGCGTGTTGGGCATGTTTTGAGACTAAGCTAGCTAAACAAATAAATAAAAGGAAAAAACCGCAAGCAACCAAGTCGTAAAAAAAAATAAATTACAACTTAATTGATAACAATTAGATTAGGCAAAAGTAGAGATTTTTTTTAACTATACAAGAGTTTTTGGCGCCCTAGAGTTAACATCAGCTTCAAGTTTGCTGAGCGCTGCAGTTTGTTTGGATAAACTCGTTGAGCAGGCCAGCGCATCTTGGCGAACAGCTGATAAGCATATGATTTACTGATAAGCCAACCACCAGTTGATAAGTGGGACGTACAGACAATACACAACAACTTCTTATCAGGACGCAATGCAATGTTAACTATTTGGCACAACAATGTTGTTATTTTCCATGACTGTAGCATCAGTTTTAGATCATAACTTACCCAATTTGCCCATAAGTTCCTCTAATACATAATCCACAGCCATTTTGCTTTACTCCTTCTTTTAACAACAGCAAAAAAAACAACAAAATTAACAAACAAGAACTATGTATATAAAAATATAAGAACAACACTTGGCTGGCTCACGCTTTTTTTTTTCACTTGGTTAAATTTGCATTATTTTTAAGCCATATCTAATAACCAATTTTGTCCAACATTCAATTTGTTTGGAACTTATCACGCTCCGAAACGTGTTGGCAATGATAACCTCCAAAAGCGTATCGTCGTTTAGCACAGCAAACTTGCGAGCGCCATCAACATCAACTGTTCGGTTCGAGCGCGCTTGCTGAAAAGCTGTCCGGCGCTTGAGGCATGCGATTCGTATGCCCCCGCTCGTATAACACTCATACATGTGCAGCTGCGCAAACACACAGATACTCACACACATGAGCAGATATTTCGAGTACACATGGCATTGGGGATATGTGGATCATGAGCGATATGACCACACTCGTTTGTGCTTTTTCTAACTTCTTGCGATTAACAAGATACTCTAACACTATATGATGCTTAATGATCTAGACAAATGTTTAATCACAGCAGGCATATCCTCAATTACTACATTATAAAAAACTTTAGCAAGCTATACGACATCAAACATTGTTTTATATTTTCGAAAAGTTATTCACAAGTCTTAAAATGTCCAAATCAAGCGTAGCATCGGATCCCATTTGCTTTTTGCAATTGGACTTAATGGCAAGCTTTCTGTTACACGACACTAATGAGCTTGAGATCGAATTTACCAACAAAGCAAATTTTATCAAGGAACAGGAAAAAAAATGTTTAGAGAATGGCAAAGATGCAAGCTATTTATTTATTATTTTTTGTGACATTATTTCAATCAGTTTTTCTGCAGCTTGTGTCTATTGATCAGTGCGTGCAAGACATCAAACTTCGCGCTTTAAGATTGGAAATGGAAATCAAGGAAATTGATGGAAAGTTACTTGAAGCAGAACGTATGGTGGAACGCCTTGAGCTGTCATCAAATAAAGGAAAATTAGTTTTTATTGAAAACACACCCCATTCAACAGTTTTAAAAATGCTAACTGCAGCAGAGAGTTCGGTGGCAAAGCGCGATTCCCAAAATAAAGAAATGGAACAGTTTAACCTAGAAATAAATGCACGTTTGGCAGCCCTTGATACGGTAAGTTTTCGGTGCATAGTGAAACTATAAAATTGTTCAAAATAAATGTTGTTAGTTCACCAAATTATTTAATATCGAAAACGTTTTGTTGGAAGCGCTGGAGAGCAAAATATTACAACTGGAATGTAAAACAAATTCTGTAGCGTGGAAATTTGGTCAGCTGGACCAGTCTAAGTCCAAGCAAAAATAAATTACTTTGTCAATATTAAACAACTATATTTTTAACAGTGATGCCTATTCATACATACTATGAATCATGAAAATCTTACATAAATGCATTAGTAATTATAACTGGGTGTAACTTTGTGCTTAAGATTTAATATTTTAGTCGAGCAATTTAGTTGTTAGCATCACGAAAGAACAAAACATCATCGGCTATGATGCTGGTGCTGGTCTTTTGATTGCCTTGCTGATCCGTTATTTCACCATATGTGATTTTGCCCTGCACCATGGTGCGCTGGCCCTTCTTAAGGTACTCCAAAACTGTATCTCGTAAATTGGGCTTGAAAACAACCACACGATGCCAGTCGGTGCGTTGAGCCCAATCACCATTTTCATATCTGTAAAGATTATGACATTAAACTCATCAGCAGTGAAAGCGCATTCATTATAAAGCTTACTTGTAGTTAGTGTGTGTGGCTACAGAAAATGTGACCACGGGGTGCTCCTGCGAGCCACGAAGTTGCGGGTCCGCACCGACGCGTCCCAGTATAGTGACGGTATTGACAGCTGCAAGCGCACAAATAGAACATGTCATACGATTTGCGAATTATTTTGACTGATTCGACTTACTTTTTTCAATTTTGGCGGGCGCCGCAGCAGTTGTCGAACTTGCGGCACCGCGTGCCGGCAATAAACGCAAGCTATTCAAAACCGGGGCCAGCTGTAGATACCAAAAAATCAAAATCATTAAACTTATTTCAAAACACGAATTAAATTAATTACAATGTATTTGCTTTGTTGCATCATTATTGCGCCGTTTTTTACAGATAAATATAATGGAATCGTGCTTCTTCTTTATTAAATTAGAAAAGAAGCGCAACAGCTGGTTAACTAAGCGCAGCAAAGTTCACTTTTTTAATTTGAACAGCTGACCGTTTCTATCAACTCGGTGGCAACACTGCAACAACGATAACGATAGGAGAGAGTGCGATAGCTGCACTAAATGTTGCCATCAACATGGAGCTATTTATGGGTGTTTTATGGCTGGTTTTCATCTCTGCTTGAGCGGAATTAAGTTTATATAAAAACACGACGATCGTTTTAGCTCGATTAACTTATATAAAAAGTTTTTAATATTATATCATAAAGAATTCGGCTTAATTTCAAAAATACCATAATAAAGCGCCATCTATCGTTTTCGAAAGCGTATACACGACGGCTAAATGCTTCTTGCTATATATACAAGCTTTCCTTCTACATTTACAATTTAGTTGCATTTCTTATTTTTGACGTTTTTTCAACGCGGCATCTATAGGATGATTTTTTGAATTGCCAATTTAGATTTAAATAAAGCGCGGGAAAAATCAAAAAGAAATTTGTATGACTTTGCGGGGTTGCTGATACGAAATAACATCTTGATTGGATTTTAAATTAAATAGTCGCCGAAAATGAAAAGTCCCACTTACCAGAGTGTTGAAACTTATACCGAAGGTTTGTCCTTTTTTATTATTTTAATTCATACGAATGTAGATATCGGGTAGAAGAAGGCTTGGGCAGGTTTCTATAATCATGCAAAATTTGCAACACAGCAGCCAGCAGTTGTTACACGTCAGAGCGGTGTAGACGACGGCGTTTGGATTTTTCTTCCTTACTCGCCGCACGCATGCAAAACTTCATCTGCTTAAATGACTCGAGCAAATTTTAATATCTGCTCAGCACTCGCTGAAAAATTTGGTTAACGTCGTGAAGCTTCAGGAAAAAAAGGCAAGACTAAAAAAATTGCCTAGAATATAAAATGGTTTTACCTTCTGGGTATACCTCATTCATGGAGGGTTAACCCGTCTCCTATAAAATAAATTTTAATGTGTTTATGGACAAACATGAATACATGAATCATCAAGAAAACTTTTTGTGTAAATATTATAGCTTGATTATTGGCTGTCTTCAAAATTTTTTAAAGTTTAAATTGAGGTGGAAATGAAACCAGCACGTCAGTAAAGATTAAATTTGTTGCAAGAATTAAGATATTGACGATAATAATATAACCAAAGATAAAAATATAATATTGGAACAATATAGAATAAGTTGGGTTTTGAGGTTCACTTCAGTGCATAGCTTTGAACTTAAATTTTGAAGGTGGGAAATTACTTTGCAAAAATTGTTGCTAAACCCAATCAAATATTTATCAAAGATAAATTTGTACGATAAAGATTTGAAAAGAAACTTTCATAGACCGGAAAGCCAAAAAGTTCATGTGTGGCTTAAAAAAGAAACAGTGAAGTCAACCCCTAGGTCTCAATTCTATTGAGAGGTTGATCCTCTAACCAAAAATTTCAAAGATGTTTTACCAAAACGTAACGAAATTACGGGCAAAGAATTAAAATGTTCGAATAATTATATGTACGCGTAAAAAGTTTCCTTAATTTGTTACTATCTATGTAACATCGTAAAAAATCACATTATAAACAAGTTTCCTAACTGCTAAGGGAGTTTGTGCTAAGTTACGTATGTTTGTCACTTAATTTATTGATGATCCCTAAACGAATAAAGATAACATTTTTTTTTAATGAAAGATAAAATTAAATAACTCAATATGGCACCAAATTTCATCAAAATCGGTTGACTATCTGATATAGCTCCCATAGCAACGATTGGTCGAAAAAACATTTTGGTATTTGTTTTTGGTAGTTTATGAAGGAACCTATTTTGCCAACCAAATGTCTTTTGGTGTTTTTAAGCAATATACCGGATTTTATTGCCAGCTAGTGGTACAGGATATTCCAAAGTCGTCTGTGCCGGACTTTAACGTACTCCATCTTTTTTGTTCGTTTATAAAAATATCGTAACCAAATTTGGCAAATAAATATCTTTTGAAGTTCTTAAGCAATATATTGGATTTGACTGTGATGTGTACCACCAAAAGGCAAAATCAGTTTCCTTATGGGACTATTGAATGCAGCTTTGCAATCGATTAAAAGATGATGGGTGTCGGTCTGTTTTTTGTGGGTATTTTCCAGGATTTGGCGTACTGTGAAGACCTGGTGTATGGTGGACTTACCAGTTTTGAAACTGCACTGATAAGGCCCGATCAGTATATTGGCATACGGCTTCAGTCTTTCGCATAGTACGCCCGATGGGACCTTACTTGAAATGGCAATAAATCTGATTTCCCGGTAGTTGGCGCATATCGTCGGCTCACACTTCAGTACAGGACATAGGTCACAGACATTTCAATCATAGGGCATGCTTTTCGCTAATCATATTTTGAAGAGGAGCGGATGCATGCACCCTGTCGACGCCTGCCTTAAGTAACTCTGCAGGAAATCCATCTTCTTGACGACTTTTGTAATCTTCCGAGGCGGAGAAGAACGTCAATCTATTCTTTTGAATATAGTTAAGAGAATTATTGGATAAACTTTTAAATAAACAGATTTATGTTCAGTCACACTACAAAATAATTTTGACTCTTTTAAACAAGAGTTTCCATAAAAATTTCAAAAGTATGCACATGACGTTGCCCAATTTCAGTTGAACCTACAGTCTCTAGTCGACATTGCAGTTGAAATGGCATATTGACTAGATGACTCTCATAATCAAAAGTGCATTCGAGCGGCGACATCCGATGGTACAGGGTATTTGAGAGTTGAATAGGCGTATCCCCATTTTGGCTGTTCGAATTGAATACATATTCTCTCTAATCTCTCTCTTTGTTTTAACGAACGAAAAATGTTAGAAAATTTGGAAACAATAAAATTAAAATTTTTTTGATTAACAATAAATTAATAACCTACAAATATAAAAATGCTCACAACTAAAATTGGTGCGCTCTACTCTCGAAGCCATCGCCGACTTTCAACAATAGACAAGCTCACATATTGTGACTTGTTTGTTGCGACACCACAAAACTGGATGTGGAAGCCTAAGTACGTGCACGAGCGCCGCAGAGCCATTTTAAAAAGCCCATTTTTTCTTAGTTTAATTGAAACTAGTCCTTGAGCTGCAACAAAGATGAAACGAATATAAACATTAATAAATTTAAACGCGAAGTAGGCCCAAAACTATCCCATATCCACTTAGTAGCTTAGACCTGAAAACCTGATGCAGAACGGAAGAACGAAATTACCATTTTAACATTTTCTTTGCTCTCGTGCCATAACGAAGCAGTACTACAACCGGCACTGCAAGCTTTGAACGACCTACTCGTATAGTCCGCGTATGGGTACCCAACCAACTAGCCCTTCGAATAACGAAAGCCGAACTAACAAAACTTTTGTAATCCTACGCCCACCACCCAATACACTAGTTAACAGGTATCCGAACGACGATTTATTGGTCAAAAATATATTTTGGTTCGCTTATTTTTGTTGGTTTGCAGTGGCGGTCTTCTAGTGGATACCGATTTCAACACTTCCGAACTAGTGCGCAGTACTGCAGGGAAGTGCAAAAGTTACCTACGTTCCGGATCGGCAGCTTTTGCTGTACGATTTGGTATTAAAATTCAAGCGTTGACGACAACCAGCAGGTGTCCGTAGGTCGTACAATAACACTAGTTTGCACGATAAATGAATCTTCGTAAAAAGTGTTTTTTAAGTTAATTTTGGGTGGAGAGGCACGAAAATTACATTTTTTTTCTTAAGCAACGATTTTGAAATTTTTCGAAAACATGTTTTTTTATTCGTCAAAATATTGTATCGACATTTTCGTGTCTCTCCACCCAAAATTACCATAGAAAAGGTTCTTGAGGCAATTTCACTCGATAACCCTTAAATTTGTAGACTAATGTAATTGATGCCGGCGAACACTTTTTTTTTGGCACATGTTAAACTGTGGCGAGTAAATTATGCCAGTTGTAAAAATCGTGTTTTCTAAGCAATCCTTAAAAAATGAATATCCATCCAGCTATTTTAGAATAACTATATATGTACATATGTATGTATGTTATATCTTTAAAGCGCATAGATCGATTTCTAAAACTAAAGTGCCTCTATATATGCTGTCATCGTCATCGTCGCGTCGTTGTTGTTTCCAACGCGCGTGTATATGTATACATTTTGTATTATTGTATGTGTATTTTGCTGCTTATGTATGCGTATCTGTATCTGCTGGGTCTGTTCGTAGGAGCCACAGCTATAGGTTTGGCTGTGCCCCGTGCTGCTAACGAAACAAAATGCGAACTTCGTACGAATAAACGAACAAATCGAATGCGAACGTCCCAAATGTCGATGTTGTATTTGTTGTTATAATATAATTCAGCTTGGATAGTTTGAAGAGGCAGGGTATTTAAGCTGGAGACGGGTGGTACAGTAACTGGCTGGACTGACTGGGCTTGTCGAGGACGTTTGTGCGTTTGCGTGCCAAACCAACGGCAAAACTCATATTCATTTTATAGTGAAACTCAACGCAGCTTAAGCTTAATGTACAGCATTCCGGCTTCATGAATGTTGTTGTTGCTGGTTTACTACTTGGTTGCCTATGTTTGTTGTTGGCTT
The DNA here is from genome assembly GCA_037043745.1 of Chymomyza amoena. NCBI lineage: Eukaryota > Metazoa > Arthropoda > Insecta > Diptera > Drosophilidae > Chymomyza > Chymomyza amoena. The sequence continues at coordinate 221,350 of JBAMAX010003569.1, read as the reverse complement.
AAAGTTTTTTAGTTAGCAAGCGCGATTGCGCGAAGGTTTTTTTTAATCATGCACACTCTCGGCCCTATTAGTGAACTTAGATGCTAAATTTTTGTAAAACTTAAAAGAATATTTGCATGTTGACTTGGGGGTGTACTTTCCTATTCATTTCATCTTAAATCCGAGTGGTTTTTAAAGAGTTCCCAATCATATTGTATTTAATCTGTCAATTACCCAACAACCTTAAGCCATCGACACCGGCACAATGACCAAAAACGCATACAGCAAACCAAAATCTGACTGCGCATATTTTGTTGAATTTAAGAGAGCAGCAGAAATTCAACAACTGCCAGCCAGCCAGCAACGAATGTTCGCATTAAAGTTTATTTCGAAACCAACTCAGAAAGAAAAAAAATAAAGAGCCCAACAACAGCAGCAGCACAAATGAATACGCCAACGAACAACGAACGAGCACACAGAGCACAGCAAAAAAAAAAAAAACAGAAAAGAAAAAATAAAAAAATCAAGTAAAATTACGACAAGCAAAGGCAGGAGGGGATTGGGGCAGCTCGCAACGACGGCAACGACGTCGAAAGAAAACAAGAAACTCCGCCACAGCAGCAGCAGCCAACACTGACAGTGGTGCTGGGTGGTTGGCGTTGGAGCAGTGTGGAGGGGGCGACGAGACAGCAAGCAGCAACAACACAAAGTGTGCGACTGTTTGAGTGCCCTGTGTGTGTTTGTATGTGTGTGCGGTGGGGCGAAGGTGAAGCTTGCCATGGCGTCGGCATAACGTCAGCCAGCGTACAAGCAATACGGCGATGAAAAAACCCAACGAACCAACCAACAGCAGCAGCAACAACAACATTAGCCAGCAAAAATTTATAATAAAAGCAACAACGACAACAACAAACACAACGATGGCAACGTTGAAGGCAACGGGAACGCAAGTGATGACGATGACGGCAACGGCAACGGTGATGGCAAAGGCACCAGCAACAGCAACATCGAAGGCAACACGACGATACTTGCAACTACGTCGAGGCAGTGGCAACAACAACGGCAACGACTACGATGCCATGCTACGGCCGGCAATGCCTCTAACCAACCAACCAGTCAACTATCCACCAGCACCATCCATCCAACCTAACCAACCAACCAACCAACCAGCCAACCTAACAGCACAGCCAGCAGCAAGCAAACGCAGCAAAACGAAAGAGCATACTTGTACATATGTATGTACATATGGTACTATATATATGTATGTATGTATATGTATGTATGTATATATAGTACGTACTACAACGTACCCAATCTGAACTGAACTGAACAGAGTTGGGCTGAACTGAACTGAACTAAGCAGAACGTACCGACCGACCGAACGACCGACCATTAAAGTTGAAGTAAAGTTGGAATTTGTGCTGCCTTCCTTAGCCCTCACCCTCCTCATATTCACTTTTTGTAATCAGAATAAACGAAAATTCGCTTATGCACTGCACAGTGGTGCAGACAGCACTGCCATGGGCTTCAAGATTTGAACTATTTTACACTGTTTTAGGTCACGAACTTATTGGAATTAATTCATTTATGACCTGATCGAGTCACAGTTTTACGAAATTCATTTTGTTTTATTGAGTTTTCAGTTTTTGTAGAACGAAGTTCTACAGTGTGCGTAGAAGTTAAAGAACGAAGCGAGAAAAAAAATGTCGGGTGGTTTTTTTCTGTCGATTATAAATACCTATATACAGGGGTGCCACAGAAAACCAATTCGATTTCAATTCCAATTCTTGGTGCCACAGACATGGCTAACAACGGTTTTAAAAAAAAACCAATTCGATTCAATTTCGATACAATTCCAATTCTTGGAGCCACAGACATGGCTAACAACGGTTTTAAAACCGCTGTTGTTTGTTAAAACCAATCGAATTGTTTTTCTGTGGCACCCCTGATATTTCTAAATTTTAAATCCAAATGAGCTTTAATTTCAAACACTATTTCTTTTTTGTCTTTTGCTCATAATTTACTACGGCAATATCATCGGTTGATCAACACGTATCTGATGCGTACATATGACTTTTTATAAAGTCCTAAACTTCATAAAAGAAAATGACTAAATTTGTTTGTTACGCTCTCTATAATAATTTGTTTATAATAAAAGAAAACAATACAAACGATAGTGGTAAAAGCAAGCCAATAAAAAGACATCGACATAGATCGAAAATCTGCGTGACTATAATGCGCATCTTTTAGTAAAATTTCAGCTCAGTCGATGAAATATTTATTGTCTCGGAGATCCGTTTGTAAACGGACAGTTGATGCTTTATATACTGCTTTTATCCTGCTGACCGTTACATATACATATTTTCACGAACTTATTATACCTCTGGTACATATAACAACTTGTGTTAGTTATACCATGTACGACTCAAAAAGGCTGGACAGATTGTTACGATTTGTCTTCGCCCCGAATAGCAGTAACTAATAAAATATCGATAAAATTCACATTAAAAAAAAATATATCGAACCACACAGAAAATGGAGGAATTGAAATGTAAACATAAAATTTTTTTGAAAGTGGGCGTAGTGTTAGCATATATTTTTCGTGAGCATTTCGCCAAATGTTTAAAAAATATCGTTCCGCAACCTGCTTGTTTACCTGGTTTGGCTCCATCGGATGAGGAGTACTTTGAAGGGGATGAAATAGATTTAGATTCACCTTTCAATTTGATCACAGTAGTAAAAACTCATGATATCTCTAGCAGATTAACGGCATATTAACATCTAATGAGACTTGAAGCAGTATAATTAAGGCAGGTAGGGAGCCCAAAAATTAAATTACGTAGGATTAACTGATTGACCGGAATGTTCAAAAAGCTCACCATCATTAGAGGAAAGATTAATGTCACTTTGACTACTGCTTATGACAATGAAGTCATTAGGATATTGGCCTGTATAACGAGTGCATTCCGACAATTGGATTTTTAGATTTAGACTGAGTACGAATTGGGTTTCAAACGCTTTCGAATCGTTTTTATTCCGGCCAGAAACAGCTAAGTTGTTTATGTTTATTTAATTGCAGCAAAATAAAATGATAATTGCTATCTCCATATATTGTACGTAGATAATGTATTTTTAAAACAAAGCAATTGGTTCCACTGTACCATCCAGCACAGCAACTAAGCAGCAAGGCAAAACGCAAATGTCAAGACGAACAAGGGAACGCACACGGTCGGCGCTGTTGACTAAAACGATCAAAGAGTGGGTGGCCAACTGTTGTCGGGTGGAGGGGTGTTACACCAGCCCGTTGAATATGCGAGCTAAAGTATTTCCCCTCCATTTTGTACGATAAAGGAAATGCCACACCACTGTGACAACACCTTAGCTGGAGCCATCGCCTGAGTCAGTTCCCAATGTCAGAGTTGGAGCTTTAGTAGCCGTAGCTGCCTGTCCTAAGTGCTCGCACATGGCATAACATGCCGCACAAAGCCGTAGCCCGAACCGATACTGAGTCAGTCTAAGCCTGCAGAATCGCGTGCACCAACAATAGGGAGTAACATAGACGGTGTTATTCACTCGATTTTGTGGTGCGGCTGATACTTCTTGAGTCTAAATGCCAGTATTGCTGTTGGATTTTGTTTTCGATGCATTACCATTTACAGGCCGTCTCACTGGATCACTATTTGGTTCTGGCTCTCAAGCGAGCGCATGACTAACGACGAACGATGACGACTAGTTGCCACTTTAGTAAAACAACCGTAAACATAAAAATCGATCGATGTGTTTGTCCAAAAAATAGTGCCCATGTGGTTAGCTGGTTGTATGACTAGTGGGTGGGTGGGCTAAGAGTGTAACGAATGCCTAGGAACGGGCTATGGATACTATATAATACGAAGCAACCATAGAGAATACAATTTAATTTTAAGGGATCGCAGGATCCTTGGGACTAATAGAAATGCTATAGGTCATATTATTTCGGTAATAAGCTGTACATTTACAACGCTCAAAACCAATATCTTAAAAGATTCAAAAGTAATTTCGAGTATTTGGTCGTAGGAGCTTAAACAAGCCGCACCAGTTTACCCCACAGTCTTAAGAGAGCCATCTTCTGCTAATTAAACTACATTCTCTAATGCAAAGTATACGCTCAGTGGGAATTTCTTTCTTATCTCATCTTTGCCTCATGTATATCGTAACCTATCTTCACAATTTACACCACCTAACTTTTTGAATCTTATTTATATTATTAATTCATTTATAAATGAAAATAAGTTGAATAGGAAATAAATAAAATAAATAAAATAAATAAAATAAATAAAATAAATAAAATAAATAAAATAAATAAAATAAATAAAATAAATAAAATAAATAAAATAAATAAAATAAATAAAATAAATAAAATAAATAAAATAAATAAAATAAATAAAATAAATAAAATAAATAAAATAAATAAAATAAATAAAATAAATAAAATAAATAAAATAAATAAAATAAATAAAATAAATAAAATAAATAAAATAAATAAAATAAATAAAATAAATAAAATAAATAAAATAAATAAAATAAATAAAATAAATAAAATAAATAAAATAAATAAAATAAATAAAATAAATAAAATAAATAAAATAAATAAAATAAATAAAATAAATAAAATAAATAAAATAAATAAAATAAATAAAATAAATAAAATAAATAAAATAAATAAAATAAATAAAATAAATAAAATAAATAAAATAAATAAAATAAATAAAATAAATAAAATAAATAAAATAAATAAAATAAATAAAATAAATAAAATAAATAAAATAAATAAAATAAATAAAATAAATAAAATAAATAAAATAAATAAAATAAATAAAATAAATAAAATAAATAAAATAAATAAAATAAATAAAATAAATAAAATAAATAAAATAAATAAAATAAATAAAATAAATAAAATAAATAAAATAAATAAAATAAATAAAATAAATAAAATAAATAAAATAAATAAAATAAATAAAATAAATAAAATAAATAAAATAAATAAAATAAATAAAATAAATAAAATAAATAAAATAAATAAAATAAATAAAATAAATAAAATAAATAAAATAAATAAAATAAATAAAATAAATAAAATAAATAAAATAAATAAAATAAATAAAATAAATAAAATAAATAAAATAAATAAAATAAATAAAATAAATAAAATAAATAAAATAAATAAAATAAATAAAATAAATAAAATAAATAAAATAAATAAAATAAATAAAATAAATAAAATAAATAAAATAAATAAAATAAATAAAATAAATAAAATAAATAAAATAAATAAAATAAATAAAATAAATAAAATAAATAAAATAAATAAAATAAATAAAATATATAAATAAACACGCGTTGGCCTTTTTTTCGATTGAGTTCATAGTGATTAGTCTCCCGAATTCTTTGAATATAACAACATATAAAATATCATCTGGGACGTTCCCCGTTTTTAACTTAAGTTGTTCAGTCATTGTGTCATTCTGAGCAACCAACAAATACAATATTTCTGAGCACTGCAAAAAAATTAAACCTCAGATAAAACCTGAAATTCGTCATATGCGTCATACGAAAAAAAACCTTAAAGTTATATTGCCTGGTTGATATACAAGTACATACATATGTACAAATTTATGTAAGCACTTAATGTACATATGCATATATAGTATGTATGTGGCGAGTAGACATCGAACTTCGAAATTCCAATGGTTTTTAGCTGCAGCGATGAGAGATCCTCGTTGATCCTCATTAACAAGTCAAGAACCGTGGACCATCATTAAAGGATACAGTCTAGCTGGGTCTAACAACGCCACATCGAATTCTCCTCCATGAGTTGCTCGCTATGGAGTCTATACATTCGCACGGAAAAGGGCAAGTTACATCCTTCAAGCAGTCCAGCAACGCCTGAAGCCACGTTGGAAAATTCGGCATTTTAACGTGACCGTAGCGCAAACGAGACATTGTGAGATGACCAAACACACTCATCTACAAACACAATCCCACACACACACACCATCATTCTCATTGCCGTACCCAACTGGCATTCATTTAGTTTTGTAGCAGCGACAGCAACAATAGTAGTAGTAGTACGTTGGGGCTCCTGCTCTGGCTGTTAGGTGGATTGTGCTCTGGCAGGACAGCAAAAAAAGCTTTACCAACTATGACCGAATGAATAAAAAGCCAAGGGATGCAGAATGGTAATAAAGGGTGCGCCCTTGAACTCTTCTTTTTGCAAGATTGTTAGAATGATGTAGCCACTGACTGGGCACCCTATAGTACGGCACATATTTTGTTCATGCTCACCACTGTCAGTTGGCCGCTTACTTTGCTATTCAACAACCAAAGGCAGAGCTGGAGACCAAGCCCAGACCCAAACCAGCAAAAAAGACTCCCACAAGTAAGCAGGCAGGCAGTCACCCTCGCCGACCCGTCAAAGTCGACAGCGCCAGCTCGTCGTTTGCTTGTCACAATAGGGCAAAAGTTTCACTGTAACCGTTGTACGACCCACAAATGCCACCACCGCATGCCCAAGTGCAGCCCAAAAGTCTGCCATCGTGCAACCACCCAGGCACCCAACCACCACCCACTCGGCACTGCGATTGCCCGATGTTGTCGGGCATAACGAACGATGGCGAACGTGCTTACCAACACACACACAAATTCAAAAACTTGCTGTGAAATACGTTGGTTGTGTGTATAGTAAACATATATATATGTATGTATGTAGATACAGGGTTTATAAGTTAGTTAATATCACGATAAAACTATTTTTGCGATGTGCTTATGTATTCCAATAACAATACAAAGCATTAAATAAAAGGAATCTTGTTTTTTGTTTTTCTCCCAGACATGTAATATTTTTAATTGCATGAACTAAACCAATGCAAGTCCCATTAGATTATAAGTGTTATACTTGCTAAATTGTTGTATGATATCATGAAATGAATGACCATAAAAACGTGCCTACAGATTTACTCACATTATACACATACATATACTGACAAAGCATTAAGCTTTCATGTGAGTCTATCTCTGCTTGTTTGTGTGTGTGTGTGTGTGTGTGTACGAAACTTTTATTGTCAGCACATACACACACACTCACTCACTCACTTAGATACACTGCATGCTGATGCCATGTTCGTCGAGGACGTAGAAAGAAGGTTTTGCCGCATGAAGGATAAAATGCTGCAAATTCACGGCAACAGCAAAAACAACTTCAGCAACAACAACAACAACAGAGGGCATACAGTATGTACATATACGCATCCATCAGATAGACAGCATCGGGCATGGTGAAATAATGAAGCAGCAAGGCAGCAAGGACTCGACTAGTTTCAACTCGACGCGGCTCGACTCTAGTCTAGAACTCGCCTCGAGTTGACTCGATTCGCAACGCCGACGCTAACGACAATGCGACTCGAACAACTTGGATGGCTTGGCAGAATGGAAACTAAAATGGAAATTGTATGAAAATACGACAAGGATATTGCATACGAAGACAGGGTGGCGGCAAGCTGGATACAAAACTGGCTGGCTTGTGGTGTTGATGATGATTACAGAGATATGTACATGGATAGACGCAGAAGCTGGAGCTGAAGCTGAAGCAGCTACGCTATCACAAGGAAGAATAAGCCAAAACCGTTTGCCTGCCTCGTTTCGTTCGTTCGTTCGTTTCAAAGTGAATGTTTGTTGTCCTCATCGTTGTTTCTATTGTTGTTGTTATTGTATTAAGTCTAACACGCTAAGAATGTTTGTTGCTCTAGTTGTTGGTGTTGCTGTAATAGTACTTCTTCTATAGCGTTGCCTTTGCCTACGCTATGTTCTTCATTTTGCTCTGCTCTTCTGGGCTGCCTTGTTTTTATACTCATCCAAACAGCAGCTTCTAGCAAGAGAAAAGAGTGTTTGTACTATGTGTGTGTATGCATGTGCTTGTGTGTTTGTGAGCTTGTGTGTGACTGTTTGAGCCTTGGACGGTTTGGCTTGACTTGGGCTGTGCTCGACCGGACCCATATGAGCACTGGGTTGAGGGAACCCAAATATATTCCACTAGAAATGTTTATTAAATTTCTTGCATTTAAGCATTGAGTTTCATTTGAAATAAGAAATCTTGCACTTTATCTTAGACTTTGAACTTAAAACGAAAGATATATATATAAACATAGTATATATGTAATATTTGGATAATCTTAATAGCTAAAAGTTTTTGTTGCATTATACTCGTATATGTAATGCCTACCTTTTTTTTAAATATTTTTGTTTTATTTTTGTTAGCTAAATGAGTTTATAGTTTACATTGGTTTCTCGGGGTGTTATCAGTTTGTTTCTTTTCTAAGATGGTTCTTTAGTAGGCAGCGTATAGCGAATGGCCTTTAAACCGAAGGTTAACTGCGAATAAGTGAGAATTCATGCAAATAAGCAGTAAGGGTTAGGGTGCACAGGCTCACTACTCTGTTGCCGCCTACCAAATCACCACCTATCGTTATCACCTAAATACCACTCTTCTATCCCCCCGCATCTAACACTTGGGCTGGGCTAACGTTTGAGCTATCCTTCTAGGCTAGAAAAGGAAACGACATTCCCACAAGTCTTTCTTCCACGCAGTGCGGCTAAAAGGTTTATTTTGGTCCAGGGTCACGTCTTACCACGAGTCTTTGTACTAGCTACAAAATGTATTAATTACACAATGGTTTAAGAATTTTACTGGAGCGATCCCCTAAGCTTATTTAGCTGAAGATGAGCGAATTCCATTTGGGAAGATAACCGGTCTAGTGGAGCACTGTCACAAACAAGGACTACCGCTGCTTTTAGGAAGTGGCGACAACACTCACTATATCCTCTAGGGCAGCACTAATGTCACCAGATGCGACGCGCATCTATTAGAGTTTATTTCATAAGTAAGTCTAAAAATGTGTATGTAATGTCGGAACTACTCAGAAAAAAATCTTTTCTTCGAAAAGAAAATTTTATTACGACAGAATTTTTACTGGTCCCTTGAGAAAACTCCGGGAGCGGGAGAATCGCTCATATCTCATGCATTGCCCAAGCTAGCTATACCAAATGGTCATAAGGCCGATGATTACTTACGGGTATGTGACATAGGCCAATGTGTATATATCAACTTAGGTTCGGACAATGGAACAGAGTGTCCATTAGATGGATTCCGGTACACTAGATTATTCCCAGGAATGGCATTGGCAGACACATTACCAGGCAGCTGCTAACAGTTGAAGAAAGATCCAGACGGTAAATAAACGAAAACTACACGAAGGACTTACGGCAGGCCAAGTAACTTCTTGGTTGCTAAGACTCGAGTAGGTTCAAGAAAATATCCGAATTTGGCAAGAATTCCTTTAGAATGTTGACTGGGTTACTATCGGGATTTTGCAGACTCAGGAATTGCAACACATGCGGATTTTGAAAAGCTAAGAAGGAAACCTCCCTTCACATATTTGCAGAGTACGATGGCATTACCAGAAGAGGGAAATCCCTTTTCGGTGGCCATAGAATATTGATGGAAGATATCACCGGACTAAAACTATTGATATTAGGCTAGTCATTTCCCTGACTGACTATTTTGTTAGTCGCCCCTATGTGGAACATTCCTTTAATTAAAAACTCTTCGAAAAGAAGGGAGACCTACAGTTTATAGCCGAATCCGAATAGCGGAGTCTTAAATAAATAGAGATTTTCTTTGGCAAGTGCTTCTGCGAGGAATCGAGCCACGGACTATCAGTAGCAAAGCGAGTACGCTACCGTAGGTTACAGATATGTACCATATGTACCACCTGTATTTTAATTCAATTACTCTAGAGGGATTAGTCCCGACTATAGTATCGTTTCAATAGAAATAAATCGGGGAATGCTACAATTGTGTCCGTCCTATTTTAAAATTCCATGTGTCAACAAAGCTCGCAGCCCGAATTCGCTTCCGGGTGTTCTGGGAATACTATAAAATGCGTCTACGATTGCCAAGAGGTTTAAAAGCAACTGCGTGTGAGTTGATTTTTTTTTTTTTGTCTGTAAAACCATATTTATACCTTCAAGTTCCGTAAATAAAAACAGATTTTAATGAAAATCGTCAAAGAAGGGTGAAATTAGTACATTTCATATTTTGGTGTTCATACAGACGGATGGACGGAAATAGCTTAATCGCTACCCGATGTTATGAACCTGGGGTCTGCCACGCCGACTTCTGTCCATTATCGGCATGGGCAACTATTCATATTTATATATGATATTTTCGTATATACTTTCATGCCTCCTTCCTCCTTTTAAATACAATTAAAATAAATTCTTTAAGTATGGCCAATATAAAAATTTAGGTATGAGATGAATGTTTCCTGTCGTCCTGTAAAGAATTACAGTTTTTATTCGTTACATGAATTTCTTTAGGGCAGCCAAAATTTCAGATTACATCTCAAAGGGAGACAAGTTTATTTTATTTTTTTAATATCGGGGTTATATTATGAAGCTCCCATAGAAGTGTTTCAGATGACATCGAAAAAACTTATGAAGAATTTTGGCAATCGAAAGTCTTTTAGAGTTTCCAAGCGCTGCATCAATTTTGATCAAAATCGGTTGGCTATATTTTATAGTCCCATAGTATCGATCAGATAAAAAAAAAGTCTGTTTTAGTTTCGTGTGTTTATGAAGATATCATCAAATATCTTTTATAGTTCTGAAGCAAAGGTAATGTATCATAGAGAAGGAGATGGCAGTGACACCACAAAGTTACCTATGTATAGTATGATCAGGTATCTGTGACTAAGTAATCAAAAGTGTTTAAAAAATTCTTTACAATTGCAACTTATAGCATACTTTATAAAAATCGGTAAACTATATCATGTAGGCCCCATTGGATCCAATAGTTAAGAAAGTGTATATCCATAATAAATTTGTTTTTAAAGACAATTTACCTTTACCTTAATTCAAAACTTTTAAATGGATAATTTTTTTTGTTAGCTAACTGATAAGATTATATCCGAAATAATTATCTTTTCATAAAACTGATCAGACGGTCCAAAAAATGATTCATATCTATATAAATAAATTTGCGAAACTTGGACGAAATATGACCCACTAACAGCATTGAAGGAACATCGACTTGACCTGGTAAAAGTTTGAGTGTAGCTGGTGATATGACACCTCATAGAGCAGACATAGACTCGTAGCGGACCCATGACGGCCATGGGAACCCCATTTGAAAGGTCAGTACAGGAAATTTGGTGTGCTGCCCACAAGATGTCTAGCAGTGCGTGTGAAATTGCGTATGTTTGTGTTTGTGTGTGACCCAAATACATTCATGGACCTCACCTTATGGCCGCTCATGCACGCACACATCAACTCTCGTAGTTCACATGCATGTCAAAGTGCGTGGAGTTATGCAAATGTGTAAAGTCGAGTCAAGAGCCGACCCCTTTCTGCAATAGTATTGGTGTGGGGGTGTCATTTGGAGCTGTGGCTGTTGGTGTTGCGGTGTTGGCGCCACGGGCACATTGGGCATGCCAGCATGCTGCGTATGTGTCTCGTTGGCAACCACAACCGGAAGGCCAACGACTGCGCTTCTTCAGCCTCTTTCTTCCATTGAATGGGCTAACCGACACTGCCAACGCCAATGCTAACGACTACGACAACAATGCAACAAACCCTTGCAGATGGATGACTACGCGGTGGCGTTTAATCAGCGGCCGCTCGCTGCGCATGCAACACATGCCAAAATGATGGCGCCGCGTGACGCTGCACGGCTTGGTTGAGCCGGGAGCCGGGCATAAAGATTCTCAACGGCGACGAAGATGACGACGTCGCGAGCGAAAGTTTGCCCCAACAGGAATTTCGGTTTTTATTTTGCGCCGTGAAAAGTGAAAAAGTTTTCAACCCTTGAATGAAATGGCAGCGCATTAGCAGCAGCAGAAACACCAGCGTCAGCATCGGCAGCGCTGTTGGCGCCAACATCGCTGCTGGCGTCAACGTTGACGTTGGCATCGGCAGCAGCAACATCAACAGCGTATTGTATGTAGTGTATTTTCAATTTATGGTTTTGTATGTACACACACACAAACAAACAACGCTCATACACATGAACACAGTCTTCGTACGTACGTGCCACAGTTCCAGTTGCATGTGTGTAACTTTGACAGGGGGTGGTGCTTGCAGGGGTGCGTCCAAGTCCAACCCTCTGGCAGTGCGTCTGTTTTGGCTTTTTCCTTTGACACGTTCCGTCGCTTCCTTGTGACGACGCTCTTAATACATTTTTCCAGCTGTTTTGCAATACGCTCTCATATTTTAAACTAAAAATCTAGTTGCGTTTGGCTTTGGAGGCGCCACAGCATCCCCCGTCAACCCTTTATATTTGTGGGTGTGCAACGGGAAGCTCGCATGTGAATTATGACAGACTTTGTCGTTGACTTTGGCTTCGGTGGACGTAGTCGTCGACGTCGCTGCCACTGCTGCTGCCGGCGTCGTCGTCGACGTCGTTTGTTTTGCATTTTTCATGCTGCTGCTGCGCGTCGAAGCAGCAACATCAGCAGCAGACGAACGGCGACCTTGAACAATTTATTGTTGGTCGTTGTTGTAGCTGCTTTTTATTTATTTATGTATTTTTTATTTTGCTGCACCCGCCCCCCCAAGCAACGACTTTGTAATGTATGCAATACCGACTTGACAGGCGAAGAGCCGGCAACCTGCCATCGAACACCATCGCTACCAAACGATTCAGCCATCCATCCATCTATCATTAGTCAATGATTGTTGTTGCTGCTTTTTTTTTGGCGTCATCGTCAATGGCGAAAGTGTTACGTTCATCACTCTTTGGGTGCTTGGCGCAATCCCAAAAGCAAGCTTAACAAGTGGTTCTCTCTAGACGCGAGTCACGTTTAACCCCCAATTCTTATGGCAGTTCCTATGCGTGTCCCTCGGTTTGCGGTTAATCTGTTTTCATAAAAACAAAATCACCGACTAGAGTTCCAATGTGTGTTGCCGCCGGTACAACTAGCACATTTACTCGCAGGTCTGGATTTTGTGCCACTTTGTGGGTCTTTCCAATGTCGTATTTTAATTAGGCGTACAAATATCTCAATGAATGTGTTCCAAGTGGTAGTGGATTTGTTGCTGGTGCTGCGACTGCAGATAACGGGTTCAATGTGAGGGGTATTATTTATGGAATGAATGAGCTAAGTGAGCGTGGTCAGTTATTTTGAGAGCTAATCGAACTGGCTACTACTACTGAAAGCTTACGTTTGGTAAATATGAATGAAAGTTTTTTTTTGCTTGTATTTCTTCTTCTTTTAATAAAACTAGAGGGCTCTGCGTGCCTCACGCTTTCGTACTGTATCTGTACGTTCCATAGTGTTCATGCGATTTTGAGACTAACGAGTTTTAAAGCAACCATTTCGTTGATTTAGCATTGGGTCTTCTTCATTTCTGGGTATAATGCCTCTCCTCTGTAGGTTTTGAAATGGGCTTTAACTTTCTGCAGGTTAAGTTCCTCTCGGAGCTATATGATATAGTCAACCGAATTTGATCTTTTAAAAACTTCCGAGCGCTACATTTGACAACAATATCCTCAGAAAACTTTTATCATACTTTAGGCAGCTTTTGAGTGTTTTCCTATATCTCCATATACATATTTTCGCCTTGCAAAAACTTTATATATCCTTTGAGAGCTTTACTAATACTCGGTATAAAAAGACATTACACATTTTAGCCTACATGAGTGTAAATACCAAGTTTGTTGACTGTACCTACGTTACATAGAAATTCATATTCGTATTAAGATGTTGCGCGAGGCTTTTTCAACTTTGCCTTTAATTTCTAAGGACCAAATTTTATAGATGCGGACCCCCCACAATCGATTTGCCGTGTTTTCTCCTACACTCCTCCACATATCAACTTGATATTTACCCGATAATAATAACATTTTAAATTGAGTTTTTGACTTAGCTCTTAGTTCTCATCAAAATCGGAAAAATTTGCAGAACTGGTAGGCATGAATATAGCTTTGCCCAAAAAAAACATTGTTCCAATTGGAACATTTTTGGAAGAAATGTGCAGGAATTTTTGACAAAAAAGGTTCAGGATACTACACTATCGTGCATCGTCTCAAATGTATTGCATTTTTTTATATTTATATCCTACTTACTAGGTGTGTTCAAAAAGTATCGCAGATTTTTTAATTTTCGCGGGTTACGTATGTATATTCGAATTTCGATTTTTTTGTGGCGTTATGTTGGTTCTCATGTATCTCACTTTGGCGACAAGCTCGGCCATTTTGAATGTTCACTTAATTGTTGACAGCTGCTTTGCTTGGACGTGTTTTGGCTCGTCTTAAATTTTTTTTCGCCCTTTCATGGGTCTCTTCAGTTTAGGGAACAAGAAAAAGTCACAGGGGGCCACATCTGGGGAATACGGTGGCTGCGGCATTTTAGTGTGTTGTTTTTGGCCAAAAAAGTCGCGCACAAGCAACGATGTGTGAGCAGTTTTTTCTTAAGTTTACCAATTTTTGTGAATCGGGACTTTTTGGAAAGGTCTACTCTACTTTTATAAAAAGTAAAAAATTGGAAAAATTCGAATTAGTACAGTTTTTATGACTTAATAAGTGCAAACGTGTTTTGAAAAAATTGAAATTACTGAAACATTGGCCTAACATAAAATATAAGTCACATCTCTTCAGAAACAAAAAGGTGTTAAATTTGTTGACTAATGTTGTATAACCCAGTTTTATATATTTACATTTGTAAAAATAAGTATGCTAACGCCTGTCGAAGTTTATTTAATACCTAAAAATGATTATCATCATACATGTATGATGCGAAAATTATGATGATCGGATGAAGACTTTAAATTATAAGTTCTACAAAATGTTACAACGTAGGTCGTCGGTTAGAATATTTACATATATTTAGTTGCATTTTACTGGACGTACCGAATTTCATCTAAATTGGGCTATATAGCTGTCATATAACCTTAAATCGATTTTGGCCATATCTCGCCCATTTGCAAAATTATAGGCTTACAATATTTGTCTTAATCATATGATGCTTTTTTTGCACCTTTCATTGAAGATGATTTTTTTCATGGGTGGATCTCAGTCCTGCGCCATAATCTAAATTAAATGTTAAGAATCCGACGAGTACTCTACCATTCAACGGGTTTTATCCAGGTTACAGTCCAGAGAGAACTACAAAGAGGTAATGCGTCGGCTGATTAAAATCTATGCGACAGTAGCATACCCGATTTATTTAAATCTGGCCAACAGTGTGGTCTAAAAGTGTACGTAATAAAGTGTGGTTATCGACGATGACCATTTTTCATGATTTCTGTGGATGAAATGGTGTTTCTACAAAAGCTTGTGGATTATTATCACTCCAAATGAAGTGTCACGCCAAACTATCAGCTGTTTATTCTAAATAAAAAAACACGCTGTTTTTAAGAGGCGGCACAGTGCCGAACAAGTAATTTGTAGTTAAGAGTTGCTGAAGTGGACCAAATTAAGGCCAAGCTGCCAACAAGATTTAAGAGTATAACATATAAGCACAGAATAAAAATAATTATTTTATAATACAATATAATAATTAATATATGTTATTATATAGAACTTTGCATGCAAAATATATATTATGCGTATCTTTTTATAAGATCCTTTTCTTTATAGGGACAGACAAATGGACAGACGTACAGAAAGATAGACGTGTCTATATATAAATAGGTTTTAGCATTTGCGTCGCCTACTTTTGCCTGGTACATACTTTAACACGAAATTATTATATCTTTTATTTACTGTACAGGGTAAAAAAGCAGCTTTTAAAATATTAAAATTTATGTTTACTTCTAGTAGATATGCCAAATCGGACATGGCTTAATCAAGGTAATGATAGGGCCTTCTTCTGACTGTTACCCAACACACAAATCTAGTATTAAAAACTTTGGGATACCTTGTTTAAGAACACCAAAAACAGACGAACGACAGAATTTTTAACCAAAAATGTTTTTTTTTCCGATCGTTCCTATTTGAGCCATATGATACAGTCAACCGATTTTTATTAAATTTGGTACATTGCTTGACAACTAAAAAAAACTTTTCAACCTTTTGTTTTTGGCGAGGTCCTCTGAAAATCCCCTATGGAAGCTAAATAATATAAACCCGATATAGAGAGGTAGGTTTAGGTCAAGGCTTCAGTTGCGACTAAGCGTCCCAACTCACTTAGACCAAGAATAGTCCCATTGTGAAACCGATAATGGGAGTAAGTGATAAGGATATAGAAGTGACAGGAAAAATTAGGGGAATAGGAAATGTCGAAAGTCCAGGACCATGCTTTACGTGTGACTGGATAACTTTGGGGGGATTCGGAAGTCTCCTTCTGAATGTTACATACATTTTCGGCTTGCACAAACTTAATATACCCTTTGTACCATACGGTACAGGATATAAATATGCACAGGGCGTCTCACTGTTGGGTACTTACCCCGTACAGTAAATATTAACATTTTTAATTACAAGATTAAAGTCTCTAAAATGGCATACTATGTTTGTCATTAGAGTAAGTTAGAAATACATTTGCGTGCTGATGTACCTGATTTTGCATTTATGCCTGCAATCAAAATTGCAACTCTTTCGAGGTTCTGTGAAACCTGCCCAATAGCAAATGGTTGCACTAACCTCCTTACATGCAATTTGACTCTTTGTCCATAACAACCGTCCAACCGGTAAAAGAGCCTAACGCATGGAACTCTAGTAAGTTGGAACTACATTTGATTCTATGGACATATATTTTTGGGCAACCATTTCTAACTCTAGCGCTTACTAGCAATCATTTTATATTGAACAATATAGGGAGCATATTTAGTCAGTCAGTATATTGGTTTATTTGGGCATCTTACTTAACTAGAGATAATCCACAAAACTTTACTGAAATTGTTTCCTAAATTGTTTATCTGATGTTTTACGCCTTGAAATTAGGGAAAAACATACTCAATTATGATGATGAAAATGGTTATTATAAGGCGATAGTCATCAACCTGTTATTTAGCACTAATTGTGGAGCGTCATAGAGCTTTAAATATAAAAAATTATTTAAGCCTAGTTGTTATTTGACATTGTATTCTTACGACGCTCCAACATTGAACATGCCAATATACAAAAAATGCGCGGACGACTTTGGGATGCCCTGTACCACTAGCTTGCAATCAAATCCGGTATATAAAAAACAAAGAACAGAAGAATTTTTAAGCCAAAATTTTTTATTGACCAATCGTTCCCATGGGAGCTATATGATATAGTCAACCGATTTTAATTAAATTTGACACAGTGCTTTAACACCTTAAATTAAAAAAGATCTGAATGCCGTCTCAAATATCTTCACAAACAAACGAAACAACGAAACGGCCAAAATAATTTTTTTTATACAAAATTCGCTATATTTAATTTTTTAATAAATATATCGTAACCAGATTTGGCAGCTCTGTGTCAAATTTGATCGAAATCGGTTGACTATATCATTCACATAGGAACGATCGGTAAATTCTTGCTTAAAAATTCTTCTGTTTTTGTTTTTTTATGAAAGAAATTTTATTGCAAGCTAGTGGTACAGGGTATCCCAAAGTCGTCCGCGCCCGAATTTAAGTACACCATTTTTTTCTCAAACTTTTTCCAAAACTTTCATATTTGATCCGTTATTATGAGACGCAAGATAATTTTATTTTTTGGGATAACGGATAACTTCGTTTTTTGTATATGTGCAACATATTATATACCATACCTCTAATAAAATTGTTTTAGAGAGCCTCAAATTAATCTGTACTAAATTTTATGAAAATACGGTGACTTTATCATATAGTTTCCAAATGCCAATCGACAAAAAAAAAACGTTTTTATGGTATGCATAATTCGTTTGTTTGTAAAGATTTCGTGACAAATTTGTCATTAGTAGTTTTTGATAGTTCCCAAGAACTGCTATTATATTCAGTCAAAATGTCTCAGGGCATAATTCTTTTGTTTATAAAGGTGTCGATATCGATTAGTTTTGACATTATGAAGGTATTTAGTGTTTCCAAGCTCTACCCAAAATTGTATCAAAAACCAATTGAATATAATCCCCACATGTTCGTTCAAAAAAACGATTTTGGTGCAAAGGTGTAAGTTTTAAGCAACAAAGCGGATTCGTGTGTGATGCTACAGGGCATCTTAAAGTCGCACCCGACTTTAACGTCCGCAATCTTTAATAATAAATTTGGTAATATATTGTTTAACAAGTCTTACTCAGAATCAACTAAAAAATGTACCTTTATTTAGTTTTGGAAGAGTTTGTTTCGAGGCCAGTTTGATAAATCAGTGACTCTTTAAATTCAATTCGCAATCCCAAGAATAATAACGAAAATAGGAAAAAATAAAAAAATTGTATGTACACAATGCAGGTGGATACCATATACATATATTGAACACTTGACACGAAAAATATTAAGTCCCAAATTTACCCAACAACTAAAAAAACCTCTATTTTGAAATCCTTGACAACACAATCTCAAAATTGAAAAAATTTCAATTGGAAATATAAGAAATTAAACTGTAATCACAGTGATAATAAAAGTCTGTGCGTGCAGTTATAAAACTAAGAAAGATATAGATAATTTCGCTGTGATAAACTAAGATACGTGTACTTTAAAAAACAATTATTTGCAAAAAAAATTTGATGTTATTCGTTTAACTTTGACGAGATAAAGTCAATGGTCAGATATTATGCTAGCGTTTTCCAACACTAGTTCTGTTTTAAGATCCACGGGTTGCTCCCTAAAATACAAACTGTTCAATTGTGGCGCCGCTAACGTCGACTGGCTCACAGCCCAACACACAATAGAAATACAAAGCTAGACGAACGAGACGAGAAATTTATGCGACTCCAACTCAGCTTGGCCCAACTCCCATCTCCCAACACAGCAGAGCAGAGCACAGCACAGCACAACACAACACAAAACCCATCCCAAGGCAAACGAATACGAACCAAAACCTTTCCATTTCATGTCATACCCCATTCCACCAGAGCAACAACCAGCACACCCAACCCAAGAGAGCCGCCTCGTCGTACACCCCATTGCCATTTTGTTGTTTATATGAACGACTTTGCCCAACGACCAACCCGCCCAACCGACCGACAGAACGCCAAACCAACCGAAATAACGACCGACGCGACCTACCGTCATACCGACTATATGACGGTTGTGTGTTCTGTCCCTGCGTGTGAGTGTGTGTGTGTACTTGGCTGATGTCGTAGTCAGATAGATTAAATCGATGGAAATGTAGGACTGTATACACACATACACATGCACTCGCACTCAACACACACACACACACAGAAAGCCATCTAACGAACGAATGTACTTTGCTGTTGTTGTTGTTGTTGCTGCGGCAAAATCCAGCAACGGCAAAGCAGCCAACGCATCACAGCAGCAACAGCAGACAACAACAACGACAACAACAAAGATGGAAACAACAATTTCAACAGTGGCGTCGATGGCAAAAGCTGGATCACGCGGGGGGATAATAGTGCAGAGTAGAGTAGGGTAAACCTAGTTCATTTCACTGAACAAGTTCAATCGTTCTTTTTTTTTTAGTGAACGAAGTCGTTCTTGTCGTCCAGTTGTTCCTTTTTATGACGGTTTTTCTTTCTTAGTATGATTAATATGTTGAAACAAATTAAATTGAAATTAAATTTATTTGTTTATTTACATTTTTGTACCCTGTACCGTATGGTGCAAAGGGTATATTAAGTTTATGCAAGCCGAAAATGTATGTAACATATAGAAGGAGACGTCGGAGACACCCCAAAGTTACCTAAAATATGATCAGGGTGAATAGAGAAGTCGATATACCCATGTCTGTCCGTCCGTCTGTCCGTTTGAACGCCTAGATCTCAGAGATAGTAAAGAGTAAGAGCTAGAGTTACCAAACTTTCACATTAGATCCCATATTATTCCACAGGAGACAAGTTTATTTTAATTTTTTGATATCGGGGATAAATTATATGTGTAGGTGTTTGAGACGACCTCGACAAAAAAAAAAGGCTTTAGATGGATAATTCGTTTGTTCATGAAGATATCGTAACCAAATTTGGTATTTAAAAGTTTTTTATAGTTCCCAAGTACTGTACCAAATTTCATCAAAATCGGCTGACTATATCATATAGCTCCCATAGGACCGATCGGCCAAAATAACTTTTTTAAATCAAAATTCGCTATATTTTGTTTTTTAATAAAGATATCGTAACAAGATTTGGCGTTTAGAGCACTTCAGCAATGTGCCAAATTTGAACAAAATCGGTTGACTATATCATATAGCTCCCATACGATCGGTCAAAAAAATGTTTGCTTAAAAATTCTTCTGTTTTTGGTTTTTTGTGAAAGAACTGGATTTTATTGCAAGCTAGTGGTACAGGGTATCCCAAAGTCGTCTGCGCCCGACTTTACGAACGCCATATTTTTTATTTATTTTTATTGTTAAAATAAAAAAAATAGTTTTCTTGATGAGTGCTTTGTTTTTAGGTGGCGGCTCAAATTACTTTGCGACCCACCAGCAATAATTAAAATAGATTGGCAAAACTTGCATTTAGCCCTATTTGTATCATCCAATGCATCAAAGTGGTAATATATATAAATGCGAATTTTTGCATTTGCGCGCAATAAAAACGGCAATAGAGTTGCCCTACTATTAAAAAAAGCGATCGATGAAATATGTGGCCATACTAGGAAAATCAGACTAAAACAGATGCAAAGTACAAGTAAAAACAGTAAAGAATAGTCAAACAACAAACAGCAATATAAGAATAATATAAGAACGAACAACGGTAGAAGAATAATATAAGAACAAACAACAGTAGAATAATAATATAAGAACGAACAACTGTATAAAAACGAACATCTGTATAAGAACGAACATCTGTCTGTATAAGAACGAACAACTGAATAAGATCGAACAACGAACAAGTGACTAAAAAAGAACGATGTTGTTGAACTTGTTCAGTTCGTTCTTTTAAGTGAATAGTTCTTTTTTGTTCGTACGTTCATGAACGACCCAACACAGAGGTAGTCATTGTGAGCAATACGAGTAGAACAAACATAACAACTAAAGCCCCACAGATAATCAGATTTTAAGGTACCCAGGCATTGGCGTCGTTAAGAGCTCTCCACTAAAGTTAGTATACGATTTTAAATTATAAATTTACACAGTCCTAGTCTATCATATAAAATATTTCTGACATAGATCTACTTCATCTAGTACGTTCTAGTTGAGCACCTTTTCTTTTAAGCTCTTGGCTAACTAAGCCTCTGCCTTACCGCATTTTCAGTTTTGTTTGCTTTCATATGCTTTCTTATATATATGTATATGTATTCATATAGAAGTAAATGTGTACGTAGTTCAGCATATCATACATATAGTATAGAAACATGTACACATGTGTGAGTATATACAGTGAAAGCTCTCACTAATGGATTGGTCGTCAGTCATGAGAGGTCCTTTGCCATTCTTGAAGAGCATATTATGAAATTTTACTTAAAAATGTATATATCAACGAGTGTTTTTTCGATTTAGCCTTTGTATCCGAAATTCGAAACTAAATCGATGTTTACATCTTAGTTTTGGACATATCCCAATTCGGAAACTTTCTATACGATGATCTTTCCGCGTACGCAACAAAAATGTCGGAAATTGCTATTAAAATATTTTAAGCATCTGAAACTTCAAATAAGATTTGTATTTCTATAAGCGAACGTATTATAAATAAACACAGATTTATTTATTAAATAAAATGTTTTCTTGAATTTCAAAAGATTCCAGTAAACCTCCAGGTGTTTAAGTTACGTAACTAAAGAATAGTACTTCGTCGTTAGTGCGATCTGTGTCTCAAACAGGACAGGACACTATATTTTGGTTTCATTTTTAGGCGATAGTGGATTTAATAACACCACAATTATTTATGATGATTTTCGGATTGCTAATAATCGACTTATTGCATCAACTTTTCCACACAATATAGCCAGAGGTGCGCATAACATTGGTGGCGTTTGACCTGGTTTCAAAAAACGTTCTCACACAGGACGCGCCACCTATCCCGATATAAGTGACATTAAGCATTGTCTTTGATCGGTGTTCTCGCAAATTTTTTAAACTCTTCGGATAGACGTTGAGTTCTTCAACGTTCTAATATAGGGCGATGCTTTCTCTTGTAACCTGAAGAGGCGGATGATATGCCCATCTTCGATTAAAAGCTGTGCCTCACAGATATATGTATGTTTCATTTCTATCTTTATACCCTGTACCATATACAAAGGGTATATTAAGTTTGTACAAGCCGAAAATGTATGTAACATATAGAAGGAGACACCCCACAGTTACCTATAATATGATCAGGGTGAATAGAGAAATCGATATACCCATGTCCATATGTCCGTTTAAGCGCCTAGATCTCAGAGATGGTAAAAGTTAGAGTAACCAAACTTTCATTATTCCATAGGGGACAAGTTTATTTTATTTTTTGTATATCGGGCTTAAATTATATAGATCCCATAGGGTGTATTTTATTATCGCCCCTCTTTATAATATGGTATCCGGGATCTAGATTTATAGCCACAGCAACCCCGAGAGAACTTGATAAATCCATTTGATAATTTAGTCTGATTCTTTGGCAAAATAATTTTATGATTTGACCTCCCTGTACTCCCTGCTAATTATTGCACAAGCCTATAGTACCCTTAAAACCTAAATTAATCAGCAAATAAAGATACGAAGTTATGTTAATAAGATCAGTACTCACGTATGCCTTCGAACTCAAGTTTTTGAAGAGCCAATGGACCGATGTGACTCAGCTGCGGTATGGCGATAAGTATATGGCACTGTCGAACTATCGGATAATGATGTTTCATGCCCTGCTAGCGAATCTAGTTGAAAGTTTTAAGATTTGTTATTAAGAGGGAATTGCGAAAAAGGTGGATAGGTCATGTGCTAAGCATGTTCACTGAAAGAATAGCTCAAAATGTTTTTGTATTGAAAACAATTGGAGGAAGAAGAACAAGGCGCCCAAGGAAACGGTGGCTGGCCGATCTCAGAAAAAGAGAAATCCTTCACCTGAGAGATGTCGTTGTATAGATAGGAGGGGCCTGGACTCGAGAGTCAGAGTCGAGAGTTTTTTAGATCTGCATTGCAGTTTTATGAAATGCATTATTATGATTTTATCAAATCATCAATTCTCTCAGAAATCCTTTCTAGACTTTTTTATGTTGGTCGCACACTTTTCAACAATTATATTTCATGAATTAAGAAAAATTGATAGGGGCCTGGATCCGATATTTCCCCCGGGCCCGGATATTCTCTCAACGACCCTTGCGGTAAAGCTAAGAAGAAGAAGTCGTTTGTTTTACAAATTATTTCATATATGTATTGTATGTACATAGACGCTGTAGAAATAATTATAATCTTCAAGGAAAATAAGGTTGAGGGTCTGGTCTGGTTGTATAGACTAAGTGATCTTCTAAAATGGTGTTATTTCAATTGTGCCCAACTAGAATCAACTAATCAGAGGAACTTCATCTGGTTAGAGCTAACCAAGAGAGTCCGCGCATTTAAACTTGTAAATGTGGACAATGCTAAGAGCTATAAAAGCTCAAAAAATCATATAGACTAGCTACTAGCTCCGACTACGACCTTTCGTAGACAAAGCAGGGTCCAAACTGGCGACTTTGAAGGAACCAACAACAACCAATGCCAATAATGTGTCGCCGCCAACGTCGCGGCGGCGTCGCAGTCGCTGCTTACTTACTACTGCCGTCTCGTTAATGTTGCTGCGCTGATGCCGCTGTTGGTGCTTGGTGCTGCGACTTGATGCTGCATGTGGATGTTGCCTCTCGGTTCAGTGCGGCGACGTTGTAAAAGTTTGGAGCACAAATCAGCAACACACTTACACATTGGCTCATACATAGCATAGAGCACTTGAATGTCCTTTGCAATGTGTATGAAAATAAAATGTGAATCAGTGCGTGACCCCGACCGTTGAATACCCTACGAACCAGTTTTTCCAAAAAAAAAAAGTATAGTATACTAGGGAATGGGGTTGCTTTTTGGGCGAAAAGTTTCATCGAGTATTTTGCACATCTTGGAGCTTGTAGGTGTATCTATGAATATGAAGTAATATGCATTTTTTGGTAAAAATTGGTGTCGCAAGCTCTAGAGGTTCAATGGTTTTGTTCGATATATCGATAGTATACTTTTCTACGCTTTAATGATTGAATAGTCTATTTCTGTATAGTAGACGGCTTTGGCCTCCAAAATCTCGAATTTTTTAAATTTCGGGTAACAAAAAAAAAAAAAAAACTAAATATAAAGTATATTTGATATTTCACATTATTTGCCCAGTCAAAAGTTAAGATTTATGCACTCTTGCCACTTCTACTGAAACTTAGAAGATGTGTGATTAGTAAAAGTAGTTTTGGACATAAGGATATATTTGAAAGATAGGTTTGTTATGATTTATATAAGGGATATGCCCTTTTTTGCGTGCCATCTTTACCTTTGTTCGATAGTACTATCGATAGTTTCAACTATCTAACTTTCGAGTGGTGGCACTATCGAAAGTAATGGTATGCTACGCATCCATTGGCCTGTTACATACATTGCACAAATCGATACCGTGGACTCTATAGCTAAAGAGTATACAAATACGACAGCTGGAGCAAGAAGCAGAAAGAAGCACCAACACCAAATGGTATTTTCACCATTTGGCGCTCGAAGGCGAACAATGAATGCCAGTGCCATAGTACCACCATCGTTAGAGCTTAAGCTACCCCAACTCTGACGATGCCAACACTTGCCCTTTGTGTCCCTCAACGTAATGGCATAAAGCGCTAGACTGAGTGCACGTCGAAGCAGCGTCGCAGCGCAAATTTTCAATGCGCTTGCTTTGAAACGGTGGAAAATGTGCGTCCGTTGTTAGTCGGAAAACGTCGTCATCCGTCGACGGTTGTTTGGCTGGCTGGCTGGCTGCCTGACTCGACTTGGCTTGGCCTGCTCTGGCTTGCCATATTCCAATCTACCGAGCCTCGCTTTACTCTGCTTTGGTTTGGTCTTCGCTTTGCTATGAGAGCTTTCCTTGACTTGGTTTGGCGCGCTCGTTCGTTCGTCATACGTTCAATGAACATAAAAGTAACAACAGCAACAAAAGCAACACCAACAACAACATCAACATCGTCAGCATTAAAACGATGAACAACGAACGAGCAATTGGAAAGAGTGGACGAGCCATGGAGCGGATGGCTGGTTGTGCTCGGTCGGTTGGTTGGTCTTATGGGGCGCATGTGTGCAAAACAAAGAGCCACCCAGTTACCAGCAAGAGCAACAACAACAACATCAACGCGAGAGAGATTCTCTCTATGGCATATGTATTAATGTTGCTACTCGCACATAGACATCGCAGCACACACTCACCACTACAAATACATGGATATGCATATAAATAAAAATATATATATGTGTATGTATATATAGACAAATATATGTATATATATATATATACATATATACATGTTTGTGTATGTTTGTGTGTGCTTGCAATGCCATCACGTCAGCCAACCGAGCAAGCAAGCAATCAGCAGTCAGTCGGGTCAGGGAGTGGGGAATTGTTGTATGTTTTGGGTCTGTTGAGGCTGCTAAGCCGACACCAGTGAGGCGCCCAACTTGCCACCCATTTTTATCAGTCAAGTCGTTTGAATCGGCCATGTTGTATCCATGTGTGCACTACAATGCACTCTCATGTAATAGTGCTCCTACTAAAAGTTTCAAGGTGGGCTGAAGCTTAAATTCAATTGGGTTGCTCTGATAATCAGATGACATAATATTAGCCCTTACTTTGCACAGTAAATTAAAAAAAAAAGAAAAATTTAAGCCTTTTGAGTATGGTTCCTCATCCTATCTTATGAAATAATTTCACAAATATCTCTTTCAATCAAAAAAAACTCAATATCTCTTGTATTATTAGAAGAAATTTTAAAATTGCCCATTAATTTTTTATTTTTACCAACTTCAATATGGAGATTGTTTTAAAATTTTGTTTAATATGGATAAGAAAATAAATTAATTTTTTTCCAAGCTACCTATATTTACTAAACATTTTTATATTTTTGTCGGGACACCACCCTGCAGTCTCTTGCAATAGTTTTTTAACATTTACTACGAAACTTTCTTCCTTGCCTTTTTATATTGTATGTTTATTAATCACCGTTTAGCATAAGAGATCATTTAAAAACTGCATGAACTACCTTGGTACAGCGAATTTGAGAGTCGTGCAGTCATGACTGAAGCATTCTTAAACTCTTAGAAATTAAGGCAAAATTTCGAGCTATAGTAGAATTAAAAGTAACATAATTTTACTAAAAAAATCTAAGTACGCAAAACTATCGTCATGGGATGGGACGGGGCGAATCTCCGTAGATTTGAAAAAAACAATTTTTTCCATAAAGTTCTATCCGAAAGTGGAAAAAATTAGAATGTTCCAGTTATTTTGATTCAAAGAATTTTTTCCATTTTCTAATTATTGGCCACCTAGTAGCACAAAAAAACGGATTTTCGAGAGGTCATGGCATAATATTTTTGAGGCTATCTCGGAAACAACTACAACAACCGAACTGCAACAATAAAGTGCTATGGAGGCTTTTTATATTGAGCCAGTTCTGTTAACGGATTGCGATTCTACGCGTCGAAGTACATAAGAAAAAAAAAAAAATTATTTTTTTTATTTTATTCACAATATCTCGATTCTTTAAATTTTCGAAAATACTTCAAGCTTTTTCCTGGATAGTCATTTGACTCATTGGCATTCCACGTTTGCTATTGTCCTCAATCCATATAATCAATAGTCCTTCCATTTTTCAATAATCGAGTTTCTTTGGCATGTTAATCTCGGGACATTTGAAAGTGCAGCAGATTGCAAATATGTTTTAATGTCTTCTTTATTATCGCGAATAGTTTAAATGGTAGATTTTGCAAATTTGCAAATTTCAACAATTTTCTCGCCAGCTTCTATACGACGTAATACTTCTAGTTTAGTTCCTAGCGTGATTGATCCTCAGCATCTCTTTTTATCGACGTTGCGACGTTAGCGTCAAAATACGTCACTGCGGCAGAAAATGTTCAATAGTAAAGCAAAAAAAAAAAATTTTTAAATTTTAGGCCGTAAATCAAAACCAAGCCTTAGTTGAAGAGGGCCGTTATAGCGAAATGCCGTATACCGAGGTATGGGTGTATAAGTAATTTAGTCAGCATAATAATATTTAATATTACATAAATCTGATCAGAAAATTCGAATTAGCTATATACATATGTATATTAACAAAAGCTTTACTTCTGTCAGTGCAAACATCTGGAAGAATATCTACGTAAAAATCTCACAGTTTGGCTTGAAATCGTTGGGATGTAAAGATATAAGTACGGAAGATCTGCTGCCACCTGCATACACATTGTACGTCTTGACTCATGATCACCTTTTATAGCTTATATCTTTTTTATCTTCGCTGTCTATGTATTTATTTAATCTAGTTTAGATCTAAAAATGTAAAATAAGCCCTCAATCATAGTATCCTTTTTATCATATAACGCTGTTTTTTAACGTTTCGATCGATTAAACCGTAAGAGCCAAACACAATTATCGACTTTATCAAAACGACCAAACGACATACATAGCTACAATCCCTTTGTTTGCTGTGTCAGTGTGTGTGTGTGTGAGGAGAATATATTTATGTGTGTGAGTGTGTTTGTGATTGTTGTACACTAAAATAGTTCAACTGTCGGCAGGACAGGCCGACTGGCTGTATGGCAGACTGACTGTCTGGGCGGCTGACAGTCAGGGGGTCGCCCACAACAATCTAGGAGCTGGGTAGGAGTTGGAGCCAAGTATTGCCGTTGAGGTTGGGTGGTTGTGGCTATGGCTATGGCTCTTGCCGTCGCCGCACGCACATTGGCGCTGCCTGGCGTAGCCTGGCCTGGCTGCCTGGTTTCCACAACGCAACTGAAAATACGAAACGGAAAACTCACAACAACAAGAATGTGCGCATGTGGCAGGGTTGTCGCCTTGCCGCAAAACGACAGAGCACATATCGCATAGATGGCAAGCACGGTTTGGGCCCCGTCCAACTGAACATAGTAGAGGGCAACACTGGTTCGCGCACTTGGCTCATGCTTCCAACCAACAACATCAGCGCCAACACTACCATGAAGCATTCAGTCAGTACGAACTCTGCACTTCGCACAACAAGACGCAAAACGGCGCATGCCAATTGTGCGCGGCTGATGTTAGCCAGAGTGAAAAACTACGTAATACTTAAAGCCAAGCCAAGTCACAGCAAAGCGCGGCAAAATAAATTTCAATTGCATTAGAAAATAAAATCTACGCAGAGCCTACAAAAGACTCAGTATTTAACTATAAAACTTTTATTGTGCTGAAAGAAAGTGTTGTAAAATACAGAAAACATTGCACAATAGGAGCTAAGTGCGCCTAAACATGTGGAGCCTAAACTGGCGAGTTTTTAAGACCAGCATAGCCCATCCGATAGTCATTACCAGAATATCCAACAGCCTCCGAGGTGAGCATCAAAGTGCAGTCAAAATCAGCAGACTGCAGTGAATCCAACCAAGCCAAGACGACAACAGAACTGATAGGCATAAAAAGGCGCCAAACCCAAGAATACCTCCAAATTGCAGCACACAACGAAAATGTGGACCGAAGCTAACGTAAGTAACTCACACTCACGCTGTTTTGTTTTGATTCCCGAGCTTCAGCCTCATTTATGCTTTGTGCGCATTTTCCGCGTCCATTACAAAAACAAAAACAACAAAGCAAATTGCAACAACAACAAAATATGCCGGCAATGCCAATTGAAAAGCTATTTGGGGCTAAGAAATCCGCACACAAAATGGCGAACCCACTCTCACACAAACATTCACGCACACGAGGGCACACACGCACACTACGTGCCAGTTGGTAGAAGATTTCGGGCCTCGGAAGGGTTTGTGCTCATCAATAATAGCCCATGCCCGCACGACAATGGACAACAATCAAAGCAAAACAAAGCCAAAACTTTTTGTTGCTTTTTTTTTTTTTTGCTTAGTTTCTAGCAATTAAATGATAGTTAACACCCAACGGTTGGGTTGGCGAGAGGGGAACCTCAGAATTTAGTAAGCAAAACAAAAAGCGCAAATGTTATTTATTCGTTGTTAAATGAAGTGGCACACACATACAAACATATGCACACTGAATGTGTCATTATAATCATTCATCTTCAAGCTACTATTACACAAACATGGTTATAAGACAACCTGCAAACATAACATACAAATTTATTAATAAATACATAAACAGTTTATTTTTATCCATAGGGTTAAAAGTATTACATACTATATACTATATATTCTCTGTAACAAAATTCTTATGATAAGCTTTGCTATCGATTGAGACACAAGATCTAGTATTACACCAAAAAATTGCCATCAACTATACATATATAAAATAAAATACAAATTTTTGACCTACCTGATGAGACATTATCCAACAAATTTTTAAAGTATTAATTCAAAATTGTTATTTAATTCTTGTAAGTCCTAAACTAAAGGAGTTATGTCAAAGTTGTTCCATTGTTCCGCAACATCCAGTCAACCGATTTTGTTCAAATTTGGCGTTTTGAAATTTTAGAGCACTCAAGCAATGTGCAAAATTTGAACAAAATCGGTTGACTATATCATATATGTAGCTCCCATAGGAACGATCGGTCAAAAAATCGATTTTTTAACAAAATTTGTTGTATTTCGTTTGTTTTTTAAAATATTGCGACCAAATTTGGCACTTGTAAGTTTTTTATTGTTCTTAAGCATTATTCCAAATTTGGTTACGATATCTTCATGAACAAACGAATTATCCATCTAAAACTTTTTTTTTGTCGATGGAATTTTAATTTCCTTGTTTACAATAAGCGTCGTAACTTAAACATTTATCGACCGATTTTAATAAACCATAACTTTTCTTACTCGGAATTAATATTTCTTTAAGATTAAATGTAAAAAAGTAAGGGTGTTTTAACAAAATGTTATATAAAAATGACTTCAAAGTGTGAAAATCGAATAAAAAAAGTGTAAATCTTAGATAACTTTTAAAAAATCTCGTAGTTGCTTTGTATAAAGTATAAACAAGTGTATATCATCTTAAAGCTTGAATCTTCTTTCCAAAGCCGTAAAGCAATCGAAAATCGGTTGAAAAATGGCGACGTTGTGATAGTGGAAGTGATCGCAGTACCCGAAAAACGGGTTTTAAGCGATAACTTGCGATTTTGGGGGTGTTAGACAATTTTGAAACACACTATCGTGATCTACTCGTCAAGACCTACAACGTACACTAGGTCACTTGAAAAGTTCTAAATCACTGTTGGACAGTGTTATTGATGCTGTTTATTGGAAAATAAAGAAATAGTACATTTTTAAAAATAAAATTTTTTAGCATTTGTCCCGTTTTGAGTATTCTTGACACACAGATGAAGGCAATGACGACGCCTAATAAAAAGTGAACGCAACCTTCAGTACACCCTAAGATGCACTTTGCGCCCAAATTTCATGCATCTTTTCGTCTTCGAATCGCTTCCTTTTCTTTTGCACAGGGTATTAAAATATAGAATTTATTCTAATTTAAGCATTCCTTATGAATATAAAAAAAAAAATATAATTGGTTTTTAAATACTCTTCGGGACAATATAACACTTTGATCAAACTGGAAACAGAGATATCTTCTTTAGTGTAGTACAGGACCTCGGCCATCCTCTTATACCGAAGTCTATTGCAAAATGCTTATGGCTAATATTTTAAATTTCAGTCAATTAATACGTGCTTTAAGGCCGTGCTAGTCCTTATTTCCAAAGAATCTGCAATAACAATCAGATATCAAGTTGGGTTTTTATATATGTATCTTTGCATAGCTTTTTTTCAGAAATTGCAGAAACCAACTCTGGGGTATTGACTTGTTTACTTAAACAACACTCTTAATGCCTACATAATTACAAAAAAAAAAAATTCGAAATCAATTCATATGGCGCACGCGGCAATTCGTCCTTGACACAGTAACGTTAAGAAGTGAAGTGTCATGATACTATTATACAGGTCCAACGTAACCTTACCCTAACACAGAACAATTTCATTAATAGCCAGCCAAAGCTGTCAGGCATACCTTAGGTAGGTCAGTTTCCGTAAAACAAAAAAAAAAAAACAAATAAAAATAAATAAGCGAAACAACAAGAATAACATGGCTAAGGGGCACAGGGGGGCGGTCGCAACGGGCACTCTTGCCATGCGAACGCATAACGGTTTTATGTGTATTTACGCCTTTCGCCCAGAACATTACGTTTTCAATGGCAATAATAATGGGTTTTGCGGCTGGGTATAATTTATTGGCCACTTGTTTTTAAACGATTATCTGCGACGCGACGGCAGCAGCAGCGGTAGCATCGTCAGCAACCTGCCACAACAACAATGAAATGAATAAATGAATGAATGGTACTTGCTAATCAGCATCAACAGCAGACACAAAAGGGCATAGCAACAACGCTGCCAACAACAACAACAACCAACAGCAACACATACATCAGCAGAGAAACCTAGAGCACTTATATGAAAGCCAAAATGAAAAAAAAGCCGGTCAGGCGTGTGGCAAAAGGCAGAGGAGAAGTGCTAGCGGCAGAGCGCAGCACGTGCTAAACACATTTCACGACAACTACAGCAATAGCAGCACTAACAACAGAAACAACAACAACAACAACAACAACAAAAGCAGAAAAACGATTAAATTAAAAACCAAAACAAACTAAAGAAACGACGCCGACAACAAAGAGCAGCAGCAGAGGCAGCAGCAGCGGCAGAGTCAGTCATAGCAGCATCGCCAACAACAACAGCAACAACATCAAAATCACCAAGAGACAACAAGGAGAGATACAAATACAGATATACAGATACATGTTGAGTACACATCACTGGTAAAAAAAAAAAAAAAAAAAAATGAAAAAAAATCAGCACAGCACAGCGCATAATAATCGTCGATTTAAAATGCTAAAAGCTTGAAACGCTGACGCCAACTGAGACAACGCTGCCGACGTCGCAGTCAGCTGCTACGCTAGCAGCAAAGCCGCTGCCGCTGTCACTGTCGCTGCTCGCGTCGACGTCGTCAACGACAATAATAAAAAACAAAATACACAAAAAAAATCGCCGAAAGTTAAGAAGCGAACAAACAACGTGCAGAGTAATAAAAAATAACCCTTTTTCCGGTTTTTTGTTTTGCTTTTCAGTTTCTAATCAACAGAAATATAAGTAAAAAGCCGCAACAGCAACAACAGCTGAAACGGCTGTACCAAGAGCGTTGACGTCGACGTCGGCAGCGGCGATGGCGGCAAGCTGGCTGATGTTAATTCTTTTGCATTTGCAAAAAGTGTCATAGATACAAAGGTTGCACAGAAGCACATAACAATGTGAACGAACGAACGAGCTAGTTATGTGTTTATACTTTCGTTGCAAACACGTGTATTAGTCAAGTGTGCATGAGTGTGTGTACGTATTTACATGTATCAGATACAAATATAGATATCACAATTATATTAGCGCTGGTGTTCTAGACTCTTATTAGATTTCAAAATAGTAAAATAAGCTAAAAATAAGGTTAAAGCAACGCTAAAACGTTTCGGAGTCTACTTCAATTCTTTATTTACCTCAATATTTATATTTATATATTATATACTAAAAATTTTTTTTTATTTATTTATAAATTAGAATTTAATTCTAAAATTTAAAGAATGAAGCCAGAGCAACAAGGCCTTCAGCCTGGATTAAAATTTACTACATTTATACATTATACATTTAGTTGATTATTTTAAGTGTGGAGGTTAGTTTAATAAATTTCTTTATGTTTTCAGTATTACTCTCTGCAAGTAATTCAGATGGTTGAGGATATTGTAATGAGGTGCATAGGTTCTGGATATATTGACAGTGTTTAAGGAGGTGCTCCATTGTAAGGTTTCTTGCGTTACAATATGGACATATCGGTTGGTGTGTTTTGTTAAGTAAATGCTCGTGTGTAAGTTTTGTATGACCCAATCGGAATCTCGTGTAAATAATGGCGTCTCTTCTATTTATGGTTGTAGGGAATTGTATTGGGATACGGAGTGGATTTATAGTTTTGTAGTGGTGGGTGTAGTCATTCCAGATTTTGTTTAGTGAAAGTTTGCTGGTTCTGTTGATCATTTTGTTTAAGTCGTTCTTGCTAAAAGTATTATGGAGTACGAGTGGAGATGATGTAGCGGTTCTTGCTGATGCATCTGCTAGCTCATTTCCTTTAATTCCTGCATGTCCTGGTGTGCACATAAGCTTAATTTTTCTTTTATTTGCGGCAATGATGTCCCTGATTTTGCTCATGGTGGGTTGACTATTGTATTTATATATACATACGTTATAAAACGGTCAGGAAGAAAAACCCGTAAAGCGAATATATCGAAACTAAAATAAGAATAAAATTATAGCTCAGATAAAAAAGGAGAATTTAGGTCAAAGTTTTTTTTTTGGATTGTCTACCTCTTCTACATCAATAGGTTTAGTAAAATTTTAAACATTTCATTTATTGGGGTTTTGTGATATTTACGTATATTTTAAATGTGTTAATATCTAATAATTTTTTTTTTAAATATAATGTAATGTATAATAATGCATCTGTACAAAATTTTGAGGGATGTGTTTTATAGTGTAGTGGAATGCTTCTTTCTGCGGTTTATTGGTCTCTTTAAAGGTTTTTAGAAGGAAGGCTTTTAAATGGAATGACAAATACTCGCTTTTAAACACAATCAGAAAAATATCGAAATCTACAATAAATAGAAATTTGAAATGGTGATGGTGGTATGTTATTTTCATTTAGTAGCGTAAATACATAACCATTACTAGCTGTAGAAAATTTTTTCATAAGTTCATTGCTACACACTACGTCGGTTCACAATACTAAAAAAAAAAATATTTTAAATTCCAAAAAAAAGAATTTAATGTACAAAAAATGGTTCAAACTTAAAGACTAGACTGTACAAAACTTAATGTTTAGTTGGCGATATATTATGGCTACAAGTTTAATTTGTATTAAAAAATTCTATTATTATTTGTAATGAAAATTAATTTATTAAGTGATCGACAAACATCTCAGATTTTATTCAAACAAAAAAAAAAAAAACAATTTACAAACGTTTTAACGCGGCTATTAGCATCAAAGTAACTGAGTCATTAAGTAGTAGCAAGTTCTCTGTTTTTTTCTGCAATGTTTAATAGCCTTAACGATTAACGATCCCAATACCAATAAAAATAATAAAAAACAAAACTAAGAAAATAAAGAGAGATATTTACATAGCGAGCAAAACAAACAAGAAAAGTCAGCTGATAGTACGTTAGCGGAGCCAATGTCGATGTCGATGTCGGTGCCCAATGCCGGTGTCATAAATAATTTTGATTTGACTTATATTATTCGCTCAATAAATAAATATGAATGAATAAAAACAAAAAGAGAAGCAAATAAAAATGGGCATGAATGAATAAAAGACAACAAGCTGTGCTCTGGCTACGTCGTACGGGGCAGCGCTGTTTAGCGTGAGAAAACCCATTAAAATTGACAAACACAACTTGAGTGACGCGGCGTATACGTAATACGCCTAATAAATGGTAATAAAAATGCGGCCGGCGCTAAACAGCTGCTGCTGCTGCTGCTGCGGCTTGTGACGCTTTAATTCAAATAAAAGAAGAAGACGGACAAGAAGCAGAAAAGAATCAAATTTTGTTGTATTTTTCTGTTAACTCCTTGACAGACTGTCAGACAAGACATTCGATGTCGTCCCGGCCATCTCGAAGCAGACGTTTAATAAAGCAATACATACATATATATATACATTGCCCCGATCCCATCCCTAGTTGGTTATAACCGCACAGCTACAAGTGCAATTCATTTTGAAGCGAACTTTCGTATCAAAACAAAACGAGCTACATGCGCGACAGCGCAGTCGACGTTACTGTTCTGAGCACAATTAATAAATTATAGACGGCAGCGACAGCGCAGCATAGACGGCGACGCCAACGCCGCAGAAATTGTCCAAAAGGCAGTGGCAGACAGCAGAGTGGCAGAGCATGTAGAGTCACGTGTAGCGCGAAACAAGTAATCAAAACAAAAACCGAAAAACGAATTTATCATTACAACAAGCAATAAAATTAATCAGCAATTCAAAAACTGCAAGTGGTTGATTTTGTTGTTGTAGTTTTTATTGCTGCTTGTTGGCGGTGCTGTTGTTGTTGTTGCTGTTGTTTTTGTCGTTGGTTTAATAACCCGAAATAATCGCTCGCAGTTTGAGAGCAGCAGCACCAAAGGCAGCAACAATGTATGCGCGCAAGCGAGATGGCATCAAGGTAGCTGCGGCACCAACAGACAAAAGTGGAGTAGAGTATACTCGAGAGTGGCGCTGCTGACGGTGACGACCGACGGACGGACGGACGGACGGGCGGGCGTACGGGCGTACCGACTGCGTCATTAAAGCAACATAAAAAGTAATAAATAAATATGTGCGTGTGATTGTATGTGTGTGTGTTTGCGCTTGTTTATGTATGAAAAAGAACTGAACGACCTTCAACTTCCTACCCCTGCGCGCAGTCAGCAAAGAGCAGCAGTCAGCTTGGCTATGGCTGTGGCTATGGTTATGGCTACCTGTGTGAGTCTGTCTGCCTGTCATTCTGTCAGAAAACGACGCCAACGACGACAGTCAACGACTCATGCTGCCGTTGACATTGATAGCTTTAATTTTGTTACTGCCGTTAGCGCCACCAAATGTGGCGCACTCACTTGCTCCCTCTATCTTGTGCTTTCGCTTCTTCTGTATGTCTGTATCTGTATCTGCATAGTATTAATGCGTCGTCAAAACAGTAAACTCATATACAAAGGAATCCCACTAACAGGCCTGTTAGTCTACTTCCCACCTCTTAGCTGTCTATGCGTGAGAGTAAGACAGGACAGACGGGCTAGACCGGGGAGCAGCAGTCAGTGGCATAAATTAAAAACGATGCAACATGTGACTGGAACTGCCGCTGCTGCTGTTGAGATTTTTGGCTCTGCCATGCAAAATATTTTGCATATGCAAATACACACACACACGCACTCACAGGGACAAGCATGCACCTTGCATGCCACTTGTGCCGCGATGATGACGACGACGACGCGGACGCTCCGTCGACGTCAACAGTGGCGGCGGCGCGAATTCGAACTTGTTTGAAGTCTTGGCCAAAGAGAGCGAGCCCGTCTGTTCGCCGCAACAACAACAACAGAGGAAGTCTGGCCAAAGCAACAGCAGCATGTTGCATGCAATAAGAAATGCTACAAAAAAAATAATTTGAAATTGAAAATGCAGTCATTGCACAGCATCCCGTTGCTCGCGTTGCTGCCATAAACAAATTAAACTAATAAGCGTAAAAGGAACAACAATCATCAACAGCGATGCCGACGCTTACGCCAGCTATGCAATAGTGAAGCAAGTTGCCGACGCATTTAAATGCAACGGCAGTAGCAGAGGCAGCGGCAGCATCCTCAGCATCGACGTTAGCAATACCAACATTCTGCGGTGGTACTTGGACTGTCGAAATCCATTAAAACCCCAATCGGCAATCGCATTTCATCCTTCGAGTGGAGCACAACAAAAGGCGCACGACAAGACTGAAACTTGCAGTAGGCGGCAGCTCACGGCTTATGCAGTAACCTGCCATGGTATCTAAGAGTTGTGAATGTTTGGAGTCGCTGCGGTGCACGAGTTGTAACTGTAAAGATATAGAAAAAAAACTTTATACAACAGCTTCACAGCTGTTTACTTACAGCAAACTAATCAGAGAACCTCACTTTTGTCTTGAGCCGATCGTTATCAAATGGGGAAAATCGGGTTTAGTCGAGTGCTTCCGAAACTTAAACCAAAGAATATAGAACTACTAAGATCTGGAGATTCTACGGCATGCAACTTTCAGTCGTTTAGTCACTTAAGTATTTATGTAGTTTAATGAGAGACGGCCGTGGCTGGGGTTTTGGACTCCGTTATACTGTCATTTTCTTTTACTGATACTTTATAAATCTATTATGTATTGGATCAATGAATAGTTTTTATTGATGTACTCTACCATGTAATGATTTTAAATTTTAAACGCATCCCACTGCTGTTGTATACGAAGTTTTCTAAAAGATATCCTTAGTCTTCTACTCTTGCCCAGGTAATAGTAAGATTTTTATTAATGATTCAAAGGCAGCTAATTTTATTGCATAGTTCCAAACATAAATATGTGTATGCATTGTTGTTTTGATGATTTTTACCCAATAGCTCGAGTCATCAGCAGCAAAGACAACGAAAACAACAGCCGCCTTCACAGCACCGTCGGGGCCTCATCATAGTCGTCGTCACCATCAATATTACAGTCACAGTCTCCAAAAATAATGCCAGAAATAACAACCACAACAGCAATATCAACTGCAAAGCATTAACAGCACAAGGCCAAACAGCTGGTCTTTCATGTCTCATACTATTCGGCGGTATCTGTGACTCTACTCTGATCTGATGCTGATGTGATCTTGTGCATGTGCCTCTGTAGAGTGTTCCACATTCATCTGGAAACAAGCTTAGGCATGAGGCTGCGCCAAATCCGCCAGCCAGTAAACAATTTTTAATAATTTTTGAAGTACCTAACTGGCTGGCTGGTGTGGCCAACATACACAAAGTATAGTATCTAGAGATACGCAAGCCAGTGAGAATTACTCAGTCAGCTCAGCTGCTGCTTCGTCGTATTTATAAAACTCCGAAAAACGGAACGACAATTCGACCACCAATGCTCTTTCACGGTCTCCACTCACACATAAAAAATTTAATTCAAAAAATTATTTTGCTAGAGACTCGGAGTCGGAGTCTATGCGTCGTTGCTAACACCCCCGCTCTTGAAACCATTACAGCAGAGATAGGTTCGGGAACGGCACCAAGAGCCAACGTTGTTGTCAGTCGTGGTTGGCGTCGTACAAAATTTCATTTCACAGCTACAAAGAGCCCCAACATGTCTTTAACAGCGGCGAGGCAGCCAACGAGCCAACTAGGCAGATCTCGAGTCCAATGTTGTCGTCGTTGTTGTTGTTGTTCTAGTTGGTCCCATCCATGCAAGTCGCACGCAAAGTATCTTAAATTTTTGTTGGTTCATTTTCCCCTTGCACCTTCCTTACTCTGCTACTCGGCGAGTATTCTTTATAGTCTTACTATGTTGGTTTTCAACCCACAAGTCTTTCTCTTTTTCGTTGTCGTAGCAGCAAAGCAACAACAGCAAAAAACTCGGGGAAAAAGAATTTTTTTTTTTTTTATAAATTTGTATGTTGTACGTTCGTGTGTATGTATGTTTGTATGTATAGTAGGTATTATTCCGTTCCCACATACGCTGAGGCAAGCGTCAGTGAGGCGAGCGAGCAGCAGGCAGAGGCCGTGACAGCGACAGCGCATGTACAAGTATATACCAGATATAGCTACGTAGATACGAGTATGTTTTTATGTTCGTACATACATAACTATATAAAACTCGATACTACGCCACATAGGGTTGCCAAGTGTAGCACAATTCACTTTAGCTAAATGAGAGTTCATTATATATAGTTAGGGTGACCAACCGTCCCGGTTTTCCGGGACGTGTTACCAGGTTTTGACTGCTTGTCCCGGTGTCCCGGTTCGCGCCGTAAAAGTCCCGGTTTTAAATTTATTGAAATTTACCTTTTTTTTTTTTTAGGTAAAAATAACATTTTCAACAAAGAAATTTATTCAAATTGACCTTTTTTTTATTGAAATTTAAATTTACATTAAAAAAGCGAGGTGTCGGGAAATGTCCCGGTTTTAGACGAGGAATGTCTTGGATTTGCCTCTTTGGCATATGGTCACCCTATATATAGTGCGTATAAAGAACTGAAAAAAGTTAAGATTAACGTTTAAGACAGACTTTAAAGAAAACAAGACAAAATCATGAAAATCAAATTAATACTGTGAACGAAAAAAAATCCTAGAAAAAGCTTGTCAATTTTATTTAATCTCAAAAATTAAATATAATGAAATCTAAATAGAATAGTTTTAAAAGAGTTAAGGCTTCTAGTCTTCCTAGTCATAATAGTCATAAAAATAGATCATTCGTTTTACTATAAGCGAGTTTCTTAAAAGCCTTCTTAATATCAGTCAATTAATTTATAAATTAAAATACTAAAATGGCATATTATGTTTTTGCATGAAATCTAGAAATATATTTGTACGTGTAGTGAAATAAAATCATATCTTTGGCTAAAAAATTAATTAAATTAAAAAACATCCGACTAAGAATTAATAAATTATTGCAAATTTCAACTTAAGGCTGTACGTATTTTAGAAAATCCAGCTGAGCAGTTGGCAACCCTGTTTACTGGCGTTTCTGCTGCTGCTTTCATGCCGCCTGTCTGACAGCCAGCCAACTCACCCGCCTGCTGCCACCGTCAGCGTTTCCCTGACAACATGATGCGCAGCACAAATATCGTATCGCATACATACCAGCAACGGCTATGTACACATACATATATGTATATATTTTTGTAGGTTATGTGTATATAACAGCAGCAGCAGCGACAGAGGCGGCGGCAGCAGCAGCGGCAACAGTGTGAGTCAAACATAGCGATTGTGGGAGAGCAGAGTCAGCAGAGGCAAAGCAATCTAGTGAACGAACTAACAGTATGGCTCGCTTCGGTTAGGTTCGTTCGGTCGGGTTGGTTTCGTTCGGTTTGGTTTGGCTCTTTTTGCGTGTGCGTTATATGACTGTGTGTATGTGTGTGAGTGTTTGTATGAAATGCATGTAAATACAGTGTGCCCTGCCATGATGACTTGTGTTGTAGGCAGTATAGAAAGGTGTACGTAGTCGGCTCAGCAATGCGGGTGCTGACTGTACTGCGCACTGTACATAAAATGTTAAAACTCTGATTATGACGATGTCGTTGCGTTGCGTTGGGCAAGAAGAAGCAGGCGAGCAGCACCGACGGCATTGTCGTATCTATAGCGCTCACACACAAAAAAGTTTCAAATGGAAATTTTGAATTAATGAACGAAACGAAACGAAATGAACTAAACTGGTTTCATTTGGCTCTGTTAAACTGTTTTTGCTTTTCTTTCTGGCTTACTCTCTTGCTTTATGTTATTGTTGCTGTCGTCGCTGTTGTTGTTGTCATATAGTTGCAGTTTTTGTTGTGCTGCCTGTGCCGCTTTCTTAGTACGGCTATGCTAGCTACAAGCTGGTTAGCTAGTGTTTCTCATAAGAAATGAATATGTATCTGTGTGCCTATGCTTGTGTGTATCTTTGCCTCGAACGAAAGAGGCTAATTAAGCCAAAGGAATTTCTCTGCAATTTCGGTTACGCTAGCAACAACAACAGCAACAATTGAGTTTTTTAAAACTTGTCATCGCAGCAGCTATCCACACAGCTGAGCAGAGCTTTGACTAGAAGGAAGTTCTGCTTGCCACCAACATGTGGTACCTGCCGCCTTAACTGCGCAACGCAGTTAGAACATGTTGCCGCGCTTGCTGATCTGATCGGTTGGGGTTGGTTAGCGTTTTTGTTTCATTGCCGCCAATTTCCGATTGCGAGTCGAAGCAGCAGCACTAACTCAACCCAAGTGTTTTTCGCCGTAGATTGGCTTTTGTTTTGTTTTCGTATTTTCAAGGCAATCAGGTGCAAAATTTCTCACCTGAAACATTGCCGTGCGTTGATCGCTGGCGCTGGTTCGATCGGCTGGGCCGACGAATATGTTCCGATTGGATTGGCTTTTATCTCTCTGTTCATTGTTTGCCTGCTGACGACAAGTGCTCTGCCTGAACTTGCTGTTGTTGTTGGCACTTGTAGCCTCTTGGCGTTGTTGTAGTTTAGTTTTGCGAAAAACAATCTATACCAAAGCGGAAGTGAAACGTTCGAACGAGAATGTACGATCGAATGGTTCGGTCTCAAACAAGTGCAGAACGTTTGAACGTGTTCTTTTTTGGTTCGATGGTAATGGAGCTTAAGTTGCCTTTGTGCTCTTGTTGTTCCTGGCACTGCCATTGATGTTGCTACTTTTGTTGCTTCCTGTTTGAGTGTGACACTTGCACAAGCAATCTTAAGTCCATTCAAACTTGTGAAATCTTTCTTATCAGTTTACTTTTGTTTCAGTTTGCTTCATTTGTGCAGTTTGATCCTTTGGCATATCGGAAAAATTTTAAAATAAAAATAGCTTGTAACGGTCTAAAAATGTAGAATCAATCATTGCTAAGAAATTATAAAATATATGCTACGTTTATTTTTGCTTCAGGTAGACTAATGTGGGGTTGTTTGAAAAATGTGAACACTTGCGTTAGTTAATAAAACTCACATAAATTTTCTTAACAAATTTCGCAAATCTACTTTAAAGAGAATGAAATATTATTGGAGTAAATATTTGATGTCTATGTTTTTCTAAGTTTTCATTGGATTTAGATTATTTATTTACAATACTATTAAGGGTGCATAATTGAAATAAAATTTTAAGTCGGTATTACCTATAAATAAAAGGGAAATATCGCTATTTCAATTTTGGCGTGACGTTACATTGGTACAACAACCATCACATTGCAATTAATTCTAAAGAATGCGAAAAAATATTTATTTGTCAAAATTGGTTACGATAGTTTCATTCAGAAGTAAAAAATCGAACGAAACGAATTTTGCTCCAAAAGGGCTTTTTTTGTCCTATGGGGGCTTGACGTTACATTGGTACAACAACCATCACATTGCAATTAATTCTAAAGAATGCGAAAAAATATTTATTTGTCAAAATTGGTTACGATAGTTTCATTCAGAAGTAAAAAATCGAA
The DNA here is from genome assembly GCA_037043745.1 of Chymomyza amoena. Lineage (NCBI taxonomy): Eukaryota > Metazoa > Arthropoda > Insecta > Diptera > Drosophilidae > Chymomyza > Chymomyza amoena. Next base: position 179,389 of record JBAMAX010003569.1, on the reverse strand, counting down.
CGAAACGAATTTTGCTCCAAAAGGGCTTTTTTTGTCCTATGGGGGCAAAATATCGATATATTCAACCAATTTTGATGAAATTTAAAAAATTACAAAAACTCTTAAGAATTTGGGAATACTAAATTTGGTAAAATATCCTCGTAAACAAACGAAACATAACGAATTGTGTACAAAAACATTTTTGGCCGATCGGAATGGGGCTATATGATTTAGTCAACTAATTTTAGTAAAATAGCTTGGGAAGTATCAAAAACTTGTAAGTGACAAATTTTGTTACGATATCTTTAAAAACAAACAAATTATTTATCTCAAAGGTTTGGTTTTCTTTAATGTCCTCTGATACACCCCTATGGGAGTTACACAATGTAATCCCGATATAAGACGGACATGAGTATATAGACCTTTCTAGTCGCCCTGACCATACTAAAGGCAACTTGGGGGGTCTCCGATGCCTCCTTTTGTATGTTACAGAAGGTACTGGGTACTTGGCTTGGCATTACGAATAATTTTAGTGGCTTTTGATTTGGATTTCAAAGCAAACATTTTTTCCTATTAATTAATTTTTTTTATTTTTTTATCTTATTATGAGGTCCTATGCTTCCCGGGGAGTTAAAGGTATACAAGAAGAGAAGATAAAGATTTTTATTATTATCACATTTGGAATACTCTTAAAAGCATTACAAAACTGATCAAAACATGAATTTTGCATCAAGAATTCTTCTTAATAATAAAAGTAAGAGCTTATTTTTGGTGTGGGTGGATCTTTCTTGGTAAATATGCGAAAATCTTGTACTCTTTCAATTTTGTATTTTTTTTTTTGCAAGTTTGAAATAACAATTGTTTTTGTTTCTTGTTAAACGCATGGTATAGTCGCAATATTAAAATATTGGCGTATGTCAGCGACTTGTTCTATCTATTGCTTGAAAACTATATTATTATAGTAACTTGCCGTTCCCCACTAATGTGAAAACTTGGTTTTAAACTTAATCTTTAACAAGATGAAGCATCATCAACTAAGAGTTTTTATATAATTTTTATTATATGTTAGAAAAAACAATTAATGTGTCTATCACATAAAGTTTCCTGTTATGTGTTAACTAAGAACCTTTATACAAAAAAAATGGCGTACGTAAAGTCGGGCGTGGACGACTTTGGGATACCCAGTACCACTAGCTTGCAATAATATAAGATACTAGTGAGCCCGGCAGACGTCGTCCTGCCCAAACTTTTTGAATACTCTTAAATCTTATCTAGACAATCATAAGATTTTTGGATTAGTTGAATTTCATGACTCTCTAAAAAGCCGTATGGACGAATTAAAGTATTTTTAAGAGAGCTCGCATCTCTAATAAATTCAAGCCCCACAGAGACTACATTTCCACCCCTTTGCGACTACGCTTCTGTCTGCGCTTAATGTCCAATACTCTGTGTTGAACAATTTTCTACTATGCTATATTCACGATATTCATAAAATTCATGTATCTCACGAACCAATGAACACAAGCACATCGCAATAGGCTCCGTATTGACAACCTCTAAAACACGCAAAATTTTTCATGAGAACACCCGTAGCACGTAAAACATTAACATTAGTTAATCTGACAATGTACACAATGCCTCAAAAAAACTAATATAAATAAAAACAAATTTGTCGAAAAATTAAAAAAAAGAGGTTAGGGTTGCCAACCCTCTCCTTACAAATTACTTAAAACTTTTTGTGCTACAAACCTTCTACACACTATAACAAACAAAATAAAAAAAATGGCGTACGTAAAGTCGGGCGCGGACGACTTTAGGATACCCTGTAGCACTAGCTTGTAATGAAGTCCGATTTCTTCACAAAAAACCAAAAACAGAAGAATTTTTAAGCAAAAAAATTTTTTTTTGACCGATCGTTCCTATGGGAGCTATATGATATAGTCAACCGATTTCATTAAAATTTGACGCAGTGCTTAAATACCTTAAAAAAGATCTGAATGCCAAATTTATTTCAAATATCTTTACAAACAAACAAAACACATCGAATTTTGTATAAAAAACGTGTTTTTGGACCGATTGGTCCTATGGGAGCTATATGATCTAGTCAAGCGATTTGGATTAAATTAAGTACAGTGCTTATGAACTATAAAATACTCACGAATGTCGCAATATCTTAACAAACAAACGAAACAAAACAAATTTTGTTAAAAAATCGATTTTTTGGAAGATCGGACCTATGGGAGCTATATGATATAGTCAACCGATTTTGTTCAAATTTGGCACATTGCTTAAGTTGCCTAAAAGTGGCCTTTCCAAACGCCAAATCTGGTTACGATATCTTTATTAAAAAAGGAAATACAGCTAATTTTTCTTTAAATAAGTTATTTTGGCCGATCGGTCCTATGGGAGCTATATGATATAGTCAACCGATTTCGATCAAATTTGGTACAGTGATACAGTGAACTATAAAAAACTTTCGAATACCAAATTTGGTTACGATATCTTCATAAACAAACGAATTATTCATCTAAAACGCTTTTTTTTTTGTCGAGGTCGTCTCAAACATCCACATGGGAGCTATATAATTTATCCCCGATATCAAAAAAATAAAATAAACTTGTCTCCTATGGATTAATATGGGATCTAATGTGAAAGTTTGGTAACTCTAGCTCTTACCATATCTGAGATCTAGGCGTTTACACGGACGGACGGACAGACGGACATGGGTATATCGACTTCTCTATTCACCCTGATCATATTTTAGGTAACTTTGGGGTGTCTCCGACGTCTCCTTCTATATGTTACATACATTTTCGGCTTGCACAAACTTAATATACCCTTGGTACCATACGGTACAGGGTATAATTAGGCAAATTCGTCCAGCCGTTTCAGAGTTATGCGATCATAAACGTACAGCATTTCATTTATATATATAGATATTGCTTAAAAACACCAAAAGAAATTTGATTGCCAAATTAGGTTCCGATGCCCTCATAAGCAACGAAAAACAAACAAATTTTCACCAAAATGTTTTTTTGACCGATCGTTCTTATGGGTGCTATATGATATAGTTAACCGATTTTGATTTAATTTGGCACAGTGCTTGAGTACTCTAAACAAGTTTTGAATGCCGAGTTTGGTTTAAATATCTTTACAAATAATCGATACACAACTAATTTTGTATAAACAATTTTTTTTACCGATTGGTGCTATGGGAGCGAATAATAGTCAATTGATTTTGACAAGATTTGGTACAGTGCTTGAGATCTATAAAAAACTCCCGACTGCCAAAGTTGGTTACGATATCTTTATAGATAAACGAATCATATTGGGATTGCTTGGGAACTCAAAAAAACTTCCGATTGTAATATTTTGTTACGATATCTTCAGAAACAAACGAATTATTTATTTAAAACTTTTCGTTTTTTTCAAGGTCTTGTGAAACACTCCTATGAGAGCAATATAATTTAACCCCGATATCAAAAAAGTAAAACAAAGACGGACGGACAGACGAACATGGGTATATCGATTTCTCTAGTCACCCTGATCATACTTTAGGTAACTTTAGGGGGTTTTCGACATCTCCTTCTGTACGTTACATACATTTTTGGTTTGCACAAACTTAATATACCCTTTGAACCATATGGTACAGGGTATAATGATCAAGACAACAAAAGAAATCGATATGGTCATGTCCGTCTATTTGTCTGGATTGCCTGATTTTTGAGGTCAAAAGTGCAATGAGCAAGAAATTTTGCCGCAAGGTGTGTCTTAAGGTCTCAATATGCCCTTGCATTTGATTTTTTTATATTGAACATCTTTCTCCTAATCAGAATTATGTGGTTTACTCCGGCATTTATTTAAGCATACTTGGATATGTTAAATAGTTTTATCTTAATTCAAGATTTTTTTTGTATATCTTATTTATTTATTTGCTCTTAGTTTAACAAGCTTCATCATATTCTATATATATTTTTTTTAGCATTTTAATCTTATTATAATACTATTTGGTGTCATTTCAGAAATAAGGATCTTTTCATTTGGTATTATTAGGGCTTTTACATAAAATTAGGTTATTGATATAAGTAAAACAGTTTATAATTTAGGATTTTTAGATAGATCTATTGAAAGTCAGGCAGACGGAGGGCAAGCCAGTGGCAGAGTACAGAAGGAAAGAAATCAAAGCTTCAATCTGGGCTTACTCATTAATTGGATCAATCTGTATTACGAGTCGGCTAAAAAATTGTGAATTTTATCGTTCTTATTTAAGCCGCAAGTTTTCTCTAGTGATTTCACACTTGTTTAGATTTGCGGCCCTAAAAATAAAATTCAGGATTATAAATTTTTGTCCAGCGCACTTAAATAGTTCATTTTACATTTTGAAAATTATGTTAAATATTATTAAACAGTAGTAGTTCGTCCAGCCAAAAATAATTAAACTAGAACATAAAGAGATTATGGGAATTGTGTGAAGTACCGACGAACTCGCGCTTAATTTTTCAAGAGTTTATCGGTGCGGCACAGAGTTATATCTAAACGCATCTAAACTGAAGCAACATGTGTGTGTTCCAAGTACCACAGCCGGCTAGCTTTTAACTAGGGTTGTGAAGGTTGAATAGGTAGGTCGTATGGTTGCCCTTAAGTGGTTCGTTTCGCTCTGTGTGCGGCCGGGTGGGGGTGCATATCAAACATATGTGCGAATAAAATTGAAACGAAAATTTTTGCACGCTTTTACACCCACACATTTACACCCAAAGAGAACGTGAGTGGGGGCGGGAAGGAGGTTGCGCAACGGCGAGGTTTGCATTGAATATTTTTACGCAAAACTCGGAAGTAAACGCAATAGAGAATAAAATAAACCAGTCGGCGCAGCACGGCATCGCATAACATGCACATCATAACATATTCAAATCGCCATCATCGCAATAGCTATTGCCAGCTCCATCGTCACATCGGAACATCGTCAAAATGAGCGCCGGCAGCGCTGCGTTGGCGACGACAATGTAACAGCGTCAACGCAAGCGTCGCTGCCGCTTTTACTCTCACGTAAAAAGATTTTTGCTCAGTGCGGCACGAATTAAACTAAACAACCACCGCCGCCAAAAACATCGCAGCAGCCAAAATTCCAAACAAAAAAAAGCAGCATTGATAACAAAAAATCTGAAAACCCCTTCAATGCCTTGCCAAAAGTAATGACATCATGTGGGTCGCTTGAGATGGTGCTAGAAGTGGAGATTTTGGGTATATGGAGGTTGTGGCGCACGCATCGATGCCAGTGCCACAGATATGTGCAGAAGTTGTAGCAATGCGAGAAATTGGTTCAGGCGCTGTTTAGAGTCCGCATCAGTCGGCATTTGTCCACAGCCTGTGTCGGGCAGCCCAATTGCTAAGCCTGTCGATGTGGTTGATATTCCCGATGCTGACCTTCATCCGAAATTCGATTGCGAATTAGATTTGGCGCGCGATAGTTTTCCAATTGGTGTGTGTTTTGCTCGCGACTGTATGTGTTTTTTTGGGGTCCCGGCTTAGTGGAGCAGCGTTGTCATACCAACAAGAGTCATTCGGTTGCTGCTTTTGTTGTTGTTGTCGTTATTGTAGTTATTGTTGTTGTTGGCCATATGCAATTTTGGCCAAAAGATAAGCCTCAGCGCTATTGCTGCGCAAATAAGTTCGCTTGGTTCGCTCGTTCGCTAACAACGAAAACAACAACAACAACAACAATAAAACAACGACGATGAACGGCAAACAGAAAAAAAATGTTTCAAGGCAAAATTCGTATACCGTTGCCACCGCCGCTACCACCACGAACACCATCCACTTTTGCGCTGCTGCGTCATGCCAAAGCAACAACAACCACAGCGACGACATCAGCAAGCGTCAGTCAGTCAGCCAGGCAGCCAGCCAGCCAGCCACTCAGTCGGTCGCATAAAATAGCACAGAGCGCACACGAAAGAAGCAAAATGTCGAGGCGACGGCTGGCGAAGAGCTAAAAACAACAGCAACAACAACCAGAAAGTACCTGGTACCACAACGATAGAGGCAACGAACAACCAAGCTACCAAGCAGTCAGCTTATTTCGTTCAGATACATATGTATATACACTCACACACACATAAACTCATGCATACATAGATACGAGCAAGCAGCAACATCAGCGATACAGATACTATGCCGAGCTGCGCGCTACATTTGCTTGTTTCACTGAAATAAACAAAAATGTTGAACAAAGCAGAGACCGACCGAGTTAGGGTCGGCGCAACGGAGACGGAGACGGATGCATTGACAGAGACATAGGCAGAGGCAGAGACTGAGACAGAGCTTGTTCGAGCAGCGTAGTTACGGCAGTTTCCCAGTTGCCAGTTTGAGTTTAGTTTAGTTTCCACAGCAGAGCGTTCGCTAGGTTCGCATGAGTTTGACGTTGCCTTCGCTGCTGTCGCACATACCACACAAAATACACACACACACACACACACAAGCAAACACGCGTCAGTCTGTTGGCTATGTATGAGTTTGTATGTGGAAATGTACCTTTATATAAACGACGACCCAGAGCAACACACACTACACAAAATCCCAACTGACAACAATACACAGATACACACAGACCCACACATAAACAAGTATATGCGCAAATTGTATATATGTATATAATGTATATATATGCATGTATTTGTAGACAGTTACTCAGCGTAGAAACAGTGTTGCCATATTGCAAATATTACTAACGTATTTTTGAGCTGTTTTATTCGAAGAATAGTAAGATAGTTTATCTGTCGAAATTAATAAATACAAAATCTTGCACTTGATTCTGAAAATAGTATATGAAATGGATCTATAAGTAAAAATGTATCTACTATGATTTGACAAAGAGCCCTGTATGGTATAGTTTTTGATTATTTTTAAGTTATATGTATATTTAGGCTGATCCACTATTATTATGGAATTTTCCTCACTTATAAAGTAAAAAAAAGTGTATTTTTCCACTCAAGACTTGTGGTTTTTATCTGACGCATTACTATTGCATTATACAATCAACTTTCAAAAACTTCCGCCATGAACAACATTCTGGCAACGCTGGCTGCTTTCAAACAACAGCCGCAGCCGTTTCCACCAACTTCACCATTTCCTTCAACCAAACCGAAAACCTTTTGCTTTTGCACAACAACCCGATTGTTATTACTGCCGCCTGCCTGCTTTTTATAAACACTTCTGTGCTGGCAACGTCGTTCGTGTCGTTTTGTATGCAGCTGGCAATGCTGTCGCTCTTGTTGTTGTTGCTGCTGTCTCACATGCACCCTCCTCGCAGCGTTGCGCACACTGAACGAACCGACAAACTCGTTCAATGCTTTTTACATAAGTTCGCATAGCCAGCCAGCGCTGGTGCTGGTGCGAGCAGTGCAGCATTATATGTTGCCAGCTTGTTTTAACCAATGTGTATGAGTGTACTGGGGTGCATTTACCAAGCGACTGTATGCGTGTATCTGTGTGTGCGCGTCGCTCGTTGTAGTCGTAGATGTATCTGTAGCCGTAGCTGTAGCTGGCCGCTTGCCTGCCTGCTGCTTGTTTCTTGTTCGCTGGCCAGTTTATTTGTGATTTTAGCATGGTAGACTAAGGTACACGTCGCTCTCGTGCCGCACGCAACTCAGCCAACGACGACGAAATTTTTGTACGTAAATTTCAGACGTACCGCAGCGCGCGTAATTCAAAGTTTAACTCGTCGCTGCAAAACATTCACTCAAATGTTGGTCAAAAGTATTTAAATATTGCTTTGTGCGTGTCTTTAATAAATAATTAAACAGAATAATTGCAAAAAACGTTAAAAATAGGTTCACAGATTCGTATATAAATAACAGTGCAACCAACGTGCAACAAGAACCAAAACAGAGCTAACCAAAATGCAAATTGTTTACTGTGTGGTGAGCCAAGCGGCTGGCTGGTATATGGCCGCCCTTTAAGGTGGAAATATCAAAAGTATATTTTAGCGCGAAATTTGATAAACTAGAGTAGTGGCTACTTTTTGCTTTGGGCCATTCCTATTAGCAAAATTGGATAATCACAGTAAATTCGCGTATCTAAGCCCGGCCCAGCCGAAAATGTGCACAGAGGTGAGTGTTTTAGTATAATAGTAGAAGTGTCTATCTTTAAGCAACAACCTACTGTAGTCAGCTGGCCAGATGTTTAAAGATACAGTTTGATTTATAAAGATTAGCTTTAACTTTAAAAATTCAATTGCGACTTATTGTGGGGGTACCAATAAGATGTGCAGCCTAAACTACATCATTTGGTCAGTGGTCCTTAAAATGTTTACTACAAAAATGCAACCCACTTATTGAACATTCGTTGAATCACTCAGGTGGTAGCCCTTGAGTGTGCAGCAGCGCTTTTATATTTTGTATACCGGTATCTGTGAGAATGTGCAAGTGTGCGTATGAGTGTGTTGCAACTTTCCTTAGAAATGCACGTACAATATGCTGGCGCGGCTTCAACATGTGGTTTCGCCTGCGCCCAGCGAATATTATCGATGCGACTTATCCGTTTCGCGTAAGTGGTAGGCAAGTAAAGTTCCAACACCAAACACAATGATAGTAAAGAAAGTCGAAGCACTCATCTGATTGATTGAATGAATGCCTAAAACAACAATATTTTGCTGTAGCAAAAATTAATTCATGTAAACAATGCAGAAGTTGCACGTGTTGCATTGCCTTTATCGTCGCTGTTAGTACATAAATTAGAAAGAAAACTATACAAAGCAATGACAATAGTCAAAAGCAACATCATGCAGCGCCATCTATTGGCACACATTCGTAATATGCTAAATAGTTGTAGTCGCTGTAGCCATCATCATCGTCGTCTTCGTTGTCGTCATCGTGAGCGCTCTAAGCTTGACCATTTTCAGTGCTGCGGCAGAGACTGCGACTGCGACAGCACTGCTTGATATACCCTGTACCCATAGGATCAATAAAGAGTATTATAGATTTATGCAAAAAGTTAATGTGACAAATAGAAGAAGGAAGTTTTAGTGTTAAAAAAAATAAAAGGTTTTTTTCTACAATTTTAGACCATCTTTACATATAAACAGCAGAAATTTGTTGCCGATAGTTATAGCTCTATCGTGAGACTAAAACTACATGATTAAAATTAGGAGCGTATATTACAAGATCTTAGCTCTTTCTACTAACATTTTGGCTTTGGGGGAATTAGAGTAAGAAGAATATATGGAGTTGGTGTTAGAAGATGAGTGCAATTTATAAAAATGTGGAGTACGCGCATTGCTTTTCCTGAAGAACAGCGCGTACCTTCCCCTATCTTGTCAACAGGCCTCATGTGAGCCTAATCGTTAAGGAAATGTTGAATGTTTTATAAAACCACTCTGTGCATTGGGCCTAATAAATAATTACTTTGCTTTTGGATAAAGTGATTGCAGGGTATTTCATATGCATATCGCACCAATTGATTTACATTTTTTGTCTAATGCAACAATTGCACACAGCACACTCATACACACACCCACATCAGCTGACTTTGGCTTGCTTAATTAATTACATTTGTACATATGTACATACATACAAACATATGTACATTATGCCGCACAATGCGCTCGCTCTCCAAAATGAAAACACACTAAAAAAAAAAACCAAAACTTTTGGCTGCTGCTACGCTCGGCTCCTTCGTTTTCTCTTTCATTTGCGGCAAAGTCGCGTGTATTAATTTCTTAGTTCTTAACAACAACAGCAACAACAACAACAGCACAAAAACAAAGACAACAAGAGCAAAAAGAATAACAACAGTAACAATGAAAACAAAGTTTATTTTTTAATTGTTTTTTATTGTTCCTGCTGTTGCGCTCGCATTTGTGTTTTATTTTTTTTTTTTTTTGTTTTGGGTGGCAGTATTGTTGGCCATTGCAAATTCCGGCACGAGACTTAATTCACTTAATTGAGCAAACGACTGCGATGACTTCGTCGACAACAACTACGGCGACGGCTACGACGGCGGCGACTGCGACAGCGGCGCTAACAGCGACGACGCTGAGAGCAGAGCACACACAAATAGTTCGAAGTTGGCGCAGCAAGGCAGCAGACGGACGTTAGCCGTGCCGGGCCGAGCAAGCCAGGCCGTGCCGGGGCTATGCCATGTGCCGGGCATTTGATTTCACTTTCAGATACATTAACACAAGTGCGCTGCTGAGTGCCCGCGCCTTTTGAGTTATTGGTAGCATGGCATGCAGACAGACAGTGAGACGGTCGCCAAACGACAGAGAGGCAGCTCAGCTCAAACATGGTACCCAGGCTGCCTCAGCCTCCTGTGCCGTTTTCTTCGCTCTTCGATTTTATGAATGAAAATGAAACGACGTGGAAGCAGCGCTGCGACAGAGTCAGCGGTAGCGCAGAGACGCGAGCTTTGGTTGCATTGCTTTATTTGCATGCATGTGGCGCAGGATACGCAGCTACTCACACATAGACACGCATACGCACACACACACACACACACACATGTGAATGCTGTTACCATAAAAAGCCTTGGGGGCCTGTCTTGCGCGGCCTTTGTACATACGTACATATGTTTGCGTCTGTATTGGTGGCATCCACAAGTTTGTGTGCGTGTGCCATTAATGGCATTATCCTGGGCACCGCTTTGTTGTTATTGCTCTTCTTGTTTGGCTACTGCCATGTTGCTGCTGCTGCGACTGCTTCTGTTGGCCCTTAATTTGCCTTCTTAAATACATGCAAACCCCCCCATGCTTAACCAAACGCTCTCAGCTGTGAACCCATTTGCGTAAACTTGTTGCTATTGCGACGGTCAAGTGTGGCAAAAGGCGAACATAAAAAAAAACAACAACCTTTCAATGAAAAAGTTTTCAACGCTGATAAGACGCGAACGCCAATGCAAACGCACACACTCTCACTTACGCATGTTTAAGGGTTGCTTTAAAGCACGCCGTCATCAAGCTACCAAAAAAAAAAAGTAATAATACAAAAAATGAAAACAATGAAAAGCTTCTTCGAAAAATGTAAACAAAACCGCATGTCCATTTAAGCGCGCGCTTTATAACGCCAATTAACTTGGTCATGGACATGGAAACAGGTATCTGCCAGTGGGTTTGGACACAAGACTCGATTCTTTAAACTATGTCGGTGTTTTTGACATTTTGTGACGAGTCTGGGAAGATTTTTTTCTTACACCTGAATTATAGATAAAATATTTATATTGTAGTTTAACATGGATTACTTTACTTTCTTTCAAAACTTTGGATTTATGATTAAATGATGCATGTCTAGGGCTTCCTTAATCTTATTTCGATATCTAGCATCGACTGCTTTAAACTAAGGCTACGACTCAAAGTTAAACTCATCTCGAAATGTTTGATTAAAAGCAAGAAAAAAGGAATTTTATTCCTGCAGCCCTTATGAACCCTGCGATCTAGTATACAGACGAAATTCAAAGTCAATTAACCAATGGTGCAAACACGTTTTAACTAACTGCACTTGGACTATATTCAGCTTTAGACATTGCACTAAGGCTATCACTGACCAACAGATTGACTCGTAAGGGATTTAGAACTGCAAGACGCAAAAATGCTCACCGTCAAACGTATATGGGGATTTGTGCAAGTGGGTCTGTTGTAATGTATGCCCAAGGCATACAATAGCCAAAGATGAGCAACAACAACAACAACAAAGGTGGCAGGCAACACAGCGGCAGCAACAAACAGCTAAAGGAGTCACATAGCGCATTGTGGAAATCTTATCAATGAATGCGCATCACTTGCACTTGTTTGCTTTTGCTGTGGCATGCTTTGAGTTACCTACAGGGGAATTACCGGCGTTAGCTCAGACAGACGAATATGGTGCGTCGTGATGATGACGTGACGCGCCATGCAATTGCACATACAAACACACGTACCTCATGCGGATGCAGACATAGATACAGATACTAGTAGTATATGCATAGGTACACAGATTCAGTTGAAAGTATGTATGTATGTATTTGCGCACGCACACTGGTACTATTATTAAATCGTTGCCGCAAATTTGCGGTTGCGTCACCTACTTAACGCTGTGAATGGTATTACGATGACTTGGACTTTGCAGTTACCGCGTTGACCAAGACCAAAAACCTCGTGCACCTCAGTTGCGGCCAATGGCTTTGTATGAGCACACACGTTGTATTTACACAGACATTTACAGGACGTGCGCGCCGTCGCTTGAGGATAAGTCATAGAGCCACAAGTGCACCTCGTTTGACTCGCTTGACTCAATTTCCACTCTGAGTATGCTCATAGTACAAAAACCATAGAATACAACAACAGCGAGAACGAAAATTTCCATTAAGGCAAATTAAAGTTAGTAAAGAGGCAGCGCAGTAGCAGCAAATATTTCTGTTCTGTTCTGCTACTGTTCAACCTTCCCAGATCTCTGCGCCTTAAATTTCGAGCGCCCATTTAGCCATTTTCATTTCTCATACGTTGCTGAATCCTCCCCAACTGCTCACCCACATCTTCGCCCCCATCCAAAAACATTTGACAATCAACGATGACTACGACGAACAACGTCGACGGCGATGACGACGACGACAGCGTCTCTCTGCCTCTGCCTACGTATGTGCAATTCGAAAAGTGGTTTTCATAGCCAAAACCACCACCATCACCACAACCCCAGTGGCTGCGACAGTGGCAGGCTGCAAGGCAGTGGTAGGCTTTATTATTTCAGCCGCCAGCCTCGTCAGGCGTCAGGCTACTACTGCCAGTGCGTAGGGCGTTGCGAGTTGCCGCATTTCACCCAATTTCATTATATTTGCCAACGTTTTTAGCTTTTATACGTCATGGCATATTTCACCACACCAAGACACCAACCCGCAAACACACACACACACACGCATGCACTAACAACCCAACAACACCATTACCATGGATGGCAAAGTTGGCAGCAGTGGTGCAGTTACCACCTATGGTATATACATACATACATACATAGATATATTGTATAGAACCCACCCATCCAGCTATAAACTTTGCCCGCCAACAAACAGCGCTGGCGTCGCTGCTTGCCCTCAGTCGATCTCACACTTGTATCAAATCCCCCATCTTTACCCCCAAAACTCAGCCCTCTGGCCAACAAGCACTGACATTTACGTTTCGGAAAATCCTCGCAGCCTTGCGTGCAGCAGTAGCAGCAGCCCAAGCCCAACCACCAGCAATCCTAAAAGCTTAACAGGGGGGTTGCTTTGGGCGAACACCATCATCAGCACCAGGATCAGGGCACCGATGAAGAGAACGAGGGCAGAGACGACGAAGAGTGCGAGTGCGAGTCGGCATAAAAGCCGGTCGACTCTATTGCGCAGGGTCGAAAACGCAATACAATATACAGAGGGTGGTTTGGGCGGATGGTTGGCTGGCTGGCTGGTATATTGCTGTAGGTGGTTTTCGGCTGCCAGTGCTGCCAACCCATTATTATAAAGAATATAATATTATAATAATGTCAGGCATAAAGTACGAACAGCCCAAGCAAACGCTATGGCAACCCCGTGGGCGTTGGGTGGCCAAGCTCTGGCAGCTTACGTACTGACACTATACACACGCACACTCTTCCATATAATGTATATGTATCTGTATATAGGTGTGCGTATTGTATGTGCAAAATAAGGTTATTTTATAAACAGTTGGTAGTGTTGGGGGTGGAGGCTCTTGTTGTATGTGTGTGTGTGTATGTGTGGGCGGCCTTCTGGTAAGGAGCCCAGCGTCAGAGATGCTACACTAGTGGGCGGTTATGGTTAAAGCTACGATGGCAAAACGGCACTGTTTTTGTTCAGTTTTTGTTGTTGCCACTGCCGTTGTGCTTTATTGAATGTGTTCTCTCCTCTCGGTCTGTTAAAGCAACGGAATGACACGATGAAAAGGCGACGTTTGATAACATGAGGGGGTTCACATGACTGATAAGGCATGTGCATTTTTTTTGTTTCAATTCCTAAAGATCGGTAGCTGACTACCGAGCTAGAAATTTTGTAAATTTTTGAAAAAAATATGTATTTTAGAAAATACTCTATACTATAAAAGATACTATTTTTAAGGGTGTATATCTTATATATGCGTGTATTTTTTACGCTCTCAAGTTGGAGAGCTTCAATATTTAAAGGAAAATGTTTATATTAGGAGATATACGATATAGTAAAAAGTGGTAGGATTAGGGTGTCAATAGTCCAGAAAGTCCACTTTACCTAATTTTTTTTTGGTAATTTAGGTAAAATTATCGGTAGTAGACACACCACAAACGAGATGAACAAAATGTAGGAAAAATCCCATTTTATTTAAAATACATTTTGATACATTTAATAAGATAGTTTTTCGACGAAGCGTCAAGGATTTGGCAATATCAACTCTTGCGTTGACGCTGATAGTTTATGTAGGAAGACTATCTTCTGACTTAAAAATATTCAAAATTAATAAATGTACACAAACAAAAATAGCTCCAAAGAAGTTTTTTTTTGGTATTAGCGAAGTTATTTAATTTTGTCCGATTAAAATTAAAAGATTTCTACTTATTTATATTACCTTTTCACCTAAAAATTTCTGATTTTAACTGATATTTAAAGTCTTGCTACCCACCACATTTTTGACTATCGAAACCACCTTTGCACTTTGACCATATTTAAACTCACCATACTTGGTTACATCGGGCCGCATTCATATACATATGTATATGTTCATACCCTATCAACCAACAACAATAATAATAAAAAAACAAAGGTTGCAGCCCGCTTACATATTTTGCCATTCGAATCGCAACGCGCTCTAAACGGTTAGCCTTGCTTCTTCTTTCCTTTGATCTGCTTCTTGCAGCTTTAAAGTGTTTTTCAAAAAAACACTAAACGAAACGAACCCAAAAACAAGCCCAAAGCAAAAGCACCAACAACGACAACGGATATAAAAAAAATTTCAAATAAAAATCGGAACGCAACACTGCCAGTCAGTCGACATCGTCGTCGCCGCCATCATTTATTTTTTTTCCATCAGTTCATGTTGTTGTTGCCTCTTTTTCTGCTACGTACTACAAAATTAAACTCGAGTCTCGGACGGGAGCTCGTTTGAGCAGCTACGGCAAGAGCAAAGCAAAAGCAACGACGGCAACGTTGCGATATTACGTGCTGCTGCTGCTGCCGCCAACGTCGCCAGCGTCCCTCAACCCAAGCAACGCAACAGCAATGCTATCAACAACGGCAGAAACAACAACATCAGCAGCAGCACCAGCTCTTCTTGCGCTGCCCCTGCGCTTGCACGTACTGAAACGAGCTGTGTGGCTGGCTGACTTTGGTTGCTTGTAGTATATAGCGAACAGAGCAGCAAGCGAACGAACAACGAACGAAATGATTTTAATACATGAAATTTTACTGTGTGTAGTATACACACACACACAGCCATACACTGAGTTGTTGTTCCATCATCATTATTTACCAGCAGCTACAGTCCGCCAGCCCGTGCCCGAGCTCATTCGCCTTGACGTCGTTCCCCTCTGCCAGCCTGTCGTTGCCTTTGTTGTTTTTACCCTCACCGCATCACATCGCATTGTAGCTGTTGGTGCTGCCAGCGCTCGTCTTTGCCGTCTCTCTGCCCAATACTTTATTTTTAACAGTGCGACTGTACTTCGTGTGCGCACTCGGCTCATCGTTGGTTCGGTTCGTACATATTTGTTGTATGTATTTTTATATGGCAGTCCCATACCACTGCCACTAGCTCTGGTTCGGCATTGCTTTTGCCGTTGACGCTGCCGTTCCCACCGCTGCCGCCGCCTTTGCCTTCATCCGCCTAGTCAGCAACATTGGCGGCTGGCTGACTTGCCTGGCCTGGCCTGGCCCGGCTGGCTATATAGCAGCTATAGCTACAGCTTTAGCTTTAGCGATGGCGATGGTGATGCCGATGTGGAAATTTTGTATGGAGCGATGGCAACGCCAGCTCGTCGACAAGTCTCTTTGTGTGTTGGCTGTGCTGGCTGTTGTATTTCAGTATGTAGCGGGCGCATATACATACAGACATACATATGGATGTGTATATACAGACATTTTTTTCCATAGCATTTTTTTGTTGTAATTTTCTGTTTACCCAGCGAACGAACGTTTATACGAGATGATGTCGTTCCGTGGTGCGGCTTGGTGAACGTACGCCTTGATAGCTTTGGCTGGCTAGCTGCCTGGCTGACATGGTGGCGATACGTTCGTTGTTCGTTGTGGCACGGCCGAGTTTCGCATTTGTTGTTATTGTTGGCAGCCGTACTACACTGAGCGATGATGGAAGCAACCGCCGCGACGTTGGTTGCTTTCATTGTCGGCAATTTGCGCAGTGTACACGACTGCTAACAATTTGTGTTAACGGGAATTTTTTATGTTTTCCTTCTTTATTATTCGGCGCTGGCTCCGAACACAATTGCGCCGCACTTGACGCAAAGCTTGCGTGTCCGTGCTGATTCGCTTCATCTTATCAGTTGCCTTTGATAAGCGCTCTCACGAAAATGGCAACGCTCTAGCTACATATGTATATGTATGTAGGGATAGTACAGCAGGGCAAGGCCACAAAAATGGCTTGGAGCAAGCGATCTTTCAAGAAAATACTTGATATTAATTAGTAGGCTTTGGCAGTTACTTCTAAGTAGGCTACATTAATTGATCAAGAAGTTTGCATGATTTTCGTAAAGCTTAGACAATGTGTGTGGTTATTAGCGTTATCATTTCAAGTTTTTATCAAGCTGTTGGCAAAACGCCCGCACAGGTATCATACATACATACATATGCAAATGTACGTACATAGTAAGCCTCAGCACCACTGTCGGCAAATGTCAGCTAGATTTTGATGGATCGAGCAGAGCAACTCTGATGTTCTCAGACTACATACAGCCGAAAGGAGCAGGTAGACGACGAATACTCTTCGATCACAGAGCGTGCCTAATGCAGCTTGTTGTCCCTTTTGGAGATTAGTGCATCCTAGGCTATGAGCGTTAGGTAGCTACATAGGCTGCATCGGCTTTAGCAAGAGATTTTCTACTATGCATGTAAATGTGCATTTTTGGGCCTGTTCATCTTTCACATTAAGTACTGCGTCGTAGTCGAATGCGTTTGTACAAACATGTCCTTTCTTGTTAAACAGCTGATTTCCGGCGCGATGTTTATGCAAAAACAAGGTATGCCGGTTTAAGTTTGCGACCCAACAGTTCATTGACCAAAAAGAATTGTGTCGCCAAGTCGTGACTGGCCGACGCATTCTTAGCCAGACGCCACCATCACATGTGGCACAGCTGTGACGCCAACAACACACCAATAAACCAGCGCATACAGCCATATGTTCGCGAACAGCACCCCCAACCCTATGGCTATGGTTTTGCAAATTTTCAATGTCACCAATTGTGTGCGGCGCAGCCCAAAACTCTTGCTAAATGTGCACTTATAAATCTTCAACGATGGCAACGTCGACGGCTGCGTCGCTGTCATTGCTGGCCACAAGCAGACAGCAGCTACGCAGCAGCGAGCACGACACAAGAAAAAAAAAACAGAGAAACCACCAAAGCAGCGCATTGAAAATTGCTCTAATTCGCCAAAACAGCTGATTTTTGTTCGTATGTTAGCGCTTCCTGCTGCCGTCACCAAATCGACTCGACATCGAAGTGACTCCGACTTTGAATCGTTGTCAGAAGCTGTAGCTGTTGTTGTTGTACTCGTGCGACTTCGTGCGGCAACATGAAAATCAACGATATCGCAAAATATGTGCATAAAAACTACCCAATACTCAACCCAAGAGCATAAAAAAAGAACGGCAACGTACGCACGTACTCCTCGTGCAAGTGTCGTTTGTCCGTCCGTCTCACTAGTTGTCTGTGTGGATAACCTTGCGACGATGTTCGCTTTGGTTCCCCCCTTCCCGCAGCAGCAGCGAATGACTTGCGCGTATTTAGGCTAGGCAACTGCAACAGTTTAGCATATTTCCCAATGAAAAGTCTTTTCTTTCCCACACAGCGCCGCAATGGCAAAATACCAAGCGCAGTTTCAGTTTTCCCTCCACACTTGTGACTTGTTGTGTTGTGGGTGTAGTACAACATATGCGTATGTCAAAGCCATGGCATCAGCATCGGCATCGGCATCGTAAGCTGCTACGTCAAAGTTTCTCAAAAGCCCGCACGTATGGGAAAGACAAGGGCT
This sequence comes from Chymomyza amoena, assembly GCA_037043745.1. Classification (NCBI taxonomy): domain Eukaryota; kingdom Metazoa; phylum Arthropoda; class Insecta; order Diptera; family Drosophilidae; genus Chymomyza; species Chymomyza amoena. The sequence continues at coordinate 161,233 of JBAMAX010003569.1, read as the reverse complement.
CAGAGCAGATATCAGCGCCGTCATCTCTGGCCAGACGCCGCTGCTTAGTTTCTCATACGCCCCCGCCCCAGCGCAGCGTACAGCCAGCACAAACAGCAAAGCAACCGTCAACATCACAGACCGTCGTCGTCGTCGTCTTCAATTCAATTCTTTTTTATTATGATGAGCAGCAACAGCCGTCGCCAGTTGAACCCAAGTCCGCCAAGTCGGCCAGCTCCAGCTAGTCGTCCGCAGCCTAGCTTGAGTCAGCCAGCTCTCAAAAACTTGAAGCTGGTTTTTTTATTATGTTGCTCCACGGTTTGCTGGCTGTTGTTGCTTCGTGTGCTTCGAGCGCGCTCTTCTTTAGTGTGTGAGTGGTTGTTTATATTTTTTATTTATTTTTTTTTATATTTAAATTGCTGGTGAGACGAGACCACGGCTTCAAGACTGCCAGCCAGCCAGCTCTGTGGCTCGAACTCTGTATTATCGAAAGCTGAAACTTGGCTTGTTTTTTTCGGTGTTGTTGGTAGTATGTTCAGTAAAAGAATTCAAAGTGGCTACAAACGGCACACCAGCGACCGACCGACTTTAATGCTAAAGTTTGCTTTTGAACCGAGCGAAATGAGTACCACAGTGGGACAAAAGTTACGTTTACTTACAGTAGAGAATAAGTTAGTAAAATAGGTAATTTTTTACTGAAAACTTAGGAGTTCATGCTATTTCTGAACATAAAGCTTTATTGGAAATAGTAATGGTTTGGATTAATGATTTTTTTGTAGTGATCTACTTGCAAAGCTTTAAAAAAATACTTTCTGAAGTGAAACCTTATTATAGCTAGCTTTTTAGAAGACTAAACCACAGCTTGGAAAGAATACCGGATAATCATAATTATACCCTGTACCGTATGGTCCAAGGGTATATTAAGTTTGTGCAAGCCGAAAATGTATGTAACATATAGAAGGAGACGTCGGAGACACCCCAAAGTTACCTAAAATATGATCAGGGTGAATAGAGAAGTCGATATACCCATGTCCGTCTGTCCGTCTGTCCGTCTGTCCGTCTGTCCGTCCGTCTGTCCGTCTGTCCGTCCGTCCGTCCGTGTGAACGCCTAGATCTCAGAGATGGTAAGAGCTAGAGTTACCAAACTTTCACATTAGATCCCATATTATTCCATAGGAGGCAAGTTTATTTTATTTTTTTGATATCGGGGATAAATTATATAGCTCCCATGGGGGTGTTTGAGACGACCTCGAAAAAAAAGCGTTTTAGATGAATAATTCGTTTGTTTATGAAGATATCGTAACGAAATTTGGCAATCGAAAGTTTTTATAGTTCCCAATCACTGTACCAAATTTGATCAAAATCGGTTGACTATATCATATAGCTCCCATAGGACCGATCGGCCAAAATAACTTTTTTAAAGAAAAATTGGCTATATTTCGTTTTTTAATAAAGATATCCTAACCAGATTTGGCGTTTGGAAATTTTTTAGACCAATTAAGCATTGTGCCAAATTTGAACAAAATCGGTTGACTATATCATATAGCTCCCATAGGTCCGATCTTCCAAAAAATCGATTTTTTAACAAAATTTGCTGTGTTTCGTTTGTTTGTTAAGATATTGGGACCAAATTTGACATTCGTGAGTATTTCATAGTTCCTAAGCACTGTACCAAATTTAATCCAAATCGTTTGACTAGATCATATAGCTCCCATAGGACCAATCGGTCCAAAAACACGTTTTTTATACAAAATTCGATGTGTTTTGTTTGTTTGTAAAGATATTTGAAATAACTTTGGCGTTCATATCTTTTTTAAGGTATTTAAGCACCGTGTCAAATTTTATTGAAATCGGTTGACTATATCATATAGCTCCCATAGGAACGATCGGTCAAAAAAAAATTTTTGCTTAAAAATTCTTCTGTTTTTGGTTTTTTGTGAAGAAATCGGACTTTATTACAAGCTAGTGGTACAGGGTATCCTAAAGTCGTCCGCGCCCGACTTTACGTCCGCCATTTTTTTTTTTAAATTTATTTACAAAGTTTTCAAGCATATATGTAGGTTCTTTAGTTGTTTCGATATTTTTGCCCTAATAGATCGTTTTTTTTTTAGTTACAAAATTTCTTCACAGTATTGACGGATTTAAGCAGATAAGTAAGTTTACGTTGAAGTCAATCTCCAAACCAAACGAATGGTTTCTGGACCTTTTTATGTTACATAGCACATATGAATCTTGACCACTGTGCCTAGGCGGATTATATGCAAGCAACGTTTCAACTGTTGGCTTCGCTTTTGGGTACAAATTTTGTGCTGTTGTTGTAGTTGTTGTTGCTGTTTGCTGAGACAACGATGACTGGCTCAGGTTGGCTGGCTGTTGGTTGGTTCGTTCGCTCGTTCGTTGGCTGGTTGGTTGGTTGGCTGGCTCTTGGCTCATAACCTGAAACTTGAATATTGTGGAATTTGAAGGTAGCAACGACGTTGTTGTTATTATTGTTGCTGCTGTGGCTGTTGTCGTCGTTGCAGCCGACAATCAAACAGCAAAAGCAACAATACCAACAACAACAACAACAAAATCAACTGCAGAAACACTGTGCTGAGCTTTAGACTCAGCCGCGTTGCCGTCAGCTTGGAGCCAGTCGCCAGCCGCCAGTCACCAGTGCCACTGCCAGTCGTCGTCGTTGCCGTTGTCGTCTCGTATGTTGTGAGCCATACCGACAACAACAGCAACTGAAACGAGTTGCTGGCGAAGCGTAAAATGCTGGAAAAAAGCAACAACATTTGATGACGGCGACCGAGGCGGTGGAGCGGTGGAGCAGCGGAGGTGGAGCAAGCCAATGTTCGGCCCGGCTGGATGGTTGGCTTTTGTGTGATTCTGCTGTTTAACTTGGCTTTGTGTGGCTCGTTGAAACTGGCTGGCGGGCTGGCTGACTGATGTTTGGTGTGGCAATAAAATTCACCAGTCGCAATCTGAACGAACGAACGCAGCGAATCAACCAACCAGCCAGCCAGGCCAAAATCATCTCAAGCAGCTTGAAGATGACTTTCGGCCGTTACCGTTGATTGTTGTTGCTGCTGTTATTTTTGTTGTTGATTATAATGATGGTAACACTTTTTCCTCACACCAAGCCGCTGCTGCCACCAACAATTTCTCCTCATTGTAACTACTCCAAAAGAAAAAAAAATATTAATAAAAATAAAAAAAAATTTGCGTAGAAAGTTTGTTGTGGTGTACCGCCAACTGATTTCCGTTTTTGATTTTTGTTTTGCTTAGGCAAGCTTTTATTGGAGCTTTTAAATTTTATTTTATTTACAAGAATACAAATTTTTGCCAACAAAAAGTTAATGTACTTGGAAAATATTCAAAACTAACTTCAAGCATCAGCTGAGCTTTATATGCTCTGCAACCCTTTCAAGTAAACAACGGCGACAGCCCTAGAGAATCTTTGCTACTCACATAAGGTTGCTAATGAGCATTGACACTGACACCGACAGCTAGTTGCCATACACTGCGTATGCGCAATGTACTTGTCCATTAAGCTTTCGAGCAACTTATATTACACATACGCGCCGTGTGCTTCGCTTTGCCATTATAATCATCATCTTCATCATCATGCGCTGTTTCGTCAAAGGCAAACAAAAGCAATGAGCAATCCATTGACGATGATAACCGTGGAACAACTCATGACTCAACGACACTCATTCGCTTGTGCTTATGCACACATCGTCCGTAAGTCACTGTGAGGGTGACAGCGGGCGAGAGTATGGTGGGCAGCAATGATAACGAACAACCAGGAGTTGTCGTTCCACCAACGATGATCAAGAGTCAGTCGCAATGCTTTAATATTAAACTTGAGACCATTGTTGCCGTAAGATTTCGGCTAGCAACCCGTGTTCAATCATGCCCGTCGTGAAATCTACAGAATCCAGCCCCTATGCTAAAAATACCAATGTAGCGGCTGTAGAAGCAGCAACTGCAGCAGCAGCAGTAGTAGGTAACACCAGAAACCCGAAATACAGCTGCAGACAACGAGGGATGAAACGATGAAGCGATGAGACAAGCAATGCTTACATTGCCAGTCAGGCTGGCAGGCAGGCAGACGGTATAAGGCAAGCGCAAGTATACAGACAGACGAGCAGGACACGGGCGCGGGAACGACAACGAAACCGGCCAGACATTGAGGAAAACGTGTGCAGTGTGCAGGGAAAAGGCAAAACCAAGAAAAATGTGAAACACATGCGACGATGCGACAGCGACGGCAACAGCAATAGCAATAGCAACAACGACGACGACGACGACCTCGATGACGATAACAAAAAGAATGAAAACTCACCCCGATGTGTTCTTGGTTGAGCCTTCTCGTTGTTCCCCCTCTGATAGTTAGTAAATGCAGCTAGGGCTGAGCTACGCACGATAGAGTGCACAGCTCAAAATATGTGCGCATATGGCAACCCTTATAGAAGGAACGACAGCTATGACATAGGGCGCGACGTACCAGAGCCCAAAAGAAACACACACAGATGTTGAAACTATGGTCTTAGAGTTGTTAAGTGGCATAAATATGAACAAGAGTAATATGAGTGCGGCAGGGTGACAACTCTGAGTAAAAAGTCTATTTGAGTTGGGCTAAGGCTAATTCCCTTCTCCACTTTCTGATTCGAATTAAATATTATCTTAAGATCAGGATCACAAGCGTATTCGATAATATATTTATAGAATAAATAATTCAAACCAAGCCCAAATTCTTAGTCTTATTGTTAAAAATTCCAAAATATTATATAAAAATCAAGCAGAAACGAAAGGCCAAAATAGTTTCAAAACTTAAATGGCGGAAATGAACGCAATGCTGAGACATTGAAGATGCTATTCGTCCCACTGATGTAACGAGCACTGCGTTGTATCTGCTTCTACTGCTTCGACGGTGTGTTTTATTTTAAGAAGATTCCGAGATGTGAACATTGGACGTAGCGGAGCTATGGAGGCAATAGAAACAAGAGCAGCAGGCGGCATTGATGAGCAATGCCAGCGATTTGCTAGATGGCTGGCAAGAGGGTGGCTAAGACTAAGGCCGATGAGAAGGAGCCTGGCTGACTTGACTGGCTGGCATTTTCATTTCATTTTCATTCTGGTAGGGTACAAAAAAGCAGCACAGGATGATTGTGTTTTTGTTGCAGATGTTGCTGTTGTTGTTCTTGTTCTGGTTGTTGCTGATGAGTCGGGTGTATTGCTGAGTGGGTGGGTGTTTTTTTTTTGATGCTTTGTTGTGTGGTTGTCTCGTACTAAATTGGTTGGTTGCGCACAAATGGCGGCCGACCGTTTTTTCACTTTCTTAAAGATTTTTTATTGTTTCTTTTTATACCCTTGCCAAGTTCATTGCAATCTTTGTTGTTGTTCTTCTGTGGCTCTAAATAGTTGGCTAATAAGCTTTCGGCGCCAAAAACCATAAGCAGAGACTAATGTGACACATTTCATTTTTGTTTCAGGTTAATTCAGCGATGGGTCTTCAAGCAACTGCCGCTACCAAGCGGAAGCATGAGCTGACATTCGATTCCAAGGATGCCAATACAACATATACAACCAACTGTGCGCCCCCGCCAATAAAGGCCAATAAATGGGCAATTAACAACAACAACTATATTGACTCGTTGGAGGAGCAGCACTTGAGCAATGGCAAGAAACAGCACAACGCTGAGCAGGAGCTTGAGCAAGAGTTCAACAATAATCAAGTGGAGCAGAAACCACTAAATGGAACCGGAAGTACAATCCCCAACTCCATAGCCGCAATAGCAACTACAACGATAAGAACGTCCTCAGCGGCCGCCGAGCAGCTTCCTAGTATTAGCAATGAAGGTGAAGAAGTTACTAAGAGTCAAGGAGTCAGCATGGGCTCGGTCAGCACATTACTACCCAGTTTGTCGGCTTCAGAGGTGCCATTGCCACCAACAGCCAACACTGCTATGCCCGAAGATAACATTGCCAAGCTTGAAGTAGTCGCCGCCGTGCCCTGCGAGCCCTGGACCACGACAACGGTCACCAATCCCGAGCCAGTGGATTGCATTTCCAAATTGCAGGCAGTTGCCGTGCCCAGCGATCCCTGGGGTAGCATAGCCACACGATCCACTTTGGCCACTACTTTGCTGAGTGCCGATGAACTTGACGATGAAGATGATGATTTTGAGGATGATTACGAGGAGGAGGAAAGCATTATACCCACTTACTGTCCCATGCGATACCATCCCTTTCCTCCCACAACGCATCAACAGCAGCAGCAGCAGGCACAACAGCATCAGCGCCTTAATGGCAGCTTTTCTCCAGTTGCTCATGGTTACGGCTCGCGCCCCAACTACTACTCAGAGCCTTTTCCTCAACAGAACTGCTCTCGCACAGGTAGTCCGCAGCATATGCGTTTGCCCAATGGATTTCCTCCACAATGGCAGGCAGCAAATGCTGCCAATGCACAGCAGTTTTACGAGAGTAGCGTAGTCTACGTTCCGCAGCAGCAACAGCAGGCTCAACAGCAAACCATACGTTGCGCAGAGAACGGCAAGTCCTATCTGGACTTGGGTTGCAGCAGCAGCAATGTGCCTGTGGCCCCCACTGGCAATCCTAGCAACACTAATACGCTTCCGCCCGTTGCCACGCCTGCGCCCTTTGCCAATGGCATGCCATTGCATTTGCATCCGGCCGCGCTGGATGCACGCCATGCACTCAAGCGCTGCTGTGATGGACGCGGCAACTGGTGTAATGCCAATCGCAACTGCTACAAGGATACGCGCCTGAAGATTCGAAATCTGTCCATGTTCAAGCTGTCCCGGTTTCGCCAAGTGTCGGAGCAATCGCTCTACCGCTCGGTGCTCATCTGCAATACTTTAAAGCGCATCGATCGCGAAATCGAAGCCGAAGCCAAGGAACTGCATCAGGCAGCCCAGCAACATCATCAGCAGGCCGCAGCAGCTGCAGCAGCCGCAGCAGCAGCCCAATACCATCCAGCCTATCAGCAACCACATCCAGCAGCTACGCATCAACAAGCACTGCATCATCCACACGCGCCGCCTGCACCAATGCAACAGGAGTATGCACCGGTTCTCAACTGTGCGCGTCTAGCCAATATGGATCACTATCAGCAGCTACAGCCACCAGCCTTCCAGCCGCAGCAACCTCCTCCGCATGTTTACCACCAGAACGAACGCTTGGAAGCGCCGCCCTCCTACAATTCACATCTGCTAAAGTCAGTTCCCTCTGGTACGGGTTTTAACTCGGCGCAAAACCATGGAGCAGTCAATGGCAACAGCAACTGTGATACAAATGCATCGCCAGCCACGTCGTCCGTGGTGGTTAATGGAGGCACCACAACGCTACATCCCTACGATCACTATCCATTTCGGGAGTCGCAAACAGGACGTGCCACGCCCTTTCCAACCTGCCAGCCACCCATTGTAATCTCCAGCGCCGCCAGCGTTAGCAGCCCGCAGGCCGTTACTTTGGTCAACAGCTTACCAGCAGCGTCTAGTGTAACATCCAGCAGCAACAACACCAATAGCAGCACCAGCAGCACTAGTTCCAATTCTGTGGTGTCTTCCAGTGCCTTCAGTGCAACCGTCTCCGCCGTAGCCACAGTATCCGCCACCGCAACCACTTCACCCGTCGTCGCGGTTACCGTCTGTGATTCAAGTGATTCCGGCTATGCGGACGACGACTCAACGCGTTCCATCAACTGGAGTTCAGTGCTGAGCCTATCCTCACAGTCAGCCTTAGACCCGCTAAACAGCAATGATTTGTTCTCCATACTGCCCGCCGCCACATCGCCTACAGCGGTGCCTGTATCCAGTACAGCTGCTACAAGCACAGCCTCCGCCTCGTCTGCCGCAACAGTAGCCTTCAGCGGTACCTTCACTACGGTGCAAGCAAATGGAAACTCCAGTGCGACTAGCTGTCAAAGCAGTTCCACTACGGCCACGTTTACAACGCTGTCCACCATTTCCTCTGCCACGCACTCCCTAACCTCATCGTATGTAAGCAGTATCAGTTCTAATGTCTCGGCTGGCGCTTCCACTTGGGAGTATAGTTTTCTGGACATGGAATTCGGTTTGGGCTCGGAGTTTACGGAATTGGTGCCCAGCTGCAAGCTGAGCTCCGATGACCTCTTTAAGAGCGGCCTTAGCGGACCAGCGGCAAGCTCGCGCTTTGTCACGGTACACGACAACGAGCTCGAGCAGCCGGCACACATCATGGTCGGCAGTTAGTATCAGTTGTAAGCCAATCGAATGGGAACGGTCTGCAACAGTGCTAAGTGGCTGGACTGGTAGCTTCCGGCGTGCTGGTCATGCCAGGGACTGTCGCTGCCATCCATCCAGAAGACATAATAGTATTCAAAAATGTTGGCCAGCCAAAAAATTATAAATAAATGCAGTTACTGTATAATTTTAAATTATGCTCAGGTTGTGAAACACTAAGACGTGGAATATGCTAAGTGGCCGTTAACTTTAGATAGATCTTTTCTTATCCCTCCCTTTCCCAAGAAGCAATCGCCAGAACAGGCGAACAAAGCAAAGTTTCTGAGAACACAAAGTAAAATGCAATTACAAAATGTATAAACTAAGTGAAATGGTATGACAAATGAAACAAACTATTAGCAAATTTTTAAGTGTAAATATGTATTGTATATGTATTAAAATCTGCTAGTTTTAGTTCTTAAGATATACATAAGCAACAAAAACAACGTAGTTAAAGTATATGTATGTACATATGTATGTATGTATGTATGTACATATATGCTAGTGCGTATGATATGTAATTTTAGCTTTGTTAGTTGCAATTGTTGCATATTTTCAATATTCGATTTAAAGCGATAGAGTAAACAATCTAAAGATCAAGAAAAACATGCAGTAAAAATTATGTCTAAAATCAATTTTATAAGTACCATATGCAATACGGAATGATAATTGAAAATGAAAAATCGCGGTACCAAGATCAATTATATATGAAAACTTAAAAATATATACTATGTTGAAAAGGAAAATAGTAACAAAATCGATGAACAACATTGTTTACTGTATTGTAGCCATAAGTATTATTATTTATATATGAAAAAAAGAGATAACTGAGAGAGCAACTTAAAACACAGTTTTATATAAAAAAAATTTGAAAAAACAACTGAAAATTCAAGCAAATATAAAAAAATTTGTTTAAAAACATTACGTGTTTGTATTTTTCTTTAAATTGGATTTTCAAAAAAAAGGTGAAAAGTTTCAGACTGCTTTATTGAGGAAACTCTGACATAAGATCGTAAAATGCCACAAACTTTTTTTTTTCAAAAAGCGCAATAAGTTTTCGTTAGAAAATGGCAAAAATCCGATTAAAATTTTACACAATCAAATATGAAACTTTTCATAAAAAGCGCAAGAAGCGTTCTAAAAAAGCTACATTACAGTAATTGGAAGTTTAATGAAAGCATAATAATATGGTTTCAAACCAAAGCTCGCGAAGTTTCAAAGCTCTTATCATGTTCGATGGTTTAAGTCTTTGCTATAATGTAAGCTTTGACAACTAGTGACACACTAGCGCCATCTGACAAATGCCGATGAATTTCTGGTTGGAATGGATACACTAGCGCCATCTGACAAACGCTGCATTACTTGTTGTTAAGCTGACAACAATTTCAATACGCGACACACATAAAATTCATTTTAGCTTTGTTGTTATGGAACTTAAACAACATTTTATTACTTAATATTGCTAAAGTAGTGTTCTTTGTTAATACAAAAAATTAATACAAAAGAAGGTAAAAAACACTGTGGCTACTTCGTGCTCATTTACTTGGTCTGTGAGCAACGGAGAACACGAATAGATGAGCGGAGTTGCCAATTACTTTTGTCTTCTTATTAATTACTATGGTAAAAATTGTTAAAATGGTGCACATAAAATCAATTGTATTTATTTGATTAACTTAACATATTTTTCGCTGTTTAATTTTTCAAAAATATAAACAAACCGCTAAACAAAATTTAAAAATCAATGGCCGCTGTCAGTTTGTGGTATTTAAATACTGGTAGTTTCTTTGGCATATTAATACTATTGATGCTGGCAAATTTAGGTACATTTTTTTGTTTTCAAAGATTCGTTTTGCCATTTCGCCAACAGGTGTTTTAAGCATCGGTTGTCGGTTGTGCGCTGTGCTGTGTGTACGAAGCGGCGGCATTGTTTAACTTGTTGTAAGCGTCGGAAGTCTTGCGCCGTGTAAACGCATTTCGAAATGCGGCATTGTTTTATTATTACACACAAATAATTAAAAATGTATGAGAATCGAAACCAAACAAATAAAGTGTGTGTGAAATAAATGTACATATGTATATGGCACGATAAAAATCTTGCATATATTCATTACATGCTGTGTATGTGTGTATATATTTAGGTAATGAAACAAAGTCATAAAGAAACGCCAAATAGAAGTTCTGCAGTAATTGGTATAAATAGTTGTCTTTCTGGTTTTCGTTTATCTCTTGTTTACGGCGGCTTGTGTGTGTGTGTGTGTATGTACGTGTGTGTTTGTTTGAGAGAGCGAGAGAATGTGTGCGTTGGCTGGGTGAAGCAACAATTAAATGCTGACTAAAACAGTTCAATTACAAATAATTTAATACTTACAAAGAAGCAAATTGCATTGGTGTGTGTAATTAAATTTTTAAGTTGTACGTCTGTGTTCCGATCACTGAATGACTGACCAAAGCATTTGAACTCAGCCGAACAACAACACAATTACATATGCACATATGGCTGTGTAATATAAACATACAGGCACAACAAACAGTTATTACAACAATTGCCGGCGGCTTGTTGTTGCGGCAACGGCAACGCGCTAAATGGCGTAATCTTTTTGCCCTCCTTTTAATGATTTAATTAAAAGCGTAAATTGCAAGTCCGAAATTCAATTTAAGCGCTCTGTATGTGTGTATGTGTGTATTTACGTGTATGCGCTGCTGACGCTGCGGCTAGCGTCGACGTTGACATTGAGGCTGCAACTAATGCTAAGTTTACACTGGGCCACACTATGGCATTAAGAATCCACGCTCACAAACTAAAAAATCAAATTTATTTTTAGCTGCTACCACCATATAGTAGAGGTGGCATTAAACATACACGCTGCAACACTGTGAAGTTGCTTTGAAGCAATGTAAACCTAGCAGCAGCTTAACTGTGCATGCTGCCACAAATCCAAATGTTGAAGACGTGCGGCGCGTGCCTTTATTATGTAGCTTTTTTGTATGATTATTTGGAGTTATGCATCATCCAGACGGGGGCCCCTCATTGTTTTGATATATAAAACTATTCATATGCGAAAATGTTAAATTAAAAAATTAAATGTATGTATGTATGTGTTCTGTGTACATCAATAAATATGTATTATTTGTTTCTTTTTTCACTCAATTGTTTGTCAATTTATTAATTTAACCAAAAACCAGTTGACCATGATACACCAAAACGTGCATAAATACAAAATAACAGTGAGTGTGATTCAATTGTTGAAATATTTAACGCGGTTGTTTTCGTGTTTGGCTCTGAGCGTGCCGGAGCGAGAGTGTCTGAACGCCATTTGTCCTTCGAATAGCATTGAATGAATAACGGTAGTTATTACTGCAGTTACAACAACAAACGCAACACAAAAAAAAATTATATATTTGTTTTTTTTTTGCAATACAGCATCAGCAAAAAAGAAAAACAAAAAACACATAAAACGGTTTAACGAGTGTGGGCAAAGTGTATACAAAGTAAAAACAACTACAACAAAAAAAAAAGGCGTCACCTTTAGCTTGCAACAACCATACCGACCGACCGGCATTGAGAGTGCAGTAAATCAAAATAAGAGAAGAGAAAAGAAAAACCGTTTCAGTCGCGACGGTCACATTCCAACCGAGTCGACTACGTCGGCATTCAACAGCTTGCAGTCAACGTCAACCCAGAGCCCCAACAGCTCAGCACAGGTCAGCACAACGCTGGAGTCTGGAGCGGCACACGCCAACTTTAGTGCAGCCACCTATACATCGAACGCCAGCGACAGCGCAGTCAACGTCAGCGTCGGTAAGTCAACTACATCAACGTAAATTTGCTGCTGCCACATCTTCTTTTCCTCCCTTGCACCCTACGACCCTTGTTTTGCCGATATGCCTGTTACGCCTGCCGCCGCGCTCATGTGAAAACATTTTTGCGTAGAAATTACATATTGTTTGGTTTTTTATTTTTTCCTTTTCACACATCTCTGGTATGTCTCGCCCGGTTTTTTTTTCTGTTTTGTTTTGTTTTATGTTCATGCACTCCCCTTGGGCTGCACCTTGTGCCAACTTCCATTATACCTAAAGAAACGATGAAGTTTAATGTTCATCAAAGCACAAAAATAACATTAAGTTGGGATGGTACTGCTCCAATTATGATAATTATCATTGGGCGTCAAATCCAAGTACATGGTTACAGTTTACAGTCAGCACAATAATTATTCATACACCCAGGCAGGTTTAATGCCTAAAAACTCTGCACAAAGTTGTCATAAATAATTAATTTTTGTTGCGTATTGTGAAAAACTTTTCAGTTTTGCGATTTTAAAATAAAAAATTTAAAACACTCAATTGGCATAGTTTTTAGCAAAATTAAAAATAATTATTCGTACACTTTATTTCTTATCAGAAATGGTTAATTTTTTAATGCAGGTAACTAAAACTGTATTCCTTTTCCCTGAGTTGAGATATTATTGCAAAAAGAATAAGAATACTCCAAATACTTCGTTTAACATCCAAGGAAGAAAACATTAAAAACCCAAGAGAATTGACTTTTTTAAATTTTTACATTGTGAAAGTTTCTTTTTAGGAAAATCAAACAATTAAGTTTCCGGTTTGGTTTAGGTCTCACTGTATTGGCCTATATTGAGTTGGCTAAAATGACGTTATGTTCACCTGATAAGAATATATACGCTGTAGGTTACCAGGACGTTGAGTCAATGCAAGTTGTTAATTAAGTCCCTTATTAGTCTCTGATTAATGAGGCTTAATGATTACTTTTGACTTGTATGTGTGTGTGCCACTTCTGAAATGTCTAATTCGCAGTTGATTTTGGTAAATATGATTTTAGGTATTATATGTTATATTATTAAGAGCAAACAGTTTATCACGTATAACAGAAAATATAACTATAATACAGTGCGCTTCATAACTATAGGGACAGTCGCAAATTTAAGTTTCAATTGTAAATATTACGGTTCATAGGCACGATCCAGCAGAGCTTCTTTTTACAAAAACAACTACTTAATATTGGAGCTTTTAATAACCGTAAGGTTATTGTACTTTTGCTGCACACGGTGTTTCGCAATAGGTTATGCATGGATATGTCAATTTTGCTGCAATTTTAAGCGTTTCATAATTATAGGACAGTAGTCTTTTATAAGGAAATTAAGTGTAAGAATGGTAAAGATACATTTTATTTCAATTTTGAATCAATTTTTAATCGATTTATGATAAAACGTCGCAAGGTATGAGTATTAGTTTAGGGTAGAGAGACCATATTATGGCCAAAAACGACACGGGGCGTGGTATGGTGTATATTATTGAAGAAACATATAAACCGATAACATAATTGAATCGGTCATTTCAAAAACCTCATAAGTCACATTTTTTTGCAACATGCTTTTTTTTGCTGAAAATGGTTCCTTAAAGGGAGCTACGTATTCTGGGTAAAAACTATATAAATCAATACAGTCCTTTCTCTTCAAATAATACCGTGAAAAATACGTTCATTGTAAAAACAACATAAGTCCAGTGACTTATGACTAAGTTTGACGCTTAAAATTGAATCGGTCATTTCAAAAACCTCATAAGTCACTAAATTATAATTTTTCAGGAATCAATAAAAACTGTTTCATACACAAACAAATGAGTTTTAATGGACTTTTTTATGCTTAATTTAGTATTTGAGTGATAGAAAATTTAAATAACCTTAATAGTTGTTTTGGTTAAAATTTATACCACTTATCCTATTTCTTGCTAAAACAACATAAGTCCAAAACAGTTTTTAGGGATTTTTTCATTATTTTCATTAATAAACTGTTAAGGTTATTCACAACTTAAATTTTATATCACTTAAATACTAAATTAAGCAATAAAAAATCCGTTATTGATTCCTGATAAATTATAATTTAGTGCCTTATGACGTTTTTGAAATGACCAATTCAATTATATTTGGAGTTTCGATACTACAAAGCTATATAAAGCTTAAAAATAAAAATAAATCGCTTAAATTTACGACTGTCCTATTATTATGAAACGCACTGTATATGTATGTTTTCTAATAAAATGCATCGCTAAAACGATTTTGCAGCACGTGAGGATAGCTATAGACAGCCCATTTATTCTATGAAGATCGAATATACACCAAGAAGCTGTCATGCAAGACAACTTGTTACTTCACAAAGCTCTAACAGTATTACATTTTTAGGTTTAGATGGTTTTTTTTTTTAACATTTACACTCTTTACCAATTGAATAGGACAACCTGAACACTCGTTTTGCAATAATCCAACGATCATTGGGTCAGTTCAGAAAAAATGTTAAGGCCCCGATAAATATGGTGGCATGGTATGGCATGCGATTGCGTTTTATGGTATTTTGAAAGAGATATTTTCATGGTGATTTTGGAACACCGAATTGACACACATAATAATGCAGATACATTCATAGAGCATAGATTAGCCTTTTCCATTCATTCAGTGGCAGAAATGGCTAATTTCGCGGTGAACGACTTATAAGTTCTGTACAGATTTGCTACGCCCCCTACCCACAAATGCCTAAATTTAGAAAAAGGTTGCTAACGATTCTTGAAAGTTTCATCCATCAGTATTTTTTTCCAGTTTGTCCATGGTAAAATAATTGCACCATGACCTGGTCGAACCTCAAGAAAAAGATATAAAAATTAAACCTCTCACTATCTCTACAATCAACATCAAATTTTGGTACGAAAACAAAAACTTGTTTTTTTATTTAATACACACCTTTGACTTTATATATGAACAAAAAGTAGAATTGCTATATAATAAATACAAAATCTATAAAAATTTGCTAGTCAAAATTGGTGGAACAGCGATTTACTGCAGCTAGTGGAACAAAAAGAAAACAAAAGTTTTTTGGCCTACTCGAAAACAAAACGATATTTTAATTTTGAAATTTAAATAAATCGGAGCTAGATTGGTATCTTTGCCTTCCAAGTGTGAAGCTTTGAACTAGAATGGTAGCTGAAATTCTCACATTCTCTCTCGGGGGTCCCACAGAAAACAATTTCTAGTAAATTTCTTTACAATTGAAGTCTCGGTGCCACAGACGCGTTTAGAATCTCTACCAAAATTGCTCGAGAATTGTTAAATTTTACCAATAAATGCAACTTCATTTCAAAGATTATTCTATTTCTGATTTATCTGTATCTCTATAATTTCATAAATCCATTGTTTTAATTCATGATTTTAATTTTTATAAAATTTCTTTTAAAACCTTTGATGAATATGCCATTCTGTGTCATTGTGTATACATATAATATGTATAAAAAAAAGTAAGTCACAAAATTATATATTAATTTGACCAAGTTATAGCTATGAAATGTGGCAATTCGAAACACAGTTAAATTAATAATAAATGACGTAACATTTATTTCGCAAATGGCATTTTAAAAATTATTTTCTAATTACGTGCAAATTCTCAAATGTAATCAAATGAATTCTGCCGTTCACAACGCTGATGACAGCTGTTGAACCATAGGTTTGTCAAAGAAACTATTGTATTTGGTAATAGGCTTTTTACACTGAGCACATCTGAGAGGAGCGCATGGGATTTTTTGCGGATGTGAAAAACTTGTTCAAATAGAGCACATCTAACATTTTGCATCTGTCAAATTGACCAGCTGACAAGCAAAAGCAGAAAATTGTGCGCAATTTTATTAAAATATGGATTATAAACAAAAACTAGAGTTTATTTTATGTATCGCTCAACAACAGCAACAGTTACTCAGAAATATAACTATGCTATTAAGTAATGACGACGACGATGACGAGCTGATGGACGAGCTAGATAATGCATCAAATATGCAAGTGCAGCTAAGAGGTGCCGCTCTGCATTTACCTCCCACTTAATTTTCATGGAAAAAGCAGCTTTCCTAGTTTCAGCTGCAATTAAAAAATTTTTTATTACAATTTAAATTAAAATAAGAAATTTATGTATTTTTACTTACAAGTGCTTGGCGGTTCCATTTTGTTTTGACATTTCAAAATTGCCAGTCTTTTGCGTTGACAATGTTTAAATTTTGTCGCATTGAATGACAAAAAAAGAGTTGCACAGAAAAATAATCGAATAGTTTCTCATCGGGACGCAATAAGATAGGAACATTTGCACAAGATGCTGGAATGATGTTGAAACTTTCGGAACGGCAGATTCATACGTAGCATCTGAGGCATCAGATGCCAAATGCGCCCCAGTGTAAAAAGCCTATAAGAGAAATATTTGTTTTGGACAAATCAAAATTTAAATTTTGCAAAATGTGGTGAAAATGGTCGCTTAATGTAATAAACAATTATCTTTTTTGGATTACTCTAAATGCAATTCTCTGCTGCAATTCTTGCAAAAGCGTAAACATTTAAAAAAAATTTAATCTTTGACACCATTTCTGTGGCATCTACGGTTTTTACTAGAGATTTGGTTTCAAATTGTATGCATAATCTATAGAGATTTTTGTGGCACACCAGATAAACTTAAGTTTAGGAAAAGTTCATGTTGAGAAGAGTTTGAATATTTCAAAAGACTTGACTTTGACAGTTTTTTTTTTTTTAACAAATACAATATAAAAAAAAGAGCTTTACTAAAACAAAAGAATTACGTATTTAGAAAAATACTAAATCAATTGTGGAAGAATTAGTATTCTTTTTTTTTTTTTGGCATTGTGTAAAAGTAGAATAAAAAAAAACGTCCGTGTGAACGTTAATTAAGATGACGAATTATCGTAGAACTGATAATCGGTGCTTTAGTGATATACAGATGAAGTCGCGGTAACCCTTAAGAAAAAATTGTTGCCATAATAATACTAATGCTTATTAGTATTTTTCGTTTATTAAAAAAAAATATGTGCGATGACATATAAGTTTTTGATATATAGTTGTATAAATATAAATACTATATATTGCGCACACTTCCAGATCTTTATATAAACCATCCGCTTCTTATATTTAAGTTCTCAATTGGCAGGTCTTAAAACAAATCCGTGCTTAAAAGCTGTAATAGCTTTTCTGACCACAATTTTTGACTTAAATTTATAGCTAAACTGCAATACATCTGGTCTGGTCTGGCATAAGACCCCCACCCTCTGCATAGCATATCCAGTTTCGACTACGAAAGAATTTCGTAATTTCCAAATCACAACATTAATGCTACCAAACAATAGAAAAATGCGAATAGCTGCAAACAACAACAACAGCAGTAACAACAACAACAAAAAGCATTTGGTAAAGTCTTTGGGAACGCCTCAACAATAGAAAATCTACCCAAACCATGGTCGGAACCGCGTCCAACTAGCTTAAATATGGCATGCCCCATGGTTACTTGTTGTAAATTTTGTTGTTGTCGTTGTTTGCGCTGCGAGCCGGAAGATATTTCGCTGCTTTCGGCTGCCAAAGCTGCTTGCAAGCGTGCAGATGGCAAGGGGCCAACGATGAGGAGGTGGCTACTGGGACTGGTGCCGGAGGTGGGACTGTGGCCAAGCTTCATATGTTTAGACAAAATCAAGTTTTATGCTGCTATTCTCTCTGACCAGTTCGTCGGGTTTTTGTACATGTAGCCAATCCACTGCACAGCTGTGCTATTGTTCTCAGCAATCAATGACCGGCCTACACAGCAAGTCCAAACATAGACCAGGCCAACCCAGCCAAGCCAGCCAAATCAGCCGAGCCAAGCTAACCAAACCCAAGACCAGGCCAGACCAACTCTCCAATGCATTAAGTGGAGCTGTTGTAGTTTTGAACTATGTACTATACTTTCGGCATTTAAAATCAAGTTGAGACCAGAGTGGTGTGGTGACCACCAAGCTGTCGCACTTTTTCTACTTCTACTCAGTACACAATTGGAAAATTAACTAGTTGTTTTGCTTTGGCTGCTACTTCAATTTTAAGTTGAACTCCACTTCCTGGACTAGTAGTGCTCTTTCCGCTGCCATTCCGCTCTATTCATTTGTATTGTTTGATGGTGGCAACCCTGTCCGACAACTTAACATAAGAACACAAATGCGCTTACAGTTTTTCACTTGACTTTGGTTAAGTCTGGCAGGCCGACGGACGAACTAGACATCGTCAGGGAAGCCTAAAAGTTTTACTGGCTGGTCATTCAGCCACAAGAAAGCCTCGCCAGAAAAAAAACACAAAGAAGGAAGGAAGTTTATTTTGGGCAGCTTAACGATTTTAAAGCGAGTCGATGCTTGAAAATATAATAAAAAATTATACTTAAACGTTTGGCTCTGAGCGAAGCAGTTACAAATTTAATGATTCAATGATGTCCTGTGACAATGTTAAAAAAATGACGTACGTAAAGTAGGGCGTGGACGACTTTGGGATACCTTGTAACACTAGCTTCCAATAATAATCCGGTATATTGTTTAAAAACACCAAAAACATTTTATTGCCAAATTAGGTTCCTTCATGAAAATCCAAAAAAAGAAGAATTTGTAAGCAACAATTTTTTTTGACCGATCGTTCCTATGGGAGCTATATGATAAAGTCAACCGATTGATTAATTTTGACACAGTGCTTTGGTAAAAATATCTTTACAAACAAAATAAACACAAAGGATTTTGGATAAAAAACATTTTCGTTTTACCAATTTGTCCTATGGGAGGTATATAATATAGTCAACCGATTTTGATAAAATTTAGTCTCTAGTCACCCTGATCATAGTTTATGTAACTTTGAGAGGTCTCCGACGATTCCTCCTGTATGGTACCTACATTTTCGGTATGCACAAGCTAAATATAGTCTTTGTACCATACGGTTAAGGGCATAAAAATAATAAAAAAGTATTCCATTATTAGTTATTTTATTTTGCAGTACGTGTTGTTCATAGTTGAAGGTTATTGTTTTAATAAGCTTAAAAATAAATTTGCGTTTATTTTCCAGAAACTGAATTCGTCTCTTTTACATAGCTCAGGTGAAAATGGTGACTGTGGCGTGTGTGTTTTAAATGACACATTAACGTGATACAAAAGGCGAAAGTTGTCTTTTAGTAAATCCGTCCAATTTTTACGAAAAGCTTCAGACTACCGATGTATAACTCTCGTATAAAAGGACAATAATAACAGTTTGGTTTCGCGGATGCAACGTAACCTTGTTTTTCGAGTTTGCCGTCTTTCTTTACTTTGAGCACGATATTCGTTCTAGGCTCATAAGCATAAATCCAAGTTTCACCTGCAGATATGATGCATTTTAACTTGTCCTAATAGTCAGATTGTAGGATCTCCCTACTAGCTCTAAAGTTCCTTAGCCAGTACAATTATGGAGGTTCTGTAATCGCCGAAGAGGGATGCCCTTCTTCTGGTGAGAGCGTCATGCTCCGCAAGTGTTTGTTGGAAGGATTCCTTCCTCATTTCACAGAACCTACAGTTGTTAGAATCTACGATCATGCTCAGGTGTTTCCTTAGCCTGCATTGTCCCGTGCTTAACCCAGTAAATATCCTAAGGGCATCGTGCCAATCCAGTTTGAGTATCGTCTGGATTTCTCCTCTTCTTGTAGCAGCTGTTTAATATGTCTGCCAATACCACAAAAGGGTTCGAGGCCTATTAATTGTCTCGCAGCACCGTTTCTTGCCAGCTTGTCAGCAATTTCGTTGCCAGGAATGTTTTTATGTCCTAAAATCCATGTATCGATACTAAATTTTTTTTTGAGCCCGCCACCTAATTTTTATCGGCCTGAAAAAATAGCGATTTATCTGCCCTTATCCTTACAGTATCCTTGTAATTCACACAAAATATCTATATGTCCAGTTCATATGTCTGTACTGTGTTACGTACATATGCAACTCGAAATGTTTGATAAATACTACATCGCCATTTGGCAATTGTTTGGTAAGATTTCATTTTTTCCGCGCAACTTGCGTAATGGCCAAACATGTGGGAGTGGGATTTGTGGATCCAGGGAGGCGAAAGCGAAAGCATTCAAACTGCCGGCAGGGCATCAGCTGCAAACACTAAATTTTTAATCAAGCAGCAGCGAGCATCTGTGATTCGTTCGAGGGAGCTACTGATGCTGGTGTTCCGAGAGCAAAAAATGCAATCAACGTCAAATGCACTTTGAAACTTTGTGCACAATAATAGAAAAGCCATTAATTTCAGTTCCGTCGAAGATGAAGCAAACTGTAAGCCAGCCCCTAGACTAGTAGAACAAGGGAATGGTTATATGTATGGACAGGATTGTGGGCGTCCGTCTCATGCTGCAGAACGTTTAAGTAATTTTTAATTATGTGCATAACGTGCGAAAAGTTTGATTGGAATTACGCTAATGCGATTATTGGTTTGGCATTTGACGAGAAGCAGCTTTACAGGGATCCCAAACAACAGTGGTTACTCCACCGGCACACTCACTCATTAAGCTTCGAAGCAACTGAAACTAACATAACAATGAATATTTGTAGTTTCATAACATTATATAACTATCTAGCTAGCTAGCAAGTTTGTATCTGGCGAACAAGAAAAAAAATAAGTTGCCTTTTAGCGTAAACTTTTGGCAAATAATAAAACATTCAAGGTCTCTAAACACATCAGGAGCGGAGCATCATCAGACAACAACGTCCACATCAACGCCGTCATTATGGCAGTCAGTCAGTTTTCCTTGTAGTTGTTGTAGCCGATGTCGCTTCGCATAAAATGGCAAAAGTTCTGAACGCGCTGAAACCAACGCAAACCACTTTTCATTAGGAACAACCGCTAATTTCACTTAGTGGTTGGCCAACATGTCGCACCAGGAAACCCGCTGTACCCCCATCCTGCCATGCCGTCATCCCGCTAACCGACCAACCAGCAACAGCAACAACATCATATGGGGCTAACAAAACTTTGGAACTTAATTTCTCGTTGCAAAACAAGTACAATAAACGCCGAGTTAACCGGGGTCTAGATCGTTACATATTTCCTTGATAGTTGCTGCAGCTGGCTAAATATGATTTGCTTTACATTTATAAAAGATGGAAAAGCAATTTGTACAAAATTTTGCCAATAAAGCACTTGGAAAATTTTGAACCTTATTTAACTTGTCGAGTAAAGTTAATTGGAAAGTTAGATTACTTGCTCCTTCAATTCAAAGGGGACACAAAATATGGAGAATAAGCACAGAAGCATGTTGTCTAGCCAAGTTGTAGTCTTGAACTTAAGCATGCCCCTGACTTCGAGGTCCAACAAGCTAATGCATAGTAACCGAAAAGTGTTTTGTAATGTTTCACTTTTTACTCGGGGTATTCCTTCAGGCTTGTTTCAATGTCATAAGCAATTAGGGCAATGAATATGACAACACCCTTGAAACTGTGGCAGCCTCAGGGCATATTCAATAGATGTAATGAAGCATGCAAACAAAGTCCTAGAGGGAGGACACGCCTTCGTTGGCTTTAGGCCTTCAAGTTCCTCTTACTGCTTAAGAATAAGTTGCGCTCTCTTTAATGAGCATAGTTCCACGCTCTGTTGCTCCAATGTGAGAATAATTAAAAGCGGCCAAGGTGTAAACTAGCAAATTGTTTGATCCCATTGAGCCCTGCATTCTTTTTGGCTTACGCTCCACTTGAAGCGGCAGGCACGTCAGTCAATTTTTTTCTTGTTTTCTTTCCGGCTCTTTTTTCGTTTTTATGGCCATCAAGTCCTTTTTTAATACGTGTAGCCTTAGGGTAAAGGGTATTGAAGATTTGTTCAGCCTAATGCAACGGGCATTCTGAAAAGGCAGACCATAAGACTATAGGATGCACTCGTTAGTTCGTGTAAATACCTCAAAGACAAGTAAGCTTATGAAAAAAAGATCCTCCGACCACCTTCTTCCAACCATACATCAATGTAGAATTTAGCACAAAAAAAAAACGTTTTTGCTTTAGAATAATTTGATGCAGAGTATTCTAATGTCGGTCATTGTTCCTACTGCTTCACTTTTTTTTTCTTCCTCTTTTTTGTGCTTGTCTGTGAGTCAGCATAATTTTGTTAAACTTTTCTTCTGCTCAGCACTTTTCTACTTTGCAGTATGCCAACGCTGCAGGACACTTTTCAGTCGGTCCATCAGTCAGTGAGTCCGTCAATCCGTTAGTCGGCCAGCTAGCCAGTCAGTTAATAAGTTAGTTGGTCCCGTTTACTACATGGGTCCTTTGTTCAAGCTGTTCAAGGCTTGTAGGTCCAACCGAGTGATGAGCAAACTCTATGATGCCTTGACATTTTGTCAGGGTAACGCACTGAGTCACTGCCTCGCTGACTCTCGGACTCTCTGACAGACTGACAATCTTGTCAAAATGCTGAGAATAAAAGGGTATGCAAAAGAGTTGCCTTGGCTTGTTAATCAGCATTATAAAACTTACCTGCCGGGGGTAACATTGCTGCAATTTAGTGCCTAATTAAAAGTTTTGTGTCAAAGCTCTGCCCCAAGGTGCATGCCTGTTATTCTGTCTTCTCTTGCACACTTTACACACTTTTTTGTATTGGTTTTTGTGCTCTTTTTTTGTTTGAATTTTTCTCTATCTTTTTTTTTTTTTTTGCATCTCAGCCTCTCAACTTTCTATGGCACCACTTTCGTTTCTTGTTCCATGAATATTCTTGTTCTGCATTATCTTCAGCGATGTTGGAGAGAGAGAAACCTGTTTTGTGGCTTTGGTGCCCCGTCAAGTTCCCAGTCTCTCGTATTTTTTCTTCATGCCTCTCATCTATAGTACTTCCCACTCTTGTTTCAGCTTAATTATTTTGAATCGGACAAATCACAGCTTTGATGTTATTGTTGTTGCTGTCCTCATTTTTTTTTCTGCGTTAACCGCTTAGGTAAATATATCAGCTATGTCATTACTTATGTATATATACTTGGATATATATAGTATAAAGACTACAAACTTTAATCTGTTTAAACTTTTTGAGTCGTGTACCATGGCGCTAAAAGCTAAATCAATCTATCGTTTATTGAAGCGTTACGTTATGCGTACATATACATAGAAGCTTTTAAAATATGTATGTATTGTTGCTTTTTTTGTCGTATTTTGCTATGTCTAACCGCAAAGAATAGCTTTAGATTCGCGTCATAGTCTTATTTGCTTATTTACTTCATTATATACATATGTGTGTTCAAGGTGAGTTCCAAAAGTTATGATATATAGTATATAGTGTATGTCTGGATTAAAAACGGATTAAATTTCTACTTGTTCATCCCGCGAATATCTATATGATTGCAACAGACTAAATGTTGCTGGGCAATAACCTGGGCAAGCATGCCCTGCGATCCTTGGATTAAACGATTAAAACCTACGAGCATCCAACCCACCGAATGCATGCCTTCAGCGATCGTTATACGATCAATCTGGTTGCACCTAGATTAATCACGGGACAGTCTTTATATCAACATAGACTTAAATATTTATGGTCAGAAGACTGACTAAAAAATGAACAATTTTCGCACTTATGCAAAGTTCGTCGAAACATGCTGATGACCTTTTCGGAAAGCAATTCTCTTAGCACAAATGGCGCAACCCCACGTATAAATATGGCGTACATTAAAGTCGGATGCGAACGACTTTGAGATACCCTGTACAGCCACATTGCAATCAAATCCGGTATATTGCTAAGAAACTCCACTGCCATCATCCTGGTCATAGTTTAACTTATTTGTGTACCTTTTTGGCTTGTGCAAACATTTTATACCCTCTGTATTGAAATTCACATCGTGGAAAAGGATATTTTAAAAGAGAAAACAGATATGATGTGAAATTATATAAGGACCGGTTTCGATGGCTTTCAATTGCATCTCTTGGTCTAGATTTTAAATGCATTTTCTGCTCTTCATTCAATCATAGCTTGCGAATTTTCACACATTTTTTATATATACATTTCCATTAGCGATTCATTCGTATTTTTTTTTTGCAACCCACATTCCATTTACCAAGTATGTGCATATGGATTAACCTTTATGTGAGCATATATATTCATATATTGTATGATAAGTACATACATACATATAGCATATATTACTTTTTTTTTGTCTTTTGACGGTTTCACAGTTTTTCTTAGCTTGAATAGTGACCGGTATGAAAGTTTTTTTATTTTCATTTTTTTTTTGGTGTAAACTTTTTCATACGGAAGGCCACAAAAATGACGAATGTGTAATGGGCCATTACGACAGGGCATATGTTATGTTTTGGGAAAAATTGGACGTTGACATGGTGAGAGCTGTTTCAAAAGTATTAAGTTTCAGCGCAGCAATCATCAATTCAAAAATATAAAATATTTTCAAATAAATGAAATAAAATGTTTGTGAAACTAACTCTTTATTTGCAGAACATTGTACGTGAATTTCAAAATGCTTAGGATTAACCCTCCAATGCCTAATGGTGCTTTGAGAGCCTTATTTTATTTTTTTCAAATAACACTAGCTTACACGAAAAATTAAGATTCGTAAATAACTGTTTTCTAGGGAAATTTCAGGCCGAGAAACACGAAAATAATTTTTTTTCTTAAGCACCTTTTTCGGGATTTTTTAGATAAAATGTTTTTAAGCACTTTTTTCAGTTGTTCCTCAATATCTCTTGAACAAAAGTTTGTCTCGATATGAAAGACGATTAGATCGAAAGGTATTATATATCTTTGGTATATTTACAGTGATCATATATCACTAATTTATATACAAATTAAGCAACTGAAGTCGAAAAAGAGTGTAAAAGTTTTCGATTATATTTTAAAATAAAATATTTTTGGTTTGCTATTATAATGAAACCATTTTTCTTTTATATATGTTAAGCTGTAATGTAAAAGATGACATTTACGAACATTTCGATTTGAAAACTTAAATTTTCGGAGGATCAACTTTAAGTAGGTGTGAAATTTGTAGATGTGTAGGTCTTTAAAATCGGGTAAGAATTGTAGATGTTATAGAATTACCTATTAACGAAAAATCACGACTACAGCTGCTTACAAATTCGTCAAGACGTAACTGACCGCAAATGAAAAAGTTATAGTAACATTTTTTTTTTCCATCCTAAGGCGAGATTGAGTAAAGATTAGAGCTTCCGTACATGGATCCTTAGCATCTACAATTTTTATCCGATTTTAAAGAACTTAGCCTACAAATTTTATAATCGAGTATTTTTGACTTAAATCCAGAGGAACCTTTTTTTTAGATGTTTTCAACTTACAGTTAAACGAACAATCCTACATAATTTTAATGGTCATTTTTGAATTTATAAGCCGAAAGAAACATTAGGAAACATTAATCGACTATTGTTAAGAAAATATTTGTAAAATGGGCATTAGAGGGTTAAGTTGACACAGTTTAAATTGAAAAGATTGATAAAACTCTGATATTCCATAGTGATCGTCGAGTTAAGAATGCTACAGTCATGTCTGTCCTTTACCAGGAGCAATAAAGTTAAATCGCTATCTAGGAACCAAAGAGAACTACAAAGAGGCTACCTGCATCATGCTCGAAAGTTTCTTTAATCTTTAGGGCGTCCTACACTTAGAGACTTTCATGTTGGTATCCTAAAAAAAAAGAATGAATCTATATTTAATGTGTTACGAGAAAACTGTTGTAAAACGATTAAAATTTCCGAATTTGCATTTTTGACGATGTTTCACTAGTTGTACGAAAGATTCAGTATACGATGACTCTTCTTCTTCTATAATGCTGTTTAACTTAATTTCACTTCTCAAACAAATTATCAAAGTCAAACAAACAATATGTTATTATTATTTATTAGTATAGTTTAAAATTCAGAAGATCATTCACGCAACTTTACAAAACACCTTTTGTGCTGATTCATTGATGTAAACGGCTTTTTAAGATGTAACGTCTTACATCATTTAATTCTTATGATAAAAGTTGAGTTTCAATTGAAATCAGGTCGTCTAGTTTTGTTTTCTTGCAGCAATAATAAGAACTTTTCAATGAAATCTCGCGTTTTACGTTCATTTATCATATACTCTTATTTAAGCAATATACTGTTGAAATTCATGTTTTACCATATTTTTTATTTTTTGTCAGATCTATCATTGTCACACGGACATAATTGTGGCATGCCCCTTTTCACACACGCATATGTATGTGCAATTTTTATTATATGTATGTTAGTGTTTTTTTCGCACACCCAAACGATTTTTTGAGGAAAATTGTCTGCTTTATTGTAGTTGTAGCTGCAGACGTTGTGGCATCTATCGCAGTTGTCGTGGCTGTCGAATGATGTCATGTACAATGTCTGTTCGTCTTGGTCGGATTGTCGGTTGGGTTGGTTGGTTGGTCTGTTTGTCTATTTCTTTAACGATTGCCGGCAAGCTGCTGACATTCTCGTTGCTGGCTATAGTTCTCGACGGGTTGCCGCCGATGTCATTGTCGTTGTCGTTGTTGGTGCCGATGACGATGACGACGAGGATGAGGATGGCGATGCCTTTATAAATCAGTTACCAAGGCGCTGATGCTGCAATAAAAGGTGCGATTTATCATAATGGCAGACATATCCTCTCCTTAGCAGCAGCATTGGTAATGTTCAGCAAGTTCGCACCAGCTTCTGCCAATGTACATTTATATTTTGCAATATGTATACGCAATGTCTGCCGCCTGAAATCCATCGATTTCATTTTTGCCATTTTCCGCATTTTTCACAAATCTGTTTTCTACACATACACACACACACTCGCACACACTAACACACAATCTCACATGTGAAGTTATCTAAAATGGCGCGGCAGCCTCGCGTCGCCAGTTCATATTGATTACAACAAATTTTTCCGACGCCGTTTTGTCGTTGTCGTCGTCGTAGTCGTAGTAGTCATCATCTCCATCAGCTCCATCTCCAATCTTGTCTCCTCCATGGACGAGTTTTTATTTCTTTTTTGCTATTTTTTTTTTTCACTGCAGCCTTTAAGCTTGACTGGAATCGGGGAGGTGGCACTGATTCTACTTCTTCTAGCTTCTAAACGCGTGCAGATTTCTTTACTTTTTGCACCGTTGTGTTTACTTCATTTCACACTCCTCTCTTCTCTCTTTTATCGAGCAACTAACCGTTCCTTAGCTTGACATTTAGTGGCGGCTGCTGGCTGCTTGGTTGGAATTTCGTTGAACCGGTTTATGTATGTGGTTTTTAGTGGCTGCTGTTGTTATTGTAGTTGTCGTTGTTGTTGGTGGCGTCTGGTAACTGGCTTCGTGGCTGCTGTGGAACAACAAAACCAAAAAAAAAGACTGCTTTATACTGTGCTTGGCTAACCAACTGCTCAGCCGCATATATAAACACAGTTACATATAGTTTGTACATAAACATACGAGGGCTGGCAGAAAAGTCAATTTTCCTGAAAATAAGTTTTGTTGTTATTTTTATAGAGTACTAGTGAGGCCGGCAGACGTCGTCCTGCCTAAACTTTTTGAATACTTTTAAAGTGTTATAAACATCGTAAAGATAGCTTATATGGACAATCATAAGATTTTTGGATTAGTTGACTTCCATGACTCTCTAAAAAGCCGTATGGACGAACTTAAGTATTCTTAAGAGAGCTCGCATCTCTAATAAATTCATGCCCCACAGAAACTACATTTCATGTGTTAAACAATTTTTTACTATGGTATATTTACAATATTCACAAAACTGGGTATATCTCACGAACCAATACACACAATCAAATAGCAATAGGATTAAAACCTCCGTATTGAAAACTTCTAACACACGCAAAAATCATAGCTGAAATTCTTCAACGCGTTAGTGAGAACACCCGTAACACGTAAAACACTAACATTAGTTAATCTGACAATGTACACAATGCCACACAAAAACAAAAATAAAAAAAAAATTGTCGAAAAATTACAAAAAAATCTTACAAATTACTCAAAACTGTTTGTGCTGTAAACCTTCTACACACTATAACAAACAAAATATGAAAAAATTTGGCAAATTCGTCCAGCCGTTTCAGAGTCATGGGATCATAAACGTACAGCATTTCATTTTTGTATATATGTATAGTAGATAGATAAATAAGTCACAAAATTCGTTTACATTTCTTTACTCCATGATAGCCCTGCTTTGCTATCTTTTTTGTTAATTTCTTTTTTTTGCGAAAATATACAGCTCTAACTGTTCTTCGATGGTCAACAAAATAAACAGGACAACAAAACAAATTGATTTAGCCATGTCCATCTGTCTACACTGATAAAAAAAATCAAGTATTCCGTACTTAAAACGCCAAATTTCGAACTTGATATCTAGCCATTTACAGATTTGCTAAACATACTCAGATTAAGTAAAATTTGTTTAAGTACGAAAAGCTTTGTTGTTTGGACTTGTTTCTGTTGTTGACAACAGAGAGAAACGTAAAAATTTCAAAATTGGCGTCAAAAGTATAGTTTGCGGCATTATATGCTGCAATGAGTCATGATTGATTTTGCATTTTACAATGTGAATGTGAAATAACTCCAAAATTGTCTAGCTGGATAAGGTACTGGAAACTGCCTCCGGCGATTGTTGGAAAGTAATGATGCAATTCGATGCAGAATGGCAAAAGAAATGTTAGACCAAATTTCAGTTTTTAAACAACGCGTTGCGGCTTAATTTAAAAAACGTGTTTTCCACGTGTATAGGCAGTTTCCAGTACCTTATCCAGCTAGACCCTATATTTATATGTTCTTGATCAGCATGAGCAGCCGATATAGCAATGTCTGTCCATGATGTTCTTGTGAACAAAAGAGATCCTAGTTAAACCAATTTGAGGATGCAATGGTGAGGATGTCTGGAAATTAATATAGAAGGAAAACATTCGAATGTTTCATCTTAAGAACTCAAGCCAACACTTAACAATCATGTAATAGATTTCTAGGCCGGGCCAATAACTTTTAAGCCCGCCCTCGTATAACATTGCACACTCTCATATACATTTATAGATACAAAACAAGCGCGCATATTTGTCGTAGTGGATTATTTCATAGCAGAATTCTGGTCAACATGTGTGTGTGTGTGTGTGTCGGTTATTTGTGGTTGTTAGCTGGTGTTGTTGTTACCGTATACTACTAGTACATAGATACATACACACATATATTTTGGCCATCTTTGTGTACTCTGTTAATTTACATTTCAAATATTTTTATGCAGCACTCTGCTTTTACGATTTTCCAATTCAATAGTTTATAGATTTGTTTAGACAATAAAGTCAGGTGTATGCTTCTGTGTGCGTGTGCTCTGTTTGTGCTTCACTTAAAGTGCATTGGAAGTTCGGTTCTCGAAATCCAAACAGTGAAAAAAAAAAACAAAAGCTGTTTGTTGACTTGGCCCATTGTTGACTGTAACTAACTTGACTTTAAAGTATAAAGCGTTTAGTTACTGCACATCTAACTACTATACACATATAACATGATGTATTCCAATGATGCCGATAGATCTAATAGGTCATAATGTAAGGACAAACAGTTTAAATTAGGTTTATGACTCAACATGGCGGTTCTGTACAGCATTTGGCCAATAACGCTATCATTATATTAACCACATTTCGTTTATTTGGTTCATTGCGTTAAAATGCATATAATGGCCATAGCCACTGGCATACAGATATCTGTACGAGTATATATATCTGTATGTACGCCACGGAATTGTGGCTTCGATGCGTTTCTATATTTCAGAGTGTAATGACGTCAATAGCTGGCTAATGTATTTCCCATCACGATTTTCGTTATCAAATCGCATTGAAATGGCTTTTGCATTTGTGTTTGATAACGTGTGATTATGAGTGTGTGTGTGTGAGTGCGCTGGACACATGTGGTTATAAGTATTGTGCGGATGCATATTTCGATACTGGCTCATACCAATTGCATTTTAGCTGGATTAGTTTCCGCCAGGGGCTGATCCAGGATTTTGGTAAGGGGGGTGTCCAGAGAAATCCATCCAAAAAAAATTGTGAAAAATATTTTTAATAGGGTTTTCATATCCCGATGGAGGGGGGTCCGAACCCGAAAACCCCCCGTGGGTCCCCCACTGGTTTCCGCGGCTTTATTCTTTTATACAGATAAATAGAATACTACTTATTCAGTTTAATTGTGTTTACCGCATATCTATGGGCAGTTCCATCACAAACTGATCATATTTTTTGCAAAATTTTATTCGAATAGGTTTTTCCTTAATACTTGTTTTTATTTTTTACTAATCGCTATTTTGTGGGTTGACCGTATTTAAACAAAAATTTTAAGTTTTAAATATTTGTTTTTTTAATAATCGTAAATATATATTATACTTAGACGATTATATTTGAATAAAAAAAGGCTATCATAATTTGAATAGTCATAAAATCAATTTTTGTAAACTATAATTATAGGTGTCCTCAAATAACAGAAGCAATATGAAACGAATAAAAATATTTTTAATAAAAGTTTAGACTAATAATCTAAATCTATAAAGGAAACTTATGTTTTACGTGTCACGGGTGTTCTCATGAACGCGTTGATGAATTTCAAATTCGATTATTGCGTCTGTTACAGGTTGTCAATTCGGAGGTTTTAAGCCTATTACGATGTGTTTTTGTGTATTGGTTCGTGAAATGTACGCATTTTTGTGAATATTTTTGGGTATATTGCCATATACATATATATATATAGCATAGTAGAAAAATGTTCGACATCGGGTATTGGACATTAAGTGCAGACAGAAACGTTGTAGCAAAGGGGTTGAAATGTAGTTTCTGTGGGGCATGAATTTATAAGAGATGCGAGCTCTCTTAAGAATACTTAAGTTCGTCCATACGGCTTTTTGGATAGTCATGATCCAAAAATCTTAGGATTGTCTAGATAAGCTAACTAGAGATTCTTACGATGTTTATTAACTTCAAGATTATTCAAAAAGTTTGGGCAGGACAACGTCTGCCGGGCCCACTAGTAATATTATTTTTTTAGTCTACACATTGAAATCTTTCGGTTCAACTTATTTTTTAAAATAATTGTTTCAAATTGAGTTTTGAATTTATTTGAATTTCTGTCTGATTTTCGATAACATAGCTAGTATAACCAAACTGGGGATTTTAACTGACTATAGATAAAGCAAAAAAAAAAAAAAAAATTATAAAAAATCTCGTAAGTATAGAAGGAGACGTCGGAGACACCCCAAAGTTACCTAAAATATGATCAGGGTGAATAGAGAAGTCGATATACCCATGTCCGTCTGTCCGTCCGTGTGAACGCCTAGATCTCAGAGATGGTAAGAGCTAGAGTTACCAAACTTTCACATTAGATCCCATATTATTCCATAGGAGGCAAGTTTATTTTATTTTTTTGATATCGGGGATAAATTATATAGCTCCCATGGGGTGTTTGAGACGACCTCGACAAAAAAAAGCGTTTTAGATGAATAATTCGTTTGTTTATGAAGATATCGTAACCAAATTTGGTATACCGATCGGCCAAAAAAACTTTTTTAAAGAAAAATTCTCTATATTTCGTTTGGCGTTTGGAAATTTTTTAGACCACTTAAGCAATGTGCCAAATTTGAACAAAATCGGTTGACTATATCATATAGCTCCCATAGGTCCGATCTTCCAAAAAATCGATTTTTTAACAAAATTTGTTGTGTTTCGTTTGTTTGTTAAGATATTGGGACCAAATTTGACATTCGTAAGTATTTAATAGTTCCTAAGCACTGTACTAAAATTAATCCAAATCGTTTGACTAGATCATATAGCTCCCATAGGACCAATAGGTCCAAAAACACGTTTTTTATACAAAATTCGATGTGTTTTGATTGTTTGTAAAGATGTTTGAAATAAATTTGGCATTCATATTTTTTTTAAGGTATTTAAGCACTGTGTCAAATTTTTTTGAAATAGGTTGACTATATCATATAGCTCCCATAGGAAAGATCGGTAAAAAAAAATGTTTGCTTACAAATTCTTCTGTTTTTGGTTTTTTGTGAAGAAATCGGACTTTATTACAAGCTAGTGGTACAGGGTATCCTTAAGTCGTCCGCGCCCGACTTTACGTCCGCCATTTTTGAAACACAATTTGTTTGATGGGAAATAAGTTTTTAAGGTTTACAAGAGTATTGTTTCTTGTAAACGTAAAAACCGGAAAAGTGAAAACTTTGACCTTTGATACTTTTGTATTGTCTTTAAATTTTAAAGACGCTATATGCAAGTAAAAACAAACTTTTTTAAAGATTTGTCATACTAGCCACCCTAATAACAAGTTATCCTATTGTATTTCTTATTGGCTTGGAAAAAACTAATAACACTCAGACACACTCAAAACTGCACAATTATTTTAATTGAACTATTTTGTTATGATACTTAATATTAATGGAAACATCGTTATCAATTAATTTATGCAAATTTTGACACACAACTTCCTTAGAAAAGTGCAATAACTAATAAGTAAATGCGTTTTAATATTATCTTATTTTCTTGACCATAAAAAACTTAATCATATTTTGCCCAAACACAAATTTTATTTGCATTCCCCAATAAACTCAATGAGCCATAATTGTTATTAATTGTCTATGGAATTAGCATGACAAAAGTTGGGCAAGTTGTGTGACAATGTTGGTGAACATACACTTATACATACAATATGTAGTGGGAGGATTTGGAAATCAAATCTCAAGATAAATTTGGCAATTGCACAACACTTGAAAGTTTAAAGCGCCGCAGGAAAAGTTTTTCCTATTGTTGTGTAAATGGTTTAAGGTCGGATAAGTTTTATATTTATTACGCAATTTGAATGAAAATTAAACACTAGCAATAACAATGAATGGCAGCAGAAAACTCTTAAATTAACATAAGATTTGACACGAAAGCAATAACAACAACAAAAGCAACAATCAAGCTTAATAATAGAGAGAAAATGCTTTAGCTGTCATTTTTATTGTTATTATTGTCTTAAGGTTGTTGTTAAAGATTTGGAAAATGAATTTATTTTCGAAATGCAATGACAATTTATAATATTGTACAATATTTATGCAAAATAAATACATTATGCGTAGTCTTTAATAAACAAATTCGAAGCGAGCTCTATGCAAGTAGAGGGACCTACATATTACATTTGGGCTCAGTTGGTAGCATGGACAACATTGTGGCAACATTTGGCGACAGCTGCTTGGACTTGCTATTGAATTAATATAACTTGATTTACTGCATTTGGCTAAAGCTCTTAACGACTTGTGTCAGTTACCTGGGTTGCTTGGTTGTTTAGTTGGCGGCAAGTGGTCGGCAAATTTAGGCGCAATGATTTAACCTGTCTTGTTGTCATAAAGACAATTTCAATACTGTGCGTATACGTAATATCCGCAATAGGCTAAAATATAGCGCATACGACGTGGTAAACGCTTTAAGCGCACATTGACAACATGGCCAATAATTTAAAGTAACAAATTTAAACTTGTTTTTGAACAGTGCATAAACTACCTTTTCGTTGTCGTTGTTTTTGATCTCATCTACCTAATGGTTGTTAGTGTCGACCCAACTAGATGGAGATAATAATTAATGCACGTTGCAACTGGTACACTCTCAGGCATAGATATGAATAAACGGCAGCAGATATATGTACTCGTACATATATACCATAAACATATGCATATGTTGATGCTTGGCGCTATTCTCCTTCTGTCAAACCAACATGGCCGCACATAATTTAATTAAAATGAAATCTCACACGAGCGCTGAACTGCAAACTGAGAATGCAAATTATTATTAATTACTCCAGCGACGACAGCGCACGATAAATGTTTATGTGCGCCATATGCATGTGTCTACTACGTATACAAATGCACAAACACAAGAACATACACTGAGAGAAAAACACTGCAGTTTAAACAATATCAGGAGTTAGGGTCTACACTCTTTCTTTTTTTTTTTGGATAAAGTAAAGTTAGGTACTTTTTTTTCTCAAAAATTAGTAAGCTATTAATTCAATTCTTTAAGGGGCACGCCTAGTGTGACAGCCTAAAAAAGGGCCATTTTTGGGAATTAATAAAAAAAAAAACTAGTGAATCCATCTATTTAAAATTTTGAGGGTATATTTATACATGTTTTGAGAATACACAGTAAAATTTTTGAAATAAAATATTAAATATTTTTGAAATGACACGCGATCTCCGGCGGCGCCAAAAAAAAAGGTCCTCCACTGCTGGAGTGATTGCAGCCTTCTCCGTTGATAAAACGTAAAAAAAAAATTCTCGTTAAACTAAAACATACATATTGTCTGTACGATGAACCTCGGGCGAACAAAAAAATCGAAAAAAAAAGAGTTAAGTTTTTCCCAAAATTTTGGTCGTTTTTGGCTTGCCAAAATTCGATTTTTGATCAGATCAAAAAACTGGAGGCACACCTAGTGTGACAACCTAAAAAAATTTAATTTTTGGGAATTAAAAAAAAAAAACTAGCGAATCGATCTATTTAAAATTTTGAGGGTATATTTATACATGTTTTGAGAATACACAGTAAAATTTTTTAAATAAAATATTAAATATTTTTGAAATGGCACGCGATCTCAAGTATATACCAACTATCTAACTGCCGAGCGGCTACTCTTTTAAATGGCTGTAACTCAAAAACTATTTAAGATATCGATTTAAAATTTTAGTATGTTATTTTTAAAGGTATAACCTATCGAAATATGGAAAAAAAAAAATTAATTTTTTGAAAATTTCACACTAGGTGTGCCCCTTAGGTCTATTATGGATTATTTGACATTCCCCTATTGATTTTTTGTAGTTTACATATAAAGTTTATATAAATACTAGCCGGCCTTCGGCACGCTCGCTTCGCTCGCTCGTCTAGATCTTTATTTTCTTCCAATGATTTATTTTTGTGGCGAATTCACGAAATTGCATAATGGGCAAATATTGATCTGATCATATGTATTTTATACAGAAATCAAAACATGAATTGTAAGCAAAAGTCGCAGAATTCCTTTCTTCTTAAGAAAACTTTCTTGGAAAGGAATAACTAAATCAATATTAATTTCTAAAATTGATGAAATTGTAAATTATTCTACCGAGTTTTTAAATTCACTTGATTTGCCAGGAATGTTAGGAGTTTAACCCTTATCTCTTAGGGGTATGAAAAATAGATGTTGGCCGATTCTCAGACCTGCCCAATAAACACATAAAATTTCATGAGGATCGGTCTAGCCGCTTCGGAGGAGTATGTTCACACAAAAACCAATATTCACAAAAATGCGTATATCTCACTAACCAATTCACACAAACACATCCCAATAGGCTTAAAACCTCCGCATTGACCTCTAACATACGCAAAAATCAGATTTGAAATTCATCGACTCGTTCATGAGAACACCCATAGCACGTAAAACATAAGTTTCTTCTTATATATAAAATTCAAGTTTCACAATGTTAGTTACCGTACTCCTCCGAAACGGCTGGACCGATTTTCATGAAATTTTGTGTGCTTCAATAAAATAAAATTTATAACGCTTATAATTTTTGTGATTCCTTTCGACAAAAACAATTAACTAAAAAATATTAGTTAATCTGACAATGTACACAATGCCAACATAAATTAAAAAAAAAATTGTATTGGAAAATCAAATTGTCCTTTTTAGTATTTGCGTCGCAATTTTGTTATATTTTCTCATTCCTAAACAATCCTTGGACTTCCACGAACATTTCAAGACCAAAATTAGCCAAATCGGTTCAGCCGTTCGTGAGTAAATAAGCTTAGAAGGAACATAACATTGTGACACGAGAATTTTATATATAAGATTTTGATTTTGTTTTAAAACTTATAAATTATTTTTAGTGGTTTTCGAAAGATGATTTTTGAGAGACCAAATTACAGAGCGTTACATAAAAGCAATATATAATTGCTGCAAAAAATACCACCCTAATGAATATTTAACCCAATATTAGCTTGTTGCCTATTAGGTGACAGGTGGCCCCTAGGAGCTGAACACATTCGGGTGCGCACCCTAACGCATCGCATTTTGTTGATCAGCCCTGGTTTATAGGAAAAAGGAAAGATGTCACTAAATTGAACTGTCAGTTGAGGCAGTTATACTTACTTTTTAGGAAAGCTATAATTAAGGGGTTACGCCACCTTTGAACTTTTGGAAAACCTTTTTTTTTTCCCCCTCGAAATGGTACCTTATAGTCTTAAGAATACACGAAGTATATTAATTTAGAACATTTTTGACACTGGAAGCCAAACGCTTGGTGCTCGAAAGCTTTAAACCGGTTTTTTGTGCTACTCATACAATTCTTAATCGATTTGAATGTTTTTTAAAACAAAATTTTTGAAAATCTATCAGCTTGTGCGTGACGTAGGATTGTTACGTTAGAAGGAATACTTTTTTTTTATACAATAATAATTAGAAGAATCAGAAGCATGATGACAACGTGATTTTTTGCAGAATCCTTCGCAGTTTTCAGACAATTCAGAATTTCAATAAAATCCTACGTCACGCTATAGCTAATTGCCTAATTATAATAATAAAAAATTTAGTTCATTGCAATCAGACGAAAATTGTGCCCACTACAGTGCTTACCAGTTGTACTTAACCAGTTGGAGAAGCTTCGTTCAATTGACTATACTGACGTTATTTTCCCATTAAAAAATTCGATATATTTTTAACAAACACACTAATGTATACTTATTGAAGCTATTATTATGAATTTGCTCAACATTCTTCGGGTTTCATTTAAAAAAATCCCTAATATATGCATTGATTTTTGGTCGTGAAGGTGGCCTAAACCCTTAAAGATAATGTACAAAATAATTTTGGCTTAAAACCAAGTAGTGACACTTTTTTCTCTCAGTGTAAGAGTAAGAGAGTCGAGGGTATGCTAACAACAGACACAACGACGCCAACTGTCGCAGTTTATTGCAAAAACAGCTGTAGGTGTGCCCATTTCTATGTTACACTGTTGTTGTTGTTGTTGCTGTTGCATCCACGTGAGTGTGTGTGTGTGTTTGTGTGTTTGTATTTATATTTGTATTTGTTTGTATGTACTAATCTATGTGTTGTGTTAAATTAAATTAAAAGAAATCTAACTAACATACAGACATTTACATTGACTTCCCGATGGCATTTTGCGTATATTAGCTTTGTTTCCTTTCACTACTTCACTCTTCATTTGGCTTCCTGATAATGGCGGATAATGAGACCCTAGATAGGATGTACATACATATTTTAAATACTCAACAGTTGGTAGTTAAGTCTTAATTGGGTTAACGGTGTTGCTGTTGTACAGTTTCCAAAGGCAATGCATTTTCATTATACTCACTGTACGAGTATGTGTTCAATGTTATGGGAACTTTTTAATGATTGTGAGAAGTTTTATTCTTTGTGACGCTAATGTATCTTCCAAACGATCGTTCCCTAGAATATGATTAGAATATTGCTATAAAGCGTTTTATGGCGTGTGCAGCTTGTGAAAGAAACATAAAGAAAGTCTCGGAAGTTAAATGCTAATATTTCTTAAGCATAAATATATATATATGACAATAGTCAAGGATCTTATAATGGAGTTGACTAGAATAAGGTTTTTTTTTGTCAACTTAACCTGCTACGTTATCATTTTTTGTGCTTGGTTCAAATTTTCATTTTTATGTCTGAACTAGCAGAGAGCGATGAAAACTTTCTTGTCTTCCTCTTGGCCTTTCACTAGACTTATTGAAAAATGTGCACCAAGAAATAATATAGATTTTTCAATTTACATGTAGAATTTTCGAGGAATGAGCTTATAGGATAAAACGTCTTACTACAACAGGCTTCTGTGGTCTTCTCTGGTTTTTGTAAGCAGTTCAGTAAATTAAGAATTTTCCAATTTATACTATTTTCCAATCGTATTATCTTCAACTTAAAAAACTTACCAATAGAGTTGTGAACATTTTTTTTTTTGCTTTCTTTTTTGTATATTGGGCATATTTAAACTAGGATCGTACAGAAGCTTACCACTAGCTTGTTATGGTACTTCTGATTGAAAAATTTTGTCAGTAATGTTTAAATATGATTTAGCCATGTGGCCGCCACTGCTGGCATTTCGAATGTTCATTTCCAAGTGCTCAATTGTCTCTGTTTTAACTATGTAGACAAGTGACAGTATTTTTCTGTGGATGTAATGGTGATTCGACCAAACTTTTGCCTCACTCCTGATGCGACAATTCTGCTTATTTACGTACCCCTTCAACTAAAAATGGGCTTCAACAGAGAACAAAATTTGACGAAGGGAACCATTATTTTGACAAAATATTTCAAAGATTTGCATGCGTTGCTCTCTTGTAAGTCTATCCATAGTAAAAAGTCTAACAAAACTTATCAAAAAGCAATTATCAGCTGTCTTATGTGTTGCCAACTCAAAGTTGTGAACCTCTAGAAAAAAACACGCTGTATAAGCGAAAGAGTTATTCTAATTTGGAATTTTGATGCTATTAAAATTTAAAACGTTCTGTCAAGCTCCAATTGCGTTTACCTGCTCTCTTTGAAGTCAGTCCCTGTTACTAAACCC
Organism: Chymomyza amoena; assembly: GCA_037043745.1. Lineage (NCBI taxonomy): Eukaryota > Metazoa > Arthropoda > Insecta > Diptera > Drosophilidae > Chymomyza > Chymomyza amoena. The sequence goes on along the minus strand of JBAMAX010003569.1, from coordinate 122,570 downwards.
ATTAGATTTGACTGAAATAAGACCACCACTCATTTAAAAAAGCGAAATCACACGCTTTCACATCTGAACCGGATCTATTTCAAAGCAAAGGAACAAAAAAACATTTTGTCGCTGTTTTTAATGTTTTCCGTATATGATTTTCCCGCTGTTGTTTTCTTTAATTTTCCGCATACAAAGCGTTGTCGTCGTCGTCAGCGACATCCTCGCTGTCTCCCGCACCATAACTGCTTCATCCTGTGCTAGCATATGCATACATTTATACCATTACCATATTGCATTTCGAGAATTTTTATTATTTTTTCGCAGCGCCACTCTTGTCTTCCGTTACATGAAACCTTGGCGTGCTCACACACCTTCCTTCGTTAGCTTTGAGCTACAATTTTTCGCCGAAATTCACTTTACTTTGAGTTTGGTTTGGCTTGGGTTCGGTTCGGTTCCGTTCAGTTTGGTTAGGTTTGGTTCCTGGTATTTGTTGTTTCGCTGCGTGAAAAGTGAGCGCAATGATGCTGGCAGCTTGCTGTGGCCACCTGCATCCAAAGGAGTCGGCTGCCTCCATTTACCTACCTAGTAGCCCACATAAAAGCTGCTCCAATTACTGTTTGCATAGTTGAGTGTCGTCTGCGGAAATTTGTTTATTTTACGCGCGTCGAGTTTTTGCTGCAAGGATATTCCGCGCCCTGCCTTCCCATGGAAGCTGTCGTTTCTCTAGCTGTAGCTGCCGCTCCAGCTTCAACTTGTATTATGTGTTTTTTTGCCTTGTTTTTTTTACTTTTGCTATGTATATTGAAACCTGCACATTGCCAAAAAACAACAACAACAAGAGCAGTAAGTGTAACAACTAACAGACTGACACAGGCATATCCTGAGCTGTTTCCTAAGACAAACTGACAGCTAAATGCGTCGTCGTCGTCGTCGTCCTCGGCGTCGTCCACGCTGGCATCGTTTTCGTTGGAGATTTCATTTGTACAAATATTTCAATGCATTTTGCATTTGTAGCGCTGACATTTTGGTAAGTTTTCAGTTTCCAGTTTGCAGTCATGCGCGCTTAGACGGTTAGTTTATACAAGTAGTTTATGGTCCTGCAGTTGGTTACGATGCGCCCAGAATAAGGTATGGGAACATCTGTCAGTTGATTCTCTTACAAAGGCAAAGAAGCCAGACAGATGCAGTTGGCAATGCGAGCGCGGTAGGTTGCGCCGGAATTATGGGAGTTCCCGCCTCAACTTGCTCATAAAGTTTTGTGAGGCGTAAATAGATGCGACAGGCAATGAAATTTGTGTTTCCAACAAACATTTACTTAACTTAAAATGAATAGAAAATTAAAAGGCATTACTCGAGCTACGAAATAATTATTACAATTAGGTACAGTTGCGTTTTCTATAGCTAATAAATTAACTGTTGAATCTAATAAATAAAACTACTGTCGGCACCCTCCCAACGTTCAAAAGTCCGTTTTGAGTTTAATTGAGTTTAACCCCTGAATTTGAGACGCCTAAGAAAACCCAAAAATTTTTCAAGAAACACAATTATCAGAGTAATAGCAGATTACAAATATCGGAGATAATCGCATAGCCAGAGTTTGAATCGTCTTGTTTTCAAAAGCATAAGTTCATTTCCACCATGACCGAAAAATTAAAACTTAAATAAGAATATCTTTTCTAATATTATTAAGAAACATGTTTAAAAATTGAAGCAGGTAAGTTTTTATCTCGACCTATCCGATTTTGAGGATTTTTACATATTTAGTAGAGCTACTAGCCATTAGTAACCACGTCGAACTTAATTGAAAAATTTCGATTATGTATCGAGTTATCGATAACTGAAAATTCAGATTTTAGAGTCTTCTTTGACTAGTCATTTCGGAGAAGTCGAGGGAAAAACTGACACGCTTCACTTATTTTTGGCGTATTACATCAAAACTGAAGAGTAAAAAAACAAGCTACAACAGTATCTTTAATAGTTAAAAAAAAAGGAATTAATAAAAAATTTGAAAATTTTTTAGAAACGTCACGCTATTGAAGATAACACCAGATACTAAGTTTACTAAAAAAGCGATAAAAAGTTGAATTGAAGTTTAAAGTTTCAAAATTAACTAACATCATCAAAGACTTCAGAAATTCAAGTCGAAACTTGAACTACTTCTATTTTTTGTAACGAATACCATGCATAGTTTTGCTTAAATCTTTAAAAAACTACGACCAATTGATATAATTTTTACTAAATCTGGTGCTAATTACACAATAGTAAATAATTTTTTACCTAAAAAAAGAAGCTATTTGTGTATTTTTTTTTTTTTTCGTAACGTCACGTTAAAATGGAAATTACCACATTTTAAAAGGAACTAAGTTGTTAGTGGCCGTCGGTGGCGTAAGTGGCAGCGTACCTGCCTCTAAAACCGAAGGTCGGTGGTTCGATTCCCGCAGTAGCACTGGTGTATTTGCCTAGTACTGGCATCGCTAGCTCAAAGACCCTATTTGCCATGAAAGTCTCTATTAATTAAAGACACCGCCGCTCGGATTCTGCTATAAGTTGTAGGTCCCTGTTCTGTTCGAACAGTTATTAATAGAGATCCCCATGCCCCTCCTCCAAGGGGTCTAACAGGGAATTATTTATTTTTTTTAAGTTGTTAGTATGTTGACTTCAGATCGTAAATTGGCCTTAAGTTCAGTCGAGCACTTAGTTCGAGACTATAGAATTAGCAAAGCAAATATAAATCGAATAAGACTATATTAGTTGAGAAATGGAAAACAATGAGGTTCTCAAAAAAGAAATTTGCAAAATGCGCAATATAGATCAGTAGAGCTTATTATATTAGGCGTTTGTAAACAAGTCCTTATACACTTGCATAGCTCTAGCAACAAAATTTGGGAAGCATAAGAAGGCATGTTGCTCTAAGCAGATTGGTTTGAGCAAGAGCATGCATTGTGCGTGCAACATGCAACAAACCGCTTTTGTCCTCTGACCACCCGACCAAATATGCTTTGTGTTGCGATACGACATGTGAGAGGTGTGTGTGTGTGTGAGCGAGCTTGAGGGGGACATCGGCCAACCGCCGGTGGGCATCAGTAGATGATCTGTCCATTGTCTATTTTCTAGTTGTTGCCATGTTACAAAACTATGCGTTGGCAGGCGTCGTCTCCTTGAATGTTTGCTAAGCGAGCAGCAGCCACCTCATAAGCCCCCTAGTTTCCACTAAACAAGCCGGCAAACAGACGAGAACCTGATGTGTCCTTGCTAGTATTTGGGAGCAAGCGTGTGCGTGTGCAAAACAAGCCACTAAAATTGCTTACCATGTACTGAGGGTAGTGGTGTCACTGAGGACACAGGCGGCTATGGGTGTTGACTACTGCATACCGGGTGATGGATGATGCTGCTCTTTTATGAGTAAGAGTATGTCTGCTTACTGACTACTGCAATAACTCAACTAATTATCACGTTGGATTGACTCTCCTGACCTGCATTCTGATGACATTAAGCAGACAGTGCTGACAATGAAATACAAGCAAGTATCCAGCGAAGAAAAATCAGCACCCAACATCATTGGCCAAACAGAGCATGGGCTGAAATTGTATCATAAAATGGCCAAAAGACACCTGCTGTCCTGCATATTAATAGGCAAATCTGACAACTTTAACCAACAGCCGTAATAAATATGGATAAACAAGCTGACGATGAAAATGATAATGATGGCACACAGCTTTGGGTCATTAGAGCTCCGAACAGGCAGCCAAATAGTTAGTTGACGCATTCATTAGACTTAGTTATGTCTAGCTTGCTTCAATTACCGCCCTGTGGCACTTAAAGCTGCCATATATCTTTAGGCCCACTCTCGCAACTTTCAAGTTGCACGCAGATTTTATTGACTCACAGTGTTACTTGCTCCACTTGATGTCTTGTTGTATGGCGGCAGACTGACTGCCCAGAACTGGCTCCGCTCTGTAATACTGTTGTATTGCTGCAATGGTGGTTTTAATTTTATTCTCTTACTTTATGCCCTGTGCTCAAAGGATAAAAGGTTATATTATTTTGTATATTGTTAGGGAAAGCTGCAATGCGATCTTTAGGATCTATGTATTTTGTTCCTTCCGTATACTGTTTTTTTTTAAAGGCTTAATTAATAGAGCTCAGGTGTTTTCCGAGCCTGCAATGTCCTGAAAGTTATGCAGTCAGCATGCTAAGTTTCTATCTAGATTGTAGAATACAAGGATACGTCTAGGAAAATGAAATAAAATCTCACTTGGATCGAATAATTCGATACTGGCTAATAGAATTTTGTGCTTATTTCCATATTTTGTAATTTTTAGAATGTGGCCCATAGTCTTCTCATAACCATAACCCAGAATAATAATTTTTAGAGTTATACTTCCTTTAAACTTTTTGGTAACTATTTTCCTACAATGGCTTCTTAACTTTACTTCTAACGAAAGCTATACAAATTTGTTTGGCTGCAAGGTGCATTATAGTCGGGAAGTCCCGAGTTATTTTATTTAGAGACGATGACGTCGACGACAATCACACTGAACGCTGACGCCATGGACTTTAACGACTGTAGCTAGTTGGCAAATTTACTTCCATTTTTATTTGCCGGCAGCACGTAGAGCGTGCTAAATTTTCCAAATGTATTCCCTCCATTGCGCTCGGAGTCTATGGACTGCAATGACCCCTCCTTGTCATGATCTGGTGTGCAATGGCGGTCGACTGGCATTTTGCCAAAAAACTGTCAAAGCAACATGAGACACAAGCATAGACACACGCAGAGTTGGTCTCCTGCCGATTCGGCTACCTTCCTCTCCCATCATAGTACTCAGTCAGTGACAGTCTGTCTGGTTGTCTGTCTGTGTGGCTGTCCAGGAGTTTAGAGGGTTTGGGACATGTGTGAATGTTGAATGCCAAAAGTACCGGTCTGCGTTGGACTGCCGTTCACTAGTGGCAATGAAAATTCTATACAAATGAAAATGCAATTCACACAAATGGACTTTGGGTTGTAAAATGCTAAAAAAAAATCTGACAAGGGTTTGGGGGTCTGGCCAAAAATCAGTGATAAATGTGGAGAAGTAGCAGAGATTGAATTAGTTTGCCGTACACCGACAGGACAGAGTCAACTCATGCAGGTCATGAGTACTTCGAGCTTAGTTTGACCAGGCAAGTGTCATAGTACTTCAGTTAGTCCGTCAGTCAGTCAGTTAGTCCGATGGCTGGTTGTGTCAAATGCATTTTGGGCTCTGCATAAATCTTTTATACAACAGGACACGAGAGGCATGAATATCTATTAAAATATTGAAAAAAAAAAATGTAATTGAAAAAGGGCATCTAGGAAAATGTTGACTGTTAAGTCTTGTCTATTTTCAATAAGTGTGGATATTATACGAATAGGTTTTTAGTATCCCTATAGAAATATTTTAGAGAGCTACTACGAAAGCATAGAATAACATTTTTATGTGGTCTTTACGACGAATTTTTACGGTATTTATTTTGTTAAAACCTTAGAAAAATAAACAATTTTTATATGTGCTTGATTATTAATTAAAACTCAAGCTTTGCCATAGGACAAAAGACTGTCAATTAGAGTAAAAAATTACTTTATTTCTTTTCGGGGGCTATGTTTTTAATACTGAATGGCCTGCTACAGATTTTGATTTCTTTTTATTTTTCAAATCCACAACCTCATTGATTGGTATTCCATGCCACCCTGCAGATTCATAAATACACGTGGCAACACTGAACATTAAAATTAGTATGGAATATATGCAAAATACTTACATAATTTCACTAGCTCCACAAGTATTTCTCGTTCTGCATACAAAATTATTTACTTTTTATTTGAATTGGTTGCAAACATTAATTTTTATAGAAAACAAAATTTTTGGGCAAGAGCCTAGTACGCAGCAATGTAAAAACGCCTGAAAAAAACAATGTCGAAATTTTTAGCGCCAACAATTTTACTCGTTAGTACGCAGTTTCAGTACTGCCCATTTTCCATGAAATTGACATTAAGATGGCGCCGGCAAAAACTCAGCTTTTTTTGCATACAAAAAAAAAAAAACAAAACATTATTGTGCAGCAACTTAGTCGCGTAGGAAATATAGATGCACGAATTTTACTAAAGAGCAGATAATTGTCATTTGGGGATCATGTGGGGCTCCAACAACGAACGCAATGTCTTGAAAAAATCCGAGGACATGTAAAAATTTTCAGAAAATGCTGGCGGATTCTGTATCATGGCTCTAAATTTACAATTTTCCGCAAATGTGAGTAATTGAATCGCAATATTAATAAAATTCGTATGTCTCTACAAAATTTTTCGCACTCAGCTTTGCGTATTAAGAGTACGCTCTCCAGGATTTTGACCACAATTCTCTCGAAAGCATGTTTTCCAATTTAGCTGTAACTTGCAGGCCTGATCTATCGATCCGATTTTCTTCATCTAAAAACATTTTAAAAGAATATATTTTAATATAATACGAGATGTGTTCAAAAGTAATTTAATTTAAGCAATAACGTATTTAATTTAAGTAATTTAATTTAAGAAAATAACGTATTTTCGATTATTTTGTTCCGAAATTGCTAAATTTTGACCAAAAGAACCGTCGCATGAGCTTTGCTCAAGAGCTGTTGAATAACGTCAACGTCGACCCAGATTTACTCAAAGGGTCATGACTGGTGACGAATCGGGTATATGGTTATGATATCGAAACCAAAGCCCAATCGTCCCAATGGAAGCGGCAAGACCGAAAAAAAATCGCCAAGCACGCAAAACACTTATAACCTTTACGCCTCTCACAACCAAACAAAAAATGCCATTCACTTGAAATTTGGTGCAGATATTCGGGAAGAGTGTACCAACACAACAAAACAAAAAAGTCGATAATCGAAAATACGTTGCCCGCAAAATTGCTTAAGTTACTTAACTTTTTGAACACACCTCGAATAATATATTTTTACTGCGTGAACTAACAATTTGCATAAAAAGTTATTTATTTATATTTTGTAACGTAGTTAAAATGAAAAAGTAGCAAAAAATTAAACTTCATAATACAAATGTTCATTATTCCATTAATTTTGAGTAAATATTTACCATTCTAGTTCTAGCCGTACGAAATTTCATTGTCTTCAAGCAATGACAACGATTTTTGATTTCAGTCACGAAAATCGCAATTTTATAGCCGCCATTTTGAATTTCCCCAATTTATTTACTCTTTCCAATTCTTTAATAATAGATAACATATTAAATTTCATATAAATATTCACAATTTTTATTATTTTATATACAAGTACCAATTTGAAATAATAGCTGATTTTTATATTTAGTTTTTATTGCCATCTATTGTTAGAGGCGTCATCTACATGTCAATTGTCCAGACATGGGTAGCACTGTTTGGTTACGAACTCTACGCATATAATTTGTATCACTTTTTTTTCAGGCGGTCTTACAGCTGCACTAGTCTATAAGTTCAAAAGTCTGGTACCATTTTTGGGTCGACTACAAATTTTGAAAAATGAAACTCATAATCGACCTAGATTTAAAATCTAGATTTCGACCTGAGCAAAAACAAAAAAATATGGAAAAACGACATTAGTTGCCTAGCCATACCTTCTTACGATTTTAGTTGAGAATCACTCAAGCGTTATCATTAATTCAATTTTTCGTTTTAAAACCATCAATCATTTCAGTAGATTTTCGCTTTTAACAATTTGACAAACAGCTCTCGAAAAATTATTGAAAAAAAATTATTTTTATCAAATATTTAATTTAAGCAGCTCTAAACAACTTAATTACTCTATTCAACCAACTGACAAAAAGTCAATTAAATATTTATCCAAGTGCATTCAAAAATTGTACTTAATTTATGGTACCCTGTACTTTGATCTTTCCAAAATAAATCAACATTATGCAAGACTTAACGCAGTGAAGGGCTTCCCTCAGCTATTCCAATTTTCTATGTTACAATTTGCAATTTTATGATAACAAATGTAACAAACCAACAAACGTAACAAACATAAATGCCCATTCATAGGCAACAGAAGATCATGAATGTTTCTAAATGACGTCAGACAGCTAGCATGCAATTATTCCAACACATAATTATTCAAAATGTCGGAACAATGGACAATCAGCATTGGGCTGGCCAAAGCACACAACGAGGCGTATACGTAATGCGCCTTTTCATATTCATGAAATTGTATTTATGCTGGTCTGGTATGTAATACCAACGACCAGATACTTTTGATAATTTTATATAATTATTTGCATAAGATTTTACAATTTAAAGCGTTGAGTACAGTATAAAGGGAAGCCGAGCATTGGTCAACAATTTGAGGACTCGGTTTCATAAATACTCAAACATATGCATATCACAATAGAAGATTCGACGTTGACATCAATATTTATATTTGGGTTACTACAGCAATTGTCTTTCATTTCATCACTCTTCATCAGAATCAAATCATCCTTTAATTCCCATCTCGGTGGTGGTGCGTCGAAGAGACAATGGGCAGCCATGATGGATGTTCAATAAACTAAATGTGAAGTACGACGAGAGTTGTGTGTTGGATTTGGAACTGCATTTTTAACTAAACTACTAAAACTAGAAAAAATTAAGTCAAAAATGTATTTTGATACTCTTAAAAAAAAAATAAAATAACAAACGGCTTGTTGCTAAAATTGGAAAATGAACCCAAACACAAGTAGGGTGGGCGCAGTTAAATGGGATTTGGATATTTAGTAAATCATAAAGCTTGAGAAGAAAATAAATCCAGAATTTCAATCAACTAGTTTATCGGTTTGGATATTGATTGATTGACATGTTTTTTTTTTTTCTCTATTCATTCTCTTAGTCTCGTATTTCTAAATTTCAAGTAAGCTAATTAATTAATAGTTGATCCAGAAGTTTAGGGACTTGTCGATTTTTTTTTTATATTTACATTAATTTAAAGCTGTCTAAGATACAATTTGTTGCCGGACTAGTTATCAGCCACCCTCAAGAATTGTCAATCTTAACTATTGGTTTTTTTTTTAAGTTCATATGAAACACCCTATGGGAGCTATAAACATGTTTCCTATGTAATAATAAGAGATCTAATTTGAAGGATTGACTGTTCTTGCTCTAACCACGGATAGACGGACATCGTTATATCGACTTTTCTAGTCATGCTGATGACACTTAAGATAAATTTGGGGGGTCTACGACTTTGTACCATACGGTACAGGGCATAAAAATATAATACCTTATTGCGTTGTACTCTATCTTTTGTGAAATCTTTAAAAAGGATATTCCGATGTGTCCGGTTCGATTAAAAAGATTTTTTGTGTCAATCCCATCCTAAAGCGCTACAATTGATTGGCAGAAAATGTAGCTTTACGAAACTATTTTGGTGGTAGAATGCAACGTTTCAGAATGAGAAAATATGTTGTCTGGCGGCCATAAGAAGTCCAAATTTAAAGTTAAGTTGCGTAAAATAGAGAATATTTTGACGAACAGAATCATTATTTTGATAAAAAATTTCACCAATTTGTAAGGGGTGCTCTGGTGTAAGTCTCTCCATACTAAAATGTCAAGCCAAACTCAACAAAAAACAACTATCAGCTGTTAAATGGGTTGCTTGATAAAGCAGTGTTGCCAACTCAAAGATGTGAACCTCTAAATAAAACACGCTTTACATAAGTATATGCATTAGTATTGCTTAGTGCCTAGCATTTTATACAAACAGACGTTCTAGTAGGTTAATTGTAAAGATGTACTATGGTGCAACCGTTGGCCTTAAGGCCAGTATTTTTTTCTTGTTAATTTAAGCTGGTTTTGTTTCGTTTTTATATGGGTCATCGAAGAGAGTCCCCCAAAGTATTTAACCATTTCACTTTCGGGAGCACCGCGTCGTAATGCAAGCTTTAACCACTTTAGGAACCATTTTTTAGTGTATGTTGTGACCTTGACGTTATTTTGTATAGGTTGGTCAGCTGGAGCACTGACGGCTGAGGTAGCGATTGACCTCCGTCCTTCTTTATATTATTGAGTCAAAACTTTGATACTCTACAAATTTTGTTTTCATGCTTTGCATTTATTCCTTACCGCTAGCTTGGAGGGAAATCCAAAGCAAATAAATAAGTTCAGTAATATCAAGTGTTTGTTTTATGCTAAACGAGTATTGAAGGCAAATGAATGTATTTGTTTTTGAATGTTTGTGCAAATAGACTGTTTAATTTAAATGCCTACGAAAGAAGCAAGGACGATAAGATTTTCCAACTTTAAATCATCAATTAGTCAGACGCTTATGCTTGTCAATTAAATTCTCATTTTGTTCATGTAGTAGGACAAACTGTTTTTCGGAACTAACCCAGAAGACTAATTAGATTTTAAAACCTAAGCCTAGTTGAATGAACTTGCCCCCGGCGGCATTCATTAATTTCAATCTGCCAGAGTTGTCTTGTTCTCTAAGAATGTATAGATGTAGTATGAGTGTGTGTGTGTGCGTATATCTTCAGTAGCTTGGTAACTGTTAATCACTAACTGAAATCGCCTTCACCTTTATTCCAAGCAGAAGCCAGCGTCAACCAGTTAGTCCCAGTTAGCCCGTAGCCAAGCAAAAAAATGTTTAATTACAAGACAACTCAACCAAAGCAAAGTAAAGCTGTGCAGAAGAACTTCCCAAGACCCCCTTCGGAACAGACAATGACGACGACGACGCGTTGGCGCATATTGAGTCAACCAAGCGGAACGTGTCGAGTACGGTTAGTTAACCGAAAAAGCAATGAAGCTGGCGTTAAACCCTTTGACGTCAAAAAACGGAACCTCGCCCTCAGTCGGCGCTCCAAAGACAAATGGACAGATAGCAAATGTCATTAGCATTTGTTGGTGGTAGTATGTGTAGTATACGTACGTGGAAGATGTGTGCTTATGTTAGTGGTGTTTTGGGTGGTATCTCTCTTTAAAATATCTGCGACTGAATGTGACTGACTCTCTATCTCTATGTAATGTAATGCGTGTGGGTTTTGACATTCATTCGTAGGTCACGCATACGTTTTCGCGTAGGTGCACATCTGCCCACCTAACCAGCTGTTCTATTGACTTTTTCCATTTTAAACTAAATTAAATCTGCAATGTTTAAAAGAAGGACAAGTTCCTGAGCTTTGTGCCCTAATGGTAATTGAATTCTGTGTCTGACACACAAAAAAGTTGGACAATGTAAAACATTAAAACTACAGCACTAATTAAGTGGAAAATTTTAATAAGTTTCTGAGCTCCACGCTCTGCATATAAAAATGTTCCATTGTATTGTGAAATTTTAAAAATTGCCAAATTTTTCTTTGCCATTCCCGCTTCTAGCGCTCATAGAATCTCAATTTCACAGACTTCGTGTGTTAAGAGTTCAAGAGATACAGATAAAATTGGGTATTCAGTTTTTTTTTTATCACACTGGGGGTGGGGTGTTTTTAGAATGTTCGCTTTTGTCAGCCGGTAACCCTATGTATTGCTATTAATTGAAATAAAAACTGCAACTGAATCTCTCGCAGAACCAGTCAGTGTGTTCGAAAGCCAGAGATAAGGAAGAATGCACACATTAATCAGTATTAATCAGTGTAGGCTCTGGCTAGAGCACGTCTAAAAATCGCAGGCACATATCCTGTTCCCATTGGGAGCATTTTTATGCCATTCACTTGAACTCACATGAGACTCATGGATTTATTCATTTACAATACTCTCTTATCTTCCTTTATCCAATTAAAAAACCATATTTAAAATCGTAGCAAAAATTGAAATATGCATTAAATTGTTTGTTTCACCAAAAGACTTTTTCGGACAAAGCCTAACTAGAGATGTGCTTTTATTATTATTTAGCTGACAATTTTTTTTTAATTGGTTGAGAAATTCGAATTTTCCTCCTGTTTGAAGTTTTCGTTATAAATGTGTTTAGTATAGTTTGTAGGATCGCCATTATTATGTGGTTCTATAATAGAGCATTTTTTTTAATTACAAATTTGTCTTTTTTTTTTAACAATTTACGATGGAAAATTGACAAACTTTTGATATATATATTTTTTTATCGTTTTTGAAAAAGTATCACCGATTGTACCACTCACTAAACTATCGACTTCCACAAGCAAGTATTTACTCTACTCTCTAAAAAGTTATTCGTGTGTCACTCTATTCATATGGCAATATTGAAAAAAAAAACTCTTAAATCAACACCCTATAACAACAAAAGAAAACTTAAAACCGATTGCAAAACGTATTATGTTGGTATTGTTACTCCTAACAAATCCCTAAAAAAATAAAGTTATTTTGTTGAACGGATTACTTTATTAAGAGTATTACCAAGATTAGAACTGCTTGAGAGCAAACATGTTTGTGTTATTTTTAACATTTCGTTTTTTCCTTAGCCATTTTAAGTACTTCTGTATGCAAGTGGGATATCTGCAAAAGTCCATTGGCTTTGTACAACGACGACAAATGCTACGAACTAAAACACTTTCGTAATTGGTAGCTTATTTTGTCTGCTCCTGCCGGTTCAGTTCAGCTGAGGAGAGCTTTTTGAAATAATGTCCTTAGAAGCTGCACAATACACAAGTCAGGCTAACTGTATCACGATTATGTGGAAAACTTACTGTCAAACTTAATGCAAAACATTGTACGAATGAGGCAAATGAAAAATGCTATGGGCAGGTTCAACTTTTTTTCAGCCCAAAATAAGTTGTAGACCCTACACAACTGTTTTAGTTTCAATAGCAGTCCCAGTTTAATCTTTCGCCCTACAGCTTTGCCTTGTACAGGTGTTTTGGTATCTGTTTGTCACTCCTGCGCGCGGGCGTAGCAAAGAGGACGGAAAAAGGTCGCACTAGCTTTAAGATAATTAAACGCATTTCAAAGATGAAGATGTCGTCGACGCTGTGCTTTGTCATGAAGGTGGGACAAGTCGGAATAGCAGTCAGGGTGTGGCTCCAGTGTTACTTACAGAAGACGTCCCGTTGACAGGCTGGCGCATGATTTAGCTCAGTGGGGTGCTCTCTTGGGTTGGGAGCTTGGAGCACTTTTCAGAGTTCCGCCGTGTGATGGCGTTTTTCTGTTTCCCTATTGCTTTCATTGATGATGAAACTGATAATGTTCTGCTCGATGCTGAAGCTGATTATGCTGCTGTTGCTGCTGCTGATGATGAAGATGAAGTGCATTGGATTATCAATATTACGTATACGCACGGTGTGACGATGCCGCAACTTAAAAAGATTTGTGTGGCATCTTGGGCATTTCATTTGAGTTATTTTGTTGGAAGTATTCAACGTGAGCGTTAATATTTCCGGTTTTCTTTTCGTGCTTCTCTTGTAGCTGTGCTTATACACTATACCCGTGGAGTGTAGAGGACATTATAAACCCTTGTATGTAACTTACGGAATGAGAAAGGACCGAACGTGAGTTGTTTATACCAATATGCATATCTGTTAGTCCTTCTGTAAAAGGTCGGATGAAAAGTTTGTATCGGGTAGAAAACCTGAGGGCGCCACTAGAATCGTTCTAATCGTTTTTATTATTAGTTAGCACTAACTTTCAAAAGATACGCCTATAAATTTGAAAGAATTTTGATTAAAGCAACTTTTCTTAATTTGGAAAAAAATGTATAAAAAGTAATTTCGTGTGGTAAAAAAACAAAATGTTTTGATTAACAAAAATGCTTCTGATACCAAAAAGTGGCTTGATGAGTATTGACTAGACTCTACGACAGGCGAAGAAATAATTTTTAAGTGGTTCTCTAAATTCCGTACAGGCCATAAAGGTACCGAAGACGAAGAACGCAGTGGCCAGTCAAAAAAATTTAGATAGGTGTCAATCAAAAGATATCAAAAGAACGTTTTAGACATAACGTGTTGGAATATTTGGGTAGGGCAAAACACTGTGTCAAAAATCAATACAATCGATGAGTAATTTGAGCTTCGAACTACTTAAGCATACATCGAATTCTCAGATCTTACCGCCAGCGACTTTTTGCAATGCTCAGCAGAGTGGTAGGTTGAAAGAAATATTGCGCCACTGAAGACGTATTATGCTAGACTGAGCGCTGTTTTGAACCAAAAGACCAAAGAAGAGATCGCTATAATCAGTGTTTCGCTCTTGATTGCATAAACAAATTGAATTTAGGCAAAAAAAAAAATTTCTTTTCTTTTGGACTGATCTGTTATAAGCACCTAGATAACGAAGACCACAAAAGCTGGAAATTTAACTAAAACATACGCAAAGTCCATCTTTAAGCCGCAGTCGGCGAAAACGCGTCCATACAAGAAATGACATAAGCATGACACGTTACTTTTTTTACTTTTGTGGTCTGTCTTCCAGATTTGGATTCTATATACCTTTATAGACCTGTGCTATTGTATCTATTTTTTTGAACAAAGGGTACAGATAGTGCCACTTTCAGACATCGACGAGACTCTTCCACTTTTTGTTTTTTTATATTCTACTTTCTTTTATGGCGCCATTTTTCTTATTTAAGGTGCAAACATTTTTGTTTATCGTCGCGGTCTACAGCATCATTGTACGTAGCATAGTTGTAGTTGTAGTTGGAAGGTTTGTTGTTGTTGCTGTAATAATAAATTATGCAGACATTTAGCAGCCGGAACTGGAGCTGAAGGAGTTCGTGCGCCTGCTGCTGATTATGTTGCTTGGTATCTTGGTCAATGGTTTGCACGTTGCGTATACGCAACGTTTACTCTCCATTTTGTTTACTCATTGTTCATGTTCCACTTCATGTGCCGCAGTTACTATGATGATGATGATGATGACGATGATGGTATTGTTGCTCGTTCTTAATGTTGTTGTTGTGCTTGTTTTTGTCAACATTAGACTGGTTTAGTTTTTGTGGACGTTGTAGTTGTAGTTTTGTCGCCTGCGGCAGTGTTGATAACACTGATGACGTTGATGAAAAACTTTTGATTGATGTGGTGGCAAAAACTTCATGTTGTCATTAGGCAGGACTATAGCGACTACTTGCAACCACTATGGCAGCTAGTTTGACTCGTAATCCGTTTATTATGGCAGTCGTAGTGTTTTGGGTTAGAAAATACTAAAAACTAGTTTTACGACTACACCTAAAGAGAAACAACAGTCGGTAAAGTTGTTGCTTACTACTTTTTGAACGCCTAAAAGTTTTGTTTATTAATTAATTACAAGTGTTTGAGCGTGTCTGTAGGTGCGATAAGAAGACACCCTCAACACATACGTGTTGTTTCGCTCTTTTGCAGCACTGTCTTTTTACTTGAGTATGTATTTTTATATATAGTATATTTTTTGTTTTTGCTCTTACCTGTGGCTGCCACTTGCTGCCCCTTTCAGTGCCATTCATTATAGCATGCCAGCTAGGCGTTGCAAACAACAATGCCACATAAAGACTTTTTTTTTTTTTTATTGTTGAATGAGTTGCGCTTTTCGGGATTCTAGATATAATTGTTGTTGTTGTTGTTGGTACTGCTGCTGTTGCCGCCGCTGCCGTTTTGTGGCACTTCTTAAACTTTTCTCGTTATTTTTGCACATTCGCTTGGTTTTATGTGCCACCCGCAGTAAGCACTGCTGCACTAATTACCTTGTTTTTCGGAGAATTAACTTTTCGATTACTGTTGCTGTATTTTTTGCTGTTGCATTTAGAGCAAATAAAAAAAAAAACCAACAACAACCAGTGCAACAAGAAGGGGAGTCCCAAATAACTGGCAGAAGTAAAACAAAAAACTCACAAGTGCAGTTTGCAAAAAGTTCTCACAAATTGATGCCATTCACATAGTAACAGCACATAATTGTTTTTTTTTTTTTTGTTGTTGTATTATTTACAACCGAACCAAGTTCGAGTTTTGGAAGTTATATAACGCATCCATGCACGCACGGTAGAGACTTCGAGTATTTATCAAATGGTTTAATTCGATATGATATATGTGTATGATATATGATTTCACGTATAGTTCTGCATGACTGCATTTATTTTCCACTCCACTGTACTGTACAGTTTCATGCACTTAAAATTAGTTCATAGGGCAATCATGCAAGCCAAAGAAACTTCTGATGTACACAGTCTCAATGATCTATGCACTTGGTTTCTTTTAAACTTGTGTACAGTGAATAAAATATTGATAACAGAAAAAAAACTTAAAAAGTATTTCCTCTCTCTCTGTCATTCCGCTTGGAATGCATTAAAGGAGACATATTCCCTTTACTGACTACGCTATTAGAGCTCTCATCTATATAAAATCCCTAATTTCGGATACTTAAACCATTTTCTTCCACTGTTGCACGCAACATCAGCTTAAAAATTCCTATGTGACTTGTGTTTGAGGTATCGGCAAAATTTTTATTTTGTTTAAAAGATATACATTTAAAAAAAAAATTTTAAATGCCTAATACAATGATCACGAGGAAAGATCGTATTTTTAGATAGGAGTTTAGTTTATAGTTAAGATTTTTTACGATTGATAGAAACTTAAAGTCTGCTGACTTCGTGAATACCCGACATACATTTTTTCTAAAGTATTCAAATTCACAGAAATTTTAAATAGCTTTTTGAATATATCTTTAAACGACATCAAAAAAGATTTAAATTGGCAGATAACTTTCCGGTATTGAAATATTCTTGCCTAAATCAAATAAACTGATAATTGCTTATATAGTTTATAAAGGTGTTGAATAATTTCAATAAACAGGTTGTTGGCGCCTAATGCAGCCAATTTATAAATTTAAAGTAAAATAATTAGACAAAAAATAAATTAAATTGAATTGTATAAATTAATGTAAGAATTCAAGCATAAAATAGCTGAATGCTATAACTATTGTCAAGTTATATTGATACTAACTAAATTTTAGTATTAAATTTACTTAGTATTATATTAATAAGCTTAATCGATGTGTAGCTTAGGCAATATCGACATCGATATAACATTATTGTCAACTTTTGAAGTAAGCCGATTGCCGGCAACAGAAATAAAAATTCTTTTCCGATTTTGTAAGGCATAGAAAACAGTCGTGTTTTTTTCTGAGATTTCTGTTCCGGCCTTACCTTACGATTTGTGGGAACATAGGTACTTATCAAATTTTATATATTGTACTAGTGAGCCCGGCAGACGTTTTCCTGCCCTAGATAATCATAAGATTTTTGGATTAGTTAACTATCATAACTCTGTAAAAAGCCATAAAAAACAAACTTAAAAATTGTTAAGAGAGCTCGCATCTCTAATAAATTCGTGCCCCACAGAAACTGCATTTCAACCCCTTTGCCACTCTGCACTTAATGTCCCATACCCGATGTTGAACGATTTTCTACTGCGCTATATTCACAATATTCAGAAAATTCGTATATCTCACGAACAAATACACACAAACACATCGCAATAGGCTTAAATAGCCTCCGTATTGGCAACCTCTAACACACGAAAAAATCAGATTTGAAATTCATCGACGCGTTCATGAGAACACCCGTAACACGTAAAACATAAGTTTTTTTATATATATAGATCTGCACTATTATA
Organism: Chymomyza amoena; assembly: GCA_037043745.1. Lineage (NCBI taxonomy): Eukaryota > Metazoa > Arthropoda > Insecta > Diptera > Drosophilidae > Chymomyza > Chymomyza amoena. The sequence continues at coordinate 105,082 of JBAMAX010003569.1, read as the reverse complement.
ACATAAGACATACGCTGTTAGCTGAATGTAACAATTAAGATCTTTCTCTCTGTTAATGCATTAATATTATGCCCATATTTTTTTAAAATCAATTTGTTCTACTTGAATGAAGTCGCTCAGCATTAAAAAGACTCTCTTGAAATTTACATAAACCAATGTAACAGATGAGTTGAAAAGTTCTTAAGCTGACCATGGCGTTACTAGAATTGAAGCCATATGAGTTTTAGTTAGTATATCCCTTCGAAAGATTCGTGTATAAATTTGATAGCTGTTGACTATGATCGTGTTTTCTTTTCCGCTCCAGTTTGGTCCACATTTACAATATTTAAAATAAGTTGCATTGTGCAAACATAGGCACATTAAACTCGAATCTGCGCATAAGTTTAAGTAGTGTTCATATAGTTGAAAAGTTTTTTTGGCGCCCCCTGGTAGCTGGACCGGATTAACGCAGCTGGAGTAGATAAAATTGAGTAGATTTTAAATATAAGACGTGCAACTAAGTTCTCGCTGTTATTTTATGATAGAAGTTTAAAAGTTTTGTACGCAAAATGTTAACCAATGAATCATTCAAAGTATTGCCAATCGCTAGCTAAAACTTTTTTCCATCTTTGTGGTAAAGCTCCTTGACGGTAGAAGTCAATCAAGAATCAAGCCATTTTGTGATTTCTCATTTCAGTTGAACTGCTGATCAGCCAGACTATGAACCATTGTGCGAAGCAAGTGATAATCGGGCGTCGTAATTTCGGGGGGATATGGCGGATGAGTAGAACTTCCTACTTGAGTGTTCCTCTCAACTCTTCCTTCTTTACCGTTGGAGCAGTTGTTCGCAGACGAAAAAACGACGCTCAACGTTCCTTGGCTTCAAATCATATGGAACCCAAGTTCCTTGCGTTTGAATCATTCCCAACGCATGCAATTACTTGGAAATGCATCCAATTCAGCGTCCTTCCTTCACGTGGTTGGTCGTCAACATACGTTAAAATCGAGGTTGAAGAGACGGAACCAATCACGGCACGTTGTTTCGCTAAGAGCAGCATCTCCGAAAACTTTTTAGAGTAACTTTAACTTTCATGAGGTTTGAAGTTAAGCCATCTAATGATTAGTTGCGCACCAAATAGTTAAACAGTAGGTAAAAGGATAGATAGATAGTGTTGTATCCCACTACGAAACGCCGACTCAACTGTGCTACTTTAGCCCAGAGAGAAACTGCATGAAATTTAAATTTTTTCTTTGTGAGTTACAAACATCAGATCAAACTATCCACAATTGCTGCAAGACTTCAGGAACCTTTCCCAATTTTAAGCTTTATTACGGTTTGGAGCTTTCTTCTCACCACATAATGTTCACCCGTCTGAAGAATGATTGAAATCCTGAAAAAAAGGAAAAGAATTTAAAATTATGAATTATATGTGTACCAGAAGTCTGCAACATGCCAGCAACACATTTTGGTTGCAGTCAGTTGACTGCAGGCTGAGTTAAAGTACAAGCCTGAATCTGCGCCACATGGAGTGGGCGGCTGTCGGAAAGAGTACCGAGTACCTATTGTACAAAGTGCAAGACATCCGTCCATCCAGAGTGGTGATGGAGGTGGTGATAGAGGGTGGTACTACTGACGGTAGTGGTGTTAACGTTGATGGAGTGCCCAGTTCAACTGATGTAATGAGGTCATTTGAACAGTTGAGTTTACTGAGCTCAAGAGCTGGCCGAGATAATGTGTGTGTATGTTGCAAGTTTAAATAATTCAGCAGCAGAGGCAGCTTAGTTAAAATTGGTTAAAGCACTTTAAACTAATTTTAGTGCAGCGTTAATTACACAAAAAATTGATTGCTATGTTGCAAAAACCAAACATATACATATATAATATTCTAACGTTCTTTAAAAAAAAAAACCTTAAAATTGTTAATTTTTAGCGTTATTCTAAATATTTAAATTTCTTTTGCAGGAAATCATTACATCTGGAAATTGTGTATAAAAGGTATGTGTAACATTTTGTACTACATTTTTTTTCGACATTATTCCCTAGTTTGAAAAATTCAATATGTGTCAAAGACAGGGCTACGCAGCTAATTACTTGGGGCCAAGTCAGTTAGCTGAGATTTGACCAATTCTATATGGGTTGTGCAACATTTTCGCAGTTTCTGACGTAATTACATTTCATTTTTCTTTCTTCCATTTCCTTGCCGCATTGCTGGCAAAGTCAACCAACATCCATTATCCGAGGCCTGACTGTCCATAACATTTTGTTGCACAGCCATCGCTAATCTTGGCTCACAAGCTCTCTGACTGTTTAAATGTCAGTTAAAATCCCATAAATTCTCCTTAAATGACTTCTGTCTGCCGCAATTTCGTTACCAGTCTGCAGTATAAGCAGACTCTAAGCCGCCCAGTCCTAGATTTGGCGACAAAGTTAATGCGGATATAGCAATGGCTAAGACATCAAGCTCTGTAGCAACTGCAGTAGGAATCAGTGCCAAAGTAAAGAAAAACTAAACAAAAATATAAAGAGAAATTGGAAAACCTTTGGTCGTTAAACAAAACTTGCATTTATCTTAAATACAAGAATCCCTACTGTAGGATAGGAATGTTTCCGGTTGCCAATGCCAGTAATGGTCAAGCGCTCTAGAACATTTCTACAGACAGACGATGTCTCTATCTCTCCCAATGTCGCACTCCCTTAAATGCGTCTAGTGCGGCTCTTTGTGCTCTGAATGCAGCCCTGCGGCATGCAACATTATTTAGCTTTATAAAAACAGGACATGGCAGTAGCGGCCCCAAACGACAACATTAGGACAGTGCCAAGACAATGTCATCGCCAATGCAAGTGTCCTGCCAAGTCTGGTGGCCACAGACGCAGCTGAACGTGTACCGCCGAGTTCCCGGGCTGGCAATTGGTTCAATAAACTCATTAAATGCGCTCAACTTTGGACCCCTAACAAAAGTTGCGTTAAAAAAACAAAAAGCTAAGAAAACTTTATTTTGACGGTCAAAGTTTTTGTACCCTTTCAAACCAACAGATTCTTTGGCAATGTCATGATAAACATTTATTTATAATTAAATTGTGCAGTTTTTTATTTAGTTTACTTAACTTTATTCAATTTAACAAATATCTTGTTTGGAGTTCATAAATATTGATTTTAAGTTTAAAGAACGAAGAAGAAAGAATTTCATTGTTGGGCATTTAATTGCACTGTTGCACATTTTTGGAACATTTTGCTACTTGTCTAAATGATTCAAATATTGGATAATATAGCTTTTCTTTTAAGTCATTTTATTAGGTAATACTATAATTTGGTTGACATCAGACGAATGGCATACATTATAGTGGAAAATATTTCTAAAACAAATTATTTAATTTTTAGAACGAAAGCAACAAATCAAGCGAGAAAACTAAGAATTGCATTCCTGCAATTAAAAAGTAAGACTAATTATTAGTTTTTGTTTTAACTCAACTTTATTGTTACAAATTTTCCATCTTCGACTTTTTTCAAAAATCAAATCGCTTCAATTGTCTTAAAACTGCTTCCCCGATCTGGTCTTTTGAGCTTAGGGAATAGCCAGAAGTCGCACGGTGCTTAATTATGAAATGCGGTGATCGTGGTATTGAGTTCTTGCCGATAGCACGATTATCTATCATGATCTTGATTTTTAAGACGTTAACACGATAGGATCGGTTCGATCGGTTACGTTTAGATCATTCGCCTATATACAATTCTCATATCCAGTTTTAATGCATTTGAGCTAGTCCAGATACTCAGTACGGTATTGTTTCACAAAGTTTCAAGCTGCCAGATTTTTCCAATAAATCCGATTTTTCTGACTAATGCATATTTTGACGTGAAATTTTAAGTAGATGTCAAAAACAACGCCACCAACTAAAAAGAAAATCAAATACCATTTGCCCGAAAAAGTTTAATTTTGTCTGGGACACTGCGGTATATCACGATTTAAATGCTTAAATGCCTCTTTTTTACACATTTTTATTTTTGTAGGCCTGAGACAGCTGTTTTGGTTTCCAAACCAATATAACCAACATAAATCGAAATATAAATATTATCTAAAGCTTGTAATTATATTTTTTTATTATTATATTATAAATTATAATTTAAATATTCACTTTTTGACTGAAAAACTTTTATGCTTACATTTAACCGTGGTACATTAGCTACGTGATGACCTGACCTTGGTGACATTACGGGGATTATGAATTATAAAGGTAAACGCACTAGTAAAAAGTTAGTCACAAAATTTTATTGGATTCCACTCTTGATCACACTGACCTCAGTGTGGGCTTCTCCTATGCTATGGATTCAATGAAAGAAATTTAGTAGCTTCCGGCCAAATCGACTTTGGACTGTTCTGTCCTTCCAGCACGTGTAAGTCGGACCAAATTTATTAAATGCAGTTGAAATTCAATATATAAAAACTGTTCATATGACCAAATGGCCACTATAATATATGCCTTATTATTTTTCAAAATATTACCCAGAAGCTCAATTAACTTTTTCCTGCATATAAACGAATTTACCAAATATTTTCCATTCTGATTGAGTTATCTCGTAAGCAAGGATTAGATCGACTGTTTCTTCGGGAGTACAACAACAATGACATTTTTATTCAGAACAATTGGAACTGAACTGAGCCCATTAATTTTCGAGTCGATAAAAAATGATTCGGCTGTCCGTTTTTCTTATTTCACTTAAAACTTTTTGCAAAGAAATGGCTGTAAACTATTCTGAATTATATACGATTTTCTTTAAAGTGTTTTGTCCGATTTGGTTCGTCTTGGAAGATCTATGTTGTTGATTGTACCAAACGACTCAGTATCCAACACGAGGCCTCATATGTAAGATGGTGATCTTTATAATTTCGCTTTGCGATTACGTACAATTTTGAACGACCTTTACAAAGTTCGGCTGTGACTGATCATATAATATCATCTATTGGTTTTATGGCATCCGAAATTGAAATTGTTAACACGATCACCAATCATTTATTTATATATTTACTTGTTCTCTAAACTTTTGAGCCACTGCGATGTACAGTGTATGAAAATGTTCGCAATTGCCATCTTTTTCAAGATAGATCAAGAATATTTGTTGTGCAAATACATGCTATATATAGAGACTTCCTGGATAACAAGTAAAGTAAATAAGCTTAAATGCGCCCTCTCCTGTGAGGGTATTTAAAGTGTAAAAAGATGTTGGTCATTCAGTTGAACGGCATACGAATTTTCAAGTTGTCGCATTATCCATTTTATTGTTGTCGCCGTCGTTGCGCATTATCCTTGGCCACTTGTTTAATGTTTTTTTTTTTTTATATTTGTTTTTGTGTTTTTGTCCTTTTGGCATCCGGCACCCAGAACATTGTGCCAATGCCCATAAAAAGCATTTAGCTTATTCCCTTGCGTTGTCCTGGCTCCAACGACGCAAAAACAATAAATTTTGTGCAAATTTAAAATGTTGCCACATTTTAATTTGTGGCTAAGCCACAAACAGCCAACCGCTGCCCCACCTAACCCGTAAACCCTTTGGCCTTAGCAGCTAGTTGACAAGAGGATTCGCAGCCCAGATAGACCACCTTTTGGCACTCATTGGTCTTAACCGCAAAATTCATCGTTGCTGGTTGCCGTGGTAGTAGCCTGCTGGTAACCGCTGGATTGCATTCCAGCATTCCTTAAATTGCACAACGTAGTAAAGAATCTGTTGGATTTTTGTAGAGGCGAGGAAAAAGCATTGCAGCAAGATTGTCAATTTATATTTTATGCCTTCTTGAAAAAGTACTACGATTTTCTGCTCTGGTTCTGGTATTGGCATGTGCTGTGGAGGAGCATCCTTACCACACAGCTGCTCTTGATTCTTTCGAGGTTGCCAATTTGTCAGTTTTGTAGTTGCTGTTATTGCTGTGGTGGCAGCCATTGTTGTTGTTCTTGTTGTTGTTGTTGATAACGCCATTGCAACTGAGGAAAATTCTTTATGAAAACTTTGTTTACAACAATCAACTCTGTGCCTCCTGCCACTTATGTGTGTGTGTGGATGTATGCGTATGTATTGAGTTGACAATATTTTTAATAGAAACTCTCAGCTGAACGCCAAAAGTTTTCTTTTAGCAAATTTTCAGCCAAACCAAGCATTGTGCCTCTATTTCCGAGTAAATCTAAGTAAGGGTATGAGTTTGAGTACGAGTTTGCGTTTGAGTTCGAGTGTGTTTATGTGCACAAGGCCTGGGGTGTATAAGGACGAGGGTTCGGTTCTCCTGAGTTAGTTCTGTGTTTGTGTTTCAAATTGTGTGCCTTTTATAGAATTATGCACTTTTGTCAGCTTGCAGCTTTTGTTCATTTCAGTGCATAACTTGTTAAAATTTTCGCAATTGAGTTTTAGTTTAGTTTAGTTTAGTGCAACTCATATTGCCGGCAATGCGTTAAGGAAGAAGCTTACGTGGGTTTGTCTTAGATTGTCAAAAGCACGCAAATGATTTGGGAAGTGTCTTAGGGCTGAAAGTAGCAAAGCTAAAGTTTAAACAAACGTACGTACTTACTATGTACATATATATACATAATATAGAGTATACATTTGAAGCTTAGCACTTAACTGTCTACATCGCAAACTTGTTTATTTTCTAAAGCAGTTTATTATCTAGGAGTTACGATTTAATTAATTGCTAGATAATAAAGGTTTTAATTTTCATTTCATTTCAACACTTTAATCCCAACCATTTATTTCACAAAGCCCCTTCCACTATGCCAATAAAAAAAAAAAAGAGTTTCGTATTAGAATTCGTTGCCAATGTTTAGTATCTAATTCCTATTTGGTGTTCATTTAATTCTGTCGAATGTTTTTTCTTGCAAAACGAGCACAAACACGTACAGTCCATACATATGTATTTTACATATATGTATATTGGATACACATGCAGAATCCTCTCGGTCGAATGCTCCCGGCGACTGACTGTTAAAAACTCTTCAAGTGCGCCGAGGTGCATAAGAGGAAATCCATTTCTTAGTGGTTTCAAATTAAAGCCCCTGCACTTGTGTGGCAATAAAACTTTTACTTCTTTTGCGTCCTTTTGAAAATTGCTGCTCCTTCAACTCACTCCTGTGAAACGATGGCTGCAACTCTTGTTACATCAAGAGATGGCGCCACCCAAGTACCTTGTGAGTATGTTCGGGTGTTGGGCTGTATGTTGCAAGAGCGTGAGTGTAATAAAGCACAGATATGAGGCATGGCATTCAATGGTAGTTGCTCCCGGCATCGTGTCGAATGAACATTTGAATGCCCTGCAGCACTTGAGCAGATCGATGCGGCATGATGGTGAATAGATTTGTTGGCTTCTTTCTGTCTTTTCGACTAAAACGAATAAAAATCGAAAAATATGACAACTGTAGTCGCTTAAACTTGAAAAGACTTAAAACTATCACTCTTTTTTTTTTAAATTTTTCTTGGCGAATATGCAAATTGTTTAATATTGTAACCGAAACTTAAATGTCGTATAACAGTCTATAATTAAATTATTGTACGTTAAAGTCGGGCACGGACGACTATGCGATACACTCCACATGTTGTAATCAAATTTAGTATATGGCTTAAACAAACGAATTACGCCATTAATCATTTTTTACTATTCGTTCCTATGGGGGCTTCATAATATAGTCAATCGGATTCTAGTAAAGATTCATTCTTGAACACTACAAACATTTTTTTTTTCGAGGTAAATAACCCTGATATCCAAAAAAGGATAACCTTAAAAATTTTTGTATTCCAATTATTTATAGAGTTATCGATAACCGCTTATTAAGGTGGACTTTTCCTTCATAAGCCATATCTTGTAAACGAATACAGATATTTGAAAATTTTTAAATCTTTAGCTACTAAAGATTAAACTGAGAACATTTTTTTTTCATTGTTTTACCCTTTTTTACTATGAAATAAAAGAATAAAAAGTCTTCTATGCCTATGCGCGACGAACAAAAAATTAAAGATGGCGTACGTTAAGATCGGGCGCGGACGACTTTGGGATACCCTGTACCACCTGTGCTCTTACCATCTCTGAGATCTAGGCGTTTATGGTGACAGACGAACAGGGGGACGAACAGACGGACATAGGTATGTCGACTTCTCTAGACACCCTGATCACGCTTTAGGTAACATTGGAGGGTCTCCGACGACTCCTTTTGTATGTTACATACATTTTCGGCTTCCTCAAACTTAACATACTCTTTGGATCATATGGTACAGGGTATAAAAGTGGATTATTCCTAAAATTGAAGAAGTTATTTAATTTGGCGAGAGGTGCCATCTGATAGTCGCAATAATACTTTATGATATTGGCAAATAAGCACAACTGCTCAGATTGGAAAGATATTATGTGGGGTGATGAGCCTCAAAATGCCGACTCGATTCAACAAATTACCGACTGCATGAATAGTAATTAGGTAAAAGTGATTAGTTAATATCCGAGATTTCCCGACTGCTGGATGTTTGGGGCTTTTGAAAGCTTCAACACCATCGATACAAAAAATTATACAAATTTACAAATTACAGTCGAGTCCATTGATATAGTGACTTTGGGATTTGTTATTCATCATGATTCGTGACGAAAGCAAGACGAATCGAAAAAGGAATTCGTTTAAAAGTCAAGTGGAACAGAATTGTCGGAGTGAAAACGTCCTACGGCGCTATGTCATCATAGCATTCTGAGTATTATACTGTCTGATTGTGTGTGATGTGACAAACACAAATGTCACAATAAATTTCAATTCAAGTATTAATTCGACTAATAGAAAGCAGCACTATCTCCTTTTGGTATTCATTAGCTTTAATCATATTAATTACTATGGAATTCCGCCCCGTACGGTCTTCTTTATTAAATTAAAATCATCCAGACCATATATTCCCTGTACATTTCTATATTTTTATGATGTTTATTCCATTGCATACATAATTGCTGCAGTTGTTCCTCCCCGACTTTAAAATACCCTCTACTTAAAAATGTATGCTTTATCAAAGCCATAACTTTCTTTTTCTAGATTCCTAATGCGCTGCAGAAGAGCGTATTTCTTTTAAAACTCTATCACCCTCATCATGATAAATTAAGTTGTCAATATCAATATCATTTAGTTCTGCTGTAGCTGTGATATCTTGAGAGGCTCAATTCTTTCGCAAGCTAATTTATGTATTGCCTTTTATATTGAATATATCCAATATCCTACAGTCTGTGTCTTCTCTGTGCTGCGATCATAGCGTGCTCTTGTCGACGAACTTCTATGTATTGGCTGCTCTGCCGTCTACGATGGTTAAAGATATCGAAGCGAATCTTTTGGTAAAGTTTCCACAGCTCTTATAGTCTTCGAGATGTTTTATTTCACACAGACAGACGGTCACACGAACAGACACGTACGGCTATATCGACTCAGCTGTTGATTCTGATCAAGAATATATATAATTTATAGGGTCTACCACGCCTCCTTGTGCCCATTACATATACCCAAATCCTAGTGTCTATTCGACTACTAAAAACATACTTTTCAATCCCTGGCGATCGTCTTGGCAACTTATTCTATTTAATTTTACGGTTAGATTTTTCAACATCGATTAATTTGTTGTCGATTAATTTCAAATTAAAGTATAGTTAAATAATTCATAAGAGTCCTTATGGATATGGTGTGCTCCTTCGCACACAGTCGTCACTTTCTGAAGGCTCAGACAGTTTGCCTAACCCAATAGCTGCTGTAAGTTCCGAAGTGGAGTCCTTAATGTCAACATCTTTAGCTTTCAATCCTCACTCAGTCGTGTAAGTAGCATAAGAAGCTTATGGTTCAAAGCTATTGTGGTACTAAGCTCTGTAGTAACATATTAAAGTATCCATAAAAGTCATTAGACTTAAAGTTTAGCATGTATAAGTGGCCGACGACTTAAGGTTAACCTGAAGTGATTCAAAGCATTTCAAAATCGAACAGCAGCCGACCAAGAGCGGCTGTAGGGTGCATAGAATGATGGTGCTGCCCCGTTGAATGTGTTGCTGCCACATTGCAGCCACGTCTTGTTGCAAGCTCCATTTTATTTGCCCTACACTTTGCAGGCAAATGTTAAAAACGTTTTACCCAAACGAGCAAATATATATTATAATAAAAAGACTATGCGTTGGCGGAAGTTAAAATGCTGGAGCCATTTTCCGAAAGGACAAGGCATATGAGCACTCGATAAATCAATATTTGAGTGCCGTTGCAATTGTCTATATAATAAAAGGAAGAGTATGTATATATGTATAAGAGGAGTACAACCTAAAAGCGAACGGGTCAGACTAGAGAGTCTGGGTAATTCCAGTCTGTTGACGTTTAGCTGTGTCGTAAAAAGGTGCTTAAGGAAATGACAGATAAATTTGCTTTAAAAACGCTTTAAGCGCTCATTTTACTCTCTCATATCTTTTGTATCCAACGGATGCATGTGCTGTGTGTGTGTGTGTGTGTGTGTGTGTGTGGTGGTAGTAGTGCTTTGTTTGTAACCCAATCGACAGAGGCAGCAGCAATAACTACTACAACAGCTGACGACGCCCATCCGAAAAAATAAAACAATCACTGGCTCGGTTCGGCAACAAAATCCGGAAAAGGACGTAACGCGCGCATCAGCTGACATCATCCAACTATGCGTTGCAGCACTTGCTGCCATGTGGATAAGAGTGGGTTGGGGTGTTGGGTATGATATGTTGGGTATTGGCGTGGCATCCTTGTCCAGCTGCCTTCCATAAAATATTTTAATATTGTTACAGTTTTCGGTGCCGGTGCCGAATGGCTGGCTGGTGTTATTATTCACATATTTGTTTTGGTTTAAACCTCAACAAAGCGAAAATGTATTGTATATACAATACATACAAAAAAAACTATACCATATTATATTTGTTTTTTCGACTTTAACTTGTGTATTTTTTAAGGCTTAGCAGTTTCGTTTGCACTCCACTTCCCCCTTACATACTAGCTGGTCCCACAAATATGTATATTTGAGGCCCAAAATGCCAAAGTTTAAAAATATGCTTTTCGACGCACATATTGGCAGCACGCCCCCCATCTGTTGGCAGGGTGGCTGTAATGACGTCACTTGTATTTTTGTGGTAACACATTTAACGCCCATATGTAGGCAACATTTTTATCGCTGCCGTCTGTCGTTGGTGTTTTTTTTATGTAACTAAAAACACTCATACACACACACACACACACACACACACAGACAATCACGGGCATTTACATTAAATTTCAATTTCAAACATTTTTACATGCTTATTGCGGCTGGCTGGCTGGCTCTGTCTGACAGTGTTGGTGGAATGCCGCCTCATCCAACAAACGGCGTCATCCGTGCGCGTATTTATAACTAAATCCCCGCAATAAGCAGTTGAAATCCGTGGCGCTGCCAGCCAGCCCAGTCATTCAGCCGTATGTTGACTGTCGCTAAGTCCAACGTAATTTCAATAGAATTTAAGCGACATTGTGCGGCATGTGAATCCGCCTGGATTTGTATCTGACTGAGGCGGCTCCATTATTATAATTTCATTATCTTTTTTTTTTTCGCTTTGTATACATCTCTTTATTATTGGCATAATTAAGCTGTTTATTATTATTGCTGTGTATCTTGTAATTTGTTGCAGATTTGTTTAGAATTTTACTATGCAGCTGATAAGCACTCATACTACCAGAAATAATAATATTATGTACATACAAATTATTTTATTTTTTTTGTGTGTGTGTTTGAAATATCTACACTTTATGTTTAGAACGTGTGTGCATTTTTCTCATACAATATGTAGTATATATACTTATGTGAACACTTGACGAAAATCACTTCCAGTTAAATGCTCCCCGCACATCCTTTTCAACTTTCGTCCTACACTAGAAGTAGTATGTAGTACTACTACTACTCAGCGTTCTAAGCTGTCTTGCACTTTGGCAACTTTGACGTCATCGCTTCGAGACACACTCTCTCGCTCTCTGCCTCTCCGCCTCTCTCTTTGTTGCCGATGTCAACGTAGTCAGCTGTTATTGTTTGTTAATATGTGCCGTAGTTCTACTTGTTGTCGTTGCCTCTCTCTTGCTGCTGCTTCTCTTATTTTATGTTGGCTATTTTGCTCACGTAATAACGATAATAGCGCTTATTTCTTTATATTTTGTGCACCACTTCCGTACACTACTCGTTGAGATATTATTTCTTCCTCTTCTACTTCTTACTACTATGCGGTAATTCTTTTACATCTTCTTCACATCCAAAAGAACAATATTTTCTTTATGTGTTACAGTCAGAGTATGTCGTTTGTTGTGACATCAAATGCGCTTAACTGAATATGTCTAATTTTTTGCCTTTCTTGTTCAACTCCCCTTTGACTTGACAAATGCAGAAGCTGAGAGAAGACAAATTCGTGGAAAAAAATCCACAAATTAAGTCAAATCACTTTCGATATAAGTAGTATAAGAAATTTGTGGGTTGTTGTAGTAAGGTAACGTTGAGGACTTTGGACAGACAATTCCAAGTTTTATGGCTGATGTGCTGCATCATAATATACTACTTGAACCAAGCACTCTTCGAAGTCGACATAACAAACTCATCTAATAACAAGAAGCTTTACAGAATACATATTTGTATAAGAATACTTTTAAAGTAATTAAAAAATACTTTTCAACTTTTGTTGAAATTACTTCACTTTATGCAAATACTTAAAAATTTAGTTGGGAACTTAGCTTAACAAAAATGGTTCCAAAATATTTTGTAGTCCCAATTAATTAGCTTTAGTTTGCCAGCTAGATCTCTTGTTAATATAAATCACAGCTAAAAATTAAAAATTATTATATCATAATTAGAGCAACTCCTTCTATAAAGCCCAAAAACTAGAATTGGTACTTTGTGTTAAATAATCAAATCAAGATGTGTATCAAATAATAAGACAATGAGTTCTATTTGGATAACAATTTAATTTTTTGGATCTTAAGTAGTTCTTATATTACTCAGAATGAAACTTCGCACGATTTTCAAATTTCAATTGCTGCAAATTTTACAAGTTTTTTTAAGTTTTCGTAGATCGAAATTTTAATTTATTTAAAAAAAAGGAAACTTATTCTTGGATGGAAATCGAAAGATTTTTACTAATTTAGTATTTCTAATATCTTAATATCTGATTTAACTTGACTGACTAACGATTTGCCAGCAAACGAGCTCTACTATAATTCAAGTACCGTATAAGACCAGATGTGTTTGTTAGTCTATCCTCGAAGACTGAAGAATAAAATTTTAAAGCCAAATATTATATCAAAATGATTTTCCTAAGATTTTCACAAATTTACAACTAATATAAAAATAGTGTTTAAGAAAAATTAATAAATAACACTAGATTACAAATTTAAGGACCATCGAGTAATCCTTCGTAACAATGTTGTTTATGATAATTTTTGCTTTGAGTTAAAGTGCAAGCCACTGCATACATATTAATATAAAAAGAGCAATCCGGAATAAGGATTAATTTTTATTTTTAATTTTTATAAAAAAAAAATCTAGTTTAACTCTTTATTTTTTTTGGCTTTAAAATTTGAAATAATATTAAAATGCCAATTTTAATTAAAAAATTACGAAAAACGACTTATTTTGAAAAATTTGTAATAAAAACTAAATAAAATTAAAAACTTCATTATAAATATTGTTTATAATTATTGACTCCGCGATTTGTATAATAATAATTGAAAAAAAAAAAGATTCAGCAATTTTAATTTTAAAAATTGATATTGAACATTGAATTTAAATATTTTAAGAATCAAGGGCAGATAATGATTGAATTATTGTTGTGATGCACACTTCAACACTTTTCGATCGATGCCTAAAATGTCGTTGAAGAATAAGTATAAAGGATCCCACACGGAAATATATTGAATTTGGACATCTTTTGAGCAAATGGGCATATTACTATCATAAACACGCCTTTGAATGCACCCGCTTACACCTTTTATATTTCCTTTAAGGATAAATATTAATAGTGTCACAAAAAATCAAAACAAACACATTAAATTTTTTCGTTTTTAAAAATGTCAAGGATACTCCCATCGAATTCACAATGTCCCCTAAAAAGTTTTGCTTGAAAAAATTTGAATTTGGATTTTGAACCACTTATTTGTAAAACGGCTATGGAAGAAGCTACAGTTACCAAAACATATATAGACTCATTTAACTTATGCTTTAAACAAAGGATGAAATCAGTGGATACTCTCCGAAGTTCCAATGTCATGATTACCCTTAAAAAACACTTTTTTATCAATGTTAATGTTTCGTGTGAACTAGTCTAATATAAAGTACCAAAAAATATTTGTAAATTGAAGTTGTTGGAAAAAATTCTTAGTTGTTGGAACGTAAAGGGAGTGTTAACAGAGTAAGTTGTGAACTTATAAAAAAGAACAAGTAAAGAAATATAATATCTAGTCCAAAAGTACTGTATGGCCTAAAAACCTACGAAACCCTAAAGTGGTTCCTTTTAAATTAGCTTTTAAAGCAGCTTTCGTTTAATAGCTATGAATATCGTATGCTCCGATTGAAATTAAGTCGTTTTGTAATCTGTATCAATTTTCGATTACGTACTTAAAATGATTATTTTATAAGCAGAGTTTATGAGCAGTACGTTTTGTATGCCAATTAAATCCTAAGCCTCTTGAGTGTGTTATTTTTTGGTAATATAGTAATGATTTGCAAAACATTCAATGATTTCCAAGGTGCACTTTAAGAGGGGCCTCAGGAGCGGCAGTGTTATTACATAATAATTATGTGGCTTTCATCTGAGGCACGTACAACAAACAAACACGAGTAGCACATACGAAATTTTCTACTTACAGACTTTCCTACATACAGAGTATATCGATGTGGATCGGCCAAACTGTTAGGAAAGAAGGAGTAGGCCGCACAGACATCCGTCATCATGCGTGCGCAAATATTTTGAGTGCCTCCTTGTACGTGCCTTAGCCTTGGCATAGATACATAGAAACGGGCATTCTAACCTAAAGCACGCTTCGTCTGCCAAACATTGGCTGCAAACCAAGCCCAGGTGCAGGAGCCTGGAAGAGCTGCAACGTCTTTTCAACAACATGCTAAAATATGGTTATATCAATAACCAGGCGAGTCAGCTAGGCAGGCATGTTGATGTTTAAGTGCGCCCCCGGCAATGATTATAAATTCAATGGGCTGGGGTTTGTGTGCTGCTGTTCCATAATGTGGTTTGCCACGGTTTGTTGCCAGGTTGCAATTACAATGTACCTTGCCAAATAACTAACTATATGTAGTTAGTTGTTATAACTACTCGCACTCATTCATACACACACTGACACTCACTCACACACTTACACACATTCACATTCACACTCAGTTGTTTACTAAGAAGTGAATTCAATTGCATTTGCCGGTTGTTGCTGCTTCAATGCGTTTGCTCCGGTGCACTGTGGTCCCGCGTGGCCACATTTTGGCCAAAGGTCCCCAAAATAAAGTCCAAGCTTGGACAAAATGTCATTTGAGGTATCCTGTGCCAAAAAAAAAAAATATTAAATTATAAATAGTGGTTTTTAAATTATTGGAAATTAAAGTTGACATTTTGGTTTTTTGAGCTTTCACAGAGTTTACTGAAAAATAAAAACCTGCATTTACCATGATATGTATAGCTACGAAATCTTCATTCACTTTATTTTTATACCCTGTACATATTAGGAACAAAGAAGTATACTAGATTTGTGCAATGTATCTAACGGTCAGAAAGAGACGTGGCAGACCCCAAGTCCTTTATACCAAAATGCTTATGATAACCTCGGGTAGCGATTGTGCCACGTCCGACTGTCTGTCCGTCCGTCCGTCCGTATGAACACCTAGATCTTGGAGACTAGAATAGCTAAAAATACCATACTTTACCAGCTGGTGTGCATATTTCCTCATATGATGTAGTTTGTTGAATCATGTCAATATCTTTCTCCGATCCCCGCAGTTGATTTTCGCGGGTTTGGGCCCCACCGCTTAATATTTTCATTTAGTGATGCGCTATGGTTCCATGCATCTGTGTATCAAATGAAGAAAATCGGATAAATACAGCAAAGTTATAGTCAAAAATATACAAATTTCACCTCCCCTTGCCTATAAACTGCGTCAATATTTAACTCTACCTAATTATGGTTACAAGTGATCCGAATCACAATTTTTTCGATGCGGACTCCCCACTTAAAATTGCTTCTTTGATGCAACTTTCGAGTTTCATCACAATCTGTACAATTTACGGAACTTATATGTATAATTATCGAATTTCACCAAAAAAATAATTAACTCCAATTGGAGAGTTCTTAGTAGGAATATAGAGAAAAAATGTTTTCGAGAGAAAAGGTACCAGGGAATTCCACGGTCGGGCGCCGTGTCGAATGTACAGACAGACAGACATAACGGGCGGAAGGACATGGGTATATCGACTTTTCCCGTCACCCTGATGGTGGTTTAGGTAACTTTGGGGGGTCTACGAAGACTCCTTTTGTATGTTACAAACATTTTCGGCTTGCACAAACTTACTATACCCTTCGTACCAAACGGTAGAGGGTATAATAAAATTACAAATTTTGACAAAAAAAATTTAAATATGGATGTTTCAAACTTTTTTCCTGAATAAAAAAAGGATGCAAAAAAAATGTATAACTTTTAAAAATCTGATTCATTTGCTTGGAAAACTGAAATAGTTTTGGGGCTCTAACTCCGAAACCATTTAATTTTTTGGGCATAGGCTTTTTTTGCCATGTATTTATGTCTCATATCTATCGCTGTGTGAAATGTGGTCCAATTCCAATAAGCCGTTTAACATTTTTTTTAAGTTATTCCAATTTTAATCAGAAATATCTATCACTAAAAATCTGAGAAGCTCAAACTTCTCAAAAAATAGTTCAATCGTTTGGAAATGCGAGTAAATACTCTAACAAATAATGTAGAAATTACAGACATTCATCCAAAAAATGAAAATCTGGGCCCACAGTGCAGTGTGCGGAGCATTAATGATGCAAAGAGTGTTGAAGCGGCAATCTTTGGACGTGTTGTTGTTGTTGTTGGTGCTGCTGATAATGGATGTAATTTAAATCAAAAGAGTGCACTAAGCTCTCTTCAGGTTGCTAGGTTTTAAATCGAGACAAATCATAAAAAAATCTCACCGTGGCAAAGAGTACTTAGATGGAATGTAATTGTACTAAATACATATATAATATACTAGAAAAAGAACAATAGAAAAAAGTATTTATTTTCTTAGTTTTTAGAATGTGTGAGCATAATGCTTTTGATATACTGCATACGAGGGTCATTCTAAAAGTAACAAGGGCTTTAAAGAACAAACATAGTTTAAAAAAAAAAAAAATGTGGGAAACTCTTTACAAAACATACATACAATACATTGTTTAAAGACCGTGCCATCTGTGTAATAAGATTTGTTTCATCCAAGCAATGCATTTAAATCGGTCCCATAGAGAAAAAGGAAATAAAAGAATTTGGGTGTTTATTGGCATTGTCGTAAAAAGGTTCTTTAAAACTGCCATCTGAAAATCACTTTTGGTCTTTCAAAAAGCTATTCAATATTTTATGAATTGGTTTAATTAGAATTAGTTCTGCTCATGAAATGCGTTTTAGGTTGGAAACTTATTTTTTAAGCATGAAGAAAATGTGAACTTACAGTCAAACTTGCCTATATCGAATTTCCAAAAAATTAATTTATTTATTTTTTTTTTTTTGAAAATTCGACACACAGAAACAATATGTTTTTGAAATTTTTTGTTTTGTTAGTGTTATAGTGGATTATGAAATATGTGGGAATTCGAAAAAGAATAAACTACCTAACTGAAAAGGAAATTTTCTATTTTGCAGATTATTTAATTTTTTGTCTTTCTTTTTAATTCCGATTTAAAGTGTTGCTTTATTGCCTAAAATTTTAGATTTTTTTAAAGCTAGCTAGACAAAAGCAAAGATTATGCTTAATATAATCCCAAACCTGGGGTATAACAGATTTCTGTTGTTAATATAACCATTTATTTTAAGATTTGTTATTTTATTAACAAGAATAAAAAGCTGGTGTAGAATCGTTGCAAAAGAGATTGAGCCCAAGCTTATTGCTTATTACTTACAAACTAAAATGCTGTTCCTATAGAATGTTCAGACTCACTTTCATCCTTGGATTCCATTGACAATAAATCATACTACCCTTCCATCATTACAAACTTAGTTAGTTTGCTGATATGGCATCTAACATGGCAAAAAAATTCACTCTCATAGTCGTAACAAATCTCAACTTATCCGATACCCACAAATAGATTAGAAATATGTATAATACCAAAAAGACTCCAAACTTTCTAAAAATATCAAACTGGTATCAAGCCAATAACAAATCAAAAACAAATGTTATCTCAACACTCCAAAAGCACTACTCTAATAAGGTTAGACGAAATTACATTAGAACTCACAGCCCCTTCTGTTGCTTAAACCCACTAAATCAAAAAAATATATTAAACGACTGTGCAACTCCTCAAATAATAGAGCTTTAATACTTCCAAATGTACAACAAACAGATGTTCTTAGCAATTTAACAACAATTAATATAAAAATGATTATAGACTTCTTAAAATTAAGCAAATTATCTCACCTAAATTAAACACAAAATCTTTACTTTTTTTGTCAGTATTATTATTGATGGATTATGAAGATAATCGTTCTTTAGTGGCTGGACAATATTGTCGAGCAGTCTGATTTCCATCTCATTGCTCACATCGCTGGCTCGATTTGTCGGTATTTGGCCAAAAATAACTATAAACCAGGAATGTTTCAATTTAACGCCTATGCATCCCGTCCGACCAATTCAAATATTTGACAACACTGGTCAATCGAGCTGCTTATTCAATTCAATCATCCTTTATTAACATTCACACTAAATATTATGATTTTTTTAAATAAATGCATTCACTTGTATAAACTAATAACATGCTCTTATGAAAAATTTGTTCATGGAACATACTTCGAAAAATTTTGAAAAAACCTGTTTTCGAAATTAGAAAAGAAAAGTATCTTTACTTAGAAGCAAATATATCTGATTGTATTTTAACTGATTTTGATAATTTTTATTTCGATGTTTAGAAATGCGTTTTGGTACTCTAGTGGAGAAGTATTGGACTTGTCACGAATTATCAATTAATCACTAATTATGCCCATGGGGTGGAGTTATTTTCAAATGTTCATTTGGGTGGCCCAATGAAGTACTTAAGTTTGCTTAAGATTTGGATTTGGTCAAAACATTTTTTAATTTGATTTAATAATTCCCTCGAATTTAAAAAATGGTGCAAACGTCCTCAATTAATAAGTATTATAATAATATATAATATAATTATAGTATAAATATTTTTAATTTGTGACTAAGTGCTAAGCTTTTTTAGGTAGAGTTGTATAATATCATTTATTGCTAAACCAAATTGTAGTTTGGAAGTTAAGATTACTCTCGCAAGTAACTTGTGCGTGCTGCAAGAAAATGTAGAGCTGGCGAGTCATTTTATATTATTTAATGTTTTAGTGTGGGATAAATTTAGCTTGTCAATGTGTTCGTACCAGGTGTTTCATAATAATTTATTGAAAGGGTAGAAAAATGTATTTATTTATTTATTGACTTTATCATTAGAAGGCAGTTTGGAAATACGATTTATAAAAGGATAAAGTATCAAATGGTCTTGTATGAAACTTACTTCAAATCCGATTAACATTTGATTAAAGAGTTTGCCCAGTAGGCAGAAAATCCACTTTATTCCTCTAGATGAATATACTATAAAATTTGAACAAAATACCAATGTACTTAAGAAATTTTGTAACAATGAGAAAAGTTCCTTGTGAAGATGTTTTACTGTAATGATTGACAAAGTTCTAATAATGTTGAAGATTTAAATAGTTTCTTTAAACACGATTTAGCATATTTTTAAACTGATTACATTTTTTTTTCTCTTTGAATATATATATTTTTTTTTCATGTTCAAAAGGTAATTTAATAAACTTTTTATTTTCGTTTTAAATTACTTTTATATGTACTCCATAATACAAGAATGTGCTGTAATCCCATCTAGCATTTGAAGTAACATGGATCTTTTTTTTAGGCGTTTTATAAGTTAATAACAAATCTGTTGAAGCTGTGCTATGTCAACAATATAAAGTATCATCATTAAAATGATAAATTTTGAAGCTTGTACTGGTTAACTTCTCACCTGACGGTGCGACCCAAGACATTCGGCTGCACTGAATCAAGTTGATGGCATTGATAAGTAGTATATAAATAATTTGAAAACATTTGCTGTATTTGACACGCAGTCAAACTTAAGAGGTATTCGAAGCATACATAAATGTACAATATATATATTATATACTAGTATATACATAAAAAAACACCCAGAAAGCGGTGTCTTGAGCTGTGAAAGTCAAAACCTGAGCAAGAATAGAATAAAAAGAATTCGAAAGAAATTTCATTTCCTGGCACTCAACTGGCAACTGGTTGCCTGCCTGCCTTATGCTTTATGCCCATCATCAATCCACCCATCCTGGACCAGGCATTCAAGTCGCTCATTTAGCTTTAACATAAAACCAATTTAAACTTCTGCCACTTTTGGGGGTAGCCATCGACCATCGACAAGGTGTATAGGTAACCCAGTTGCCCAACGATGGTCGCTCGTCGCCCAACTGTTTAATGCTTTCCAATATGCAACCAGCAACAAGCAAAGGAACATCTTAGCGCACCTCATCTTGGAATTCCCTACACCTTGGTGCTACAGTGAAAAAAAAAAAAAACAATTTTAATTTCATTTTGCGAAGCATTTTTAAGTTGATTCTTCTTACCAAGTTCTGTTCATTTATTTGTTCTGTTCACCTGCGCTCTGCACAGTGGGGAAAATATGTGAAAATGTTTTTTTTTATATTACTGCCAAAAAAAAGTTGACGATGAATAAAAGCAGAGATTAGATTTTATATACAGACAATTACATATGTAGGTTAGTAATATGACAATTATTTATGTTTTAAGAGCAAGGAAAAAGAGGAAAAATCCTTGCAAAAGAGCTTAGACTAAACATAACTAACTAACTAAAAGGATATTATTTCAAGATATTTTTAATTTTGAACAACAAATTTTTAACATTTTTTGAAATTGTGATGCATTAATTCGAAGATGGAATATACAACATATGTGACCAAAAATTACTAGAGTTGGGTCAATCGTTCTTTTTTTCATTGAACGAAGTCGTTCTTTTTGTTCAGTTCGTTTTTATGCCGGTTTTTCTTTCTTAATCGTACTATCTGTTGAAAAATACGAAATAGAAATTGAATTTAATTGTCTAAAAAAAACAACATTGTTTTAGCTCTGTTTGCATCATCCATTGTTTCAAAGTGGTTCCACAATGTGCTATATTTACGTATAAGAGAAATTTTATATATTGTATATATATGCAAAGAACCAACAGGTGTATGAGAATAATATAAGAACGACCAACACTAGAAGAATAATATAAGAACGAACAACAGTAGAAGAATAATATAAGAGCGAACAACTGTATAAGAACGAACAACTGTATAAGAACGAACAAAGAACAAGTGACTAAAAAAGAACGATGTTATTGAACTTATTCGGTTCGTTCTTTTAAGTGAATAGTTCTTTTTTGTTCGTTCGTTCATGAACGACCAAACACAAAAATTACCCAATGTTTCACGCTTTTGCTCTGTAATATTTAAATGTAACTCTTCTCTGAACAGTCTTCTTTGCATAGTATTCCTTACTTTCCTGTCTCGCCTAGCGTCTCCACCTATCTGCTTTGTGATCTACGCAATATATTATGTAACTGATCTGCAGTCTCTTTCTACAGCGGTAGAGGTCGTCAAAGTTATTAAACGCCCTTTATTTGGTATGATGAGTAAGAAAAAGATGTAGATACTATATAAAAAATATATATTTGAGTCACATCCAGTCCAATTCCATATAGAATTCGAGATAAATAGACTGAAACATATCGCTGTATTACAGGAAGAACGTCATAACTCAAAAAAATTTGTACACAATGTGCAGTTTTTTATAACAAATATATCTGCATATTTAAATCCAAAAATGACACTTTTCTTGTAAATAAGCGATATATACACAAGTTTTTGACAAGAGAAATTTGAGGCAGTAATTTTTTCCTGGTTAAAATCTATTTTTAATTTTAAGGCTTTAAAAAAGCCGTTAGTAAAAAATGGCGTACGTAAAGTCGGGCGCGGACGACTTTAGAATACCCCGTACCACTAGCTTGCAATTAAATGCGGTTCCTTCTAAAAAACCCAAAATCAGAAGAATTTTTAAGCAAACATTTTTACAACATTATTGACCGATCATTCCTATGGGAGCTGTATGATATAGTCAATCGATTTCAAAAAAATTTGACACAGTGCTTAAATATCTAAAAAAAAATCTAAATGCCGAATTTAGTTCAAATATATTTACAAACAAACGAAACACATCGAATTTTGTATAAAAAACTTTTTTTTGGACCGATTGGTCCTATGGGAGCTATATGATCTAGTCAACTGATTTTGATTAAATTTAGTACAGTGCTTAGGAACTATAAAAAACTTACGAAAATTAAATTTGATTTGAATATCTTCATAAACAAACGAAACACAACAAATTTTGTTAAAAAATCGATTTGTTGGAAGATCGGACCTATGGGAGCTATATGATAGAGTCAACCGATTTTGTTCAAATTTGGCACATTGCTTAAGTGCTCTAAAAAAATTCCAAACGCCAAAACTGGTTACGATATCTTTATTAAAAAACGAAATATAGCGTATTTTTCTTTAAAAAAGTTATTTTGGCCGATCGGTCCTATGGGAGCTATATGATATAGTCAACCGATTTCGATCAAATTTGGTACAGTGCTTGAGAACTATAAAAAACTTTCGGATACCACATTTGGTTACGATATCTTCATAAACAAACGAATTATCCATCTAAAACCTTTTTTTTTGTCGTGGTCGTCTCAAACACACACATGGAAGCTATATAATTTATCCCCGATATCAAAAAATAAAAATAAACTTGTCTCCTGTGGAATAATATGGGATCTAATGTGAAAGTTTGGTTTCTCTAGTTACTCTTACCATCTCTGAGATCTAGGCGTTCAAACGGACAGCCGGACGGACGGACGGACAGGCGGACATGGGTATATCGACTTCTGTATTCACCCTGATTATATTTTAGGTAACTTTGGGGTGTCTCCGACGTCTCCTTCTATATGTTACATACATTTTCGGCTTGCACAAACTTAATATACCCTTGGTACCATACGGTACAGGGTATAAAAAGTTTTTAAATTATTTTCTTTTTTTTGAATCTCTAGATATCTGGCATAATTTCTTAAATTTTTAAAATATTCACAAAAGAAAACAATGATTTTAAGAACTAAATGACTTCAATCATATGCAAACGTAATTGTTGTTCATACGACAATAACAAAAACCAATAATTTTTCAAAACTTAGTGAATAAAGTGAAAAACCAATCCCACTGTGCTTTGTATTGAAGCGAGGGATGGTTGTGCGACAAGACGGGGTAGTCTAGGGAGTCAGACGAGATGATTTTCGCGCTTAATACGCGTGGGAAGAACAACAAATGTGCCAGCAATAAAACAGACAAACAAAATAAGAATAAGAAAGAAAAAGAAGAATAAGAAGCAGAATGAAACAAGTTGGCAATAATTTGTGGCACTGCTTTTTGCCTTTTCTTCTTATGCCGCTTAATGCTTAAAAGCAACTTTTTGATGTTTAAGCCAAGCACGTCCTCATTCATAATTACTATGAGCCAGAGTGTGGTTGTGGATTTTGGATAAAGCCAAAATTAAGCGACTCTCGTAATACACACACACACACACACATAGAGATACACACACACGCATAAGCTAAATATGTAACTTTAAGCTAACTTGATTGGCGGGGGAGGCGTAGATGGAGGTGGAGGAGGTCGTGCCACACAAATTTATGCATAATCTCAGCAGAGGCAGCAGAAGTTAAATCTGAAGCACCAGAAAACAAAACAAACAACATTGTAACGCAAAAGTTCTTTCAGGCTGACGACACCAACAACAGCAATAACAGCAACAACAGGTGCGGGATGCGGATGGTTATGAGTGTTTATGGTTGGCGTCTATGTAGGCTTAGTTAAGTGCAAGTGCAATTTAAAGTCCAAATTTGTTAAACTGTCAGAAGTGTTTTGAATACGAAATGAGTACAGCAGAGCAGCAGCATAATTATACATACTCGGATAAGAGAGAATCTCGTAGGCCACACGTTGTGGCATGCCGCTGCACGGTGTAGTATGATGGCAGGTGTCGACCAAGGAAATTGCTTTAAAGTGGCGGTAAGTTAAATAAACAAGCAGCCAAAATGCAAACAACGTTGAATTACGATGCCACACGCACGTCCCAAGCGCTCCCAACTTCTAAGAGGATGTGTGTGTGTGTGTGCGTCTGGAACAGAGAGTGTGTGCTGTGCATGAGTAATAGTAATGATGTTGCTGCCACTCGCCACTCAACCGCGCATTCCCCAAGACATTGGACGCAAGTTCCCATTTAGGGTGGTGCTTAGGACCTACTGCAAGCTTATGAATATATTAAGAAAAAAATCTGAATCAATCGAAGCGATGCTCGACACTGGAATACCCTGCGCCTAGGATTTCTTATTAGAATCACAATTTACTGGCGAAGGATCTTTATCACGAAAGATCTCATTTCGGGACTATGTTATCCAATGCAGCGTTTTTAACCTTAAAAATAATAATATTAGTGGGAATGGGATCTCTAATAATAACTGCTCGAAAATAACAGGGACCTACAGTTAATAGCCGAATCCGAATGGCGGTGTCTTGAATTAATAGACATTTTCTTGGGCAAATCTCAGTGCTGCTGCGAGGAATCGAGCCACCGGCGTACCTATACGGCCCTATAACTGCAACAAACGTAATTATTTCAGTTTCTCCTAGTTTGGTGATGTCATATATCGATACTCTATGCCCGTCGAGGAAGAATATTATTCTTCTTGCAACAGCGTCACACTCTACTCTACTCCTCCTCAATTTCGCAAAACCTGCATGTCTTCGAGCTCACGATACCAATAGTACTCCAGTGTTTCCTGAGTTTACAATATACCGTCAGTAAGCCAGTTCAGTCCATTTCTCACTGAACCTTTCCTCTTCTCTTAGCCGTTGTCTAGTTGTGCTCAGTCCCTAATAGTAGCTTTGCAGCATAATTACTCGCCAGTTCTTTAGCTGCTTCGTTCCTGGGAATATACTTGTGTCTCTGAATCCATCTAAGGGAGACTGTGTTCAATTGTATAGGGCGTTGGAATTTGACTCTAAGCACCGCATTGATAGCGCCTTGACAGTATGGCAAAGTCTCCATCTTTACATTTCCTATCGAGGTTGATGTCCGCACATTGATTTATGGCACATATTTTTTACAGTCGCGTCCTTGGTCCCATTCAGGTGTCTATTTTGGTTAGAGATCAGTCAATATATCACACAATGGTGTACCTACTCATATGATATATCTCCTGTAACGTTGTCCAATTCGTCTTGTTACTCCGAATAGTTCTGAAAGGTTTTTCGAAGTGGGTACTCTATGGTCATCTCATCTCTGGGAAAAAAGATTGAGAGAACCATTTTTCCCTGGTCGTTAGCGTCTCTAGCGCTTATTAAGTGGCCCCTTTCCAATTACTTCGGCTGCCATTCTTAGCAATGTGGCTTTCATTTGGAACCTTATAGCGATATGGAGGCTAGCCTCTGTAACTTCTTAAGGTCTCTTAACCGAACCTGCTATATTTTTTAATATACAAATTGTTAGCTTAGTGCACTAGGTTCCAAATCTCTATAACCTAATGTGCACAAATCTAAAATACCCTTTACCTTAAAGCTACAGTGTATACAAAAACCAAATTAGAGCAGTCAAGCTGGCTGGTTACGTACTCCCGTATAGGTGTGGAGATATGGAGCGTTGACGAGAAAATAAGACAGACGGCAAGGCAAATAAAAAGGAGCAATTTAAGGCAGCAAAAGAAGCGAAAGCAACAAATAAGAAAAGAATGATGAAGACAAGTATCCCGTAGATGAATATGGGGAGAAGATGGGGCATCCATACCAACATTACATAAGGCAACTTGCGATAAGGCAAGCGGGCAACTGAAGATAATACTCTTTAAATAGAATCTGCAGAATGATGGTAGCCTACTGGCTAAAGAAACATAAGGGGCAGGTCGACGTTACTGCAGCGTAGCTACTAGTAGACATCCAGTTGGTTGGTTGGAACCGAAGCGACGCTGCAAAACAGACTGCAACACATAAAGCAAATGGCAGCCCGAGTACGAGATGAACGTAGCTCGTACAGGTGATTTACATAGCATATTTAAGTGGAGCACTTTGTGAACTCGCACGATATCATCATCTTCCATAACAAATGTTGCAAAAAATGGGGGGGAAAAAAAGCCACAACACACACACACCCATACATCCATTGAAAACTGAAGCTTGGAAAGCATGAAGAAGAAGAAGAAGAAGAAATAAGCTAGACAAGTGGATAGCATGGCATGGCATGGAAACGAGGTGGGAAATCATAAAAAGCAATTTTTGAATAAGATGTATTACAAGTGACAGCATAAGGAGTTTGACATTTTTATTATGTTGCATGGAGCACGACAGCAAAATAAGAGCTAAAGACCACGGCTTAGATAGAAAGCGTAAAAAATACATACATAACTATATATATATATATATATGTATGTGTGCGTGAGTGTGTGTGTGCATATATGGAGAGAAGAATGTACCCAACAAAACGAAGGCAGCGAAATAGTTCTTAATAAAAACGCATGTTGTGTTCAGAAAAAAGTCAGGAACGTTCACAATGTGCCTTAGGAACCTTAACATAATATACATATAATTCAATTATCATTGCCTGCAGTTCAAAGCTAAACCGTCTGATGAGAAGTCTGTCTTGGGGATGTCACGCAAGAAAAAAAACAATTTATTTTTAAATAAATATGATTTATTATGTTTAACATGATTTGAACGCACTCTTCAAATAGGACATTTTTTTTTTGGTAGAAAAGGCAATCTACATGTAGCAGGCAGTTAAGGGAATAAAAAGAAAGATGGCGCACGGTTTGCACAGCACTTAACTGATATGTCGTTTACAAGGAGCAACAAGAGGCACAACTTGAACAATCCAAAGCAAATTTGACATTAGGTAGAATCCTTCGTTTTCGTTCTCTCGGAAAGTCGTGTGTGCCATGAATTCAAATTGGTTGGACGCAAAAAGGTTAGAAAAATACAAAAATTTATATATACGTATAAATTTATATTTGCAAGTGTATGTGCGCTAAAAAGCTTAAATGTCAGGACATGACTACGGGCTCTGTCTAACAGGTTCGCAAAAACGACAAACAAATATGTAGTGAACTTATATATTTAGTATGTTTATTCCCTATGTCCTGGGCATATACTATATATTTTTTTGTTTTTGGTTTGGAGTAAAGACCAAAGTCTTTACACCACTTTGCTATACTCATGGGCATCAACGAAATATCAAAGATGTCATCTAGGCCATTTTTACACTTAGAAGAAGGACACATCAAAATAAGTAAATCATATTTAACAGCTTTTACTCAATATCAATAAAAAAAAATCCTATATTTTCAAATCTTTTAAATGAATCTATGGCGGTATGCAATCGCATAGTGTAACACCCTAAATTGTTCGTTCGAAGGTCACTATTTATATTTTGCGTTTAAAAATAAAAACCTATTCATTTAATTCAAAAAACAATTTAATACATTCCAAATATGGCTCATAATCGACCCAAAACGTTCCGCCAGGCGCTGTAAACTAACAGGTCACAGGCTAGGTCCTATTTGTCCCAGAATGATTGCAATCTGTAAGTGTTCTGGCTTTTTAAGCCAGCTATCGCTATAACCTAATTTAAGTCGGAAAATTACTTTATTTAATCTATTTTTTAAGGCGATGTGTAAGATCCCGTATTATCAAGATAAGGAACAATGCGTTTTCCTTATTTGCATGAACGCTTCTGTTTCGTCACCTGTGCCTTTTGTGGCTACAAACAATAACAATAATATTCTTTGTACTTATCTGGATATGAAGATATCACAATCGAATATAACATTCGATTTACTTAATTGTAAGAGAATAACTATTAGGAAATTTAAAGTAGAATTTTTGAAGAGGCCTCACCTTTTTCTTCTATTTACTGGATTTTACAAATTTTAAATCCTGCCTAATGTTTTTTATAAACTGCTTGTCTGCTTTTATAAGAAGACGTAAAATATACTTTATTTACAAGAATCTTATAATCTGTAGAGGTTAAAGGATCAACAACAAGTCAGCAAAAAAGTTGCTGCATCAACAGTATTTATAAAGCAACCAGTTGAATGCTGTGAAATGTATTTCCACTTTAGGGATTAGTTTAGTTGTGCGTAGGATAACCAAGTAACCTCCAACCAAATCATAAAGCTTGTTATTATGGTCATGTGACTACTCTTGTGTATATGTATGTGTGTCCTTACATGTGGCTGTAGTTACATGCCACAAGACCGGGCATCTAAATATCTGCGCTCCTGTCTGTCTCTTCATAAGTAAATAACAAACAAAACACGGCTTCTGAAAATATTAGGAAAGCTTTTATGCATAACTAATTGGCTCTCCGTCAGCTTGTGTATGTCCATTGGGTTGTGCCGGGTAATGCTATTACCGTTGGTTAGTTATTCCCTATGGGTAGTGGGCGGATGCCTGTAGGCAGCAGATATGCGGCATTACTTGACGCTGACCCCAGCCAGCCAGAGCAAAACGAGCAGACATAAGGTCGACTATAAATACCTTACGTTACATACCTCTCATAAGGAAGAAATACTTTAAAGTTGAAATATGTAGAAGAATTGAACTACTATTACGATGATACAACAAATTTTGGTGCAAAAAGTTAATTTAAGAAGTACTTAATGTACAATTTGTGTTTGAGAATTTAAATAAGAATTAAAGCATTTCTTCCGTAGGCAAAATTTACCATCTTTTGCATAACCTTATATTTACATAGGTACTTGCATAAGCTTAACCTTAACTTTGTTTATTTGGAACATCTTCGACTTTTTACCATACATTAATATTCTTTTTTTTAAGGTTCTTGAATAGTAAGCAATTGATTTGATATAAAGTACATAAAAAAATCGACAAGTTTTAACCAATAAAAAAAATTATTTCATTAACTACAAAAAATTTTGTATAATTTATTTCTGAAATCTAGCGGGAAAGTTCTAGAACAATATGTCGCTGATCTATAAGAAAATATGGAAATATTGTATAGATTACGTGTTAAAGTTGTTAAAATTAATTAATTACAAATTTCAATTGGGAATTAAAAATTGTGATTACAATAAAACATTTAAAAATGAAAATTAATTAAAAACCTTTTTGTCTCTATCGTGGCTTCTTTTTTACATTACAACCCATTAGCAATAATATGAAGCCAATGAAATAGCCACTGAAGATTGCGCGATTAATTTTTGGTCCGACTGTATTTATAGGGTATGAGGTATTCGGGTGGCCATCATCAAGCTGAAGCATCAATTGTTGGGCGCTCTTAAAGGCGAGTTAAACTAAAGCGAAAAGCAACCAAAATGCTGGACCATCAGCATTAACGAAGGAACATGGCGTTGGTAACAATGTTGTTATTTGCTTAGCTGTAGTGGTTGTTGGTGTCGCCATAGAGGCACATGGAGCACATCGTTATATTGTTATGGCTGGATGTTGTGTTCAGCGCCATTTTGGAGCGACGCTGTCAGCTAATTGAATTTTCGGCATGAATTTAATTTAACTTTTGTTTGTTTGCTTAACAAATGACCAAACAGCACGAGGGAAAAACTAATTTTTTTTTTAATGAAACTGTTAACTGTTGGACTTTTTTTGTAAGCAATCTGATTAGCATAACTGTTTAACTGCATTTAAAAAATTTTTACCAAACAAATACAATTTTTTATCTTTTCAGCTTAAAAACAATGAGATGCGTGGATCGTGCTCATATCTTGCCAGTCGCAATATGGTTTTTTTGCCTCTGGACAGTGGTTAGCTGTAAGTTTTTAGAACATTACTAAGAACAGCAGAGATTCGAAGCATTATTAATCTAATCGATTGTTATTTTTCAAGGTGAAACCAATTTGCCGCCAGTGTTTACACAAACTTTAAATAACATTGTGCTATATGAGAATTTACCGGTTGGAAAAATGGTCTTTCAATTACAAGGTTATGATCCTGAAGGCAGTCAGGTTTCATTTGGCTCCATAGGCTCTGATCATTTTAGCGTGGATCCGGTTTCGGGCAACATAACACTGATAAAGCCCTTGGATCGTGAAGAAACCGATAGTTTGACATTTTTAGTTTCTATAAGAGATCGAGTTGACGGCAATCAGGAGTCTGAGCACGATAACATAGTGCAAGAACCAATAACGTTTATAATACTGGATGAAAACGACAATGCACCAGAGTTTCAAAATGTAAGCACAACAAATATTTGATAAATAATTTAAACATTTTTCAAAATGTATATATTTATTTTACCATAGACACCTTACGAAACAGATGTAAATGAAAATGCAACTGTTGGCACCACCATATATAAAAAGATATTGGTCAAGGATCGTGATACAATTGGCGACAGCTTGGACTTAAAATGTTTGCCACAACAACAAAGTCCCGAAGCCTGCAACAAGTAAGTCACAAAAGCTATTCACATGGTGCTGCTTATGTGAATCTGAAAATTGACTATTTTCAGATTCCGACTGGAGTTACTTAGCCGCGAACCCACAGTGCTGACCGCTGCCGTCGTACTCAACGATACGCTCAACTACAACCAACGCATGATTTATCATTTTCAAATTGAAGCCACCGATGGTGCCCATAAGACCCAAACGACCTTTGAAGTACGTGTTAAAGATGTGCAGGATAAGCCACCAGTCTTTCAGGGCTCACTTTCCACAATCATTGATGAGGACAGTCCCATAAACACGTTAGCTTTAACGGCGCACGCACGTGATGGCGATACCGGAGAACCACGCAAGATTGTATACGACTTATTAAGTAGTAAGTGTGTTCCGGGCATCTATTTCCAACTTTCGCTAAAGCTTTACTCTTAATAGATCCCAGCGATTATTTTTTGCTCGATGCGCACAGCGGCGAGTTGCGCACAGCCAAACCATTGGATCGCGAGGCTTTACAGGACTCCACTGGTCTTATCACATTACTTATACGCGCAAGAGAGCTGGTAGATGGTGTACCAAGCAATGATGCTCTTACCAGTGCCACAGCCAAGGCCACCGTGACCATAAGGGATGTAAACGACTCTCCGCCTACCTTCAACAAAAAAGAATATGCAGTTGCTTTGTCAGAGAACACGCCCATTGGCACGCCACTAGCCTTGGATATGAATGTTAGCGATCGCGATGTGGGTGTAAACTCAAAGTTTGCATTACGTCTAAAGGATGTGTCTGGTGTATTTGATGTAGAGCCTAAATTCGCCACTGGCTTTTCCCAAGTTAATATTCGAGTTGCAAACGGCACGCTGGACTATGAGAACCCCAATCAGCGAAAATTCATAGTTCTTGTGGTGGCTGAAGAAACCGACACCAATCCTAAATTGTCATCCACAGCTACAATAACGGTCAGCGTGCTCGATGCCAATGATAATAAGCCTAGCTTTGAGCAGGAAAGCTACTCGTCAACGGTGTCCGAAGCAGCTCTGCCAGGCCAATTCATAACAACAATAACTGCCAGAGATGTGGACTCTGGTAGCTATGGAGACGCGGGAATACGATACAGCTTGTCCGGCACCGGGGCCGACCTTTTTCATGTCAACGAGCAAACGGGCGTCATCACGTTGGCCGATTGTCACATGGCACTCAACAGGCGCCGACGACGTGACCTTAATGAGGATTACAGCGATACACTTGAAATGCTGACAGTAGAGGCCTCCGATGACTTCGCAGGCAATAAAGTAAATCCTATCAGCCACGGACTGATTAGCAGTGGAGTACAAGAGACGCGAGAGATTAATACGGAGCCCACGGTGCAGTATACGCTAATCACGCAGGAGCAATCCCATTCGCAGCAAGACAACGCTCCAACGGAGACTACTAATGACGACATGCCCACTGCAAACAAACAGAACTCTGCTGTGCTGTCGGCGGCAGAGACGTGTTTGGACTATGAAAAGGAGACCACGTACTTCTTGTCGTACAAAGTAAGTGCTATGCCGTGGGCGTTGGGCTGACGGATTACCAACGATATATATGCATGTTAAACAATTTTGTTTTTTCTCTTTTCAACTTTGTAGGCCACCGACGACAACGGTCAAGGTCAAGCGTCTGTTGTATCCTTACGCATCTCTGTGACTGATGCCAACGATTCGCCGCCCGTATGCGAGAGTCCCCTATATCGTGCGTCAGTGGATGAGGGAGCGCAGGTGTTTGATTCGCCGTTGGTTGTTAAGGCGAGAGATGCGGATACACTGTCAAGTATTAGTTATCGGATTATCGGCACGCCTCAAATCGAAAATATATTTGACATTGATAAGAAGACCGGACAAGTTAGCATACGCCCCAATGCCAGTCTTGATGTAACAAATCTCAAAAGTGACCAGCTTATCTTTTTTGTGGAAGCCAACGATGGGTTATTCACGGCTAACTGCGGTGTCAACATAACCGTACGCGATGTCAACAATCATGTGCCCAAATTCCAGCAGCAGCAGTATAGCGCAGTTGTGGAGGAGAACTCTGAAATTGGCACTAGCGTTGAAAAACTGCAAGCAACAGACCTGGACACGGGTAACAATGCGGAGCTAAGATATCGCATACAGCAAGGAAGTTTTGATGATTTCCGCATAGACGAGCGAACCGGCGAAGTTTTTGTTTCTCGCAAATTGGATTATGACAGACGCAATACCTACCAGCTGCAAGTACAGGCGTCCGATCAGGGCACACCTAGTCTGACCGGCACAGCTACTTTGACCATTCATGTGCAAAACAGTAACGACAAAGATCCGTACTTTGTTCCCGCCACACAGCACGCCGAGGTGCGTGCCGATGCACCCGTCGGTAAAGTGGTCTACACGCTGGTTGCTCTCGATCCTGATGTGAGCACACATAATGCGTTGGAGTTTGCCGCTACAGATATAACAGTGATCGACAAAGAGGGCAAGGAGGTGCCACACAGTGAACTATTTAAGGAGTACTTTACAGTGGCCCGAGACGGAAAGGTGTTGGTCAGTAAGCAGCTTGATCGCAAACTTTTTGCAGTCATACGCATCAATGTACTGGTAACGGACAGCACAGCGCCTAATGTGCAGCAAGGACGCGGATTGCTCATTATACAGATCATAGATGTCAATGAAATACCTCCGGTTAGTTGATGTTGGTTACTTAAATTTTAATGTTCTTTTGTGTTTGTGTTGCGGCTTGCTTATCTAAGATTTTGATGAGCTATCTCGAACTCTTCGCTGGTATCGCTTGACAAGTAGGGACCATATTGATTCATCTCATCTTCATTATAGGCCATCAAATATTGATGAAGATCCGAGTAGGCATTGCTGAAACAAATGAAGCAGTAAGGATTTTGGTTTAACTTGTAACGTTTTTCTTACATTGTCGATATGCTACATGTCGTCTTCAACAGCATTTTGAAGAAAAACACGACAAACACAGCCACACTGTCTGGGTGCAAGAAGCGCATGGAGCAATAACCCAAAAGCATTTCGTAGATATTTAACACCACATTGTCTATAGACTGCACTACAATTGTGGGCAAAAGCAGTTCGCCCTGTGTATTTGTAAGCAAGGGAAAGCTTTTTGAATGGAATAAATTTTAGATATAACCTCTTACTATCTCTATGAATTCATGTCCTCTTAACTTACATAGCAATGATATTTGACGCCAGGCCCGCGAAACACATAAGAAAGCGCAAAAGTAAAAGCCCTGATATCAAGAATGTAAATAGTTCCCGTATCCACAGCTCTTGTTTCGTTATGCCAACTACCAATTTTACATCACGCATATCGGTTTGCAAGCGATAAATGTTTAGCGATGCTGCCTTAAAGAGTATGGCAAAGATGTTGATAAAAATAATTTTAATTTTATCATAGGGCTTTTCATTGTCCATGGCTACAGGAAACTATCAGGCGCGCTTATTTCCAAAATGATAAATTCTTACACTAACAAGATTTTCATTGCTAACATGAGATTTTCTTTGGTATATAGAAATTTAACGCCCCTTGGACCGTAGATCTACCAGTTATAAAGCTGCAAATGGTGGAAGAACAACCTGTGGGAACCGTTCTAACAACTTTACAAGCCAACGATGAAGACTCCAGCATAGGCGAATTCAACATAACGGCCAATGATTACTTTACTATCAATCAAACCACGGGCGTTATCATTACCAAGACGCGCATTGACTACGAATCTGTAAAGGAAGTTAAATTTGTGGCCACTGTCAGTGATACAGGAGTGCCAACGCTAACGGCTACCGCAGACATTGTTGTCGACATAATCAATTTAAACGACAATGAGCCACACTTTGGACAGTCCGAGTATTATTTTAATATTACGGAGAACTCACCGCGTGGTACAACGACTGGCAAGGTAGAAGCTTTTGATGGCGACGTAGGTGCTTTTGGTGAATTGACCTACTCCCTAATAGGCGAGAATAATAAATACTTCTCAATTGACGCTTATACTGGCAACATAATGGTGGCTAACGCTTCAATATTGGATCGCGAGAAGGTTACTCAATTAACATTGACAGCTGTGGTAAAAGATAAAGCTCCGGACACAGTACAAAAGTCGGCCACAGCAACGGTAAGCGCGAACTTGTGATGTTTTCTTTTATCCTTATAAATAG
This sequence comes from Chymomyza amoena, assembly GCA_037043745.1. Lineage (NCBI taxonomy): Eukaryota > Metazoa > Arthropoda > Insecta > Diptera > Drosophilidae > Chymomyza > Chymomyza amoena. The sequence goes on along the minus strand of JBAMAX010003569.1, from coordinate 70,084 downwards.
CTTTAATTTCTCTACAGATCTACATAAATGTCCTAGATGTGAACGACAATGCGCCCGTTTTTACTCGCTCCTTCTACAACTCCACGGTATCAGAAAATGCCGCCTATCAGCCGCCAGCTGCTCTTTTGCAAGTGCAGGCCGATGACTTGGATGAAGGATTATATGGTGATGTCCGCTACATCATAACCGCCGGCAACGAGCAGGCACTGTTTAAGTTGGATGCACAGTCGGGCATCATCTATCCAGCCCAGAGCTTGACCGGCAAGAAAGGCATCTACGAGTTAACTATATCGGCGCGTGATACCCAAGGATCTGGCACCATGGAAAGCGTTGCCAAAGCGGTGATAACAGTGCTGTGCGTAAATCAGCATAGACCAGAGTTTATAATTCCAGCACTTTCCAATGCCACCATTGAAGTTCCGGGGGATATAGTACAAGCTGATTATTTACTTCTTACGGTGAAGGCTATGGACAATGACACTGATGAAAACGGCAAAATCAGTTACCATCTGCAGCTAAACAATCAAAATGTGCAGGAGACTTCAGATTTTAAGATAGATGAAGCTACGGGTGAACTGCGAGCAAAACAGCAGCTCAACAGAAAAAATCGCGCCAAGTGAGTACACAGTCCAATTGAATGACGTAAGAAGATGCCAATTGTTTTATTTTTTGAATAGTTACGACATTATACTTGTGGCTCGAGATGCGGGAAATCCACCATTCGAGTCGCTGCGCTTGTTAAGCGTTAGCATTGTGGACGCCAATGAAAACCGCCCAGAATTTGCAGACGCTTCTAATCCCTATAAGGTTTCAATAAACGAAAATAGTGGGCGTCATGTCAAAATTGGCCATATACAAGCCGCTTCGCGGAGTAAACATAATCGAGATATCTATTACTATATGTTGTTGGGCAACGAGGATGGTGCGTTTTATGTCGACAAACAGACAGGGGATATATTTACCAACAAAAGTTTGGACCGCGAGCAAACTGATTCGTACACTTTGTACATACGGGCTAGCATAAAAGCCGACTTGCACATATCCGAAGAAGAACGCTCATCATTTTCTATAAAGACACTTGATCGGGATAATACAGTAGCCAAAGTTCAGATCACAGTGCTTGATGTGAATGACAATGCGCCGATGTTTGAGAAGGACGTATACTACGCGGGTGTCAATGCCAATGCCAAAATGAACGCAGCCATAACTCTGGTCAACGCCAGTGATGCTGATCTTGGCAAAAATGCCAAGATTGAGTATATGATAGTGGCCTCGAATTTATACAAATTTGGAGCTAGCAAGTCGACGGGTTCTATTGTGCCTAGTCCATTTGCTATTTCGCAGGACGGGCGCATTTCGGCCAACACCATAATGGCAGAATATAATCAGGATCGTTTTGAGCTTGAGATTGTAGCGCGTGAGTTAGAGCAACCACAACGATCGGCAAGCACCAAAGTCAATGTGAGTAAAAACTTGTATTTGTAAACAAAAAGCATCACTCAAAAGTGCCCTACTTTTTAAGATATGGATCTTTGATGGTACTCAGCTGGTGCGTGTAATACTCTCCCGCCCACCTGAAGAAGTCTACGGCGAGCAAGAAGAAATAATTGCAGAATTGCGCAATGCCACACAACATCGCATTATTGTGGATGAAATTCGATTTCACTTGGATTCAATTGGCCGTATTCGTATGGATTGGTGCGATTTGTATTTCCATGCCGTTGATCCACAAACTCAGCAGATTGCACCTGTCGATGAAATACTCAAGGATATTGACAGAAACTATGATTACTTAAAGGTAGTAGCATTTCCAAAAGATAAATTCCATGAAAGTTGTTAATACTGATCATCTATTGCAGGATTACTATGCTGGATTTGCCATAGAAAATGTTGTACCCGCCTATATTGCAATCGTGCAGGATGAGTTTGATTTAGCTGTTGCCGGCTTGGTGGCCTTAGTTATTGTTCTATTTGTGGGCGTAATTAGTTTTATTGTGTTATGCTGTTGTCTAAAGCATTGGAATCTTTCTGTACCCGTCGAAACACGTCGAAAAGAGGCTCTAATCAAAAAACAAATTATAGAGGACTTGAATACCACAGAAAATCCCTTATGGATAGAACAGTACGATATGCTTAAATATTTATAGTAAATCGACAAGTAAAGCGTTTCATACTTGTATTTTTACAGAAAACTCAAGCTTTACGAGGAACAAGAATTAACCATGCAAGTATTCTCAGAGCCTGACCACATTTCCAACTCCGAGGCGCCTGGTCATTTAGATCATCGCAGTTCGCTTGATCAAGTGCATCACGGCCAGACGGTAGACAACACATACGCCACTATTCAGCCGCGCAATAATCAAAATCGTTTAGCTGCCGGCGGAGCTGGTGGTGGCTCACTGCGTAGTGGTGGCACCGCCAGTGTTGGTGGTAACGGAGGCGCTGGTCTCTTGTTAGCGCGTGTCGATCCACATGCAAATGAGTTTGCGGATTATGCAACGTTGCGAAACAATCGTGCACCCTCTGTAAGCATAATGTGGCTTTATTTTAGAGAAATACAAGACATTTTATTTTATTCCGTTTTTTAGCTATACGAGTTTACGGGTTCCACATTTCAAGCGCCAATAAGAGACGGAGAGGATGCCGTAGCCGAGCTCATTTAAACACAAACCTCATTGTCTAAATCAAAAATTGTAAATTATATAGCTATATACATATTTATAGTTATTGGCTTAAATAAGCGTATTCCTGGTTTGTAACATAAGGCAAATACGATTTAGATCACCTGAACGAATCTGTTGCATTTATAACGTTTGAGGTGGAATATACACACATACATTCGCATATTTATTATAGTAAACTATATTTAGAGTAAATATATACGTAGTATCTTGATTGCCAACAAATATTTAGAACTTAACTAAACAACAAGCAAATCTTATTGAATTTGTGCAATGTTCCGAAAAAGATTGCAATGTAATCAGTATCATACATAAAAAACCATAGTGGAATTTTTCCTGCATAAATATTGACAATAATATATATGAACGTAAAGATACTAGCTTAATAATAAAAAAATGTAAGCGTTTCTAATATATAAATATATATATTATATACCTATATATTACGCATTCTTTCAGTGTGTAGTTTTTTCCATGAATTGCTTTAATATGCCAATGTTGCTCTGGCAACGAAACTTGCTCGAATGCTTTCCGATATTAATTTAAACAAACTACAAATATACATATTAAGTTATACTAAAAAAGACTAAATTATTTTCTCTTCCATTATGTATTATGTATGCTTACGCGTTCGTTATTACTTTAGTTAATAGCTTAATTAGCCGAACTTGCTCATACATTTAATGAAACGTTAATATTAAGTTTAGTTTAGTCAAATTGAGAGACGCAACGAACCACTGTGCAGCCAACAACGCTCTATAGCTAAGACACAAACAAAATTGACAAAATGTTTAGCTGGTATTAAAACAGAGACTAGAAAAATAAATTGGTTACAAGAGTTTGTAAGAAAGTATAATTTAAAGAAACAATTAAAATAAATAAATAAACAATAGAACATAGAAACACGATTTGTATTTTCTTACTAACCTGTTGATATGTGTAGAACTTTTGAGAGCAACCTTATAATAATGCCTATGGAAATTCCAATGTAGCAGGCTAGTTTTTTCATTTTCCCTAGCTACCGTTGCTAATCAAAATACTATAAAATAATAATGAACTCTTTTTAAAATTTTTTCCAAACAAAGGAATTTCTGATTCTAAAGTCAACAAAAGTTATTGAACTACCCAGCTGGGCACTACACAAATAAAAACTTTTCAGCTGTTTGCATAATTTTATTTAAAAATAAGAACTAAATTAAAAATATCTAAAGATGGATGAACCTGAAATAATTAGCTTGAGCCAATTCCATACATTGGTGCGATATAACAATCCAGTGCTGGTAGTCAAACATCCCGATAAAAAGGGCGTTTCTCTTACTGAAATTGAGATAAAAAGACCACAAACAGCGGGAGCCTTGTTGGACACCAAAAAAGAGACTGAAGAAATCTTGAATTCTATTTTACCACCACGTTGTTGGGAAGCCGACGGCCAATTGTGGCAGCAATCGGTAGGTAGATACAAATTCGCAGTCTTTTTTTACAACTAACATCCATGTCTGGATACAGGTATCAAGCACACCAGCAACACGCCAGGATGTCATCAACTTGCAAGAAATGCTGGACACTCGTTTGCAGCAGACCCAAGCGCGAGAAACAGGCATATGTCCCATCCGTCGAGACCTTTACTCCCAGTGTTTTGGTGAGATATTCTCTCTTCATTTTGTTATCATATAAAAATGCAATTCCTTGCAGACGAGATCATACGCCAGGTTACAATTAACTGTTCCGAACGCGGGCTGTTGCTGTTGCGTATACGCGATGAAATCGCCATGTCCATGGAAGCCTATGAGACACTTTATTGCAGTTCAGTAGCATTTGGAATGCGCAAAGCTTTGCAGGCACACGAGGAAAAAGAAATGTTACGCGAACGTGTCAAGACTTTGGAATTGGAAAAGGAGGGACTCGAAGAAATTATAGCGGATATGCGAATTAAGCAAGAACAATCTGAACGTCGAAACGAAGAACTGCGTGTTTCCGAAGAGAAGAAGTTTACAGAAGAGATTACCTTCCTTAAGAAGACCAATGCACAACTCAAGGCTCAACTTGAGGGTATTACTGCCCCAAAGAAGTAATGAACTACATTTTCAATTGGTACAAGCTTTTTGCTTGTTTTTATATTTAAATTCCGCTGTTTTTTTGTTTAAATTGAAAGAAATAAAACAATTCGTAGCAACTAATTTTGAGCAACGTCTTCTGCTGTTGTTTCATCAACTACTTCCTGCACAGAGGAAACTTCAAGTTGCTCTACTTCTGCATCAACATGGATTTCGTTGATTATTGGTGTGGCTTTAAATGATTCTGTGTCTTTTTTTGTGACGTTTCCTTTGTCACACGTTTTACTGGTGGCTCATTAGTCGCATCCGGTGTTTCCACAGCTGTCACATCGTCATTACCATCTGACAATTGGAAGCGCATTGCACGCAAGTCCTCCTCGGATGGCAATGTATCCTTTAGACTTTCCATTTTCTTAACATATACCTCGTACACAAAATGAGCCATTTCGGATAAGTTGTCAACGATTTTACAATCGTCTTTCACCACGTCATCTGATACTATGCGTTCTGCTGGATACTTGTCTTCACAAACTAGGCTCAGTTTCAATGGTCTCTCCATAAGCTGGAAATATATTTTAAAGTTTGACAGAAAAACAGATTTTTGTATGCTTACCAATTTGAATGTCTGCTGCAATTCCAGGCAATTCTTAAACAAGGATACACGACCAAATATATATAAGCCCAAGCGAGCTCGGCTCATGGCTACCACTAGTCGACGTACATCACGCAAGTGGCCTACCGCTTTAGTTCTCACCAAAGAGATCAGTATATAGTCATTCTGCTGACCCTGGTACTTATCGACCGTTGTTACTTTATGTGGCCATCCTATGAGAGGATTGTTTCCACAACGCGCATTAATTACATCGCGTATTAAATGCTTTTGTCCATTGTAGGTAGTGAGAATGGATATTTTGGAAGCTGGGTATCCTAAAAGACGCATGTACATATAGACTGCAACTATATATTCCGCTTCGGCCAGATTCTATGTAAGAAAAAAGTGCATAATTAGTAGAACACAAATACTTCAAAATGCTGGTAAGCGTTACCTGATAAAAATACGGACTGGGTTCACTTTCACCCACACCCTTAAAGTCCTCTACATTGATCAATTGGAAGTCATAAGTAAATCCTGCATTGGCCGATTTGTATTCGTTGCGCTCTAAGATGTGCTTCAAGTTGTCCAATTTCTTGTACCGCCATTTGTACAATGCGCATATAGTGGCACGGGCACGACCCTGCCCGTCCAGGTCTACAGTAGGTACACCTAAGCGTACCAAACGTGTAAACAAGCTTTGTTCCATATTGGAATATTTTTGGAATGCCATATTTTTGATGACTGGTGGCAGCTGATGATGGTCGCCTATCATAATCCAACGTTTTAGTCGATTTAATCCATCTAAAGGATTCTGCAGAAGCAGAGGTATAAAGGTTTCAATCTCCAAAATCTGGGCAGATTCTTCCATCAGAATGTTGTCATAGCGAAAACCCAAGTGTACGAGTTCTTTTCTTTTTAGAGCAGCATGTGTACAGGTCATGGCAATGATTTTAGCCTCCTTAACTAGCAAATACTTTGACCGATCTAAGCCAGTTCGCAGTAGTTCAAATGCACGAAACTCCTCAAGCTCTGTAAAAATGTCCGAGATGTAGCGAAAACCAGATTGAGCTATGTCCATTAGCTCGGCATATGTTGTTCCTTTGAATAGGGGTTGTGGCGCATCGGCAAAGAATTTATTAAAGGGATAATCCGTATTAAAGAGTGTTAACAATTTTTCAATATTTTTCTCATTGCTATGAATGGACGTTTGGCCCTGAAACTTTTCCCATCGTGCCATAACATTGTAAAGATAAAAATACCCAGCCGTTTCGCAGGTGTAAGCATTGTCACCGCTTACGTCCATTGCCTCCTGAAGTTTTTGAACCTTATTTAGCAAATCCATTCGCTTCGCCAATACATAGTTGACGCGTCCATACCGACTGTAATCCTTTTCGGTTTCTAGTGCTTCTTCACCGTGTCCCAAACGTAAAAGATGACGCTCATCGATATCCAAAGACATAATCTTTTCAAAGAGCTGATTTAAGGCCTGATTAGAGTGCGTTACGATTAATGTGCGTTGATTGGGTTGATTATGATAGATGTTCGAAATTATTTGAACAGCTACATCAGTTTTACCGGTACCCGGCGGGCCCACAACTAAAGTAAGTCCTGGTTGCATACCTGAACGGATGGCTTCGATTTGTGTTGGTGTGAAGCGAATGCAATTCCTGATAGACAATGAAAAAAACGTATTTGAAAACAGAACGTGTCAATACTATATGAAAGGATATTAGGTTCTGTGGCTACTCACTGTTTAGGCTTATCGCTGGGGTACGGACCACGGGATTCATATTTATAGGGCTGTACCAAAATTGATTTAATTGAGGCTTCGACTGGTCTTTCCTTGTCACCCTCAGTATCACTAACGTTTTGTTCGGGGACGTCCTCAAAGATTAAACGAAATGGAGGAACTTTAACATCATCCGCTTTCTCACACTTAAGCTTGTAATCTGGAAAACTTTCCTCTAAATGGGCATAATCCAGAAATGTATCATTGAAATCCAAACTACGCTCCTGATTAGCCATGTTAGAATAATGCGCTGCAGCTGGATCTCCATATCCCAGCAGAATATCATGCAACCACGGAGGCACCACACATTCTGTGTTCATCAGATGTCTAATTGTTTCAAGAACAGCTTTGAAATTGTTTTCCTTGGGTTTGCGACGCATTAGTATGTTAAAGCTCTCATACACGTCATCGGCGCCCTGCAATTAAATAATTAGCCTTAGTTTATATGTCTACCGTGATCATAACTACTGTAACCTACGTCTTGAAGTGCCTCCATGTCTATGCGGTACTGATTTGAGTCCAACCATACGCGATATGTGCGCTGTTCGCCAGGCAACTGTGGGCGCGGATCGGGCCCATCTTCAATTACTCGACCATTGGCGTCAAGCATGCCCTCAACTTCACAGCCACGAACGCTAACCAGACCCACCTGGGGTATAAATGGCTCCCGTGAGTTATATTTTGTGCCATAGGGCTGCGTTGGTCGTACAGTTATCAAAAAGCATACGTCATGCTTGCGCAAATTCTCCCACTCATCCTTAATATCTCTGCGCACCGACAAGGTTACACTTACATCTGCACGTACGCGCGAAGGCCTTTTCTCACCGATGTGAGGTTTGGCTACTTCCACAACAGCAAAGCTAGCTATGGGAAGAGCCATACGTGCCCAACCACCAAAAACAACGTCTCCATCTTCCGATTGCCATGGTAACATACGACTGACTGCGTCCTCAACATCCTGACGAATTTCATAGGTGGATTCCAGACGGAACAAATTGAAATTACGCAACAGATAGTCATGAAGCGTAAGAAACTGCAGGTTAAGCTTTGGTAAAGCCAAACAACTGTCGCCCGTATAGTACTCCGAAGGTACCACATTCTCATCCCAAATTATTTCTTCAGTAGGATACAAGGGCATCTCGTTCAAAGCCTCCAGTTGCGAACTTCTCTTTTCATGACGTGTTATGAGCAGTTCACGCAAAAATTTTTCATCAAGGCGATGCCATTGGAAGGGCTTATCTAGGTTATCTGGTACAAGATTTAAAAAAGTTGCAATTTGCTTTAGTCCATCCGCATCAAGAGCACCGAAATGTTTCTCCAAGGCTTCACGATTGTTAACAGTTGCAACATTAGATAGCGCAAAGACGCGCAGACTAGGGAATTTAGCAAAGACAGCACGCTGAAGGGAGGTGATCTTTTTGTAGTGTAGGTGAGTCATGTCATGATCGGTAAGCGAGCTTCCAGTTACATCATTAATTTCAAAACATGTATAAAACTTTAGCATGTCCAGCAGCTGCAATAGAATGCGATTTGCTGTTATTAATACCCAAATTAAGTTAAATTTAAAAATACGATATTTAAATTGTAGGCCCTACTTTTTATACCGCCGGTGCATTCGCTAAACCGCTCCTGTACAGTGACGAGCTTGCGTGCATTGAATGGAACGTGTTTTTACTACCTGCTTAAAACTCTACAAAGATCCGCTCACGCAAATATGTACATTAAAGAAACTCTCTTTCTTTACATAGGCAGCATGGCCTAGTCCATAGCTTTAGTATAATACGTCATCATTTCGGCCAAGACACACACATTTATTAAAAAACAAGTTATTGACGTTATCCATAGTTTAACTTTGGCTTCAGTTGTCAGCTCTCACAGCGTAACTTTGAGAGCGAGAGAGAGAAGGAGTGTCAGAAGTCCCTAAGAGAACAAAAGTAAGCTGCCTTCTTGCATTTTGTATCAAAACTGATTATAAAACATATAATAAGCATAAATGCAATATTAAAATGATGCTGTAGGAGTCTAATTGAATGAACTATAAGACAATACACTCCCTATTTACTCGTATCTGTATCTGAAGTGCTGACAAGTATCCTAGCATGAAATGGGAAGCACAAGCTGCACATCAATATACAGCATATATGTACATACATACATATATACTTATATGAAATACCGTCAGTAGCCATACATATGTATGTCTTATCACATCATCATCATCATTATGCATGCAGTACACAAAACTCATGATTCTCATGACTTCGCCGGCATTTCTGCTTCTTGCTCCAATTGATAATTTCCGTCTCTCAATTTAAACCAAAAAAAATGCAGCATTTGTGTGTTTGTCCTGTGTCTGTGTGTGTTTTGTGTACAAAGCCCTGCTTCAACGTTTTTTTTTTTGTGTGTGTCTGTCGGCGTCATCAACCAGACGGTGGTTGCTGTGTCTATTGGAGAGTTGGAGCAAGTCTACACTGCTGGCTGGCTCGTTGTTAGCGACTAAAAGTTAAGAGTGAACATGTCCGAAGAAGACAAAACATTTAGGAATGTAGACGCGGCCGAGTCAGTCAGTCGCATTATTATTTTAAAGTTGCGTTTTTCATTAAAAATTCGCACTATTTGTTGTTTTTTTTGTTGTTTAAAACTTGTAAAAAATGTTTAAATAAAGTTTAAGTTCTACATTTGTCGACAAATACTACAGTTTGTGTTATTTATGCATCTGTAGTTCTAGTCTCTGGAAACATTGATCCGACGCTGCTTTAATTTTGTCTGCTGAATCGTATAGACACTACCTTGATGACGCATTTGGTGACCAAGATAGATCGACATAAACAAAAAACGACGTGGTGCTGTTGTTATTGTATCTGTATCTGACAGCTACGAAGATGCTTGCAAAATCGCTTCGCGCGCAAAATGCTTCATACCTGGCGCAATTATTAAAGAGCAGCTGCATTTTATACGTTACACTGTGCATTTTCTTAGTGATATTGGTGGATGCTAGCCATACCCAGCGTAGACATGTCGGCGATAGTCTGGTTTCCAGTTCTGGCACAACGGACCGTAGTTTTGTGCCGGTAAACAAGTGCTGCGAGAAATTCGAAATCCATGTGGATGGCGAGTGTCAGCGGGTCAATGAGACGGGTAAGTTTATTGTTTTGGGTTGTTTGTGGTGTAAAAGTAGAGAGTGCGTGTGTGTGTGTTTAATCGCGTGTGTTGTCTCTTGATTACTCCTGGCCGCAAAACTCATACCAAAACAAGACAGTTGACATAGCAACTGATTGCCTTTGGAATTAGTCCGCCTAAGGCCATTGAACTTATGGATTTTTACTGTGCAATCCAAATAATAATTGTTTTCTAATATTAAACCACAGTCTGGGTATGCAGAATGCGACTGTATAGTTTTGTTTATGATTTCTATACAAAAAAATAGCACACTATTCATATTTGTTATGCTTAACTGGTGCACGTTCTTGCTATTCTTTGTAAATATTTTTAGATGTGAACAATGCATTAAGCGCACAGAAGCCGCTGCGCTATGAAATCTTATGCCTTTCGTAGAGTGTGCTGGATATGAGTGGTTTTTCGCAGAGTTTAATTGATAAATGCAGTTTAAGAGCGTTGAGGCAAGCCAATTGAAAAGTCTAACGAATGCTAATGTGTTTTTTTTTTTTTCATTTACAGATTACTTCCAGCCAATGTTTACCAGCTACAGTGGGGATCATAATACATACGTGCGTTTTAAGTTCATCATAGGAGTACCAAACTGCGGTTCTATGCAGATGTGGCCTATTTTTCACTATGCAGGTGTAAGTAAAGAAGTTCAAACCATTTGTCACTATTTATTATAAGTACCAATTTTTTGTAGAGCTCGGATAAACTTGTACTGTTGGATGATGGCAAACTGCGGCATTATACAAATGCTGAGGATGAAGCAGATGAGGAGCATGGAATCGAAACTCAGTATGATGAAGACATAGCTGAATCCCACAAACCACTGTATCATGATTACGCCAAAGACCAGTATTGCTTGGATAAGGTAAGTGTATGCTTATACAATGCCTTTGTTTTTACTAATAAAACTATTATATAGGCCTTTTCCTCAACAGGAGAGCATAAACAAATACTATTCGCCAATATTTGTTTGGCCAAGAAGGAGATCAAGTGGAGTGATTCAAATTTTTTGTTACGAAAAATACTCAATCCGATATTCCATGGCATTTCGTTAGTAATGTTGCTCGTAATAGCCATTGTCTACTTTATACTACCAACATTAAGGTAAACTTGCGTTAGCTTTGCAACCGCACTCTCAAATTAATTCATTTTTTATAGAGATCTAGTTGGCAACATAGTGACTACCATAGCTATTTGTCTGATGGTTAGTCAGGCAGCAGACCTGGTGCGCATCTTTACCGAGTTTACGAATCACGTCAGTTTTATTGTCGCCGATGTAGTTTTATGCTTTAGTCTCTTGGCCGCCTTTTTCTGGCTAAACAGTTTTGGCTACTATATTTGGAAAACATTCCGCTCGCGCAACGTATTTCTCCGAGTAACAGACGGACGGAAATACTGCTATTATTCTGTCTATGCATGGGGCTGCACGGGAACTATGGCTGCCTTAGCGGTATTTGCACATTTTTTTCTTGATGCTGATTCGTATAAAAAAGAAAATTTGGTGGCTGAGCAGGAAACTATAGGCTGGTTGGGAATCTGCATATTCTTTGCACCCATTGCCTGCACTATTATTATAAACATATTTTTCTATGTTACAACGAGGAAGCTAATCAATCGTCGCACTGTTTATGGACGTATTGCTCACAAGCTAAAAGCAAAGTAAGTAACTAGTATTAGATAATTCGAAAGCGTATTGAATTATTATTATTTACAGCTTTATTATGTTCTCGCTTATGCTGCTGATCATGTCTATTGCCTGGCTGTTTCTAATTATGTCTTGGCTCCAGCTGGACGGCCTTCTCTATGCACACATTATCGTTAATGCTGTGCAGACGCCTTTGCTGCTTTACGTTTGCGTCTTACGCCAAAGGCATGTAACGTTTCTTTTAAAAAAGTCCTGCTGCTACAATGAGCCCCCGTCTACAAACGACTGGGGAGATGAACTGCACTATATGAATTGTAATGATTACTAAGCCCGCCCCGTAGACTTATCTCGTCCAATTTAGACTAAGTAGCTACTAAGTGTTTTGTAAGCTAACAATGTTTAACATTGAGATTTGCATTATCTATTAAGTGTACTTAAAAAGCAACTTATTTATGAAGTAATAAATTAAAATCAATACAAAAGTCTGCAAACATACCTGCCCAAAGAGTTTTCCCTCTTCACGTTGTACCAAAGGCGAAATGAGTGCTCGAACAATTAGATGACAGTCATCCAGAACAGTGTTAAAGAATCGACGAGTTGGCAATAATGCCTCCAAGTCGATAATGAACTCTAGAAAACGCTCACAATACTGCACAACGTTGCTATTAAGGTCACCTTCAATAGGAATTCGTTCGAGTATTTGCAAAAAGTCGATTATAAGATTTTGCATAAAGTTGCGTTCCCAAACAACTTCTGGCTTTAAGTCTTTTTCTTTTTTTTGCAAACGCTTCCAGTATTTCTTCCATTCAGGAACATCACGTAATTCCTGCTCACGGCGCCCTAAAAGTTGTTCAATTAGTTGGGAATGTAACCTTTTCCGTTTGTAACTTACTCGGTTGAAGGCAGTTCCACATTGATAAAGAAACCAATCGCTTGGCCTGTTCTCGGCACAGTTCTATTTCCATACTGTTAAAGCAATGATTCAGGAACATAAGCAATGCAGTGCGTTCCCGTAACGTACTCTTTGCATCTTCATCTGGTTTTTCTGGTAGACACGTCACAAGCACATGACGAAAGAAGGCTGGATACTGTTCTGGCTTGTTTTCAAAAACACTCCAAAGCTCTACACGTTCACGGAATTTTTCGTTTGCTATTGTAACAATAGACATGAGATGCGCATGGGTTGCCGTATCACCTTTGTAGTTAGGCCACAAATATTGCTCCAGATATTGGCTGAACTCAAGCATATTGATGCGTCGAGAGCTGTTTTTGCCGGATGTGATTTCTTCAGAGTAGATGCGTTCTATAATTTCGGGGTTGTAGGGCAAATGTTCCGATTTTGTTTCAGGAGACCAGTATTGTGAGGCAAGCTTAAGAAATTAACGTGCAATGTAAATGAAATGCATAGCCAATATATACGAAAGTACCAACCTGCCATATTACGTCTGAGTTTAACTGGGTAAGCGTGAGCGCTCCCTTTTTCTCTTTTGCCTTTACAGCGGCATCCTTAGAAGCTTGCGTTTGGCTTCTTCGTTTCATTTTTACTCTAAAACTATTATATTTCACCAAAATATGCCAAAACAAACGCCGGCTGAAGCACAGGGATGGCAAAATTAGCCGATATCAAATCGGTGCATTGCTATCGAAACAAGCGCAAGAAAATTTTAAATTTCTGGCAAGGCGCAAAAGTATTGTTGAATTCGATAACTTCGCAGCTGGTTATTTTTATTGGAATTAGCAAGCCTCAGCGGACGGTTTTTGTTTATATTTTTATTCTTTTGCATCCAGAGTGTAGATGACGTAAATCATGTCCCAATTTTCACCACCCGAGAACTTTAGTGTGAGTATTCAATGCAGGGTACATAGTAGCCGGTAGTGCAACCTCAATTAACTTTGCAGAGCCGCGTTTTGAACGTGCTTAATTTGCCGGTCTATGAGAGAATGCAGGAGTTAAGCATGCTTTTCGATCGATTTACGGTGCGCCAAATACAAGATGTATACCAAATCATAGTTCACTCTATTTTCGGTATTAACGGCAATCCACTAGGCTGGGGACTTCGCACTACTACAATCGAAAATGCGCCTCATTATTTCAACACGCTACAGCAGTTCTTCGGCGTCTCTGGCGTTTGGATGCAAATGTGCCATCGGTTACTAAACGATACTACAAAGTTTGAAGTTGATGTCAGTTTACTGCCTGTTAGTATTATAAGCGTTGTAAAAAGGAACAATTTAACGCAGTACATTTACTATTACAGGGAAAATTCATAACCATGCTCCAAACTGGCCAAAATTCTATGTTTTATGCTGATATCGTTAACATCGATCCTTTCAAGCGGCAAGTGAGCACGCTTTCACTTAACTCTTTTGACTTTTATATATTTCACTTTGCTTTGTATGCATTGCAACCCCTACATTCTATTAATCCAATAGCATTGCAAGTGCACAATGAGCGAACAAAGACTGTGTATCAGCTGCTTGTGGCAGAGTACCTAAGCAATTTTTTACCGCTGCACCCAGACGCTGTCATAGAACCGGTAAACTTTTATGGATTAGTTAAATCGCCACAACCACTACCCACACAATTAATGCAACCTCAAAGGAAGCCACGTTACATCAAAGTACCTACGTCTTACCGAAACGGCAATGTAGGCGTGCCACCAGGTGGCAATACATCACCACAGTCGAGCGTTAATGGCACGGCCTCACGTGCGCATGCATGGCGTTCTGAGTCGATACTACATTTTTTCGTGGATATTTGGCTACGCTATGATATCGAGGCCGAGCACCACCTGCCCAGCAGTGATTTTGTACGCGGTGTTCGAATGCTGATCAAACAAATACATTTTTTTGCTAACGCAGCGCAGTTGGACCACAGCTCCTTGTGTTCTTTGCGGAAAATCTCACTGACAATGGTGAAAGCGAGGATCTACGCATTTCTATGCAGCCTCATCGATCGATGGCCACTGGATAGCTCATTGGTAGTGGTGTTGGAACTGTGGCTTAGTTATATACAGCCTTGGCGGTATACTTTAGCCATTGCTAACAATAGACAGTAAGAATTTCAAATGGATATATGGTAGTACTGTACATGACATATAAGTAATTTACTTTGTTTTTACAGAGCTATAAATTTCGAACCACCCATATCAAATTCTTTTGACGGCTTTATTATTGACAACCTTATCGTTTACACACATATTTTTATGCAACTGCTGCCGCGTTTTGAGAGACTGGACTACACTGTCTATCGCAATGCACACATGCTTTACCGTTTGTCGAAGATATTTGCCCAAAAAGATTTGGTGGAGCGCCTTCAAAAGTTTGAACGGATTCATTCGGGTAGTACTTATGGTTTCGACTCTCCGCAGCGACAGGTCAATTTGGTCAAGTAAGCATATCTTTGGTGTGTCAAAGTTAGTTTCACTGTTTTACATAAATGCTATTTTGCAGTAACTCCAATAACATTTCGTTCCACGTTCAATGGAATCCACTTGTAAGCACGCAGATACCCAAACTATTTAGCGAGGAAATGCAAAAGCAAATTGAATGTTTCTTGTATGGTATTAGTATGGCTCGTAATTCAGTGCTACGCGACATATCCAAACTGCGAAATGAAATTTCTGAACGTCAGCGATCCGAAGGATTTATTAAAAACCTTTTCAACAAATTAATGAGAGACTGCTGCCCGGATGAGGTTACCCTTAGGGAAGTCAGCCGTATCCCAGAGCTTTTGCGTCAAGGCATCGACTCATTCTGTCGAACATTTTGCGTAAGTCAAATCCAGGTTATATAACATTGATTTAATGTCAAAATTTATTTAAAAAGGTGGATCCAGGAAATTTGTCTATGCATGAAACTTTGCTGTCGGAACAAAGCACTGAAGCAACATCAACACAACAGTTTTCATTTAATGATACAAATAATTCGCTAGACATCTCGATGTTAACGCCTCAGCAAATGTCGTTTAACGCCAACAACTTTCAACCCGCTGTTGATCCAGCCTTACTGCCCATAAAATCCAATGAGATAAAGCATTTAGTACGATTCTTTCACTTGCTATCAGAGTACATCAATGGAAAGGTAAGCTATCAAAATATGAATTTCATTGCCATTAAAATGATTTATTTACAGTACGGAAACACAATAGAAAGATATTACAGCAGAGAAGATTTTATTGGCAAGCTTTCACGGCAGTTATTTCACGCACCCATGAAAGAGCTCTGGTTTGCCAAACAGTATGGCAATGTTGACATCTGCGAGAAAAATCTGCCTGCACGTCTCTCCTTACGTCCGCTTGGTTCCATACCTGTGCTATCTATGTTGGGATTTTCGATGATTTTGGGCTATTTGTGGTGTGGCGTACCGATTGCTGGTCTTTTAAGTTTAACAGTTCTATTTATTGCTTATATTGCTCTGCTGGCATTATTCTCATAAGCTGTCTACTTAAATTTAACTAGGTTGAACGTCTATGTTTTTTAAAACTAATTATTTAATAAAGGCTGCGACTATCAGTCTATGTTTCTTAACTTAAGAGCTAACCGTAATATTTGGTTAGGCACTGTAACCATTCTAAGTACGCTTTCCACCGGTGTGTCGTTGAGGGAAACCATGTCGAATTCGGTCGCACAATCACCTAACAATGCATGTAACTGTTTTAAAGCAACGCGTCTTCCAATGCAGGATCGTTGACCTATAGCAAAGGGCAAGCTACCATGTGCCTTGTGCCACAAATTTGTTTGAGGAAACCAACGCTCGGGCAAAACACTCAACGGTTGTTCAAAATGGGATGCGTCACGACCGGCTGTATATAACGATAACAGAACGAGAGTCTAAATGGTAAGGACAATTAATATATGTGAGACTGTAAGAGCAAGGGTAGTACATACATTTTTTTCGATTCGATGACCACAAAGTTCAGTATCATTTGGCACATATCTGCCTACAAAGGGTGCAACTGGGTATAAACGCAGTGTCTCTTTAATTAAGCCGTGAAGTAGTGGAGATTCACGGCTATCAGCAAGCTCCTCAGCTATGCGGCTCTGAAGAGAAGATTGTTGGCAAAGCACATATAATCCCCACTGACTGCTGAAAGCTGTCTGCGAAGTAGATACGTTTGTAGTAATTTTCCGAAATCATAAGTAACATTTTTTTTCTAACCGTGTCACCTGCTGCTATGACCAGATCCACAAAAATGCGCTTAATAAGATCAGGTGGCAATTGGAGATCCTGCAACTTATGATAAAGCGCCTCTTGATCCATTTCAACCTTTGGCATGGCGTTCTCTTGACTCATGCAAATCTCTACGATATTGGCACCTTGGCGCAATACTTCACCTACATCTTTCTCAAAATCGCGCCAAATGCGCAAACGTAACAGCTGTGCTAGCCTTGGAGGAAAATTCATTAGCACAGAGCTATGCTCGAATACTTTGTGCACAATTTTTGAAAATTTGTCTACCGCTGCTTTGATTTTGGGGGAAGACACAGCACTAGAACCAAACATAATGCTGCAGACGACTGAGGATATAAAATATGGAACCAAAATACATATTTAAAGTAGAGTTTGTGCTTAAACGCAATTGTACCGTCTATTGACCACCGATAGAGCTGTTGCTCCAGCTTTTGAAGCTCAAAATGTCCATTTGCGACAGCCGCCTGGGTGCGCCAATTTTCCACCAATCGCCTAGTAGTGCTCTCAATATGCACGTCCATCCATTTCAAATTGCCATTAAGAAGCAAACGATTAAGTATCCGCCTGTTGTGAAGCCACTCGGCGCCCTCCCTGACAAACTTTAAATTCAACACGTACTCATTGGAAATTCAAAAGCTGTTGTCACTTACATAAAAAAAAGGCCACGCTTACACGAGTGCAGCTTGTTGTAGAGCGTCCAGGCGTCTGGCAGCGGATGTTGTGGATACTGGCCTTCATGTAAAAAAACCCTGCGCATCAGTGTTGCGGAGGCCACAAAAACAGCATTCCCGAACGAACGTTCCCGAAATATTGGACCGTATTGGCGATGACGTGCGTCAATGTACTTGTGCAATCTGCAGCATTTTAGTTGCTTATTGTTATTTAATATATTGTATGTTTTTTACTCACTGAGGTGCACCACCGGCGGCAATGAGTTCGAAGAGAGTGCCCACTAGCGGCAAACCCTTTACCACCGGTATTGGCAGTATCTTTGCTACCGGCAATCCATTTAAGTCTTGTCGAAAATAAGAATCTTTTTTGATTTCGCTACTTAAGTGCGGCAATAATTTTGACTTCCAAGTTCTGAGCAGATCAAAAATCCAGTACAATATGCTGCTTATTACATTCATCTTATAGACTTATTTAAAAACAAAATTACGTTTACAGCAAAACAACTTTACGTCGCTGCGAGTTTGCGCATTTAATGGGCCAGCCCCGACTCTGTACCTTTTCAACCGCTTCTGACGTTAGCGTCGCTGGGACCAAGACGATCAGAACGTAATGGTTTACAGACAGCGTATGAACAAGACTAAATCAAAACTGATTCGATATGCTGCCGGCTAACGCCTTATAAATGTGCAAAGGCAAAGTAAAAGTGTGCGATAAGAATCAGGCACATTGGTTTGAGTGTTTGGCGAAAACGAGTAACTGAATTCGGGACTACCTGACGACGTCTCTACATGAAAACGAAACGTATTCCAGTTTTCAACTACACTTTGTGGCTGACGGATACAGTGAGCCCAAACCAATGTACGTACATACATACATATGTATGTATGTATGTACTTTGAAATAATAATATGGATACATTCATTGGTTCAATAAACAAAATTCCAGTGCCCAGCATTATTTGAAATATGTAGGCACTAAGGGAATTAAATTTATGCGCCAATATGCTGAACATGCAAATTATTCTAGCTCTACTTGAAGACCGATCATACCAGAAAACGAAGGGGCTGAAACATTGCAGACAAGAGCGGACTACAATGTCGTTACATTTGTTTTTTCTTAAAATATTGTATGTACATATGTACATATGTATGTATATATTTACTACTTTATATATACATATATATACATTATATGAAAGGAAGCTTAGTAGACTATGACATGACTAGTCAAGTCGATATAGCAATGTCTGCCGTTGAGTTTAATTTAAATAAACTTTCTTTAGTTTTTATTTTTCATATTAATCGAACGCAAGGATTATATGTTTCATAAAACCAATCAAATAAACATTAGATTTACATACATATTTATTAAAGCAAGGTGATGCGTCATCATGATACATAATTTTTATTCAGCTTAATTGGCTGATGATAACTGAGGAGAGCGGATACTCAGATTATACCTAAAAACCTGGAGCATGGAAGTAATATAAGATCGTAAGCCGGGGTGATACCTCGTTTCTTATAAACAAGCAAAATAAAGCGAATTACACTGAAAAAATGTCGAATGCCAAACTTAGTTACAATATCTTTAGCTTCTAAGGGATCTATACGATTTTAATATTATTTGGTATTGTGAAACTTTAAAAAACTTCAAAATATTGTTGCGATATCTTCATAAACAAACGAATTATCCATCTAAATCTTTTTTTTTGTCTAGGTCGTACGACAAACCCCTGGGAGCTATATAATTTAACCCAGATATTTAAAAAAATAAAATAAATTTTTCTCCTATGGAATAATATGGGATCTAAAGGAAAGTTTGATTACTTTAGCTCTAACCAACTCTGAGATCTAGGTGGACAGAGAGACATGGGTATATCGATTTCTCGAGTCACCCTCATCATACTTTAGGTAACTTGAGGGGGTCTCTGACGATTCCTTCTGTATGTTACATTCATTTTCGGCTTAACAAACTTAATATACCCTTTGTACCATGCGGTACAGGGTATAATTATAAAAAATGCCGGACGTAAAGTCGGGCGCGGACGACTTTAGGATATCCTGTACCACTAGCTTGTAATAAAGTCCGATTTCTTCACAAAAAACCAAAAACAGAAGAATTTCTAAGCAAAATTTTTTTTGACCGATCGTTCCTATGGGAGCTATATGATATAGTCAACCGATTTCAATAAAATTTGACACAGTGCTTAAATACCTTAAAAAAGATATGAATGCCAAATTTATTTCAAATATCTTTACAAACAAACAAAACACATCGAATTTTGTATAAAAAACGTGTTTTTGGACCGATTGGTCCTATGGGAGCTATATAATCTAGTCAAACGATTTGGATTAAATTTGGTACAGTGCTTAGGAACTATAAAATACTCACGAATGTCAAATTTGGTCCCAATATCTTAACAAACAAACGAAACACAACAAGTTTTGTTAAAAAATCGATTTTTTGGAAGATCGGACCTATGGGAGCTATATGATATAGTCAACCGATTTTGTTCAAATTTGGCACATTGCTTAAGTGGTCTAAAAAATTTCCAAACGCCAAATCTGGTTAGGATATCTTTAATAAAAAACGAAATATAGCGAATTTTTCTTTAAAAAAGTTATTTTGGCCGATCGGTCCTATGGGAGCTATATGATATAGTCAACCGATTTCGATCGAATTTGGTACAGTGTTTGGAAACTATAAAAAACTTTCGAATACCAAATTTCGTTACGATATCTTCATAAACAAACGAATTATTCATCTAAAACGCTTTTTTTTTGTCGAGGTCGTCTCAAACACCCCCATGGGAGCTATATAATTTATCCCCGATATCAAAAAAATAAAATAAACTTGCCTCCTATGGAATAATATGGGATCTAATGTGAAAGTTTGGTAACTCTAGCTCTTACCATCTCTGAGATCTAGGCGTTCACACGGACGGACGGACGGACAGACGGACATGGGTATATCGACTTCTCTATTCACCCTGATCATATTTTCGGTAACTTGGGGTGTCTCCGACGTCTCCTTCTATATGTTACATACATTTTCGGCTTGCACAAACTTAATATACCCTTGGTACCATACGGTACAGGGTATAAAAACTTGTCTCCCGCAACATTATAACGCATCTAATCTGAAAATTTGGTTACTCTACCTCTTATGCAAAAAAAATTTGTTTTCGTAGATCGAATTTACAAAAACAAACGCAGATTTGAACTATCTTCTATACCAAAGTAATATTTTTGACAATTTAATTTCAACTTACATTACATTTTTTTTATTTTATTATCTAAATTTCTAAAATTCTAAATCTAAATTTTTGGTTTGAGTTTGGATACGTTTCACATTTAGATTTGTTTTCTTTTTTTTTTTTTACAAACAAAACAGTTTTATTTACCCGACATCTAACAAACTGAAACAAAAGGTAAGTTCCCTGTTTTTGGGGAATCCCAATTGGTTTAAGCTGTCAAAATTTAATTTGCATTAAGTCAAAGCACCTAAAAAGATGTTTTTGTACCAGTCCCTATAATCCCTACAATTCCATACTTATGCTTTATTTTTTAAAATATTCTACCCATTGAACGAATGCCAATTTTGTTATTAAGTGTGGAGAGAGAGCCTCTTTTGGAAACCTCCCCACAGCCCCCCAGTCAGCTGTGTTTTTATTGCACTCTTTTTCGCTCTCTCGCTCTGTTATATTCTGTGCTCTCCATACCGGGTCTTGCTGGTTGAGCGCTAAAGAACCTTCCATTCAGTTGCGTTCGAGCTGTTTGTCAGCGTAGTGCGGTAGAATAAAGTTGTCGGAAAGTGGTCCGAGGCGCTTAGCACGTGCTAATGCCGCTAAAGCTTCAAGTGGTTGTCACAAATACAGTTGTGTGTGTATGCAAACTCGTATAAAGAAATTGTGTTATTTATTATATGCCAAAGTTTTGTTATCAATTGCGAAACTAATAAATGCAATGTACTTGAATAAAAATTAATAGAGTTTAATGAAAATACTTCGTTATTACAGTTTATAGTACAATTTATCAAAAATACATATATATGTATCTATGTACATATATACAATACGTATTTCATGCTGTGTTTGTGTGTGTGCGCGCAGTTGCATAGAGAGCACGAGATTTTTAGCTCATTAGGTTGGTTTTCATTTTTATTTACGAATTGTATAAATTTTGCCTTTGTTTTTTGGTATACAGAACGTTTTGCTTGCTTTTACGTCATAATCTGTTGTAATCACTTTCATGTTAGTTATTAACTAATACATTAACTCATTTGTTTTTTAGGGTGAATGCACGCATACATATGTGTGAAAAGATACAAATGAACAGTGTAGATACTAATTATAATCTTGTGTACATAATTGCGGTAATTGTGTCACATTTATACATAATATCAGTTTGTTGTGTTGGAAAAAGCCACCAACTCAAGTTGTAGCTAACAGGTGCGCCAAACAACGGTTGCAAAATGCCGGTAATAATAAATACCTCGAACAAGTAGTTTTAAGACGTGCCGGTTCTATTTATTTTAGTCTTGTATTGGTGCATAAATATATTATCTCGGTTCACTTCGTTCAACTTTAATTAAAATTGTTTAAGCGCGTTTGTTTTCAAGGTTGCGCTAGAAATTTGTAGACATATGTTTTTATTTTGACAAATCGGCATACTTACAGTTTGTTATTGGATTGAAAAAAAAAAAGATTTCTGGTTAACATCGTTAATTTTCTAAATATGGCAAAGACATTGCAAATAATTAGTTAATACAGCAACTAGGAAGCCTTAAAAAGCAAACCATTTGCCCAGTGTTCGAAAAACTGTGAGATTTCGATCAAAATTGTGTACCTCTAACGAAATAAATGATGACTTAAGACCAGGTACTCCACGGCGTGCGTTCCTTGTGATCTCTGAACTAAAAGTTAAGTAACCATGAATAATATATACAGGGTATGCTTCGTAGTGATCTGATTCACCCACATTCCAATATTACATTTATCGTATTTCGTTTATAACTTTCGAAGAAGAAAACGTCTGTTTTTGATTTCTTCGAACAGCTGCATTTGATTTTTTTTAAATTAAATTAATTTATTAAACATTTTTTCATGCACATGGCCATATGAAAACATACGGAATTACCTGATATACATATGTATGTATGTAATTGATATGATTATTTAAATTCTATTAATTTGAAAACATATTTAGTTAGACATGGTAGTACTGTCAATTCCTAATAAATGTCATTGCACATATCCAAAAGAATTCAATTAGTGGACTTATCTTTCAATCAATAATAAGCTCTGATTCAAAAATATTTCCAAATGTTTTTATGCAACCAGACAAAACTTTCTTCGAGCAGATAACTAACAGTATACAGAGAAGGTAGACATCGTAGTAATTCGAATTGAAAAAAGCGCACTTTGGCAACGCTCAAAATTAAAAATATATGTCAAAATGGAAAAAAACCCAAATACACATTTGGCTAGAGGAAAATTAACGTTTTTTGGCCTTGTAAATAGAAGGTTTAAGCCGATTTTTAAATATTTTGACAAAAAATTTGCTTAAAACTGTCCAAAAAATCAAGCCCTAGAACGTTTTTTCGGCCCCATACAAATTGATCTAGTCCAGTGTGTTTATATGGTTCTTGTTAAGTTCCTTTTTATAATGTACTCATGTTCATATCTATAAAAAAAATTGAGAGTTTCACCTTTCCAAGTATATATAGATAGACATATGAATGATAATTATAATTGGGTTTACAAAACGGATAAAAAGATAAGATAAGATAAAAAGTGTACAAAACGCTAATGTAAATGAAAAACTTCGAGACTAATGGCCAATCCTTTAAATGTATCAGAGTGGTGGGCTTTAAGCCTCCTGAAAATCAACTCTGGCTAAGAATATGGCGTTACTAGCGTTGAATTTGTTTAAAGTCATATCAACAAAGTAGGTCAGTAACATGTGGCACACTGCCTGACCTTCAGCCAACTTAAAACCAGCTGTGTCCTATGGCACGTACTTTTGTATTGTTGCTTATCACTGTTAACATTTAATAAAATTTTGTTTTTTTGAATTTCCAGTGTTTGCAGTCTCAAGAAATTTATATATAGTACTCGTAATATAATTGTAGATGCCGGTTGATTTATTGCGATGACAGCTAGCAATTAAAGCCTACATAAATAAACAGTTAATGACCGATAACATTAGATTTAGATGAAATTTGAGCCGAATGTCTGTACTAAGCTATACAATGAATCGTATTAACATTAAAATTACATATATGTTAGTTTATACACTAGGGTGCTCCGCCTTATGCGTGAATGTGCTAATTTTCAAAATCTATCCATCTGTTAAGTTCCTCAAACCTTACCTTACCATAACCCAAATAGCCCTTGTAACCAAAAATCTTAAAAGTGTTGATGCGAATTTTATTAAAAATCAAGAGCTCGCGAAATAAGCTAAAGTATGATCATAATAAAGTATAATCAGGTTGACTAGAGAAGTTGAGATACCAATTTTCGTCTGTCTATCTGTCTGAACGCCTAGATCTTAGAGATAGTATCACCTAAATCAACAAAATTTTCAGTTTATTTTATATTTTTTATATCAGTAATATATTATAACTTCTATAGGGGTGTTTCAGAGTATCTTGATAAATTCCCAAAAGTTTTATGCTTAGTGTTCCCAATCACTGACTAAGTCTTATAAAAATCGCTTGAATTTTCATATTGAGGAAGTTTTTGATGCCATGTTCGACTGTTTTTGTTCGTTTATGAGAATATCGTAGCCTTATTTTGCAAATAAAACATCTTTAGTAGGTACAGGGTATTCAAAAGACGTACTCCATCAGGCTCTGTCTGGTGAGCTTAATATTTTTGCAAATCTTATTGTTCTTACCTTATAGGGGATGTCTAGCGAATATTATCATACACACAGACAGAAAAATTAAAAATATCGCTTGTCATCGGGAGTCAAATACTATAATACGTGATTACCAGAACCTGTGCCATTTTCAAATATTCCATTCACCTAGTCTCATAATCAAAGATGTTCTTATACTTATAAACTAGGTTGTAGCGCAAGGTTTTTGGAAACCGCATACGTCTTGAATTGATAACGAATGCATTGTATGGTGGTGGGTTGACAAAACAGTTGCTGACAGAAATACATGTATTCTCAACAAGACCACACAATATGCTATGTATTTCCCAAGATATTACGCACTATTCATCAGCTTTACAAACTTAAAACGTATCCAAACGATTTTAGAGACCAATCGTTGTTAAACCTGCGCACATGTCAACATGGATAGTGGAGCTAAGCCGGAACGGAAAAATCCACGTGAAAGCGCCAATTTCCTATCACAATTAATATTTGCTTGGGCTGTGCCTTTGCTTTATCGGGGCTCAAATAAAGGACTCAACACAGACGATCTATCAAAATGTTTGCCTGAGGATAAGTCGGAGCCGTTGGGAGATCGTTTAGAGGAGTACGTGTGAGACATTATCTCATACACTGTCTTAATATTCATGATTTTCTCTTTTGTGTGATTTATAGTGAGTGGTACAAAGAACTGGAGCGCGCTCATCGAAAATCTCGTAAGCCACGTCTACGTAACGCACTGTTTAACTGCTTCTGGGGCCCAACTATCTTAAATGGACTCATATGCCTTATATACATAGTTATCAAGTGAGTACAATTTATCTTGCTTATCTTCTTTTTGTTTTATTGACTAAAGTTGAACGAACTTTTGTTTTAGATCGCTTATTCCAGCTGTCTTGGCACAATTATTGTTGCAGTTTCAAATTAACACTGCGCCGAAAGTGGTCAACTCAACTATTTCGGAATTAGCAAAAGTTAACAATCGCAGTGCACGTGCTATTTCCAGTGACCATGTGTTGGCACAAGACGTGGGAGATTTGGGCATATCAACCGAATATGTGAATGCGTCAAGTAAGCAGTTTAAAGAGTATTTGCTTAATGCCCATAATTACTTAATCTTTTATTTAAGCACTAGACAACACTGAAGTTCGCGCAGCGAATGAATTACCAAATGAGTATCACAACAGTTTTGTGGAAGCCCTAACATATATATGGAATGATGTTTATAGCTTAGGCGCTATCCTGGTGCTGTCTACGCTATTTGGGTGTTTTTTGTTGCATCATGTTGATTTGCGACAGAGGCTGATGGGTGCACGCATGCGCATAGCTTGCTGCTCTTTGATATACCGCAAAACTCTGCAACTGTCCATGAAGACGGCGGGTAAAACACCTGCAGGTTATCTTATCAATCTGCTATCCAACGATGTCAATCGACTGGACTATGGCTTTATTTTTATGCATTGGATTTGGATAATGCCGCTTCATGCCGTCCTAATTTGCTATCTAATCTGGCTGCGTATCGGCATTCCGGCATTAGTGGGCGTGGTGGGACTACTGCTCAAAACTGTGCCAGTGCAGACAGCACTCAGCAAGCTGGCCTCTGTTTTGCGTTTGAGAATTGCCGAGAGGACGGATGCGCGTGTGGGCATTATGAATGAGCTGGTGCAGGGCATACAGGTGATTAAGATGTATGCCTGGGAGCGTCCCTTTCAGGCAGTCGTCGCTGAGGCCAGGCGCAGTGAAATTAAGCAGATACGCTATGCCTCTTACCTGCGTGGTTTCTACCTCAGCACCATGGTGTTCACGGAGCGGTCTACATTGTACATCACGGTGGCCGCAGCTGTGTTGCTTGGAAACACAATTTCTGCAGATTTTGTTTTTTCGGCGGCAAGTTATTATAACATTCTGCAACTTGTAGCTGCAATTTGGTACCCATTAGCCGTATCCTTTGGAGCCGAGGCATTGGTGTCCCTACGTCGCATACAAAACTATCTGCAGATGGAGGGTCGCGATGAAAAAGCTCGTGGCATCACGCACAAGCGTCACCATATCGAAGATACCGAAGAAAAACGTTCTATAGTGCTTAACAATATAAACGCCAATTGGGACATCGAGAAACCACAGCATACTTTGCAAGATATCAATCTACATATAAAGAAGGGTAATTTGTGTGCGGTTATTGGACCGGTTGGAGCTGGCAAGAGTTCTTTGCTGCAATTGCTTCTTGGCGAGCTGCCCATTATTGACGGCGATGTTGTCATACATGGTCAGCTTTCCTACGCAGCACAAGAACCGTGGCTGTTCACGGGCACAGTCCGCAACAATATTCTCTTTGGCGAGCAATACGACCGCAAGCGATACCACGAGGTGACAAAATGCTGTGCCTTATCCACAGACTTTCAGCAGCTCAGCAGTGGTGATAAGACTGTGGCGGGCGAACGAGGTGCCTCGCTATCTGGCGGTCAGCGTGCGCGCATCAGCCTTGCGCGAGCTGTATACAAACCCGCGGACATATACTTGCTAGATGACCCTTTGAGTGCTGTGGATGCGCACGTAGGTCGGCATCTGTTTGATGAAGTCATAGGTCCAAGAGGCAGGTTGGCGCATGAGAAAGCTACACGTATACTTGTGACTCACCAGGTGCATTTCCTTTCGGAGGCTGACTGGATAGTCATTGTAGATAACGGACGCATTTTACGTCAGGGTACATACCGTGAACTGGCGAATAGCGACTTGGATTTTGCCAAATTGTTAGAGCGACCAAAGGAACTTACAAAAAACAGCAGCGATCAAGGATCACAGTCTTCAATTACACCAAACGGCTCTTTTATTGGAAACGAGGAAGACATAGATGACATACCATACATAGATGGAGTGCGCGATGGTTACCATCCGTTGCGAAAGCAAAGTAGCTCTTTGCTTGGTAGTAAGTCGGTGAGTGATTATATAGGTATATCACGATTTGCGTTGTTTTGCTAATATTCTATGTAGCTTAGTAGCAGTGATCAACCGGAAGCAGATGACGAAGTCGGGCTGGCTGAGGCACAAGCTGAGGGCGGTATATCGCCGCGTGTCTGGTATGAATACTTTCATTCTGGCAGCACTTTGCTGAGTTTCAGCTTTATGGTGTTCATCATGGTGCTATCTCAGATTGTATGCAGCAGCTCCGACTATTTTGTTAACATATGGACGCAGCAGGAGTACCAGCGTTCCCATCAACAGCCCACAGAGTTTTCCACCCATGAGTGCATGTATATTTACGGGGCATTGATCATTGGTGTTGTCTTTACGACAACCTTCCGTGGCTTTCTCTTCTTTAAGACTTGCATGCACGCCTCCAAAGTGCTACATGATCGCATGTTTGCTTGCATATTGCATGCTACCATGCGTTTTTTTGACACCAATCCTTCTGGTCGCATACTCAATCGTTTCTCGAAGGACATGGGTGCCATTGATGAGTTGTTGCCGCGTGCTATGATGGATTTTATACAAATTGCTCTAGTTATGTTTGGCATATTGATTGTGATTACTGTGGTCAATCCGGTGCTGATAGCGGCTATCATTGTGGTAGCGGGCATTGACGTACTGATATTGAAATTGTATTTACGGCCCTCGCAAGATTTAAAACGATTGGAGGGAATTACTAGAAGTCCTGTGTTTTCACACTTGTCTTCGACATTATCCGGTCTTTCTATTATCCGATCGCGTGAGTTGCAGGATTTGGTGGCAAAGGAGTTCGATAATTTGCAGGACGTACATAGTAGTGTCTGGCAGCTGACAATGGCGATCAACACAGCGCTGGGACTGTGGTTGGACATGGTTAGTTGTGCCTTTCTGGCAACCGTAACCTTCAGCTTCATTGTATCCAGCGAGGGTAAGTTGAAAATAATATTTCTTTATATGAGCAGTACCATTATTACCGCTTTTTTGTTTAGCAACTTACAGCGGCAATGTGGGCCTAGCCATATCACAGGCCATGATACTTACTGGTATGGTGCAATATGGAGTACGTCAAGTAGCTGAGTCGTTACAGCAAATGACAAGTGTTGAGCGTGTGCTGCAGTATGCGGAGTTGGAGCAAGAGCATGATAACGTAGACAAAAAACCGCCTCAAACTTGGCCTACTCATGGCCAGGTAGAGTTCCGTGACTTAAGCTGCCGATATGATCCCAACGGTTCTGCAGTTTTAAAGAAACTTAATTTGGTCATCGAACCAGGATGGAAAGTGGGCATTGTGGGTCGTACAGGCGCTGGGAAGTCTTCATTGATAGGTGCCCTGTTTCGTCTAACTTACATAGAAGGAAGCATCTACATTGATGGCATTGAAACTGGTAGTATATCGCTAGAAAAACTGCGTACGCGCATATCAATTATACCACAAGACCCGGTGCTTTTTTCGGCTACTATACGCTACAACTTGGATCCATTTAAGCTTTACAGCGATGCTGAACTGTGGCGTGCTCTAGAGGACGTAGAACTGCGTAGTGCTATACCTGGTTTGGAATTTATGGTCACTGAACGTGGCAGTAACTTTAGTGTAGGTCAGCGACAATTACTTTGTTTGGCACGAGCAATTTTACGCAACAATAAGGTTCTGGTACTGGACGAGGCAACAGCAAATGTGGATCCACAGTAGGTGCATGTGTAGCTAATTGCCACACATTCCTTTAATTCTTTCTAATCGCAGAACTGATGCCCTGATTCAGCGTACCATACGCGTCAACTTCAAGCATTGTACTGTGCTTACAGTTGCACATCGTTTGCATACTGTTATGGATTCGGATCGTATAATTGTAATGGATGCTGGCACAGCCGTAGAGTTTGATGTGCCTCATCTACTACTTAAGAAGCAACATGGCGTGCTGCGTCAAATGGTCGACGCCACGGGCAATGAGGCAGAGTCACTGAAGAATGTAGCTCATGAATCCTTTAAACGTATGCAGGAACGCAGAGACCAAGAACAAGATAAGTAAAAACCTCAATGGTAAAAGGTGTACTTAAAAAACTTATAGATACTCGTATATAGTACTTATAAGCACTTAGTTGCCTTATGAAGTTGTGTTTACACAATATTTGGTGCAAATCTTAGATTTTAGCTTTCTATTAGTATCTTTATTCTCTTGCACATTATTAGTAAGCAATGCTGGATTTTTTTTTTAATTTACCAGAAGATAAACTTCGTTAAATGTGTTCTGTAATTAGAAATTACCCAAAACTCCTTACGAATTTCATTGCTCTTAATTTTTTGGAAACGATATCGTTTTAAAAAATCTAGGGTTAGCAGACTTACTTCAAGGTCGCGTCCAACTTCTCAAAAAGGAGACTTAAATAAAATATAATATATCTAAAAAGGAAAGAATGGGGTATGGGGCCCTAGAGTTAGTTTTTAAAAGATTTTTAAAATCACTGCTGCCTTATAAAATTAATTTCATCACATTTGTGCACCAAGTATATACTTATGTGCAAACATGGCATTTTAGCCAAAAATTGACTGATATCACAAAAAAGTAGGTATCTTTAAAGAAAGCCTTGGCTTCGCTTAATGGAAATTTTGAATAATTTTAAAAGAATAAAAATTGTACTTCATGTCTAATGCTCATATTAGGGATTAAACTGTGAACAAATGTACTTCAAATCTTTGATATTTATACTTTATAATAAATTATGTACTACATTTATTGTTATTTCAAATATACACGTATCTATACCACAATGCATAAACAATCACACTTTTAAGTAATGCAATTCACAAACGGTGCAACAATCTCATTGACCCTTTCGGATCCATTTACAAAATCAGTTTACAAACTTAAAGATATATAAAATACGTATAAGGTCAGATATCTAAATGTGTAATAAATTTAAAACTAATTAGCTTGTTTTTAATCCTCGTGCTTACGCACGAAGTTTGTCTTTTTTTTATTATTATTTTTCCTGTTTTTGTATGGTACATTCTGCGTTCGGATTAATTAATTTTTCTTTTTTAAGGACCGTGAAGATTTCGGTGGACTCGCTGATTTTGATCGTGAAGTCTGAGTTTTTTCTTTGTTTGTTGATTTTGATGAGTTACGCCTCGCCGGCGACGTTCCATCCGGATAATGCACCGAAGATAGCCCGCTCTCGCCTGAAAACATATGTGAGCCGGCGTCCTCAGTACCGGTGCTCTGAAAAGTCGATCTTTCCTGATTAGAACGAATGGAACCTACGGGTGTAGAGGTTTTTTGTTTGTCAGTGGTGGCGCCCGTGCCATGGAGTGCTCCAGTATTTGGGGTGCTTGTTGGCGAAAGCGAATCAATGACTGACTTTAAAAAGTTGCTCTTGAGAGAATCGTTAGAACTGTCGGTGCAACGATCTGAGTGCACACGGTGCTTGAGAAGTTCGCGAGTTAGAAATTCTCGAAGATTGAGTCCAATCTGACTGGCCTCCTGCCCTGATCGAGTGCTAAACACTGATTGATCTCCAAATTTGTTGCCTAAACGCTGCATTTCTCGATCCAAATCACTTGACAATGTTTCGCCCGCTGACGTTGAGAATTTGTCAATGCCGCTTTCGTTTGGCATAGTATTTTGTTTAGAAACAGCGCTTTCACGAAGAGTACTGGTAGCCTTTCCATGATCCGTAGCATTGCCGCGTTGGAAAGAAGATTTCAATATGCGCCTCTGACGTAGCTCTTCTTCTACATTGAACGAGTCGCTGCTGTCATGAGTCTGTGCATCGCTCAAGTTTTCCAGGCTTACGCTGTCAATCAGATCGCGTTCTTCGGGTGGCATCTGAATCAGCCGCTGTTGCACGTAATCACGACGAGTCGGAAATGCGTGTATAGTGACATTAGCAAGTCGAAGCTTTTGTATAAGATCGCGCACCATCTTTGGTGACATTTCCTCTGAATTCTGCGATTCAATATGCAAAGGCGTTGACGTCATATTAGTTAAGTACGCGTTTATACTAGGAAACTCACGGTAGCTCATATTGTTGGTACCTCCACGTTGATGTATAGCGTGAACTAGCTCGTTGAACTCATACTGTAGTTTAAAACTCTGATCGGGATGAATTTCTGACAAATTAAGTTTTAACTCCTGTGCGTATTCATCAAAGCTGGGAAATGGCAACGGCTCCCTACGATGTAAAGTAGCAGAAGCCGCTACGAAACTCGTCGTGGCCCCGATTATGTGCGACTGAGCAGGAGTGTCGACTTCCGCTATCGTAGAGAGCTCATGTGCGATTTCATCTTCAACCATATAAGGGCTATAGCGTCGTATGGTGGCAGGAGGCACTCGACCGCGTTTAGAACTATGCGTGGATGAAGTCAGAGATGTGGGTTCAGCATCTAGAGCTTGGCCTAAGCCAGTAAGCGGCCTTGATACCGAAATACCGCTATCGCGACTAGCCCCAATAGGTTTGTGTTTCTGCAGTGGCTCCTGATGATCGGATAATGGCAAAGCGTCGGATAAGGATGGCGTCGTATTATTGGTGTATTGAGTATCACTACGCTCTGAGACAGTACGCGAGCGAATTTGCGTTTCTGGGCCAGGTGGTAACTCAATGTATTCCGTAGAATGTCGCTCACCCTCGCTGCCAGAGGTGAGTGTGACTTCAACAAGGCGTTGTTTCTCTTCGCGTACTTTGTTTATCAGCTCCGTCAACTCAGCAATGCGCTGAGTGCAATTTTCGGTAAGGTTTGCGTAGTGCTCCATTTGTCGTGCAGCATCTGTGACTCCTAGCTGGCTACTGGCGGTAGATGTGCTACTTGGTTGAGCGACTTGATTTTGCCTACGTTCGTTGCTCTTTTGCTTTTCAGATACTGTTGCTGTTGTATTGCCACTTGGCGCGGCTATTTGCACTTGCTTCATCTTGCGCGACGATGGACTGTCTACTATATGAGGTGTAGTAGTGGAGCTAACCGGATCTGGAGCTATTGTAACAATTCGCCTGCCGGTAGGTGCACGACCATCGCTTTTGATAGAACTTCCCCGTGCAGAAGCAGCGTCAGTGAAACTAGTGACATGACTTGTCACACGTGGTATTGGGTTTTCAAATATTTTTTTGGGTGCCTTAGTTTTTTCGGCGTTCCTAGTTGCGACCTCTAACCGTTTTTCCCAAATATCATCTGAAGTGCGCAAGCTGTTTTCCGATTTTTGTTTCGATTGATTTCGCAATGTATTCTCTAGTTCGTCAATGAAGGTGCGATTATCCGCTATAAATGACTGCACGCGATCCATTTGGTGTTGACCAACAAGCGTTTCATCCACCGGCGAAACTGGCGATCTATTCTGAGGATTGTCAACGATTGAAGAACCAGGCGTCTCTACAGAAGAGGAGCTAACACCCAGATCTTGAATAGAGTTTCGCGACATGCTCAGTAGCCGTTTAATATAATTTGCTATAACTGGATCAAGCAAATTTCCTGGTTGGTTTCCTTGTTGCGTTTGATGCGATATATGGATGCCTTTATATATTACTGGTGGCAAGCTGCGGTACCCTGTCGAATTTGAGTCATAGGAGCTTTGTCGCTGTGAATTATATTCTAGATTCGCACTATTCTCGGCAATTGGAGATGGTTCCGGAGTTGCCGAGGCAGAAAGAATACGATTACTCAATTTTGGTGCGGCCGTAGGATCCTTATCCTTATCCTTGGGAAGGCACTGTTTCACAATGCCATCACTTTTAACTTTTATTATTATTTCAAAAGGTTTTTTTCCATCTTCGCTACTCGCTTTTTGCTGTTCATTATAGAACTGCCGCAGTTTCTGATCTAGCAGTGCTTCTTTTTGTTGCAACTGGGATTCACGAGCATCAAGCGTACGCTCCTTATTTTCCAATATGGTTTGACGTTCCATGCGTATAGAGTCAATAACCTGCTGGGCATTATCTCTATTCATGTCTCGGCTGCTGCCCGCTTTTAACTCTTCTAGCAAATTTGTTCGTATCTTATCTATTCGAGTTAACAGATTCTTTAACTTTTCAGATTTGACGGTATTTTGGTTGGTTGTCCGTAGTTCACTACGTAGCTGTTTGCTTTGGTCGTCTACGTAATCTAATAAAATTGAGCAACAGCTCTCCGAGGACACGGTTACTGCATCGTCGCTTCGTTTGTGATTGTCTCCAACATTTATGACCTCGGGAACCCCACCATATTTTTTACTTTTGCTGCTCTCACCTACTGTGCTATAAGTTTTTACTTCGGGACATGTTACGATGGCAGGACGCAGTAGCATTTGTTCCATGGCTTCGTTCATTTTCTCCTCCTGGCGCTCTGTCTTGTCCGCAAATCTGTGACTGGGTATAAAATTGGCCTAAATAAAAAAAAAATGACAGTATAAATTTTTTCTTTTACAGTTTTGCACTAAGGTAAATTAGGAAAGAAATCAAACTTTTCATCTTTTCATAATCTTCCTCAAAACTATGCAAATAGTTTTAAAGGTACAGATGTTTTTTTTTTAACAATTCTATAATAAATGCGAATTTTTGGATTGTTTTTTTAAAATTATATTAATATATACTTACATCGCTTGACAAGAACTGAGGATTCTGTTGTGTCAGAGCCTCTAATTTTTCTGTAAGTTCCGCACAATCGCGGCGCACCTGTTCACGTTCTAGAGCTTTTTGACCACGTTGATCGCTAATTTTTCTGCAATAAGAATGGGATTAAGAGTTTTAAATTTTAATAAGTTAACACGAGTAGCTAACCGAAGCTTGTCTATTTCCTGTTCGCGTAGCTGTTTCAACTGATTTTCAATACGGGCATGATCCATTGCCGTCATTTGTGAAGTATCAAGCTCGGTAATGTGAACAGATTCTGCTGGAGCGACGTAATTTGTGTGGTATTTATTTTTGTAGTCGTAGAACTGCACACGTGCCGATGGAGTACATTGTGTTGTATTGTGACCTTGGCGTAACACAACAGTTGTGGTAGAGAGAGCTGACTGAGTGGCACTAGGACGCCTAGGGTTTGTTGCTGTAGATGCAGGAATGTCATTCTGTATGTTTATAGTTTTTGGCAGCGGTTGTGTAGCAGATGCTGCTGGTGGAGTTGGAACCGAGCGGGTCTTAAGGCCCGCATCAATTACCTTTGGTTGTGAATTTGCTCTTAATGAAGAACGCTTAGGTGGTTTCTGTGACATATTTGTTGATACGTTTTTTTTAGGAGATGAGGGAGGAGCTCTTGTCTTGTCTGGAGATGTTAGTGCTGCTGGCTGACTACTATTCGATTTTCTGGGTGAGCTCTGGGAAGAGTGACTGCGACTACCAGGTGTTGTCTTTTCAAGGCTCTGTTGGGCTTCTTGAACGTTGTCAGATATTGCATGCTGTGAACTGCGTTTTACAAAATCAGATATTTGTGTGAAACGTGGTTTGGCTATACGACTATTTTGAGTGCCGCCTTGCTCAGGTTTACCTTGTCTCTGAGGGTTTTTATTCGGACTTGAACGTACCGCGTGTATATCGTTTTTACCGCTGCTGCTTTGCTTTATGTTCCTCTCAGGGCTACTTTCAGAACTTGATCGAATCACGTTACTAAATTTTCTGTTGGTTTGCATGAATTTGTCATTTATATTAACAGCATCCCGAGATACCCCGGTTGATGAATCTTCGCTTTGTGTGTCCATATCATGAATCACAGCAGGTGTCTTTTGCAAGTTCCTTTTACAGCTTCCCATCGAAGGCATTGTTGTACTATCGTCAGTTTCATCTAAATTAAATGACGAATCAGACAACCATTCTCCATCACTGGTTTCACACATACAATTTGGGTTCTCTCGGCAGCACTCGCGCCGTTTGCGTTTATTTGAAACGGAAGCGTTGGTATCCTTGCATTCACCAATATTACACGTTTGCTTTGGAAACTCGCCTGCACCTATGCGATTCGCTTTGTTATCAGCAAGTGGCTCAGATGTTTGAGTACATGTAGTTACGCGACCTTCAACATTGTAGTCCCTGCCAGCAGTTTGCCTATACAGTTGGGCTTGTGGCCTGATTTGCTTACATTTACGCCTGACAGACTGACGTTGAACGTCTTTCATTTTTTGTTCACGCTCCTTCTTTTTTAATGCGTTACTATCGTTTTCAGCTTGCGCTGCACGGTGGGCGGCGCCTACTTGAAATACAGCCGAACGGTAGTCGTGGTGTTTTTTGACCAAAACATGTTGACGCCATGTATTTAGTTCTTCCTGTTTTTTTTGCTCTAGATTTTGTAATTGTCGTGCCTGTTCCTCTGCCACCTCTTCACGTATTTTACGCGCTAGGTTATTCGACGTCTGACGTACCTATAATTGATTTTAACATGAAAAGACGAACTTTTTAAGAAGCGTTGCACTGACCTGCTGTAAACGAGTTATGCGACGTTCATTTGCAAGATCTCTTTTGACGCGCTCGGGATCATCGAGTATGCTATAACGACGTTTACTGTTGGTGTTAATATTTACTTTTCCGGATTTAAATGTTTGCCTACTCATAACTTAGCTAAAACTTAAAATGTACACTATTAAAAATTAAAAACAAATACGACACATTTGAGAAACAAAATTAAAAAGTCAACGTTTTAAATTCCCCAGCAAGCGACCAAAAAATACAAAGCGCAAGCGTGAGGGATGGAATTGCACGAATGTTATCGGTATTATCGGTAAATCGTTTTAACAAAATTTTTAGCGCTGTTGTGCACTGACAGTAAGTGCTGTAAAATATAAACAAATCCAGGACAACAGCTGACTTTATTGTGATTACGAGACTACAGCTTGCTCAAAACAAACATTTGTTTGCTTAACAAACGATTTCACCAGAATGGCGTTTTTGTTACGCCAGTTTGCTAATCCTGCTATTCAAAGGTAATCAACTCGTTATTTTAATAATAAATTGATTTGTAGCAGTATGTCTGTCGTGCATAGGAACATGATGGCTTTGGGTTCGGTGTCCCTTCGGCAGGCAGCTCGAAATGTAGCTTTGCAGACGACGATTACGGCATCTACAAATGCAGCGGCACAACAAAGTGTACAAGTGAGCGAAAGCTGCATGAAACGTTTACGAGAAATATGCAAGGATGGCTCATTTCTTCGAATAACCGTCGAAGGTGGCGGCTGCTCAGGCTTCCAGTATAAATTTGATTTGGATTCAAAACTTAATGAAGATGACCTGCAGTTTGGCGAGGAGAAAGCAAAAGTGGTGATTGACACAGTTTCGTTGGAATATTGCAATGGTGCAACAGTCGATTATCATAGTGAACTAATTCGTGCTGGTTTTCGTATGGTTGCGAATCCACTGGCCGAGCAAGGCTGTTCTTGTGGATCTTCATTTTCTGTTAAATTGTAATTTAATTATCCAAAACATGTAAAAAGAGCGCGATTGTGGAATCTTTGTGAAATATTTAATATATATCTGTTACATATATACATGGGTTACAAAATTATACATATTTTATAATAACGCACATTAAGCTCAGCGAACAGCAACTAGCTGTGCAATGTGCAGGCGCAGCTTGGTTAATTTGTACACTAATTTACAAAAAAAAGCGTCGATGGTGTGTAGTGGCGCTCACTTGCAGGCAGCTAATTGCTCACTTAGACTAATAACTTGTTCCGTGAGAACACTAATTTGCTCTTCATAGTTAATCCGTGTTGTGGTCTGCAAAGAATATATGTATGTTATTCGACAATGCTGAAAATTTGTTGTTCATTTACCAGTTCCTCCTCGAGCATTTGTAACGCTCGTCCCAGACTGGACTGCTGTTCGTCTTTGGCTTTCAGTTCTTGCGTTGCATTTTCTAGACAGTTTTGCAAATGCATTGCTTCCACTTCAAACGAACGTTGTCGCGATTCGGATTGGGCTTTTAGCCGTAATAGTTCCTCATACTTCTTGCTGAAAATGCTGTAAATTAGTTGCTCCTTCGTTGGAGGATCCAACGGCTCTTGCAGGGAGTCCCGAGCACGATGTGTGCTTTTGCTTTCCAAACAACTGGGTTTCACTGTTACCCCCGCCGCAGCTGTGCTGCAACTACAACTTACTCCATCGTTCAACTGCGTGTTGAGATCCTTGTTGCACGTATTTGAGTTAAGATTTTGATGGAGTTTGATAATTTCGTACTGTGTGCGCCAATGCGCTGCTTCTTTTTCCAATAGTGCAAAACGCTCCTCGCTACTGAGCGTTGCATTGCAGTTGATGTTATATTGCATGTTATGTAGCGGCGTGCTATCGCTGCCTGTAGCGCTTAATGCGTCTTCGCTACCAAGCTGTAAAGAAAAAGAGTGTTTATTGCTACTAAAGAGAATTTAATAAAACCACATACTATGCTGGCTGCGTCCACCAATTTAGTTTCAAGCTCGGAATTCCTTTGCTGTAGTGTTTCAACTTCTTTGCGCAAACGTTTTTCTGACTCATTTTGATCACTGGTACGCTTTTCTAGCTTTTGCTCCAGCGTTCCTATACGCTCCATATGCAACAGCAAAGCGCGTTCTTTGTCATCAATCTATCAGACAATAGATAATCCTAATACATAAATTTATATAAATTACGACGATTGCAATTACCAATGACGTTAGCTGTGCATTTTCCATGATCTTTTTTTGCAATTCCTCAAAAATTAGAGCTTCTTGTCCAAGGTTTATATCTTGAGCCTCGGCTCGCTCCGTGTCTGTTTGCGTCTCATGTTTACTAGTACCAAGCAGTCCGCGTTTACTATGTTCCTTTTCTTTTTTCTTTCTTGAATCATTAAGCATAAGCTCCTGTTGTAGCTGTGATACCCGAGATTCCAGTTGCTTATTTCGAAATCCTAATGAGTCTACTTCTTGTTCGGTTCGCCTCAGTGAAGTTTCTCGATGCCGCAATTGCTCACGCAAACTTGCCTCCTTCGCCTGTTCTTCAAGCACGGCTTTTCTTAGCACACTTGCTTGCGCCCGCAACTATTCCATATATGTATAATTAAAGAAAACAATTGTTTAAACAAAATTACTGAACCTGCGCCAAATGGGCGTAAGCTGTTGCTGTGGCGGATTTTTGCAGCACGCACCTTTGAGTATTCGCTTGCCAGTTTATGATACTTTGCTTCCGGCACTGTGCCATCCATGGTAACCATTTTCTCCGCCATGAAAAGGGGCTTTTGGATGGTAGCTAGTGGCACACTCTCTTAAATTCCACTGTTAATTGTTAACAACAAAATCCCTTCCAAAATAATTATTAAAAATTAACCAGTGTGTACATATGA
The DNA here is from genome assembly GCA_037043745.1 of Chymomyza amoena. Lineage (NCBI taxonomy): Eukaryota > Metazoa > Arthropoda > Insecta > Diptera > Drosophilidae > Chymomyza > Chymomyza amoena. The sequence goes on along the minus strand of JBAMAX010003569.1, from coordinate 31,215 downwards.
AGAATTATGTATTCTCTCCATTCAAGTGGCAACACCGATTACACGATGTCGCTATATCGATGTGTTTATTATACAAATTATTCGTCAACAACCATTTGGATAGCAGTAACAACATCAGTATTAACAATTTTTTTATTATTTACTAAGCACTAGCATAAATTACATGTACATATATACTATATAGATAGATATAACAACCTGAAAATAGCTTAACTTAAGAAAATATTATCAAATGGGATATTCTCAAATAATTTATTTGACAATTCACGAAATACGAGACCAAAACTTTTTGCATAGCCCACTTTTAACTCATTAAAAACGGTTTCCCAATTGTCATTCAAAAAACGATTCATTCCTTCCGACAAAGTTTTATCGTTGAACAAATTCTCAAAATACAAGTAAACACGCTTGGGCTCCATGGACACGCGATAATCTTTCAAACGCATGTATTTAACTCCATCCTTCTCAAAGGGCTCGCCTATTAAGCGATGCTCAATTTTGGTATTGATTAGTGTGACATTAGCCTTTCCACTGCCTGTTATGGGCAACAACAAAATGCGACCAGACATTTCATAGTTGCCTATCATTTCAATGCGATCCGTTTTGCTATCACAGATAATCAAATGCTTATCCAAATCGGTTCTGCAAGTTATAAATGGCTTCGTGTTAAAAAATGCGCCCTAGCTATTGCTTAATGGCATTCCGTTAATTACCTGTACCGCTGTATCTTGCTAGTTGAGATCATGTCGTGCACCTTCACATTTTTCAAGGCTTGACGCAGCGTTATTGGCGCATTGCCGGCATCGATAACAAGTTTCTTCACGGACAGCGGCTCAAGCGGTGGAATGCCGAATTCTTTGTTGCCTTAAACAATATAAATTAAAAGATGTGTTAGCACCAAGCACATATCTAATGTCTTAGCCAATATCAATAGCTATGAACTTTTTGACTTTTCAAATTAAGTGTACTAACCACTCTTAAGCAGCTGTATGGCCGTATTGACTGCATCCACCAGGCATTTGTCGAAATTGGCATCACGTTTACACTTGGGAAAGCCTTCGGCTGTAAACAAATTTTTGAATGTGATGATAATGACATTGAATATTTGTGCGGAAGCCTGCAATTGTGCTAGTCCCCCGTAATAACATAATCAACTAAACACACAGAGAGTTCGTTGGCCACAAAACGTGTTTTTACAGGTACTAGCATACATACATACATATGTATGAATATGGAAAAAAAAAATCAAAACAAAATGATCCAGCATGTTTCGATTCAATGTCAAGCGCGAGTCAAGTTTAAAGCTCAATCTTTATCTTAAAATATGCGTAAAAAAAAAAAACATAGTTGTATAAACAACACCTGACCTGCGGCAACTTGGCTGCCTACGCAGTACATGTATTCATGTATGTGAGGACTGGAGGAGCAACAAAAAAGTTGCAATACAAAATATATGTGTCATATTAGCCAAGCGGAAGTTGGTCACTAGTTTACTTGCAACAAACTTGTTTGTTGATAACGCTTTTTTGGTGCTCAGTTGCAGCAGGCCTCGCGGTTGCTCTTAACCTGTTTCAATTGCATAATAAGCGGACTTAGTTAATCAGTTTACTTAATCAGTACGATGTGCATGGAATCCATAAGAAATTTCCCGAGTTTTCATTTTGTAAAGGCCTAAAATGTGATTTTACGCTCCAAATGATTAACTTGCCAAAATACAAGTCGCCCTCTTATTACAATACAATTTATTAAGTAGGTATTTGTATGCTTTGCATTTACTTAGTCACATTAAGAAATAGTATTATGTGCATGCAATGCTGTCCTTCGGCTGACAGTTTGGGCTCTAACAATGTGTTTTTAATTATAGTTTTTAGTAGTCACGTTTTAACTGTAGTTTCGTGATAAACTTTGAAAAACCAAAACAAAAAAACCGTCAGAAGTTGTACTTTAAGCCATTATACCATTAGTTAATGTGCTCACTAATGCGGCTTTTGTTTCTACTGGGTAGGTTACTTACGCAAATCTTGCGCGGCGGATTCAAATTGCGCTAAATACGCAATCAGAGCCACTGCGATTTGCAAAAGTAATCGCAATGAAATTGTTGGTAGGTTTGACATGATGATCATCAAATCGGATACGAAATTCGTTGTTTGCGTTAATTACACCGTTGTTATTTTTGATAAACACGCTCACACAAAAACACAAGCACTCGAAAACTTTAAGATACTATGATCGATCAACTGTCGGACGCACTGGTTCTCACTTCGACAAGTTATCACAACACAATACATGCGGGAAGCGTTGCGTCTCTGTTTTATAGTTAGTAAGCTCTGCGCAGCCGCTGCGCTCGCGCAGCATTGCGTCTACCCGAAATGAATGAATATACATATGTATGCATACATACGAGTATATTAGTACATTTGTATCTTATGAATGTGAGTCGCGGCGGTACGGTTAGCCCCCTCATGCCGCAACTTTGTCTTTCCGTCTCACAGGTTTTGGAAATAAGTGCATCACTAATATATCCACGAATTCGTGTTTACCTGCTTTACTATGTAAGTCAGTAGGCAACTGTCGAACGACCACGGCAGGTGTTGAACTGTGCCGGACCCTGTATCGCCCTTTCGCTTTTTGGTTCGGTTCGTTGAACCTTACATAGGGTATTATTGGGATAGGTAATAAACGTAAATTATTTTTTATTACAATAGCCGGTAGTAAACATGTAAGTTTTGCCATGAAAATCCTGATACATAACGACTTCTGTTTGTGGCGACCGCACATAGATCCCCTGATTCTCGTTTCTTCATATAGATATACCACTAATTATTTAATTATTAATTTTAGCCATCTTCATTCAAAAGTTTTTAATTTCAAACAGCTAGATATAGTAGTATGGAAGGACTATTTTGACTGTGTCCTAGCAACATTGTTATTAAACGACTGACTCCAAATTCGATTTGGGATAAAAATCAGTTTTGTAACAAAGCTGTATTCGTGCAATACAGCCGTAACATTCCATTAAACTCTTATATTTATAATCCCACAAGAATTGGAGACTTATCTGCATATAAACTTTTCCATTGGAATCTTTTTGAATAAAAATTATGAAAAAAAAATTGCCAAAATAGCTAGTATAAGTAAAGCATTATTAATTAAAAAGCAAAGTGACTTTCACGAAATCTAAGTTCGTTGCTTAAGTTCTTCGTATCGTGCCTGTGCGAACAATTACCAAAAACAGCTCCAGAACCTCTTAAGAGCATTTCATGTGTCTATGGAAACTGTTGCAATTGTTGTTCAAATATAAACAAACGGCTTAAGCCGGCAGGCAACACAGCAACGTTGTTGGTCTTTGTAATGTGTAAAACCGGCTGCCCCCAGCGGTACGTTCATTCCACTTGTAACACTTGTAACACGGCACTGCAACCGTGGATCGAAGCTAACAATTTTCAAATACATATTACAAAATCGAAACTGTACGTTTACAAAAATGCAATCGTGTTATTGCGGACAGAGCAACCGATGCAATACTTTCCGTCTGGGATGCGATAGAATTGTAAAATCGTCAGCAGTCGCAGGACAGCAAAGGCCACTTAGCGAACTGTCATCGAGGACTTCCTCACAGTGTACAATGCCTTCCACACAGTTTGTTAAAAGCACTGTAAAGAAGGCAGATAAAGATTTTCTCGGATTGGGTCATTCCAAAAGCGAGCTGGGTGGCGTTTTCAGTCGACGTAACTCAACGACAACCCAAGCGAGTCATTGTTCAAGCTGCTGTAGCTCCTGCAGTATGGGGCAGGCGAAACAACAGAACCGCTTCAAAGTTTTGAGCTGGGCAAGTGAACGTGCTTCCAATCCGATCGAAAACAACTCCACATTTTTGCATACAGCTAATCGCCGTTTCTATGAACAACGCGCTTGCGCTGATTTGACTCATGATGGTCAGGGTCATAACCAAGGCACGGCAAACGCATCTTCAGTGATTGAGGAACAGCAAAGAGAAGAGCTGCAGCGATTGTTTGAGTTACAACAGTTTCGATTGCTTAATTCAAGTGAATGCTTTAGTGCTGGCAGACAGGACGCGCTAAGACTACAGCGAGTCTACGATAGGATGGAAGTAAATGCGCAAAACGACAAGTGGCAGAAGGACAGAGAAAATAAGTGCAGACAGCATTTTGAACAACCAACGACCACGATTCCCTATGCACTGAGACAAAAAATTCTCCAGCTTCGATTAATAACAGAAAAAGCTGAGCGTAATGACAATAAAGCCACAGGCTCTGTTTATCCGTCGATAGACGAAAGCTGTGCATTGAAATATAATTGCAAATAGCTGGACTGGTAGCGGGTTTATCATAAATGTATTCATAAGATATTTACTTAAAGTAATTTTTAAGACCTTCAGATCTAACATAGCTGCATCAAGCGCTTGATTCATGTTATGTGTTCGGAATAATTATGTTCAAGTGGTGGTAAATTAAGAATAATTAATAAAAAATATGAATAAAAGTCGGTAGGTTTTTAAAGCATGATTTTCACTAACTCATGCTGCATAAAAAGGAAGATATCCGTTGCATTATAGCTCGCTGTAAAGCAAATGCTTTAGGTGCAGTTCTGTTGCTCGACATAAGCGAAAGAGTTCTCTATGGACGCGCTATGATTTATTGCCATGTAGTTTGACAAACAAAAATGTTCCATGTTTTAGATTAGATTCATTGGTCAGATTTAAGCCTTGCGGGACTACGGCTGCTTAATGCAAATATAAATCATTCTATAAACTTGATCTCTGCATAAGTTAAAAACAAATTTCAGATTTTATTGCTAATATTTAATTTTTTTTAATAAAACAGTGCTATTTTGTTACAAGTGCTTCATCATCTTTTTTTTTTGTATTTTCTTTACGATTTTGTTTTGAATGCATTATATTTTGAAATTGTGTTTTCCTTTTGAGTTTATAATCTGTTACAAGTTTTTTTTTTGCTCTTTTGTCTATACGTGGTATTTAAATAAGCCAATGCTTTGATTTTTTTATTTTATATTCATATACTTATTTAATTAATTATAGAATATTGCAACATTAAACAGAGAACTAATGGGTGTGAGGTTATGGGTCAGGGAATTGTACATTCAAGTTACAAACAATGGATTGATCATTGCCAAGTGGTGCGGGCGAGGAATATACAAACGAAACCATTGGGTAATTGCGCCAGAGCGAGTGGGTTGTTTGGGAGGTTAGTTCGTTTGCCTAGGCATAATACTTGAATGTGGCGGCCTGTGTAAGCACTAGAATGTACCAAATATAAATAGAGATACAGATTTTACTATCTTCACTTAAATATCCACACTGAATGTAAGTGTATTTGACTGGTCTTAAAAGTTTACAATTTTTGTTCGCCTGTTTTTTGTTTTTGTAACGTATTCTGTGACATCATTGGCATCAGCACTATTTAAGCCACAGTACGGCCTAAAAGTATGCGCCGTCTTTTAATTATGTTAATTTCATTGCTTTAACAAGCATTTCATTGTTTTTGTTAAACAAATTGGTTTGTAAATTTATTTTTTACTAAGTTTATGCTTTTTGTTTTGTTTTTTTTGTATGTAGATTTTTATATGCTTAACATGTGTTACTTCAACGCATACAATTTAAAAATATACACTTTTTTTATTTTAATATTTTTGGTTTAAACAATTCAAACTCATGTACCTTGCAACTAAACATGATTTGCTTTAGAACTAATTAAACGTACAATAGATGAATTACATTGTTCAGAAAATGCATATGTAACATACATATTCTTTGCTACAGATTAAAAAGCGTTTTGTAAATAAAAACTTTCGTACTGAACTAAATTTTAGTTTTACGTACATTTATATTCGTAAATTCAAAATTTAACATATTGCCTGAAACACGTTGCTAATTTGCTAAAAGAAACCCCATTGCCGTGACGTACAATATAAAAACTAAAAATGCTGTGCTAAATTAAAAAAAAATGCATAAAATACAACTGGTTCGTGCAAATTACATCCTTAGTACGTATTGTGTTTGTTTGGCATTACGCAAGGGAAAAAATCGTAACAAAATAAAATTAATATGTTTATGCTTGCTATAGATATTCTTATGTAATGTTAGACATTACAAGGTGTTTGAACTAAAGTGACGTTTTTTCGCTTTTTAATTGAAAATAATATGCTAATTTGTATAGATTTATGTTAAACCCTTATAACTCAAGCCATACACAATGCGACTGGTTGTACAATTTGGTTGTTTATCGAACAGACAACGGCTCCACACCCGATGAAATCGGTTATGCAACTTGCTCAATAAACAGTCATGTTGTACAACTAGGCGCATTATGTCTGGCTTGGGTAGCGTTGCTCGATTCGATTTCACATGCATATTCGATAATAACAAATATGTAAATTTGCGCTTCAAATTGGTTTTGTGTGTCCTCCTTCATGGTTGATTGTGTGTGGGTGTGTGTATGCGCGTGTTGTTTATTTCTTCTTATTTTTATTGTTGGCTCCACGCGGCGGTGTTAAAGGACGCCCTGAGCTGCCAAAGTTGGGATACACAAAACGTCGCTTATCGGCGGGCTTTAATATTTGAAAGGAGCACATCAATGTGTCATCCACGGACATCATGGCACCTGGTTGTGACAAATTAAAATAATTAATAATTGACATTTACTCTAGAAGATTTCTTATTAGGCCAAAATATATTAATATCTAGAGTTCCTTCGCTTGCTTGACAGGACAAATGTAAAACAAGTAACTGTCAGGAGGTTTAAAGTCGCGGTTGGTAACAACCATGACGATGACACGAATCTTAATTTTATTAATAATAATGGAATTATTTAAACACATACCCGCATTGTCAAATTCACCGCAATAATTGGGCGCTGAGAAAAGGGTAACTAGTTGACGCTTTGCAAAAAATTCATACCCATCTTCAACAACCTGATGAGCACGACATATCAGATCGAACTCGTGCTTCTGTAAAAATTTACCCACAACCTATAAAGTAATTGCCATTAGTAATGAGTATATAATTCGGTTTTATCACAACTTACCTCTGCTCCAAAAGTGAAGCTTACACCACGGTCATTTTCACCCCAACCCATGGTGTCTTTGTCCGGATCTGACCAGAGAAGATCACACAACAATCCCTGATCGGGCACGTCTGTAGGCCGCATTATGCGCCGTATTTGTTCCATAGAGGAAAGATCAGGACTCAGGCCGCCGTGACAGCAAAAGATTTTTTCATCAACTGTGAGCATCAAAGATATTGGTCTATAGAAGCTTGATATTTTAAAAGATTGATATTATTGTTCTTACCAATTGCTGCCACAGGCAAGCAGTTAAAGCAATCGGTAAACGTTTTCCACAGCTTAATGGTGTAGCGGCGTTTGCATTCGTCGTAAAAACTATTCAAATTTATAAATAAAAACAAAATAATGAGTGGCACTTGGGCTTACATTTAACAGCTTACCCGTAGATACGATTAATACTGGCACACTCATGGTTACCACGCAACAAAAAAAAATTCTCAGAATACTTGATTTTGTAGGCCAGCAACAAGCATATTGTTTCCAAAGATTGTTTACCACGATCAACATAATCGCCGAGAAATAGATAGTTCGACTCTGGAGGGAAACCGCCGTATTCAAAAAGACGCAATAGATCGTAGTATTGTCCGTGAATGTCACCGCAAATTTTCAAAGGAGCCTCCAGTTCAAGTAATATGGGCTGTGATAGGAATATTTCACGCGATTTAAGACATAAACTGCGAATTTCACTTTCCGATAGTTGCACATTTTTGCCCGGTCGTGCGCCTCGCACTGTAATAACAAAGCATGTCACCATAAGTCTAGCTAAGTGTACATCCCCACATTCCGTGTGGCTTGCAACTCACCTTCCAATAGACGCGAAATGATGCTGTCAATGTTCATAATGTCGGACATTTTTTGCTGTGTTGACAACGTTCCGCTGATACCTTTTACTGCCCCGCCTGAGTTTAGTGGCTTCTCTCGTCGGGTTGCTTATCTTTTAAATTGCTGATTTTGCTACTGCCTGCCCCGTGTTAATTCAGTGAGTTCAAGTTTATGTATTTTCGGTATACTACGTTATGTTATTTCATCGATGAGGGGGGACCGAGTGCGCGTGTGTATGTGACTGGGGTCGTAGGTAAGGTACTATTTCGCGCTGTTTGGGTACTGCGGTTGCAAAATTTCAACGCCACAGTTGTTGCGCCATGTAAACCATCCGTTTCTTGCAGGTTTGAGATTCTTAATCAGATTTCGAATGCATTTATTGCACGGAATAGAATAATTTTACGACGTACAAAAAAAATTTTCTCCTATTCCAATGTTGAATATGGACGCAGACATATCGATAATTTGTGTTTTTCCAGCACTGGACAAGTGTCGTTGCCATATGTTAGAAAATCTATTTGCTAATTGAGCTGCCATTTATTTAAAGAACTGGTTTATGCTCCAATCAGTTGGAACTTATTTTAAAATTAAATGCATATTTAAATTAAATGTGGTAAATGGAACTCTATTCTTTTAAGTTTACATCAGTGTCATCAAACGTTTTGTCATTAACCATTGTACTAAACATAACACGCTTACGAGGCAAAGGAGCTGGTTTGGTTATCGCTTGTTGTGTACTTGTTTGAGCCAACGAGTTTGAACTTTTGTCAAAAGCGTCCACCGCACGTACTTGAGGAGGATGTATAAGAATCTGGTTCAGTTTTTCCTTAAATTCCCTTTGTGGGCTAGAACTGTGCGAATTCTCGCTGGATTCCTCGTTTTCTGTTTCGAGAGCGACTGAGTCATTCCGTTTGTTGGAAGGCAAAATGGTCCTTTGGCGAGGACGCTCCATGGGCTGCAAAGGAGTCTTGTGCTTAAGCAAAACTTCAGCACGCTCAGGTAACTTCGTAGAGCAAAGCTTCTCCACAAATTTTCGTATGCGATTACGTGTGGCATAGAAGTTTGGATATTGCTAAAAATAAAAATTTGCTATAATAATTAGCAATTATAGCCTCTTTCTGTTTATTTTACCAGTTTTAGCTTGTTGCGTTGCTCTGTAAGATCGGTGTTAATACGTTTTAGTGAAGCATGTGAAATACTTTTCGATTTAACATCAAATCCATGTGGGCTTAGCTTGCGGTTCATCAGCTTACGCGCATCGTGACGTGTAAGCGGCTGCCTGTATTATTGAAGGTTTTCAAAAATATCTAGTTATTATTTGTAAAAAAAAAGAATTGCATGTACTACTTACTTAGCTAACTGAATTGATTTATCTTTCGTTGCACTTTTTATCGCTGGCTCAAAGGGGTCGGGTTTTGAATCTCGGTTATAAAACTCGGCTCCTTCCCCACTTGCACTTTCAGTCGCGCTGAGGCTTTCACTGACGTCTGTAACTTCATGCACATCTAAACGAGTTGGGTTTAATATGTGATCCGACTGACCATTGACTTCTATGATTTCAGCCGGGGACTTTGTGTATGTTTGATTACTTCCTGAGCTTGCGCTTTGACTTGGCAGAGCTTGGGCATCGGTTTTTTTTAGCTCTGACTTTTGCTGTGGCTCCTCTATTGAATAGGTGTCATCGTCGTGTTTTGTATTTATAAATTCGCGTTCTACCCGTCGTTTGATTCGTTCTATATTTGTCTCTTGTTGCTTGGGAACGGGCTTGGGTATCTTTGAAACAGCATTTTGCGTCGTAATTGTATCATTTCGAACACTCATTCGCTTTAGTTCACGCTCAAGTGCCTCCAATTTATCCTTGTAACCCATTTCCAGATGATAGACAACTTCCTCTAGTTTATTTGCACTGGCTTTGCCTATTTCAGATACCTTTTCGGTAAGTATACGCTCTAAGTCCTCTACATTCGGCGTAGAGATGAGCTCTTCCGTCGTCATTGCCTTGGCTTCCGTAGCATGGTCTTCAGAGCGCTGCCTACTTTGCTCTAATGACTTAGTTAGAAACTCAAGTTTCTGATTTATATCAGATATGAACTGATTATTGCTTTCTTTCAGTTGCGTCTGCCAAGTCTCGAAGTGACTAATACGTTCCATTAAGCCATGATATTGCTCCTTGCGTTCACTGTCCTCACTGTCCAGTACTTCGCTGTTGAGCTCGTCTTTCTCTTTTGGCTCCGCCAGATTACTTTGTATGCCTACACTGCGCACTGTCGATTGTTTGGATTCCTCACCCTCACGCGGACTGTGCTTCTTTGAGCTGGAACACGTAGGGTTGCGTTCCTTAATATTTCGTTCAGCTGCATTAAGGCGTTCCTTAAGCTGCTTTATTTCAAGTTCCATCTTAATGGTATTAATAAGCTGCATATCGTTATCCTTGTCCTTACCGGTGTTAACATTAGTTGATGTTTCCATGCGGTTGTGCGCTACGCCGTGCTTGCGGCCAATATGTATATTTAGTGACTCATTGCTAATGAAATTCTTTGTGCACAGATGACAGGGGTAGACCACCTCCCTTATAGCTTCTATTTGTGTTATTTTCTTATTTAAATGTACAATCTCAGCGTTGGACTCAGCAAGTGATTTGCGCAGTTGTGCGATCTCAAGCTGCGCCGTAGCATGAGCTTCACGCAAATCTCCCATAGTTTCGCCTAAAAACGTACGACAGTATAGCAAGTATTGTATGGCATACTGTGACATAACAAAGTACTTGGCAATGCCGCTATCCAATATGTGTGTCTCCAGCACTGTTCCAAGCGGAGCTTCGGACAAGTGCTGCAATGCACTGTCGATTAATTCCAAATTTTGCTCACGCAAAATGCGGTCCGTTTCGTAGGAACCTTTAGGACTTTTTTTAATAAAATACTGTAACCTTGTTTATGGGCCTCGTACTTACCGATTAGGCGCCAGTCGAGAGGACCATCACGATATTGCCGAATTTTGAAGCCAGACTCGCGAACCAATTGCGGGTAGTTGCATTTATAACGCATTTTGTATTGTTCACGACTATTGGAATATTTTGTTTACGTTTCTTTGTTTTGGTTTTATGCGGATGCATTTGCACAAAAAAAAATGTGTTCCATTTATTTTTGTTTGCCATTGGCTGTCAAATGAGTTGCTAAGCGACCGCGGGCTACTATTGCCAGCGCTGCCAGACTTTTAAAATTGGATTGGAACTTGGCTAGAAACCTTCACTGGGCATGCGCAAGAGGCGCTCAGGCAACATCTTCTTTTTCCATTGGCAATCAGCTGTTGTTTTCTTGTTATTATTGTGACCCCAAAGTTACGCATTTAAAAAGGATTACAAAACAAAGAGCAATAGCAGAGTGCAATCTAGCCATTTAATTGTCAACTAAGACTCAATTTTAGTTGCTGATAAAATTATGGATTTATGAAATATGTACATTCATTAAAACAAACAAAAACTTTCGATTTCTTTAAGTGTAATGGATCAGGTAGCAGTTAATAAGATTTATTTTATTGCTTCGCAAGTGCATGTATGAGCATTGGAATGTTTGAAAATACTCCCAATTGTGTTTTACACGGTTACACGATCCTTTAAAATTCTTTGTGCACAGATGACAGGGGTAGACTACATCCCTTATGTCTATTATTTAAATCCAGAAAAAAAATATTTTGAAACAAAAACCGGCCAGGAGGGCTTATGGCAAGAAGCTGCTTGTTCTTGGTTCCTACAACTCGAATAGGTTCAAGAATATATACCAAAAGATAGAATTCCCTTAGGATACTAACTGGGTTACTAACGGAACATTGCAGACTCCGGAAACACATAAGTTCTAGTGGCATATTGAATTCAAACAGGAGGAGGAAACCTCTCAGCACATACTCTAGAAGAGGGAAGTTCCATTTCGGCATGCATACAATATCGATGCATGATGTCACCCGACTATAACAATCTCAAAAAATTAAGTTTGTCCCAAACTGTGGGCTAGACAAGTAGCTCTATGGCTTAAAGGGAGTACAATAGATCTCAAGGGTTCCAGTGCAGCTTTTCCTAACAATATTAATTTTAATTATTATACCCTGTACTAAAGAGTACAAAAGGAATAACAAGTTCGTGCATAGCATGTAACGGGCAGAAGAAGGCGTGGTTGGCCTTCATCAGCGTCAACAGCTGGGCTGATTTAGACATGTCTGCCTGTACTTCTGGCTGTCTGTATGTCTGTCCGTATGACAGAAAAGATATTCGAGACTAAAAAAGATATCGCATTCTAAAAATGTATTAGGCTTATTCGCAATGATTTTATAAATAGATTAAAAGAAAATCGAGTGAAAAGATTTAAGTAAAACTATGTTTGTTAATGTACTTACCAAATGTAATATTAAATTGATAAGAAGTAAATGCTAAAGCTTTGAAGTTTAAATTTATTATTACGTTGTATGAAAATGATCATCATTTTGAAGACAACATTTTCGTATAAATTGTATGTTATTAATGTCACGTTAATAACAACAATTAATGCAAGAATAAGAAATTACAAAATTCCTGTTATTTTTTATTAACAAGCACGTTACGATATTTAAGGTTTATCCCTAAAGACTATTTCGTGACAAAAATTTTTGAACACATACCTAACTCCTTTGTTTTTGAGGATATCGTAACGAAATTTAAAAAAAAAGAACTTGTAAGTTAGAACCCTTATTATCTTATTGCAGACAAGTTTATTTTTCATCGGGGCTATGATTCTTCTTATGATACAAAGGGCATATGAAGTTTGTGTAAGCCGAAAATGTATTTTACACTCACAGTGCCGGATTTATCATACAGGCTAGATAGGCTGAAGCCTAGGGCGGCAGAATTGAGGGGCGGCAAAATTTGCAAAAGGTGCGGATGTATGTTTCAATTCCTATTTCGAATTGTAGCGCAGAAAGATCGTTTTCTGTTTTAAAAAACTATCTCAGATCTTCACTGGGCGAAAACAAACTGAATGCTCTTGCGTTGTTAACGATAGAGTCAGATTTGTTTCCATCTATCGATTCCGCGAATTCGCAGCGGAAAATCATGACATAAAGAACTATGAATAAGAAGTGTGCGAATTTCTTTTGAGAAAGAGGATTTTATTGGGAAGATTTTAACATTTTTTTAACATCCCTTTTTTTAAGCTTTCATCTGATTTAAGCTAAGGTTTAGTGTAAAGAAACTGAAATATTTTTTCAACATACTTAGATATTTCATATATAAAAGAAACTTATGTTTTGCGTGTTACGGGTGTTTTCATGAACGCGTCAATGAATTTCAAATATGATTTTTGCGTGTGTCGGTGGTTTTTAATACGTAGGTTTAAACCCTATTTAAGATGTTGTACACTTACAATACCAGTGAAAATGGTTATTTATTTATAAACAAAACTTCTTTTAAAACCCGCATTTTCGCTTCTTATTTTTAACGTGTTACACATACCTATATAATAACTTAAATTTGACAGATGTCATTGGTTTTGACAGTTCCTAGGCCTCATCCGAGCACATATTTCATCTAGCTCTCAGTTGCTCTTGGATTCTGTGCGGATGTAGTTGGTATTTATTTGTAAGCGGTAGCCAAAATGTTGTTAATTGTGTGAAAAAATAGAATTTGTTAAACAAAATAATTAGAAATTAAAAAAAAAAATACTACAATTATGTTGCGGGGTTATTTGCTGTGTTTTTTAATTCTGCTGCCCTTGGCTAACACAACGCGTAAGTTGGTTTGAAAAGCAAAAAAGAAGTTTGTGAAAAATTCCGATACTGCGATGCTGTATCTGAAATATAATAGAGCTGTCAGGGTGCAGTGCCTGGTGAGCCAAAAACAGAGAGAACTAAGCTACGGCGCATGCTCCTGGATTTGTTTTGGGAAATTCGAGGGAGTTTTTTAACAGCTGAGCCTTTATTTGGGACCTATTTTTGGTTTGTTTTGGTATATTTTTTTTATTTATGTATTTATGCATATGTAGCTCCAATAAGTTTTTGAGGCTAATCCGGACACCAAACGTCTCTACGACGATTTGCTTAGCAATTATAATCGGTTGATAAGGCCTGTGGTGAACAACACGGAAACACTGACTGTTTGGCTTGGCTTGAAATTGTCCCAACTGATTGAGGTCAATTTGAAGAATCAGGTGATGACCACTAATTTATGGGTTAAGCAGGTAAGTTTTTAAATGCAACTAAGCATAAATAAACTGCATTTGAATACAATTTTTTATGTCCAGCGTTGGTTTGACTACAAGTTGCGTTGGGATCCAGAAGAATATGGTGGCGTGGAACAATTATACGTACCATCAGAGCATATTTGGGTGCCTGATATTGTACTCTATAACAACTGGGATGGTAACTATGAGGTAAACGGAAGCAAATTTCTACGAGCATGTCTTTTTAGCTCTTCCTTTATTGTTCAGGTCACACTTATGACTAAGGCGACACTAAAATACACCGGCGAGGTGTTTTGGGAGCCGCCAGCCATTTACAAGTCATCCTGTGAAATGAATGTCGAATATTTTCCATACGATGAGCAAATTTGCTTTATGAAATTCGGTTCATGGACCTACAATGGTGCCCAAGTGGATTTAAAGCATTTGGACCAGGTGAGCTGCCATGTGCATTGAGCCATGCAAACCAAAGATTTACAATTTGCATTCGTATGTGTATGTGCATGCTCGACGAGGGTCATTCAATATGTTTCGAATAAAAAGTGCTTTTCGACTGAAGATGTATATTTGATTATTTTCAACAATGGCATTTCAAATTACCCCAGTTACGAAAGTTGAGTTGTCGAAAGTACCAAAAACTTACAATCTTTAAAAACTTCATAGGTAGCATTAAAATTGTGATCTTGTTGACGGCGATATAGGTTTGACGGGTTACCGATTGCAATAAAATTTTGAAGCAATGAAATATTGAGATTTTAATTTAAGATTAAGAGTTAGTTATTTAGACATAAAACTCGAGTTTTTTTGATTACCAATTTAGCCTGACAAAGGGCGATTTCCTCCAGACAGAGTCGGACATCAACACCAATCGTTGAAATTCACTTGTGTATGAATAATACATCTTTTCCTAAAATTCCATGGGTGGGTGGTAATGGACTGCCACACCCAATTCTTGTGTTAAAAAAAAATGTGTACTTAAATTTAGTAAGTGCGCAAACTAATTTGAGGTTAAGATACATTCACTAGTTATTCTTGAAATGACCCTCCAATGGCATCGTTTCATTGAAGGGATTGCAATTTTTGCAACCCCAGACGGACAGGGTGGTGCTGAAGCAACATAACACTGCTGCGTATGTGTGTGTGTGTGTGTGTGGGGCTTTTAAGTAACTTTTTTATTATTTTTTTCGTTGGCACAGGTTCCTGGCAGCAACCTAGTGCAGGTTGGCATCGATTTAACAGAATTCTATCTGTCCGTTGAATGGGATATTTTAGAGGTGCCTGCTACAAAAAACGAAGAGTATTACCCGGATACCCTGGAGCCTTTCTCAGGTTCGTGCATTCATGCAATTTAACCAAATTCAGTTCTAAGTGCATCTTTTTTATGCTTGGTACAGATATCACCTTTAAGCTGACTATGCGCCGTAAGACTCTATTCTATACCGTCAATCTCATATTGCCTTGTGTGGCCATAACATTCCTTACGGTGCTGGTGTTTTATTTGCCCAGTGATTCGGGTGAAAAGGTAAGATCTTGTGCAACCGAGCTCACCCCAAAAATATGTAAGCATGTGGCATGTTCTTATTGCATTGTGTTTGCACTACTTAATTAAAGATAGACGTAATTTTTGATTTGATTTTGATACGTATTGCATAAACCACTTTAAAGTTCTTTACTCATTTTATGGTACATCAATGCACGTTGACTCTTAGTTTTAATGTTTCCTTTCAAGCACTCTACAGTATGCCTATACAATACCTACAAAAAAAAATTATGCACTATAAAGACATAGTTGACACCCTAACCAACCTACTTTCTTCTAACTTTCCAAATTAAACCCAACTATTTTGTAAACAGCTCTTGTCTTAATTTGGGCAAAAACTATTTACAGGGACCATGTAGTATATTTTTCCAAAAGTGCTCTGCTCTTGATCTCTATTTGCAAATTGGCTTAATGGAAATCTATTACAAAATTCCTTGTAAAAAAGGAAAAGTCCAACTAGCACTATACTACTAAAACTACTATTATCCTGTCTCTATCTCTTCACTTCCGCTAAGGCTCCTTATTATGAACTTAATTCTAACAACTTAATTATATAAGTAACTTATCCAAATGTATCAGACTATATCAACCACAACCACAGCATTTGTGGATGCTCCATAATCCCGCAAAATTCCGCATATCATGCAGCACACATATATTGACGCCATCTTACAAAAGGACCGCTTCCATTGTGCGTTAAATATCATTTGTGCTGTCCTGAGTAGAGAAATCTCATAACGTAATATCATCGAATGCATACAAAAGTTCTGTGCGAATAAATTCGAACATTAAATTGGAAGTCAAAGCCACTATATAAATTCCGTCATATCGCGTATCCTGTTGTTAAGCAGCACACTCACACACACAAACACACTCACAAACACGCACACCCACTTACTAGATTCACAATCATACGATTATACAATACATGAGAATATACAATCAATTATGACCATACTATCTAAAGTCCTTCGAAGTGTATGTATGTTTGATCTTGTTATTGTTGTCGTCGTGTACTCGCATCTATTTATTTCATTCAATATCGCGCATAATCTTGACCTGAAACGGCTGTCATTCAAATCGTACTATAATAAAGATGTCCCAACTTAGATATTGGCGAAATATTGTAATATTATCATCTACGGTTTTATCCAGCATGAAGAATAGACCAGTATAAAAGATACGCAAGTGATAAGTTAATAAGACCACTTTTTCTCTGAGACTGGGAATCGGAATAGCTCATTAATACTAAAAGCGATGCAGCTCAAAAATTAGTTAAAGAGCAGGAGAACGCATTTTTTATCTGAAATGATTTTGTATTCGGTACATTGAACCGTTTATCATCAGCAACACCTATCCATCCGTCCAAAACAATCAATTAGATCACAGAGATCATAAGAGGAACAACAGAATTTTAATTTTTGTGGAGTAGTATCAAAGAATAAAGGATTACATAGTATGCGCATTTCATACAAAAAAATAGTTCTATATTCTTTGGTAATATCTATCTCCGAGATTATATGTGACCAAAGCATATTCGGTTAAAACTTGGAACATTTTCATACTTTCTTACACTCAGAAATATTGTAAAAAATAATGGGAACCTATAAAAAAAAATTTTTAAATTGTTGGACTGCTTTTGGTTCCCACATTTCACAATGCAAAATATTTAAAATATTTTCAATTTATTCGAAAACCAAACATCAAAAATTTCCAACATTTAACTTTAAACAGCTATTGAACTTGACGCAAAGTTTGAAAAAAAATACATCATGCATAAACCGTACCAACATATATTTCCCGAGGGCGGTGCCACGCCCTTTACCCACAAGTACAAAAAAGACGTCTACTTTTTGAGCCTTCAAATTTTTGCAACTACAAGAAGGAGGCGTGCCAGACAAAGGACTGATAAAGTCATGTTTAAAACTTTACCAAAAGATGCCGATAATTGCAGGCTGAGTATTTTTTTTAGATAAAAACCTCGAAAATGTCCCGGTCCCATGTAGCAATTATTTACTCATCATTCATAGCATACAATCCTAGGTGGGTCAAAGCTTTCTACACGATGGCATTCCATATCACTCGAGCCATTGCTTGGACTTCGTACTTGAGGATATTCAATATACTTAAATCTTCTAGCACCGCATCCAGCCAATGGTTTAGTATGGAGCTATCTTCCATGCGCAGTACATGCCTGATCCACCGTAGGCGCTGCGACGATTGTTTCATAGTCTAGCAATTCATCGAGGTCTGAGTTATAGCGCATTCTATAGATGTTGCCATCTAATACTGGTTCGATAATTCCTGTAAAATCTGGTAGTAAAATTGAACTGGTAGTAAAATTACGTTTCGAGATACAATCGATCAAGTACGAAAGATATGCGAGTTCTCTTATCCTTCTTATAAAAACCCAATCAGAAATTTTTTGTTAGACGGCAAACCATGTTTCAAAAAGATGTGGGATAGTTACCATAAGATTCCAGAAAATTTGTTGTTTTTTGGTAACAAAAGATATATTGGTAAGCTTATAAATATATGTATATGTATATCGTCCTGTATGGACGGACGACCAGGATACTATTATCTCATGGGCATTTATTACATAAGTACAAGTAGTCTTTGTGATCCATGTGATCTATTGCTTGATCTGTTATTTGTTTTTTTCTAAAATGTTATGTGATTGATTGTGTATACCAGTTAAGTACATATGTATGTATGTCTGTAGGCGTGTGTACCTAGAGACGGAGAGATTCCCGGGCACCAATAGTACAATGTGCTTGGATCTCTTGCTTGGTTACAAGATGCGCGATATGTTTTTTCTAAATCATTTTTAGATTTTGTTGCAAAAAAAAATACTTCATAAGGATGAACACTTTAAAAAAAAGCATTGCCTGATATTATTTGGTTTTTGATTTTTGTTCTTATCATAAATTGTTTGGGTAGACTAACCCAATTACTATATACGATAAATGTTAACGTTGTCATTTTGTAATTGGCCCTGATTGTGCATATGTTTAACTCGTTTCGTATAATTGGCAACACTTTATTACAAATTATTTGGTATTTGGTTGTACATTGAATTTTGTTTGTTTTTTTTGTTAATTTGGATTGGGCTGAGCTTTTGTCGTTGTGTACCCAACAAAAAGACAAATAAATGTTCGAAATGTATCTCGCTTGGATGGGATGCGACCGAAACCAAGGCAAAACGCTGTAAAATTTCGTTGACAGGTTACGTTATGTATTTCAATACTCGTGTCGTTGACTGTGTTCTTCTTGCTCTTGGCCGAAATTATTCCGCCCACCTCGTTGGCGATACCACTGCTGGGCAAGTATCTGCTCTTTACCATGATACTTGTATCGCTGTCTGTTTGGACAACGGTCTGCGTCCTCAATATACACTTCAGGTAAGTGTACTAATCTCTGGGTTTTGGCTCATCAGGGGGAGCCAGCGCCAATTGCAGCCGTACTTATTGTGGTCTGCTCTATGCCAGATCTCCGTCGACGCACAACATGTCGCCGTTGGTGCGCAAGTTGTTCCTGCACTTCATGCCCAAGCTGATGATGATGCGGAGGACGCAGTACACGCTTCCCGACTACGATGACTCTACGCCCAGCAATGGTTACACCAATGAGATTGATGTCCGGTAAGCCGACAACCAACTTCTTGTCCTTAATGCTGCCTTATTTTATATTCCTTGTCTAAAATGTACTTAGCGATAGCATAAGTGATTTTCCCAGCGAGTTTAAAGACAGTCAGGATGGCGCTTATGATAATGGCATGCAGCATTCAGTGGGTGAGTAAATGGGTGCATGCATGGTGGATGGTGGATGGTGGAGTCGTTATAAGGACATAAAACTCGTCTGCGCTAGCCAAAAGCTAAAATTGAAATAAAATATAAAATAAGCAAATAATGCAATAAAATGGCGAAAATCGAATAAGTTGTGAGCCTGATCCAGTATCTGTTCCCGTTCCGGTTTCCGTTCCCGTTGCCCTTCAACATGATGATGTAGATGATTGGTAGGCTTATGGTACAGACTGGAAAGAACTCTGCTGTGGGCTATTGATGGTAAATTGCGAATACAACACACCCTTCAGGTCGCTTTTAAACTCGTAATTCCTAAGTGTTGTACGGATGGAGTACCGGGGATTTTTTTTAAAGTTTAGTCTTTTTTTTTTTATTGTATGTAATACATGGGTATATTGATGAATGCAGTTTTAATGATAGAAGTGTTAAAGTGTAAACTTCCTTATGTGCTCAACTGAATAAAGAGTCTGTATGGAGTCCCTAAATTGTAACTAAAAAAAAAATTGTTTAAGGGAGAAAAAAATACTTGGGGAGGTTGCATTCGGAAGACATTTTTAGAAACTTTTAGGCAAAAGAGGGTGTACAATAGGGTGGCCATTTTTGCAACATCTCACAACTAAACGCGATCCATAATTATTTGATGAAGTCTAATTCTAATTTTTTGAAAGAAATATAATCTATGCAGGTGCACAGGTGCAAAGTTGTGCTAACAAAGAGCTCAGGAAATATCATATATGTACTTATATAATATAATATATAATTTGTTTGTATGATGCCAATTTTGATCCTTGCTATATCCTCATAGAAAACTTCGCTTCCCGATAGTTCAATATATTTTATGACCCTTGCAAATTCTTCATCATTATCGTTAACTTCGTATTCCGATAAATTAGATAAAGATGCATAAATTTTATTCTCAATAAATGCGCTATTAAAAAAAAAAATAATTCTCTGTTAGACCCCTTGGAGGAGGGGCATAGGAGATCTCTATTAATAACTGTTCGAACAGAATAGGGACCTACAGTTTATAGCCGAATCCGAACGGCGGTGTCTTTAATTAATAGAGACTTTCATGGCAAATAGCGTCTTTGAGCTAGCGATGCCAGTGCTAGGCAAATGCACCAGTGCTACTACTAATGTTAATACTATTCAAGAACATTCAGATAATTTCGCTTTAAAAAGCGGAAAAAACGGCATACTCCCGGTACTTTTGTCCAATGTATTGGGCAATATGTTTTGAAGTTGCCAAGCCTTATTATTTTTTATAGCCTGTGCTGTATGATACAAAGATTATATTAAGTTTGTGTAATCTGAAAATGCATGTAACATATAAAAGAAGTCATCCGAACCAACCCAAAGTTACGTAAAGTATGATCATAGTTACTAGAGAAGTCGATATACCCCTGTCCGTCTGTCCGGTTGAGGGCGTAAATCTCGAAAATGGTAAGAGCTAGAATAATCAAACTGTCACATTAGATCACTCATTATTCTTTAGGAGACATGTTATCGGTGTTAAATTATATTGCTCCCATAGGGGTGTTTTAGACGACCTCAAAAAGAACAAAAAGTTTTAGATGGATAATTTGTTTGTTTATGTATTTAGATGTTGTAACAAAATTCGTTATGTTTCGTTTTGTTAATCAAAATATCGTAACCACATTTGGCATTCAGAAGTTTTTTAAAGTATCCAAGCTATTTACCAAATTTTATTAAAATCGGTTGTCTATATAATATGGCTGCCATAGGAATAAACGCTCAAAATCAAATTTTTGGTTAAAAATTCGTCTGTTTTTGGTTGTTTACGAAGGTATCGTAGCCTAATTTGACAATAAAATGATTTTGGTGTTCTTAAGCAATATACCGGATATTATGGCAAGCTAAAAACATAGCTTTAAGTCTTCTCGACAATAGAAGGATTACTGAAGGGCTTCCACAATAGGTTTAAGTATAAATTATGCAAATTGTTTATTAATCATGAAATTTGAGTTTTTATATTGGTTGAGATTGCTACAACTCAACTTTTGAACGTATTATGTATAAGATTAATTGAATTTGCATAGGAGTAGGAATTATTTGTAAAATATTCATACTTAGTCAAAAAATACACGGACTTGTCTTTAAAGAGAAAACAGAATCAATTCACGTACACTTTATTCACTTTGCTTACTCTCACATTTGTTTATTCTTTATATATTTTATTTCAATTTCTTGCGATTTCATGCGCTCACAAATGCCAATGAATCTTGGACAGATTCCGACAATGTGATACCGCGCAACTTAACGCCCGAAGTGCTGCAGGCGTTGCGTGCGGTCAGATTTATTGCACAGCATATCAAGGATGCCGACAAGGATAACGAGGTGGGTATATCATATCTCATCTCACTCTCTCGACAGCACATACATAGTACATATACATAGCGAAGGGCTGAGCGCTGCTTACTCCATTTTGGCCTTATTTTTGTAACCATTTTTATTGACGATGTTGTTGCCACCATATAGGATACGATAGGCCAAGATGTGCTGAGCGGGAAATATATTTGTTGTATTGTTTACCATTGTTGGGCATATTTTCTGAGTCTGCTAAAGAGTCGCTCCTGTCGGCTTACACTTTATTTTCCAGCGATTTTTATTTTTTTATAGCTTATTGGTCCTTGCGTGGTTTAAGCTTCAGACCAGCTTCAGCTTCAGTGCCAAAGCAGGCATATTCCCAAATGTACAACAAACAATTGTAAAATATTAAATCATAACTTTTTATTTTTATTACATCTGAACTTTATTGAATACAGCTGCTTGGCTGTGGTGTTGCTCTAGATATTTTATGGCGCCAAATGAAACCAATTTATCTGGCACACTCTGACACCCCGATTCCCTAGGCTCAGTTATGTTTTATGGCCGCACAATGTAAAAACATCAAAAATTATTAAAAAGCTCATTTTGTTTATTAAAAGGCATTGAAACTTTGGCTTTAGGCTCACTTGAACCTAGAATTGGAGCTGGAGTGACATAATTTTTAAGCTCTTCTAGCAATTAGTCAAATTGTTTTACCAGCTGTCTAATATTTTTACTTTTTCTGCACTTTTCATAGATTGTCGAGGACTGGAAGTTTGTCTCAATGGTCTTGGATCGCTTTTTCCTATGGCTGTTTACCTTATCCTGCGTCTTTGGCACACTCGCCATTATATGCCAGTCACCTTCGCTTTACGACACCCGGTCGGCCATCGACAGACAACTAAGCGAGATTCCTTTGAGAAAAAACAATTTTATGCTGCCACCGGACATTGTAAGGCAGATAGTTAATTAAGATGCGGATCCATAGTTTGGCCGGGTTCGAGTACTAGCGTACTATGGTCGAAGATTAGCTGAAAGTTTACTATACACAAAATAGTCGTATGAGCAATATAAAGTATGTAAACCATATTGGCGCATTAAATGTTACAACTAATTACTATTT
This sequence comes from Chymomyza amoena, assembly GCA_037043745.1. NCBI lineage: Eukaryota > Metazoa > Arthropoda > Insecta > Diptera > Drosophilidae > Chymomyza > Chymomyza amoena. Next base: position 8,293 of record JBAMAX010003569.1, on the reverse strand, counting down.
CATGTCAACTCTAAAAAACGATTTTTAAAAGAATAAAAAAAAAAAAAAAATTATAACATAGTGGCTTTTAACTAATTAATTTGGCTAAGGAATGCGAAAAAGTATTCTAAAGGTCGTGATAATAAATTTAAGTTTTTGATTTGTTAAACAAAAATGATGTTTGTACAGCTGCACAATGGGCCCACGTTGCTAGATTTTGTCCAAAATGCCCCAGAAGAAAGTCAAAATTTTGAATTGGATTTTTTATCTAAAAGTCGAACTAAAAAAGTGAACCAAATAAATTTTTCACAATATACCGATATCCTCAGCAACTTCTCTGATAGGGATTCGACGATTTTCCAAAACAATTTTCTTCACTGCTTGAACGTTTTCATCAGTTGTTAACGTGCTTGGGCGTCCAGAGCGAGGCTCGTCATTGGCATCTTCCCGGCCATCTTGGAAAGGTTTGTACCACTTGTAAACATTTTTTTTACTCAGAACAGTTTCACCGTATGCTACTGTAAACCTTTCAAGTGTTATGGAGCACTTAATTTTAATTTAATTTAATGCAAATCCGTTGATCCATATTTTTCGATAGCAAAAAATCGCCAAACACGCAAAACACTTATAACCTTTACGCCTCTCACAACCAAACAAAAAATGCCATTCACTTGAAATTTAGTACAGATGTTCGGGAAGAGCGTACCAACACAACAAAATAAAAAAATCGATAATCGAAAACACGTGCCCCGAAAAATTTAAAAAATCACCTTACTTTTTGAACACACCTCGTATACCTCTGTGTTTTCGATTTATTTTCAATCTTTTCATACTTTGGTCTGAATTACTTATCAATGTCTTAAAAATATCTCAGGAGGCGCAAACTTTCCAAAAAAATAGTTCAATCCTTACGCACACGTGTAAAAAAAAGTATTATGTTAATGACAGGTTTTTGGCCAAAATATGAGAATCTGGAACCACAGTTTCCTGTTCCTTATGGTATAAAGGGTATATTAACTTTGTACAAGCCATAAATGTTAGTAATATTCAGAATGCCTAGATCTATAATATATCGGTGATATATTATATCGCTCCCAGTGTTTCATAGGACCAACCAAGTTTCGTATCTCTAGCTTTTATAGTCTTCGAAATCTAGGTGTTCATATAGACTAACGGACATGAGATAATGAACTGGGGGTCAGCTCAACTCATTTGAACAGGTTAGAAAAATAAACAGAATAAAATGATTTAGACAGCGCCATCTGTCCATTAATTAGCAATATTAAAATGGACTTCGAATGGGCTTAGTGACTTTATTTTCATGAAAAATTAAATTTGTTTCTTTTTTATTGAGGAAGCAATTGTTCATTAAAAAATGTTGTAACCTATTTTGCAACTAAAGTTGTGTAAAATTTGTAAACTGTATTTTTAAAGTTCTTGTAAACTTAGTAATATCCAGAAATTTTATACTTTCGCCTGTGCAGTACGCCGAAGGACAAGGCCTTTCTCTCTATATCTATAACACTTAAAGATATTTGGCCGAAATAAAAATATAATTTTCTAAAGCCTTCATTTTTTATCTCTTATTAAACTGTAGAACACACAAAATGATGTACAGTGATGTACACCTATACTATGACCGCCTTTTCTATTTAATTTTCAATTAAGAAAAATGGCTTTTCGAAACGAATCTTTGTGGTGTGCCCACACATAGATACAACTGAGGGAATCGGAAAAGTGCGTTGGTATGCTCATATTGTATACGCCACGTTGGTTGCCTAAAAAATTAGCAGTATCATTTAGTTGCTCCAAGTTTCGCGAACTGTTCGCTTGGTTTGGCTTTGTTTTTGTTTTTTGTCTTTGTCATTTACATAACTTTCTTGTCGGCGCATTAAATTAGAAAGTTCTGTGCTGCTGTTGAGTTCGTTTCGGGATCGCATTCATCAGGATGTGCAGCAAGCAGTTTATGCTCGTAAATAAGTATGTAAGCCGACCAAAAGTCCCAAGTAACCCTGACAGCCCTGGGTTCCCCAATAGCCCGCTGTAGGCAGCAACAGTGAAAGACTTTCACTTTAGCACTGTCAACAGACATAATTTTAAGTTTCTTGCGTTTTCGTTTGTGTGTGTGCGTGTGTGTGGATGTGTGTGTACATTTATGAAGAAAAATAAATATATGATTAAGATTTGCTTACTGGGTTGCCGCTCAGTCTTTTCAGCGTTCTTGCGTCGCCTTGCGTATCCTTGCTTATTTTTTTCTTTCTTCCTTTGTTGGTTGGCAGTTTTAAATTAGAAAAGTTTTTGCCAGATTTTTGTTTTACATTTTTCATATTTTCAACAGGATTGTGTGGCAAGCGGGGTATGACACGAGATGCTCCTTTGTTGCATGCTTGCTGTTGTTCGGTGCGTCATATGCGGGGCTCCAAACAAAAAAAAAACGTCTTGTAACAAGAGCCAGCTGAGGTATGTCATGTTAATTTCTATTTCCCCCACTTAAGTATTTGGCAGTGTGTTGTTGGAAATGTTTGCTATGCACAACACACAAAACTTGTCTTTCCCTTGTCTTACGCTTGATAATGGCATTTACATAAAGCCGCAAAGTATGCAACACATTTTTTCCTAGCCCGACACAAGCCTGAAAGTTTATCTAGCATAAAACATTATGCAAATGTCTAACAAAAAACCGGAAAAAACAACGAAAAAATGGTGCAAACAGTGCACGCCAAATTCAAGTTCTGGTTAAGTGGTTTTTGATAAAGCCGATGTGGACAGCTGATAAACAGCTGTTAAGTGACACCAGAGATATGCGTTTGCCAGACATGAACTTTAATAGAGAGAGAGACTAACTCAATTAAAGATAAGCAATGGCCAAAAATTTAAATCACGAAAAACATACTCAAAATTATACCAATACGTATTGATAATTACAATACTTATAAATAAGAAATATATATATTATATTATTTGATATACTCTTAGACATGTCTGATAATATGGCAAAGATTTCAAACGGCGAGATTTGAGTTCGATCGAATAGCACACAAAGCGACGTATAGGTTAGGTTAGGGAGGCAGTTGGGACTGACGTGAGTTGCACTTAGGCCAAGGATAGGCCCGTTGCGATACCGCTAGAGTTAGCTACTTCACCACTTTTCCCCACTTGAGAGGTCCCCTATAAAAGGTGAGGAAACCATCCGGCTGCCTGAATAAACTTAAAAGGCATTTTAGACTATGTTCAGAGAGCTGAGATAAATCGTCTAGAAAGTGTGACTGTAGGAACCTAAGTCTTTTGCTGCCCAGTCCAGGGCCACTGCCCAGAAGAAGTGTTCCACCGTCTCCAGCTCCTCTTTATCGCCACAACTTCTACAGATGTCATGGTGGGGAGCATTTAAACTGGATGCCTGGTTTCCCACCAACCAGTGTCCCGTGATGGCACGGTTAACAGATGAGCACTGGGCTCTATTCAGGCAACAAAGTGTTTTGGTTCCTTTACTGCAGTATGTCGGCCAAGTTTGCCGCGAGATTCTACACGTGTTCAATATCCGATTCCACGTTTTATTTGCACAGAGAGCGAAAACATTTCGTATTCTCAATTTACAGGTGGCCATGGGTATACCCAGGCCCTCCTTGTCTTGAAGGAGGATGCTGGTAGTTCCTTGTCTAGCCAGTTCATCCGGAATACAATATCCCTCAAAGTCCCTATGTCGTGGGACCCATCTCAGGTGAATTGAAAACTGCTCAGGCATCTCCCCTAGAGACAAGCGGCAGTTATTCACTGACTTCATGCACGAAGTAATCGAAACTAGGGACTTAATAGCCGCTTGGCTGTCCGAATAGATACAAATGCTCTTACTTGTAGGTTTCTTATTGTTATAAAAGCCTCCCGGATTGCAGTGACCTCTGCCTGAAAAACTCTGCAGTGGTCCGGGAGTCGAAAAGCAGCTCTAATGTTGAAATCCTCAACGTAGGCGCCTTCCACTACACGTCGTCTAGTTTGGAACCGTCCGTGTATACCTTTATCGAGCCCGCTGGTACACCTGTATTCCACTTCTCTCTGGTTGGAATGTAGGCTCTGAATTTAGTTATAAAATGTTCCTGCGGTAAGCAGTAGTCTGTGCTTTCGGGGATAAGTGGGTTACCCTTAAGACGTATAACATTCACATTTTTTTTCAGCAGTTACTTAACATTCTAATTTATGTCAGTAACTTTAGATTTTGACAGATTCTCTCTCTCAATATCTTGCTATTGCTAAAAAGTCTATTAAAACTTGGAGGTAAAGGCTATTTTGTAGACGGGCAAGTGCGGCTGTTGAATCTGATAAATGCTGCAGAAATGTCATATAAATAGTGTGAACAACTCGGCTTTGAGCGAAACCGGGAAATTTTCTGGAAAAAGTACTAAAATCTAGAACACTTTAACTCAAAGCCGAACCATTTTTTGAGAAAAAACTTTAACATTATGACCTTTCATTATGAAATTTAAAGTGGCTTAAAAGATTTTTGTAGAAACTAATAGTAAAGTAACATTTGCATATAGAAATAAATTAATATATTACTATGTACAAGTAAAAAAAAGCACTACACGCGTCCACCCATCTCCATACCAAAAGTGCTAGTTAGCAAATTAGCGCAGCATCAAGGAAGACCAAGGAAATTTACTAGCGGATATCAAAACCGTAAAGTAAATGTCCAACACAAGACTACAGACAAACTGGAAGTTTACCAAAAAAAAAAAAAAAGTAGCTTGACAGCAAACCATATAAAGCAACAAACAAAAATGTTAAAAAATATACACACCTTGAGACCAAGTTCCAAAGGAAGTGGCAAGTGCAAGTAGTACGATTGAATTGAGCTAACTGAGCAAAACGGCACCCAAGAGGCACACAGCACGTGCGGAGGAAGGTTTCCAGACGAACACAAACACACACACACATAGAGACACAGACACAGGCACACTTGAAATGCAACCGTGCGCAATGCGCCGTGCTGTCGAGTCATCTCGTATTGTGCCATGTTGGGATCCCGTCCCCGTGACTGTGACAGCAAAAAAATATACCAAAAATTGCTACATTTGACCAAAAACACGTCAATTAGAGAGGTTTTGCGCTTAAAAGGGCAACGGCGGATCACAACGAGCCGGATCTGGACCAGAGATGGGCAGACAGAGGTGGTGGTGGGGAGGGTCCTGCTACGGCCGGGCGTGTGAATGAGTTTGACAAAAACGTGATTGGGGAATAACCAGAGAGAGATGCGGTGTGTTCTTTTCTTTTGGGCGACCACCAAGGTGCCAGTTTGCAGGTTATTTATTTAATTTGAAAGCAAAGCTTTAAATGTCTTTCCATTTATTGAAATTTATGCCACAGACATTTGAAAGGACTTTATAATGGCCAGTGGCTTAAAGTCTTAACGCTCTATAAATGTATCCTTGGGCGAATTAAGTCCTCGGCGATTGTGTCAAGTGAAAAGTAGGGGAAAAGAAATGCACGTTAAGATATCTGGTACTTTAATAAATAAGCAAATGATAATCGCAAATATTTATTGCGGATTTACGTAAATCAAAATTGTCATCAGTTATCGAAAGAAACAAATAAATTGAGACATTTTTGTAATTAGTGTTTAAAATTTATCACTTAACTTGATTAATATCCTTTGGGTATAGGCCTGGGGCTCAAGCTTTATTTATTGATTTATTCAAAAGAGTACAACTAAGCTCAATTGACCTTAGACTATAACAACATTTTATATTGAAAAGAACAGTACGGTGGAAAAATTTATACGAGATAATCTGCATCTCTAGCTCGTCGGTTGAATAAACGAAATCAATATTTTGATTATCAGAATTTTATTGGAAGCCGCAATAAGGCCCGAAAAGGGTACCTCACAGAGAGGTGGGGCACTTTGTACCATAGCCTAAGGTTAAAACAAAAGACTTTCCGCTTTCCTCATGAATAGCAGTAGGTCTTTTGTTGGTGTTGACCTGAGATGGAAGGGACTAATCCGTTCCTTTCCCATGTGACAGGCTCTGTCCCATACCAGCGCTGGGCAGTCACAGAGAGTATGCCTGATAGTCCAATTTTCTGTAGATGATATCTAACAGTGTGGTGGCCAGATAGGTAAGCTACCAGGAGCTTTTCGTGCTAGATCGTCAGCGATCGCGTTACCATCCACTCCCGAGTGTCCAGGCACCCAACATAGCACGACTTTGTTCCGGGTGGATAGGGTTTGGAGGTAGCTATAGCATTCTGGAGATGCTCCAGGAAGAGAATGCCCTAATGGCAGCTTGGCTATCTGAAAAAATGCATATGTTTGCGCCCCTAGTTCCCTTGAGAAGGATATTAAGGACGCAGATCTCTATGGCATTAATCTCCGCTTGAAAGACGCTGGGCCAGATGCCCATTGCGGTAGAGATTCTGGTGTTGGGTCCAACGATTCCAACACCTACACCCTGCTCAGTTTTGGACCCATCCGTGAACCATTGTTGCCATCGGGGGCTTCCACAGGGGCTGCCATCATCCCAAGTCTCCCGACTAGGGAGAAGAGATCTAAACTCTCTACGTTAAAGTCAGTATATTGCTTAGGAACACCACAAGATATTTAATTGCAAAATAAGGATAAGATACCTTCGTAAGCAAATAAAATACAGACGAATTTTGAACCAAAAATGTTTTTTGACCGATTTTTCGAGAAGTGAGTGCTTGGGTATTGTAAAAAACTTTGGTTCCAATAACTTCACAAACAAACGGAACATAAAGAATTTCGCAAAAAACGTTTTGACCGATTTGTCGTATAAGAGCCATATAATATAGGCAATGGATTTTGATCAAATTTGGTACAAAAAAAACTATTGAGTGCCTTCGATTACGATAACTTTATAAATAAACGAATTATCCATTTAAAATTTTTGAGCTTTTCGAGGTCCTCTAAGACACCCCTATGATAGCCCCAATATCAAAAAAGTATTAAGCTTGTCTCTTATGGAACAATAAGGTGAACGTTTTGTTGCTCTAGCTCTCACAATCTCTGAGATCAGAGAGGTGTTCATGCGGACAGACAGACAGACGGTCATGGGTATATCGACTTTTCTAGTCACCCTGATCATACTTTAAATAACTTTTGGGGTGTTTCCGACGTCTCCTTCTGTATCTTACATACATTTTCGGCATGCACAATTTTAATGAATTACAATTTTATTTCATAATAGAATAACTTAATATAAGGGCCTTATGATGGCTCCAGCTGCACCATGGATTCGCGACAATGCATACCTAAGATAATGAAGCTTATAAAAATAAATGACATTTGGGTCCCTGCAAATAAACAAATAAAAAAAAAGATGTTTGACTGAAGCTACTTGTCAAGGCTTTAATTAATCCAGGTTTAACTTGGAAAAGCTCAGGTGGGATCTACGAGGGGCATTCAAAAAGTAAGTTTCCCTAATTTTAAAATGAAGTACAAAACAATTTTTAGGTTACAAAATGAATATTTATTAATTATTTGACTCACAAACTATTTTTCTACATAGTCACCTTCGACTTGAATACATTTTTCGTATCTGTTATAGAGTTTATGCAAACTTTGAGAATATCCACCTCAGTGTTCCTCTGCTTGTCGTAAAAGTCGACTAAATGGGAAATCGTCAGTAGCATGGAGTGATGCTTACTTGCACATGACAGGAAAAATCTTTGATACATCGCCTATGGCAGATGAGAAAAGATGTCATTTACAAGAGGTATTTGAAGTGTGAGAGCGAAAATGGTGCACATTCGTCTGAAGTGGGACAGACATTTTGAAACACGGTTGCCATTGTTGGGACAGCAGTTCCCGGGGCACTTGGTGCTAAAAACTGCACGGACCCCCCAGTCCAGTCTTGGCGGAGGCAAATGGGGGGGCTACCGAGTCCTTAATTCGGTACCACGGGTTGAGTTCACTTTCCCCCGTTCCAAGCCCACTCATTGCGGTTGGCCCCCTTGTGGGAGTTTCGTGGTGGCTGTGGTTGAAACCTACATCGCGGGTAGAGCCAGTTTTTGGCTCGGCGTGGAGTTGCGTTCTCAACCGGGTGCTGTTGCCCATAAAACTGAAGAGATGATGGATACATCTCGCCTCTTACCAGAGGGAAATGTCATGCCCGACCAGCATGCTTTCATAGAAACCAAAGAAATATCAGACACGGCTGATTTTCTGAGGGGCGATAGTTTGGCGCATTTTCCAAACTCATTGTGTTATATGTTTACATATTCGAACACCGTGATTTTAATCCCGCAAGGGCATATGTCACGTTAAATAAAATCCGGATAGAAACGGCTTACATGTCCCTATCTA